>CM059561.1:37070474-38270474 GCA_030386875.1 Morinoia aosen | reverse complement strand
CTATCATTACGCATGCAACTATGAAATGGGAATAAACTTCGTCCATTTAAAATTGTGGGCATTACTTGGGATTCCTTACTCTTTCTGTATCAGGTAATGGACTTTATGATATAATTCCCGTTTCCCTATTTGAACTGGTTGCAATGGGTCCCTGCTCTCTAGAGTATGACTATGATTGCTGGCTCTGTCCTGCACATCCCATATAGAATCCTGAACATAAAGCGCTTATGGTACGACCAAATTGAATATATTGTGCAGAGGTCTGCGTTGTCCTATGTTCGTTGGGAGAATACACGTCTCGTTAAGAATCCTGAATTACTCAAGGGACATGTTATATATATGTAAGTGCTTATGCTAAAATAATTGGATATTAGAATTTAGTTTCAAGTACTTGAGAGTACACCGGAGTAATCTATAGACTTCCTGAAACTCTGAAATACAGTAAATAACTAATTATAAAGTCACAGCTTAAGTGAGAGAACAAAGGATAACTAAAGCGAAGCGGGAACAAAGAACATCTGAACTTCTATATCAAACTTGCATTAAAATCCCGACACCTAAGTTTGCAATCAATGTTATATCAAGCAAAACGGGAAATTAAAAGCATAACGTAATGCTTTTTAGCCACATGACTATCACAGGGCCAGAAAAAACAAGTATAGTGATTGCCATCCGTTGCTCGGTTACGAACTAAACACTAACAGATAAAGAGATTTTCCTTCACATTCCCAAGGTTTTTGAAACTATATTTTTCTAACTAATGAATCCTTATTCTGTGTTTATTCCGAACCATTTATTTTATTTGAAGTTAATGCCTCATCATAACCAATTTTGGGGAATCTCAATCTGGGGTACGCGCCCCTAACAGCGCTTTTTCGCTGGTTACCTTATCTCCCGCCAATATCAGCCCAGCATGTACTCTCGAGCCAGAGCTGAACAGCACTTGTGTGCGATTGTTCTAAGTTCGTACTTAGGTCATTTTTCTGTACTTTTCCTAAGTAATTAAGTACTTTCACAAACCAGTTAAACTTAAGTACATTAAGTATTTTCAGGTTGGAATCTAAAAAATTATTTTATATTTTTTATTATCCCTTCACATGTTGCAACCTCCTGTGTAGAACAATGTTGCATGCCGACAATGTAATACAACCATATTATAATTTTATAAAGCTATACACATTCAGTGTACAAGCAATGTTGAAGTTTAGGATACGTTTAATCGTGTTGATGCCTCACATCAAGAATATTCTCTACATAAATACATGGCAATTAATCATTGCAATGTCTCTATGTATATCTACAGGGTATTTCAGAACAAGCGTTGAAGATTTGCACACCAAGTAGAAAATGGACAAATAAACACTTTTTATTCTATGAAATTTTCCGCAAAATTTCCAGTATATGAGATATTAGCAGTTAATTGTTTTAGTGGATAAAATTTTATAGCACAATTACTCTCAATATTTATTTTGAATTTACTTTACAAAAATTGTTCAAAATATATGCCACCAACATCAATGCACTCATCAAATCTTAGCCTTGAACGATTGCCGGATATTATTAACATGTACAAAGAAAAATTAGAGATTTAACCATTTGCGTTTCACCTTGAAGCCAGACTGCATATGAGATATAGTGATCTACTGCCTTTTTTATGAAATATTACTGAACTAAATTTTATTATTCTAAGCCCTCATAGAACAGAAGTGTTTGTAACGTAAATTAAAAAAAAACATTGTGAGTAATTGAGTAATTAAATTTCATTCATTAAACTATAAACAGCTAATATTTCAAAAATCGAATTTTTCAGGAAATTTTATAGAAGAAAAAGTGTTTATTTGGAAATTTTCTACTTGCTGTGCAATTTTGTACCTCTTGTTCTGAGACACCCTTTATGCATAGAGTTTTCTCGATGTTCTTAACTATGCTTTCAGGAAACTGAAATATTATAATTAAAACTTTTCATTTTCTATTTTATTTAACTTTCAACATTAGACCTCGTCAAATTAGCCCCGTTGGCGATTTTTCGTTTTGCTATTCGCAAGTACTGCATAAGTGTTCGCAAATGAACGATGTGACTATGAGGAAGTAGATAAGTCAAAAAGTAGCAATATTTATCACAAAATCTAAACAACCACAACTGATCTCGGAAGTAAGTTAAAACTCAGTACTCATGCTAAATTCGTCTGTGATTCTTGCTTCGTTTCTGCACAGAGTCTTTTGATAGAAGTCAAGCTTGACGCTAGTTGTAAGCTGGCACCCAACCTACGAAGATATTCTAAAACATCGCTTCTGCACAGAAGAGGGTACTCCATTCGTCTTCGTGCTCTTCTGTTGTTCACCTTGGTCTGCGTACGAACTAAATATCGTTCGTAAAGAGTATTCGTGTGTCTCAGGTTCGTTTTAAGTTTAATTAATGTGTTAAGAAATTATAACAAAAGCGCTGTAAATGAACACTTTAATTAGTAAAAATTATATTCTTCCGTCACATCACGAGCGAATGAAATTATTGGAGTCGCCTCATGGCTAAGTGAGGTGTATGTTGGGATAGGTGAAAAAGAAAAACGTGGGAAAAGCTTTCTGTTAACAGACTTCGTAGGTATAATTGGAATTTGAAATTTGAGTGATGTAAATAACAATTCAAATTTAAATGGTACACAACACTAAGAAATGATGGTGATAAATATGCTTATAAATCCTAGATGTTGAAACGACGGAATGTAAAGGAACACTCGAGGAGTGTCGGTCGGTCCAGAAGGATGTAGAACAAAGCTGGGGTTGGGTTATACAAGTTGGCGCTCAACGTGCCACGGGTGCGAGACGAATCGACACCATATTGATTGAGCGTGAGGTACGTGATTAGTTATAATATATCGAGCGTCATCATTTTATAGAGTCAATTGATGAAAAATATTCGTGTAATTTTAGTGGATGGATTTGCATTGTCACATTGTTATTCACCGGTGAGGGAGGCGACATTACCTTGAATCATTTTTAAATTCGTTCAAACGTTCGATTTACTCAGTTCTAATACTCATTAATTTCCATCAATGTCAGAATGTCTCCACCTACAGTCGCTTTTCATTTCATTTTCACAGAGGCAAAGAGAAATTAAAAGAAAACTGAAATTAAATTTTGATAAATCAGAACAGAATCTTTTAACAAATCAAATTCAAAGAACTGTAAAACATTAAACTTCGAAAATCTTCTGCAGCATAGCTAGACTACTATCAATTTATTAATTGCAAGAAAGTAAATTCTACCCGAATAAACAGTGACGAGAAAATATTGTTCGCACATGGGATAGGGGCAGAAAATACTGCAGCCCAAACCCCCGCGGAGAATACAAAGGTGCTGCACGAAAACACTGCAATAAAACGCCGCAAAAACGATAGGCGTGTCACAAAAACTTCTGCGGCACGTACAGAGAAAAACGTCATATGTAGCTAATGGACAAAATTCAAGTGGGGGAGGCAGGCGCTTTTCTTGTATGACGAGAAAGAAGCCTACACAACAGCTCGAAATCAGTGACTTGGGACCTGGGGCGTAGTCTGTCAGAGGCGACAACGGGACGAGCGATGACGAGGGTGACGACTGCAGTAGAGTTCGAAATGCGTGTTTCAAAATATCGAGAAAAGTGTCCGAAGCAATGACGAAGCGAGCTAAATGTGAAATTAAGAACGCTTTTAAGATTGAAGTGCAGATAGAAATTCATGACTTTTTAAATGAAGCACAGGCAAAGGAGTATTCCCCAGGCTACCTAAGGAATATGCAGCCGTAAATGCTCAAACATTTTGTGTGAAGTATTCAAAATAAATCAGGTACTTTTTCTCCCTTACAGATTGAGTCATGGTATTTAAATTAAGAAACTAGTAACCTAAATGTTTTATTCATAATTCTTTATTCTGCTCTGTCCATGTCTTGAGTCGAGATATTGTTTCTGAGGTCTTGTAACAATGACTTGCTTGTGCTAGGTTTTGCGCTGATTCACAGCGGTGTTTAACTCACCTGTTTACTTCGAATAAAATGATTCAATCGTTCTGTTCGTCGTTATTAAAAAGATGTAGATTTTTTATTTCTCTATATCTCTCTCTTATTTTTATCTTTCTGTGTATCATCCACCATTATTTTCTCAATCGTTCTTTTTACTTAACAAGGATTTAAGTTCTCTCTTCGATACTTGATTCTCGCTACGCCAGTAAGGAGGGACGGTAAAGGCGCCGTGATATCAATAAATTATAATCGATGAAGATTTACGACGCACACTGTTTTTTTAACTGCTAAACAGGTTAGTGTGTAAATGGTTTATGTGCGTTCATACTTTATGTTTTACATTTTTGCATTGCTTCGTTGAGTTAATAAAACCACCAATGCAAAAAGTTCCTCCGCAGCAAGTGTATGTTTATATATAGTAACTTAACCTTATTTACGTAGAATCACCATAACATCCATGTGCTTGCTAGAGGGCAGATCAAGCAGTTGGCGTAGTTAGTCGGCTACGAAGTTGGGTGTTCTCCCAACGCACGTTCTGTTTAATAATTAACAGCTGTGAGACACAGAGCGGTGAAGGAGTAACGTCTTTGCTAAGGTTGAGAGAGAGAGAGAGAGAGAGAGAACGCTCGAACTGCTTGAAGGGGCAAAGCAAACCTTATATAGGCGTCGCACAAGTTAAATGGAGTAGAATGATGACTACGCTAAGCCTAGATAACCGAGACAAATGAATGAAGATGTGGAATGAGAGTGTTGGAAAGAGAAAGAGGTCTTTAGACTGAGGTGTGGCTCCAATGAGTGCAGATTGAAAGGTGGCATGTGAATAGTCTTGAACAAAAAGTACAGTCGAGTATAATGTGGTATGGTATGGCATTGCTCGGCATGTCATGGTAGATAGTTTTAGGCCCTGTTACCATTAAAGCGATTTTATCACAAAAGAAAAAGTAGGACTATTTGGAATGAACTAAGGAGTACTTTAAATCTATGCACAGGTTATGTTATCAGGCAGGATACTCTGCGCATAGAAGCAATTTGTTAGGAAGGAAGAAGAGAGCGCAGTATACTATTTTAGTAAGTTCAAGGTTCCGTTTCCTTGCAACTTTTACTTGACAGAGGAAAGAGAGAGGATCATTTAGGATATACAACATTTAATGAAACATACACAGGATTTATGTGCACGTTCCTACACTGAATACCCCACCATACCATCAAGTTAGGAAAGCAGCAAAAAACAAAGAGATACCTCAGCTAAAAACTACTAAATACAAGGTGGTTTCGAAGATCAAAAAATTCAAAAGCTCACATAGAGCTGATGTTACCTATCGGTATCTTTCCTTGGTGTAACAATCAGCATAGCAAAGGATATACAAACCTAACAAGCTAAACCTATTGCCTACCGAATGGCTACTCAGGGTGGAGTGATGAGCAAAGCAGCTCAGCAGGAAGTGTTGTTTTATAGGACTTGCTCCAAGAAGTAGGGCTGCTTGGTCTGCTCGTTTTGGAGGCACTTGATTGATTGGCTCCTATTGGTGTACGGTACACGAGTGATGTGCACTTTAGGCCTAGTGCCGTTCTCTACCTGAAATACCTGGTTGAGGTCCGAATTCTCAACCATAGGGCACGGTGACGGTATGTAGAATTCGATTGGTAAGTATGAACTAGCTGTAGTGGCTAGAGTCCAAGTCACTACTCTAGTAAAATAAGTTTTTTAAAGTCCGACTTGCAATATGAACGTTTACTCTGGTTTAGAGGATTTACAACTCCTAACAGCTAATTTCCCAAGTGAGTTTCCCTGTGCAAGTAGCATTTTATGCTCTCTGATGCATATATAGTTGAAACTACTATTCAACATCCTAAATTCTGAAAAAAACAGTAGTTCATAAAAAAGGGAGACGAAATTTTAGAGTATGCCCGATTGAAATTCTGAGCCATTTACAAAGCGTTTGCAGGCAGTTATAAGCCAAGAGATTAGTCGTTTTCAACCAGTAAATTAGCCTTTTTCAGGTCTAATGTCACTTATTATAAGCCCTGTTAAACGGCTATTTCTAGGCATCGAAACGGCTACTGCAACGGCCATTTTGGGCTTCTCTACTACTTGAACGAAGCTATTCTTGACCTTTTTTGGCTTTTCCATTGCTTGAACGAGTCTCGTCCTGGCCTTTCTGTTCTTCCTTACTGCTTGATCAAGGCTTAGTACGGCCTTTTTGGGCTTCCTTACTGCTTGATCAAGGCTAATAACGGCCTTTTTGGGCTTCTTTACTGCTTGATCAAAGCTAATAACGGCCTTTTTGGGCTTCCTTACTGCTTGATCAAGGCTAATACATGCCTTTTTGGGCTGCCTTGCTGCTTGATCAAGGCTAATACCGGCCTTTTTGGGCTTCCTTACTGCTTGATCAAGACTAATAACGGCCTTTTTGGGCTTCCTTACTGCTTGATCAAGGCTAATAACGGCCTTTTTGGGTTTCCTTACTGCTTGATCAAGGATAATACCGGCCTTTTAGGGCTTCCTTACTGGTTGATCAAGGCTAATACCGGCCTTATTAGGCTTCCGTACGACTTATAGTGGGCCTTGAAACGACCTCAAAGAGACCAGACTACTGCCTTAAAAAGACCATCCCAGATCCTCTAAGCACTATACCTTATTGCAGCAAAAGATCAACAGCATCCTGCAGCTGCTAGATTTGCAGCGAACAGCCCATTTGTAACAAAGAGCTCCTGGATGTAAGTAACCACAGCACTGCTGCAGATGAAAAGGTCGAAGTTGAAAACTTCTTGGGGTGGATTTCCCTTTATTAAAAAATTATACAAAAACTTATTCCGTTGGTTCAAACCAGAAATACTGGCGAAATACTGGCCGTGCAAGATACTGAAGACACTTGGTACACAAAAAATTCTAAATACACATACATATATATGAACGTCTTACTACGCTAATATTCAAGCTCTCAGAAAATTAGTATTTCATAATATATTACTCATTATTTTCATCCACTTGAAACCTCCACACGCTTATATTTATAAAAATACATAAAAATTAACAAAGAACTAACTCTTTTCAGTATCAACGCGAAATACATCACCTTAGGAATAGTGATGTACCGATGCACATTTTTTGGCCGATACCGATACTCCGATACTTGGAAATACCGATACTTTGACCGATACTACTACGGATGCCGATACTTGTATAATTATATTTAAATAAAACCATTATAAGCCCTACTTGGGTGTTATAATAATATTATTTACTTATATCTAACCTGATAATACCCGTTGTGTGTTTATTTAAATATTTATTTATATATCGGTTTGATGTCCGCTTCTTGAGAAACATAGGATGTCAGAGTTTGCGGTATCATGGATACCGAATTCCTCAGTGTATGGAAAAATGGCCTAACATTTATTGATATGTTTGACATTTTATCAGGATAGATTCGGTTAGGACATGATAGGTTAGGATAGGTAATGTTGCCGGAATTTTTTCACGGGTCCATTTAGCTTAACGATGACATTGTCAGTTGAATTTTCACGGGTCCTGTTACTACCTAATAATACCCTTGGTTTATTTGTTTGGAGTCCGCTTCTTCTATTTCTCTGTCATGCTCACAAGGATAGTTATAATGACCTTATCTGTGATACGAGTTTCACCAGTGCGCAAGTACATGAATATTTTTAATCACGGGTACTGTTAGGATGGATATATTTGTTTGTCATCCATATCTGAAAAATTTCTTCAAGAAAGGTTTGGAATCCCGTCATTTTTGGCGGGCCGTGGACACTAGGATCTAAATAATATAACAATATTGACTATAAATTTTCCGATTAGGAAAGATAAAACTGCTCTGGCTATGTTAACTATATCGTTTGATTCGATTCCCGCACAAAGTTTTTCGATTGCGTCATCTTTCCGATTTATTTCGTATGATACCGTTATCACCATGTCTGAACAAGCCAGTATTCACTGTTTAGCAATCTTCATTTGCCAACTGAGGTTATATACGACTAAATTGATTAAAAATGATATTTTTCTCCATTTAAAGGCGTAAACTAGTAATATAATGTAGCATTTAGTCTGAGCAATAGCAACGTGAACGCAAGAAGTATACAGTAGTAATTGTAGTATAGTAGTATATAGTAGTAATAGTAGTACTAACACACACAGTGGGCAGAAGCAAACAGAGCTCTTTTCGGTTTGGGTGCCTATCGAGTTTTAATGTTTTCTTTTTGCCAAAATTTGTATTTAGGTATGAAAAACACGAAAATGATAACCATTTTGTGGAAAATTATTTATTACGACAGAAATTTATTTATATCCATTAATATTTTATGAAAATACTGCGGTTTCTCGGTACATTTTCGCCACGCTAATTTACCGAGATATGAGTCCATCATTTGTCGGTGAGTGCCTCCCTGACGTTTTTTTTCATTTTTAGACTAAGCTATGCACTCTCAATCATTTGAGTGTGTGAACCTGTTGTAGAGACCACGAAGTTTTCACCATGATTAACAGTGAGATGTTTGAAATTATACCCTTGGTTAGTTCAGGAACACTTTATGAATAATTTCTTTACAAAATTGTCATCATTTTCATGTTTTTCACACCAAAATACATACTTTTGCGAAAAGAAAACATTAAAATTCGATAGGCCCCAAAACCAAAAAGATCCGCAAATAAGCAACCAACTCTAAGATTGTTCATGAATTTTTCAAACATCTTATAATAGTAGAAAGATGGAAGAATCGTAATGTACGGCGATTTACATGCTAAATTAAAATAGAATTTTCAGCAACTTCTATATTAAATTTAAAAGCAAACTTTAAAATGCGCCTTCAACTTTATTTATTTGGTTTGATTTTTGTTAGCCTGTCACATACGTTAAAAAATGGAAATTGGGTCAAACTATTTAGGTTTTAGTTGTGAAAGTATAATAATTTTATGTCGCTACTGTGTTTTTAGTGTGTAACTATTCGTGCTACATAGCTTTCACTCACTGACCGTGCGTGACTCATCGGGAGTTAAAAGTAGTAAATTAAGTTAGCGGGCCTGATTAAACGCTGTAATTCAACAGTTAGCCAACTAATTCACTAGGTATGAATAGGCTTTCTGTTTGATTACTTGTGTGCACTGCCCGATAAAAATGACGGTATTCAATACCTTTCGTGAACAAATTTTCCAGACGTGGATGACTAACAAATATATTTATCATAACAGTACTTGTGATAAAAAATATTATTGTACTTGCGCACTGGTGAAACTCGTATCACAGATACGGTCGTTATGGTTACATTTATGAGCGTGACAGAAAAATGGAAGAAGCGGACTCTAAACAAATAAACCAAGTATATTATTAGGGAGTAGCAGGACCCGTGAAAATTTTATGGACAATGTCATCGTTAAGCTATGTGGACCTGTGAAATAATTCCTTCAACATTACTCAACCTTTCCTGTCCTTACCTATCCTAACCGAAGCTATCCTGATAGAATATCAAACATATCAATGCATGTACACTGAATGTTATACTGAGATGTTCGGTATCCATGATACCGAAAACTCAGACATCCTATGTTTCTTAAGAAGCGGACACCAAACCGATATATAAATAAATACAGAAATAAACACACAACGGGTATTATTAGGTTGGCTACTTTCACTTTCACAATTTATGACCTTCATTTTCGAGATAAACTACGTATTATTGGAAAGTATCGGCCGAATTTTGCTGATCCGATACCAGTAAAAATGACCGATACTGCCAATACCGATACCGATACATCGGTACATCACTACTTTGGAAACACTGAAAGTGCCCTACGAAAGGTTGAGAATGTTTGTGGCTTGGTGAATAAGGCTACCGGTGACCCCTTCACCAGAGAAGTCACTGCCAGAAGTCGTAGCTGCACCAGTTGCTTCATTGATGACAAGGTTTCCTGAAGCAAAAAAAAAATGAATTAAGCATTGAATTCATATACCTACCCATTTGCCCTCCATTTGCAAGAGGTAACTTCACTTTTTGTACATGTGCATGAGTTTGATGCGAGAGATTATGGTACCCAACCAGGAGGCCTTGCCAAGTCTGGCCACAGAACAACTGTAAATTTACTGGCTTAAGTGACGATATAGTATGAAGTTTAGGAATTAAATTATTAGATTAGTTTAAGGCTCGCACGGGCAATACTCGTTGCAACAAGAAAGCGAAGTATAAGGCACCATCTAGTACGGGGACATGTGCATGGGGAATCTATGCACAGGTGTATTCCCGCAAAGGAAGCCCTCCGCATAGAAACAGCAAGTGCTGAAAGAAGAATGGAAAGAAGAGAAAGTTGAAAAGATAGTAAGAGGTGCTGAAGAAAAGGATGCCAAACAAATGAGTTTTATTGAATTAAAATCTTACACATGAGATGACTTCCACACCTGTCAGTCCTAAATGGGAAGACAAGCTGCGTCCATGTGATACATAAAAATCGAAAAAGCATAAGAAATGAGAAAAAACATCGAGAGAGTAGTACCATAGTTGCTGAAAAAGACACGATTGAGTGTAAAGAAAAAAGAAGCCTATGAAAAAACAACCCTACCCATAAAGACTGCCAACCAAATGATAGGATAACAATTGGTTGGGAACCCTAGGGCCCTCTACACCAGAAGACAGAATTATGCGGAAACGAGTCGTAGGAATTAATTTGTCAGGTATATTAGATAGTTCAGTTTTTAGTTTTTCGGACTTATAGGCAAAATATGGTAGTACGCAATACATAATAGATGAAATCTGTTCAAGCTCCCTAGGGCTATAGATACTTGAAAGAAAAGTATAGATCGATTTAAAAAAGGCCACGACAGGAAAACCGTTAGAACAGAAGTAAGACTTGAAGAACTCAAATTCATGGTGAAGGTTATCACAGGTGGAACATATCCTATAGGCTCTATCGATTAAAGTGAATAGACTGTTTGTTTTAAAAGATCTGTAGCAGAAACTAAAAAACTGTGGCCTAAACTGGTAAAACTTTGTTTTCTATAAACAGAGGTAAAATATCAATTTTCCGTCCTATAAACTTCAACATCAAGAAAATTAAGAGAATTTCCATGTTCAAAATCTACTGTAAACTTAATACTAGGACGTTGATTATTCAAATATTGCAGAAATAATTGCACATCAGTTTCACGTTTGAACAGAACAAAGGTGTCGTCTACATAAAGCTTGTACAGGATAGGCTTAAAAGTGGAAGGGAAAATTGTGGACTATGCTTCAAATTCTGGTGAGCTACGCATGTTAGAGTCCCTCTATATACATATATTGAAACCGACCCTGAATGGTATTGTAAAGTACCCCTTAATAATTATAGGGACCTATATTAGCGCAGTAATATTCGCATTCGTTTTAATTTTTACTAGTCTCTGAAAGAAATGTATTTTTATTTGTTCTTCTTCTTGCCTCCTTGTAGTATCTTGGAATTTCAGCAAGATATAAGGTTTTCTGTACAGAACTTGAAGATCGATTTGCCTAGCCGTAAACCAGGCAAGAAGAGGATAGCAAAACGAACAGCAGGACTACTGGTATTGTACTGATCTCAAGTTCACACAGCTTGCTCTTAAGTCTAGTTCGAACAATGAACTTCCGCCCGGCAGTAGGCGCGCTTCCGACCTATCCGGCGCTTGTAAATACCAGGCGCGCATCGGCGGTTCCGCCGGAAACTCCGAGCGAGCGAGACTCATAAATCTCCGCAGCCGGAACCTCCATAAATATCCCAAGAGCGTCACTATACAACACTCCTCTTCTCTGTTTCTTTGTTTTCTTTTCTTTTTTCCTCTCTTTCTCTCTCGCTCGTTCCCCACTTCCTCTTCCTTTGATAGGATTTTATTTTGGCTAGTTAATTTTCCTCATGACCGTTCCGCATTTCAGTTGTACTCCTATAAAATTTTTCCCCGTTTTTACTGGCGTGTACGATGCTGGATAGTAAAATTTTGATTTTAGATTCATCCGTTTTTTTACGTTATGTCATTGTTTTATTTAGGCATCAATTCCGAATACTTTATGAGCAATTTTTGTTAATTTATCATATTTTTATTCAACGCGTGTATTTTTGTTGTTACAGAGTATATATACGACTGATGATGAGCTGAGGCTTGAAACGTTTCATAAAAATGATTTTAAAGTTCTTCTT
This sequence comes from Morinoia aosen, assembly GCA_030386875.1. Lineage (NCBI taxonomy): Eukaryota > Metazoa > Arthropoda > Malacostraca > Amphipoda > Talitridae > Morinoia > Morinoia aosen. The sequence continues at coordinate 38,258,326 of CM059561.1, read as the reverse complement.
TGTAATTACCTTCATAATTAAACTGCATAGCAGAAAAGATATTCCTAATATTGTTCCTAGAATATTTTGACGAAATTTTCAAGCTTCATCGCATCTTTAGTCTTGATAAGCAAAGTAAGCATCAAAACAGCTAATATTGAATGAAATTTACATACACATACGAGGACGGAGAGCAAAAATAAAATTCACAGGTTACATAAAATTTCTAATAAAAACTCTTTAGAGACTAAACGCCCAGTAGGAAAACGGAACTTGAAGCACGAAATTACGAATTAATGAACTAAGATTGGGAATAGTAATAGGTACTGAACGATAGCTAAAAGCTATGATATAAAAATGAAAAGATCTCTCTCCAAAGGCTGAACAAATTATTGTTAAATGAAATATAAAGGAACTAATGCTCCCATGTATATTTTTAGTAATACTGTATCTGTTCAGGACTAGTTTAGAAAACGCCTGTTTCTTTCCGCCAGTCTGTTCGCCCGGCCGTCACACTTCCACACCATCTGTGTTAGACCCGTAGCACTATTATTATTTAATTTTTAAAATATTCATTCCATTAATTAATTATTTGGATGTCAAAATTGAGCTTCAGTCTTCCATTAGCCGAGTTTACTCCGGTGTGTGATGTAAAGTACGTTTTTTATCCAATTTCGAAAGAATTTGAGTCTTCTTCTATACTAACTATTTTTCACTCTAGGGACACTTGCCTCCTACTGATTTCTGCTTAAATATCCTTAGAAATTATTCTTCGCCTAAAATTTCATTCACTGAGTGCCATTTATTAGCTCAAGTTAGTTTTTAATCGTAATATGCATCACATTCATCGAATTCTTTCTCTTCAACACGTGTATTTTGTTTGATCAATTCTTGGTAATAGTCGAGGTCTGGTTTTTAATTTTGGGTAGATTCTTTCCGGCAGTATGTTTTTGTCATCGCAGCTCAAGTCATCAGCTTAGATTGTCTACTGTCTGCTCCCTTGACGGATGTGAAGGATCGTTTCCTGATAAGCCCGCCACTAATGCAACACGTGAGTTCATACACTGGTAACTGTCAAAATAATTCACCTACGACTTCATGTTACTCTCAAACGAAAGATTGAAACATTCTTTCTTTCAGTACCGTAGACGGTACGTAAACGGTTTTCTGTAAACTACTTAAATTTCTGGATATACCTATCCGACTGACGCGCCGTCATAACACATAAGTTCTTCCCCTCGCAGTGGTGAGAAGCGATAAATTTTGCGATAAAGCGAAAACGATAGAGGTATAATTTTTTTGCTGAGTCCTATAACGATAAAGCGATAAATTTCCCAGATACCTTAAAAAATAAGTGATAACTCCAGCGATAAATCCAAAAATACTTTATTTCTGCTATTTATGCATTTAAATACCTCTTTTTTAACCTTAAAATACCATATATCACTCGATAGCTGTTATCTGACTCACTCCCCAGAGACATTAGGGAGTTCGAGCGGTAGATGGTGGGAATGTTCATAGACCCCGAACTCTCGAAAAAGTTTCACTTCCTTTCCTGAGTCACATCACTGCTGCTGGCCTTCAAGTGGAAAAAGTCCTCCACTGTCTTCTTGCCTGACATCTTAAAACTCACTAATCACTGAATTCATTATTCTCAATCACAAGCGACACTAATTAATCTCTGCGACACTAATTAATAACGCATTATAAAACGGAAAAACGTAAACGATTTGATGAAAAGGGTTAAAACACAAAATCTCGCGACGTTCGTACGAACGGGAGGCCCTTGCGAGGCGCACTTAGAAACGCAAAAAATATATAAAACTAATATATATTCATTAAATATTTAGTTAACATGGCAATATGCAATAAGAATTAAGTATACCTGAGTTATAACACACAAAGAAGCTTTGGGTCGCTGGTAGCACTATGAAATACAGAACTGAGATCAAATGCGTCCAGTTGGGGGCTACTATTAAAAGCAACAGTGATAACTAAGGTTGCCAGATAAAAATTTCTATATGAAGCAACTGAGATCCCAGAAAGGTCAGAATTTTGACGCCAGTTAGACTGTAAAAAACGCAGTTTTCGCAAATTTGGCCTAAAAAACAATCTGCCAAACCTGGTGACCACAGAAGCGCGGGCCGCCAGGCGCCTGGGCGCATCACTTTGCCGCGTAACAATGCGCCTGTAACCTCCCGCCGTTACGATTTTTCGTCTTCTACTTTGTCGCCTGATTTGCCGCGGGGAATTCGAAAGGAACAGATTTCTTCAGTCTTGCGATAAACGATAAGCGATGAATTTTTGGGATCGCATTATCACTTTACTTACCGCAACGCATACTACTGCTCCCTTGAAACTTTCGAAATATTGCACCTAAAGATTTCAAATTACTCTCAAACAAAAGAATGTTTTAATCTTTCGTTTCATTTACAATTTGAAGTTGATAAGTGCGTTGTTTCGAAAGTTACAAGTGGGTGAACTTATGTGTTCCATTAATGGCGGGGTTCATCTGGAAATGATCCGATGTAAATTAGGTAATTCAAAGTGAATTAACTGTTTCAATTTTACTGATTCATTTGTATTTCGCCCCGTGGTTTGTTCTTCCCATGTATATTTATTTAATTTGCTAAATCGACCTCCAGCTGGTGCTGGGTGTTGGCTATAGACCGACCGGGGTTGAAAATTTGGCCGGGGCGAGGCCGGGGCCGGGGTCAACAAATTTGTCATGGCCGGGGCCGGGGTTATTAAATTTACCATGGCCGGGGCCGGGGTTCAGACCGTGTCAGGACGTGTCACGACGACGCAATGCAAAACGCCGGTTAGTGGCTCAATGCATGTTGCGGTTGGGTGCGTAATGTTGTCAAGTGACTAAAGTTTCGTAGACTTGCAGTTGCTGTGTTTGTTGAATTAATTAATATAGAGGAAACTATATTAATTAAATATACCGGGTGTTCCACAAAAATGTCCACGACTTTTTAATTGATTCTATCTCCGCTTCATATTAACATATTTTGATTGTCTTTTTTCACAAAGTGGTAAATTTTGTTTTCTTTTCGAAAAATTTAAGTTTTTAAAAATCGTTTGATAAACATTTTCCAGGGATCGATTTACTGAAAAAGGCAGAAAAACTAATTGTTCAAAGGAAAAGTTTTGAAAACGATTGGTGGTATTCTTCTTAATTTCTCAATAAATACTGTAAACGAACGCAATTTCATAACATCACCTCCATCATCAATAGTTCTTCGACAACGAATTGAAGAAGTGTTTCAAGAACCAAAGGAAAACAGTGAAATAATCCGCAAAACTCTTCGTTCAATGGTGGCTAGAAGTAATACTTGCCTTGAGAGAAATGGAGTGTATGTCGAAGAAAACTCAATTCCTTTAGTTATTTAAACATTATTTAAGGTAATGTTTTGTTACACTTTTAAATTTTTGTTTGTTCGTTGTTTTGGGTAGTACAAAATAAGGAAGAATATCAACATTATTTTAAACGCTTTTCCTTTGAACAATTAATTTTTCTATCCCTTTCAGTAAAGCCATCAATGCAAAGTGGTTATTAAACGATTTTCAAAAACATAGGTTATTTTAAAAGAAAACAAAATGTACTACATTGTTAGAAGAGACAACTAGAAAATGTTAATTTAACACGGAAATATAATCAATTAAAATGTCGGGGACATTTTTGTGGGACACCAGGCATAATGACTAAAAGCAGTACATCAGCAGTATGGGATTGCTTTTATATGTCGGTGAAGAGTGTAGGAATTGCAGTGTGCACCATTTGTGAAGCAAATATAAGACAAGGAACGGCTGTTGCATCTCAGAAAACTTTCTCAACTAAATATTTATGGGGCCATCTAAAATCAACACAAAATGATCAATTCCTGGAAGCTGAAGAAAAACCAAACAAAGAAAGAGAATTGAAAAATAAAAACAAAGTGAACAAGAAGAAAAACTAAATGTCTAAGTATTGAAAGCAAAGCCAGTTCAGGTTGCAGCAGTGGCAAAACAGCCTGTAGTAGCACGCTGTCTTCGTCTACTGGCAAACAGCTGACTTTAAAAAAAAACATTTACTGAATCCAAAAACTGGGTGCCTAATAATACTGACCAAATACATGGAGAGAAATTGTTAATTTACTGGATTTGTGACGCGCTCAATCCTTACCACCCTAGGGAAAAGGAAACTTTTTGAACTTAATAGAGTTCTTGAATAATTCCATCAGAGAAGGTAATTAGAACAAGATTAATTCTGAAATTCAGTATCCAAATTCAGTGTGCCATTTCAGAGGAAATACAAAAGCAAGTAAACGAAAATAGTATCTTCTCATGAGCTACTGATGTTTCGATCTTTCAAGTAGAGATTCTTTCATGCCAATAACTGCGAAATACATTATAATTACACTGGGTGGTAGTATACACACTGCTTTTTCTACTTAGTGACTGCTTGTTCTTCAGGATTGCGATGAAGTCTCAAATCTCTCGAAAAATCAATTTAAATTTTATTAAAAAACACGTGAATTTTTCACGTGCGGTTTGCCGAGCACACCACACCTTTTTTCACTCCAAATAAATCCAAGTCAAGTTAAATTTAATCCAAGTCAAATTCAATTTAATTCAAGTCAAGTTCAAATTAATCCAAGTCAAGTTCAAATTAATCCAATTCAAGTTCAAATTAATCCAAGTCAAGTTTAAATTAATCCAAGTCAAGTTTAAATTAATCCAACCCTAAGTTGAGTTAAAAATTGACATACTAACACGTTAATTTGAGCGGTTTTTATGAACATGTATCTATTGGAGGTAAATATGTATCTAATGGATGTGATGAGCGAGACAATCGTTTATTCTTTAAGCAAGGAATACATAAAATTTCCGTCAGTGTTGCAATCTATGGAAAGACAAGCTCTCGTAAAATGTGCTAGGTATCTATCATCAGGAGGTAGAGTGTGATTCAGATTTTTGACCGGCGTAAAATAAGCGAGTCAATTATAAAAACTAAGCATTATACTACTCATTAATGTTGCTTTAAAATTCTACATTGATGGCAGTGTTCAAACATTCAAATATTTATGTTCAAAAGGTAATTTTATGTTACACATACACATAGTAGTTTCGAGGATTTATTTACTCATATATCTTATATCGATCCTGAAATTTCACTACATCATATATACATGAAATCATATACATACAAAAACAAAAGATTACTACCGGACGATCTGTAGAATTTTTCTTTACAAGAAATATACAAGTGGCATTCACTGCGCACTAATGTACTATTCCGTAATCCGTGATAGTCGATGTGACGAAATTTACATAGAATCCTCTTACAATACACAATACTAATACAAGTAACAATGATTCTAACTCAATGCGTATTTTATATGCATGTGTATACAATTCAATATATATTATAATTTCAAGACTCAAATAACTTTTATGATAGTCATTTAATGAATATTGTCACCCATATCAAGATATATTGAATGTATACACGAACATATATTGAATTGTATACACATACATCTAAAATTCGCATTGAGTCAGAAACATTGTAACTTGTATTATTATAGTGTATTGTCAGAGGATCCTACATTTCTTCACATTTGTGTAATACTCATATAAACTGTAATCAAACGGAATCGTACTTTAGTACTCTGTGAATCTCATTTGTATATTACTTTCAAAAATTGAACCTACGTATCGTCCGGTGGTAATCTTTTGTATTTGCACGTATACGATTCCATATATATATATATATATATGTGATCAAGTGAAATTCCACGTATATAAATATTTATGAGTGTAAATAAATCCTCGAAACTAATAAGTGTATGTGTAACATAAAATTACCTTTTGAACATAAATATTTGGATGTTTGAACACTGCCATAACTGTAGAATTTTAAAGCAACATTAATGAGTAGTATAATGCTAAGTTTTATAATTGACTCGCTTCTTTTACGCCGGTCAAAGATTTGAATCACACTCAGCCTCCTGATGCTGGACACTTGGCAGATTTAGCACATTTTACGACAGCTTGTTGTTGTAGAGATTGCAACACTGGCGGAAATTTTGTGTATTCCTTGCATAAAGGAAAAACGATTGTCTCGCTCACCACATCCAATTGATACTTATTTAACACAAAACCGCTCAAATTAACGTGTGATTATGTCAATTTTCAACTCAACTTAGGGCTAGATCAATTTGAATTTGACTTGGATTAATTTGAATTTGACTTGGATTTATTTGAACTTGACTTGGATTAATTTGAACTTGACTTGGATTAATTTGGACTTGACTTTGATTTATTTGAACTTGACTTGGATTAATTTGAACTTGACTTGGATTAATTTGAACTTGACTTGGATTAATTTGATATAAAAAAGGTGTAGTACAATACTAAAAACCCCGGCTTAGGGCACTATTCTGCCGGGGCCGGGGCCGGGGTGGGCAAAAATTTTCGGGGCTTGCCGGGGCCGGGGTCAGCAAAAATGGCCGGGGTTGGGGCCGGGGCCCCGGTCGGTCCATAGTGTTGGCCCTCCATTTCGCTCCCGAGTGTGGAGAACGCTCATGAGAGTTGCATGGTGGAAATCGTGGAATCGCTGCAGTCTGCATTCTGCTGCCTGGTTCCCTGCGTGCCTTTGTATCTAGCTGCCTTGCTGCTACTGCCTTGGAATTTCAAGCACTTGACTCTTTGAATCAAGCTTCAGTCCTTCAGTTAGCTTACTTTCAGCTCAACCCTGTCTGAAGGCCCGAATTTCTAGATCCTTCACCTAGTATTTTTCAATAATCTGATACTAGTAGTTCGAAAGACAAACGAGGGCGTTCCAACGTTTATTGTCAGGATGTAGCACACAGTCCGACAGAGCCACGATTTTAGTTCTCTGCATCATATCGAAACAAGACGCGGTGCACTTACACCGTAAACGCTAATAACGCCGATAATGTCTAGTAGTAATTTCATCAGATAGGAGAACAAACAGATGATAGATAGATAAATAGAAAGCAGTTTTAAATTATTGAGTTATTTGGATATGATTGATCTGAAACTAACAATATATACTTAATACGAAAAACAAAGCAAAGTTTGAATGCTATGAAAAAAGCTATGAATTATAAAAATGTGACGGCAAATGTTTAATTCAGAATTTCACAGGTTAGTTATGTGACTACTCGAAACGCACATGAAATACATGAAAACAAGATTCATCATAGATAAAGGAATTTATATAATCACATCGACTGAAACCTATGCGCTATTCACAAAATTCCTTAAAATCTAAGTCACAGGTTACAAAGTGGTTTACGAAGCGAAGATCACAAGCGTAGATGCTTACGCTTCTAAATTGTTCTTTGCGTTCGTATGCCAGAATGCAGGATGGAGCTTACACTGTCTATGTGGGCAAGATTAATCGCCTTACCCTACGTGCTTGCTTGTAACTGTGCGATCTTGCAAATTTTAGTTGAATAACTTTACTTTCAAACCTTAATAAGCCCTTCGATTTAAACCTTGAAAATAAAAAAATAAAATTAAGCTATGCGATTTAAAAGTGTTTTTATTTCGGACACTGTTACCGCTCTTAAAATTTGTTCGTTACACTGCACTGTTGCAGTTAACCTAAACTTCTAATTAAATTTTGATAAAATTGTCCGTTTTTTCTTGGAAATCTCGATTGTGTGAGCGCTTCATGCAATAATTCCTCACAAATTACGCTATAAATTCTCTCATTGTTAATTGAGTACTATTCTTCAACAATGATTAACAGCCGGTAAGGAATCCTACTACAAGACTATTCCAAACAATGACGTGAGATACTGCATTTAAAAAAAGCTCTCATTTTTTAAATGGATAGTGTGCTGGATAGTACAGGATTCAGTAGCTAGCAACAAACCTCTCTGAATAAAAGAATGTTATTACTGACAGCTATTTTAAAATATTTCAAACAAGAATATTTTTTGCTGTGGAATACTTTTTCAAAATCTTAAAAATTGGTCGTTATTACACAGACTGAGTCGCAGATTTAGATGATACATACTTCGTACGTTGCGTTCGACGAACATTTTATGCTGCAATTCTGAAGTTTAACACTTCATCTGACGTATAGCCCGTGAAGCCTATAGCAAACCTAACTCCAAACACCAGTCACTCTAACTGTCGCGATTCCCCTCTTCTGTTGATAAATAGCACATTACTTGTTAAGGATGTAATTCCTATTATCAATTTGCTCAAAAAATGAAAATATTTTTCACATTTTAGAGTTTCGAACGTGGAAGAGCTTTCTTTCATCTTCTATGATCGGAAGATTATTTTTCCGTAGAAAAATAACGATTCTCACACGTAAAATTGTTACAGCTTTTGAGATCATAACATTAAACTTCAATGTTTTGAACACCAAACCCTCGAACTGTGTACACGTATTCACTGCACTGCCGCCGTTGACACATTCAAGTGGTTATGAATTCGCTCATTTCATCAGAAGGATGGTGAGAAAAACAACAGCAATAATCAATGTGCATACTTCACCAGTGTCGGGGACAGTTGGAACACATTTTGTTGTTAGATATGTGGCATGCGCACTTCAGTGTACTCAATCTACCACATTTTCGTAGGAAGAATTAAACAAAATATTTAATATTTCTATTTCATTTCAAAGCCCAAAATTCTCCAATAAAATTTAGGTTAACCTTCCTGATTAGGGGCCAGGGTTCTTGGGAAAATTACCGTCTTAATCGAAGTAATAGGATTAAATGTTTATGTTTTAATCACTCACCCTTCCATGGAAGTGAAAATGGCCTCAAAACACTAAATAACGGAGACAAAAATACTCTGGAAACTTTTGTGAAACACAGAGATATTTAATTAGCATTTAAGAGATCGTGATAATTTTTTTGAGGTTTATTATTTTATAGACGAATATCAGGAAAAACTCAAAAACATCATAACTGCAAAGCCCACAGCTCTCCAGAAGGTTGGAAAAGTATATAGAAACTAAACGTGAGATTAAAGGTTCCGCAAGATAACAAAGTCAATTCCTAACCACGTCAGTAAGCTGTAAAAATAACACGACATGTTAATAGCAAACGGAATGAATGAGGAAAGGTCAGCCTGATCGAGTCTCCGTAGTTCTATTCCTTCCGATCTATTTCGATTTAACTTGTGACTTCCAAAACCGATAACAGGAACTATAGGAAATAGTAAAAAATGTCGTCGAGGAACGGATAACTTGAATGTAATGATCTGACTAAGCAGTCGACGATAGTGAACAGCTAACTGCGTTTATACATACGTACTCTCTTTGTCACGGAAAAAACGAAACACACAAAAAAGTTCCAAGTTGTCTGTAAAAAATTCATTCACTATTCTTTGAAAGCAGTAGCTCTCACTTTTTACCCACATCAATTTCCTTCGTAACTTAGCAGCCTTTCAATTCAAGGTTTGTCTAGTTCCCTAAATTCAGGGTGACCAGTCCACTTTACTGAGGGCTGATCGGATATTCTTTCCGATATTTTGAGACTGATGGAGAAAGTTCAAGCCCTAACTTTAAGAAAATATGAAAAGATTTCATTGGATTAATGCATCATCGATAAATAAAAACTTTAGGAATATTCAAATAGCCGACCAAAATACGAGCAGGGACCATGGATTTTTGTATTTTGTTTCAAAAAGAAGCAAACCATGTTTCTGAATGTTTAAATACTCGCATTTTTTTCCGTTACTGAGTGGTAAAAAAGCACTATTTAAAGTGTATCTTTTAGAGCGTACTGAAAATTCAAGAATATATTTGGTATTTTAGGCCTACTCAGAAAAGAAGCGCAAAGATTCATAGCTACTTTATCCCAAAGATGAGTTTTCATTTTTCTCTGTTCAAAATTGTTATTAGCTACCTTGTAGAATGACAGTATTACCTATAATCAGAGATTCTAATTTTGAGTCGTAGAAAGCGCACGAGTTATAGCAGTTAAGATATATAGCTGAGTTGAAATTAGTACAAAGTTAAAACTGCTCAGTCATTTTCAAATACTTCATATTGGGAGAAATAAAATGATAACACAGCCCAATCCATAAAAATGACGCGCAAGAAAATTTTGTAAAAAATTCTGCTAGAAAAATTTACGCTGTAAAAGAATAATTTTGCACGTTTTGTTTATGAAAACCTCGCATCGGTGCAAATTTTCAATCAACCAAATACACTTCTGGCAGCATGCAAGTAAGATGAACTTCAAATGAAAATAAGAATGCAACAGAGATGTATTTACCGCAAAGATGAATGACGTTCTAGCGGTTTGGTACTCACACATAGTTGCATTTTATTCAAATGTGCATACCCCGACGTACGGTCAATGGTCATGCGTTCATTGCAGTACACAACCCCAACTAGAATGTACTAAATTCTACGAAATACAATACGAAAACTCATAAGTAATATTTTTCGAAAAAGTATTTTTAAATTTGAAACTAACGAATATAGTGAGATATATGTAGGAATGAATTGCAACTTTTTCTAAACAAGGATCCAAAAAGCATGGAGCGTACTCAGAAAGCACGAGAAGAAGCTGGTGCTGCTTAAAATCCATTGCTTGGAAAACCAACTGGATTTTTGATTTGTATTTATGATTTCAAAACAGTTTGTCAAGAAGTCAACCCCTTTAAATTTAAATGTGGTTTTAGTTTTGCAGAAAATCGTTCAAAGGGAAAACCTTTCACTTTCATTAGCTATGTACTGGTGGTTTTTCAGAAAAAAATATATATATACAAAATTTTCTCCGTTTAATTAAGTGCATCCCAGAACTTTTCTGCCAACGAATAACAACAGAGAATAAAAACAAATATATTCTTCTGGAATCCTCCACACTATCTAATCCTCTAATAAGAATATCAAAGACACCTGGCTTAATAAGATTATTCCGTTTAATGAAATAAGTACCATTAAAAAATTTTATGAAAAATTACGAGAATTAATTGTGTGATTTAACATAACCCGTCTACCACTGTTACAGAGAATGACATCTCCAACAGACAAGCTTTTTTCAACAAAATCCATTGCCATACACGTACTAAGAGACACTTTGCAGGTTTTCCACCTGTGCGATATTATCCCGTGAACACAGCCTGGCCATGACAAAACAATGTATGATAAGAAAGTTCAATTACAAAACTCCCACGGATAAAAATTTCTTGGTAAAAACACAGTGAAACAAAATTCAGACAGTCAAAACTGATATTAAAATATCAGTCGGACAAAGTTACACTGAGTTCACTTGTGAAAATGACATTAGTTCTTCGTAATGATTGTTTTCATTTTCCTACACCAACAATTGCGTTTTCGTACGAACTTACACAAGATGCTTTTGATTTAGGATTCGCATTTTTCCTCGATACCCGAATTGACAGGGTTTCAAATTGGACGATATTCTACTTGCATTAGAGTTAACTTTAAAATATTTTCGACCGAGAAATCAGTGTTAGAAAATAGTGTTATTAAAGACTTCAGTAAAAACTCACAACATTTATCCCGTATATGTATTGACGCCAAATGATGCCACACTTACCAGAAAATGGTTATAATTTCATACCCATATTTTAAGAACGACGTGACATCCGTGTTCATGGCAAATTTGAATGGTATAAGTCCCTGACGTAATCAACACGGTTGCCAAAATTCATCGCAGTTTGGTTATCTTAATGAGTATCGAGTAGCGACTCTCTTTACGAGCACATTTTCAATTCTTTATCGTAAAAATAAACATTACATATGTTTACAGAATAATGGAGTCAATTATTTTGATCGAAATCATTTAGATGCCTAATTAATACGAAGTTCTAGGATTTTCCTGTTTGAATGCGGAAAGCTACCGAGAACTTATGCATGAGTGAGAATAATCTGTTTCAGGTTGCTTGCCACTTAATTCACTGGTTCTATTACATATAGCTTATTAATAAATCAGATATAACTGTTTTGCAACAGGATAACTGACTGTATCTGAGAAAGAGTCAATCACCCGGGAAATAGCTGAGTGTTTGAATGATTTTTGAAGGGAATCACTAAATAAAATCAGGAACTGCCTGGACTAATTATATTTGCAAATAAGCAAACAAATCAATAAATAAAGGTAATGCTTCGGTCACAGAATCGGCTAATCTAGTCCATCCGAGGACTCCTGAGTTCTAGGAAAAACTGCGAAGTTTCTGTTTAACTGGAGGAAGAATAAGAATGTGGCCACTTAATTAATCTCTGACCATTTTTTTCAGCTTTCTCTGCCTGGTTGGTACAATTTCAATCCAAGTTCAGTGATTAGCATAAAAAATAATGGTGGTAATAACCCAGTCAAATCATTAAGTTTCACATGTGCCTGTAGGTTAGTTACAAGTTTAAATATAGATGTAGTCCAGTTATAAATTATTAATATGTAAGGAGGGTAGTTATATGTTTTAGACAAGCACGTTGGCTGGTACTGAGCTTATAGAGAGTTACAAGTATACCAAAGAAGTGAGGATCGGATTGCGCTCAATCGACATCAGCATCACCAATAAACTGTGCCCTAGCATTATGTAACCCACCTCTAAAAGTCGAACGAGTAGGCTTGTAGTGTACGCAGACGTGAACGTCTCGCGTAAAGTCCCTCGAAAAATAAAGCGAGGTTTGCCTGCGTAGGTGCCTTGAAGCTCGTGTATCGATCCGGACGGAATCGTGAGAGTGTGGCAAGAGCTTCTCAGAAAGCATGGTGGACGGAAGTGAGGCGAGTATGACGAATGCTGATACTGGGTGATGAATTAGTGCAGCAGCCTAAGAACGTCAATACAACGAGTGCTAAATTTTCCAATCGAATGAGCTCGTTTCGGTATTTATGTACTATTGACAACGGAGAAGTACCATGTGTTCATATAGTCTCTTTACCATTTGAAAAGACATTCCAAATGCAATTGATGGTATATTTTATTCGAATTTGCTGTATTTTATTAAGCATTTATTAAAGTGTTTATACTTTATTTAAATGAGTTCTACATGGACACTTTTAGTTGCACGAAGCACATCGAGACGGTACTATACTTCTTGCTACGTTCGCTGAAGCATAGTCTCATCAATAGTGGCAATGGCATCAGTAATCCTTTGCTTCGGGTCAGCAATGTCACGTATTTTTGCTCGATACACGATATCTTTCACATGGTCCCATAAAAAGTCCAGGGAATCCACCTTCCAATCAAACGGTCTGAAAATGTTTGATTGAGGACCCACGAACATGTAACCCCCAATCCGGTGGTGCACCATCTTACTGACTAATGATGGTTGGTTGAAGGTCAATCAGTTGTGGTGCCACATAGGTCAAAGTAAGCATGTACAGTAATTGATGTCTCGTTGTAGAAAAATGGACCAAATTATAAGGCTATGCTGCAGCGAACATGGCAAGAACTCGATAACCGTTTATATGTGCTTCGTGCAACTAATGGTGCCCATGTAGAAGTCTATTAAATGAGGTAAAAACGTTTAATAAACGCTAAATACAATAAAAAAATATGAATTAAATATACTTTTAATTTCATTCGTAACAATTTTTTGAAATGGGAAATACCCTTTATGGACACCCTGTATGTGTGCGTGCATATCCGCTAACGTGTGTGCATAAGTGCATGTGTCATCTGTGAGAGTGTGCGGGTGTGCGCGTGTGTCATGGCGCCTTTACGTCTCTCTTTACTTGTATAAAAAGAGCGTCAGGTGTCGAAGAAGAGATTTAAACCCTCAATAGGACAATGAGAATGAGGTAGAAAAATTAAAAATGGAAGATTTACAGAAAGAAATAAGATATAGAGAAAATTGAGACAGAGTTTTTCGTACACCGCATTTGCTCATACAATGCATGGATATTAAAAAATATTCGGAAGATTAAATTATTTCATTTAAAGTAAACACTTAAGTTAAATAAAAACATTGTGAATAAGCGCACAACATGGCACAACTAATTAATTATTTATTTCACATACAATAAGTGAGTATTTGACCGGCACATTTCTCTTGGGCTGTCTCACAACTGAAACATTTCAGAGCTGAACGTTTGGCATACTACTCATGAATACCACTCCACACACATCTTGCAAAGTAAGACCAATAATTTTACATTATCATCACTTTTGAAAGGTTTTAGGGTGCTCAGTCGCCACGCCCTGTTAATATCTCCGGCCCCTTTTTGAGCGATGTTCAAAATTATGTATTTAGAATTACTGCATGGTTTCTTCAGCGCAATTAACTATACAGGTAAAGCATCTGCCGATGTATATGCACCTCTTGATCTGAATAGCCCCATCGTCGTGCTATATATTTGCCGTGAGAGGTTTTTCAGCACGCCCAAGGTTCTTGCGGTATTTTCCGGGCAGTGCGAGCAGCACCTGCGAGTTCTTCGCGAATTACTTGCTGCAAATAGCCATACTTTCTCGTCACTGCTTATTCGTGTGCGAATTCGCTCCTGTAACCATGAAATTAATAATTGTGCAGCTTTTTTGCCACTAAATGCGCAAAATCAAATATCTTTACAAATCTGCGTGTTAGATTTTGAATAGAATTCCTTTCTGATTACTTACAAAATTTGATTTTATTTTAATTTGTTTAGAAATTCCGAATCGGCTCGTCGAAAATTTATTCAATTATAACTAAGATGAAGCCATTCGCGCATCGATAAAAATTAATAAAAAATAAAATTGAAATAAATGTAAGCTTGAACGATGTCCCTGCATATGGAATGGTTCAAGATGGCGTCAACATCCTCACCAGTTGGTCACTATGTAATAATGAAAATACATCTACTGAAAATACACAAGCATTTCTTTCGCTTAATTCTCCCGATAAAACTAACAAGCTCGATACATTCTAACCAATTTCGTACCTCCCGTTTAAAATTTTCTAGCTTTACTTGGCTTCGATTTTTCCCAGAATCGTCCGCAACCTCGCAAGGGTTGCGGACTATGCTGATACCGGGTGATGAATTTGTGCAACAGCCTCAGAACGTTAGTGCAACGACGTGCTAAATTTTCCAATAGTCAACGTGGTGCTTATTTCATGCTCGCAATAGTCCACGCTCGCGCATGATTTCACGTGAGAACACGAGCGTGATTTCACACTCGCAGTAGTCCACGTAGGCTGATTTCATCCTGATCGAGGTACTCAGCTTTCTTCTTAACCGAAGAAACGCCCTCCAATGTTAAGCTACTGTATATATATATATACATATATATATATATATATATATATATATATATATAATATATATATATATATATATATATATATATACATATACCAATTGACCTTTGTACCAGGTCTTTCTCGACAGACAGACGTTCTTCGAGCGTTCCTTTACATATTCCGAGTCAACATCTAGATTTTATGAGCAGGTCTATTACCCCTTATTTTTTACTATTTTTATCGATAATGTGTCATTTTTGTTTATATGGGAATATAAGACCAAAGCTTTATTACTGATTACGACCACTTCATTAGTTACAGTTAGCAATCATGCTATTCTTACAACCGGTATAACGACTCTCACTGCCGACATTTTTTCCTCGTCGCTGAATTTTCTTTAAGCAACTCTGCAGATCCAAAGTCAGATCTCTCGAACAGATAATCAGCAGACCATCTTCCGCCCTCACCAGTAGCACATCAACTTCTGAATCTGCGAGACATACCTTACCATCCGGTACGGCTTCGTTTCCTGCGTCCGTCGAATCAGTGGACCCGGGCCTCATTGAGGCACCACGGCTGGAATGAGGGGAGTCTACTAACTGAGGGCTACTCCAGTGTCAAGTTGGCTAGTGCTTCCAGCTTAGGGAATTAACCTAATTTTAAAGTAATTCAACAAGTGAGAAAATATTTCGGAGTAAATAACAAAATTAGGGAAGTTACAAGCATTCATGAAACTAGTTTTAACACTAGAACGGCCGAGCGTTCATTTAGACCGTTTTTAGAAATTCAAATATACATAAATGTTATAATTTTGTTTTGATAGCTCTGATACTTCTAGAGTTTTCCTGAATAATAGTGATAGGTATTGGAGCAAAATTACTTTTAATTATGGTAAACAGTTTTTGAAATACAACATGGTATACCTAAAACGGCGTGGCGGTCATTTTGACCGCTGTGCTAATTTGTTTGTGTATATAATGTGTGAAGCATTCCTTGCAATATGCTATGACGCACACCGGCTTCACAGAAGCACACAGACTTTCTGTGATTGCAATGGGTGTCTCTGACACTTTTTCAACATGATAGCAAAGTAGGAAGATGTGGTATTTACAATATTCTATGTGAATCTCCTGGCCCTACATCACTGCCCAAACGTCCAATTGTGGAAGAATGTGTGCGGAGTGCTTTCAAGTTATTGATAGCTGATGATATTATAAAGCCTTGCAGTGGCCGAGTGTACAAAACGCTTGCGTTCTGTGCTTCCTGCACGGGTTCGAGCCCTGTACGCGGCAGTTGGCAACAAAAACGCTGATTCGGCACATCAGGGTCGTTGCCTGCAGTGTGGTCACTGTCCCCATATGGAGCTAGGATATATGGAGGGAGCATGGCCGTCTGTGAAGAGAACCAGTTTTTGAGATTTCTCCTATGCCTGTGGTAACCAATAGCCGTCTCGCAAGTGTGACGTCAGCACGGAAGCCAGTTACCTCCTGACCACGCTGGGATGCGCACATGCTCGCTGAATGCTCTTCCAGCTGTTGAGTTAATCGTCAATCATTAATTTGGGATTCTAAGACTCCGAAAGATAATAAATTGTGTTTCCTCACTTGAGGACACTTAATAATATCAAAATTACTAGCAAAGATACCTTTATAGTTAAAAACTATAAAGATTACAGGCCCTTGAATATAACAAATTAGAGAGCGACTTGCACGCGCACCTCATCCTTTGATTTGTGGAGCGGTACTAACCTTGCTCTGGAAAATGGGAGGGCGAATCGCAGAGGAGGTGAGGAGGCGAGGAGGAGCCAACTTCAGCCTAGCGTCTGTGGTTGGCTCACGTGTGGGGCCTTGCCAATGTCCCAGTCTCCCAACTTTTGCAGCTAATTTGAACCCGATTGGAATCGGCTATGCTCCCTCCAGTATATCCTAGCTCCATGACTGTCCCCAAGGAATGTTACCTGAGCACTAAACGAGAGGAAAATAAGGCCTTAAGGCTCGGGCGTGACTAGGGACCTGGGGAACCCCTATCACGTACTTTCCCTGTAAAGTATCATGTCAATGATGCTCAGCTACCCTCTACTAACAGAGGAAAAGGCTCGGTATTTACATTAAATGAATGTACTGAAGCCGAAAATCGCTCAAAATTAAACTGTAAAGATTGGTTTATATCTAATGAAGAAATATGCGTAGTTACGGGAATGCTGTTTGCTCGAGCAGTTCTGACCAAAGGCCAATCAGTTGACGATGTTTGGTCAAAGACTTGGGGTCCCAATATTTTCGTGAAACGATGCCCCCCCCCCAACGTTTGAAAAAAATTATGAAATTTCTACGCTTTGGCTTGAAATCAAAGCGATCAGTGGGTTTGAAAAATGATAAATTTGCATTAGTTTCGGCAGTAAGGGATCAGTTTATCGAAAATAGCTTCACATGCTACGGGCCTAATGAAGATATCACCGTGGATGAGCAGCTATTTCCCACTAAGACAAGGTATCATTTTACACAGTATATTGATAGCAAACCAGACAAGTTTGGTAATAAATTTTTAGCTGGCAGCTGATGCGAAATCCAAATACTGCTTGAATGGGTTTCTATATCTTGAAGAGGATCATTTTCGTCCAACTAACCAGGCAATGTCAGAACATGTAGTTCTTCGCCTTGTTGAACCTTTCACAGGGAAAGGACGACATGTGACCACTGACAATTTCTTCACTTCGTTGAAACTGGCCAAGAAACAAAAGGCCAGGAATACAAGTCTTGAGGGCACTGTGAATCGGATTCGTAGAGAAGCCCCACGATGTGTCAAACAATCACGTGAAGACCGTTACACTACGCGGATACTAAAGAATAATGAGTTTACACTTCCAGTCTACCAGTGCAAGCCATCAAAAAAACGTTCTTGTGTTGAGTACGCTACATAGGACAGTAGCAATGGGCAATGGATCAAAGAATCTTCCAAAAAATGTAGAGTTCTCTAACTCAACAATGTACGGTGTTGACGTCGTCGACAAGATGGCCATTTTATACCCCACAAAAGCTAGATCACATTGATGGGCTGTCGATGTTTTTTACGCGTTGGCTCCAGCTGTCATAAACGCAACAATCCCTTACACAGGAGTCACGGGTAAAAACATTGCTAGTCGTAAATTTATTCTCCAATTGGCAGTGGAGCTACAGCCGCAGTACAATACACGAAGTAAAAATGACCACTCATGTGATGATGATGATGATTGTGATGATGATGACGACGTTGCTGTAGACGAAGCTGAAACTACAAAGTCAAAGAAGAGACGGCAATATCATGTAAGAAAATGCAAAGGAAATAAGACTTCAGAAGAGTGCTCCAAACGCAAACTTGCTGTTTGTAGTAAATGAACAAGCAAAATATTTAAAAAAGTTATATGTAGCAACTGTTTCTAATTTATAAAAATGTAGGCTGAACACTTAATTAATAATACATTTAAAAAATGCATTACCGTAAAATTTTTTTTTAGAAAATTATACCTCTAACTATAATGTAAAAGGGTAAGTTTTATTATAATTCCAACTGTTATTTTGCTTCTACATATATTTTTGAGCATATGTAAACTGTTTTATTAACCTAAGATGACGACAACATGACAAATAAAGTAATTTAAATTTCAACAATTAAATATTTTGAGGGATTGTCATTAATTTATATTTGCTGTCATTTTGACCGCTCGGCCGTTCTAGGGGGGTGGAAGTCAGTGGCCGTTCTAGTGTTGAACATTTCTAGAAGCCTGCACGCGTTCATCACCATAGGTTACCTCTGAGTTCATGCCACCGTGTCCGTGCAGCAAATTCAAAAACCTCTCTATTTAACTTGAGCAAATTTTTTATGAACTTCGTTTATTTTTGATAAATTCGGG
Source organism: Morinoia aosen (assembly GCA_030386875.1). Taxonomy (NCBI): domain Eukaryota; kingdom Metazoa; phylum Arthropoda; class Malacostraca; order Amphipoda; family Talitridae; genus Morinoia; species Morinoia aosen. Next base: position 38,239,286 of record CM059561.1, on the reverse strand, counting down.
TAGAAACTTACAAATTTTTTTTCCTAAATGCAAAAACTTAATTATTAACGTCGAAAATTACTGTCACAAAGCATAGAGCTTCAAAGATTCAAAAAAATTTAAAATTAAAATAAAGAAGTAGGCACTTGCTTAAGCGAAAAGCACTCACACCAGGCCAATTTCACTGACAATTCAGGTTAATGACAATTTTTTCCCCTAGAAGTTGTAACCCAAACCATTTGAATGATCGTTCCAAAAGGGTTAAGCAGCCTGTGAGCGTGAGTGCGCACTCGTCATCATCACCTCACCACCGCAAGGAGACTCATCGCTTCACAATCAAAGCAGCAAGTTGCACTGCTGTCGTGTTTCGTACGTAACAAATAAAGAGTGTTCGGCTGTAGCTAACTGAAATCTTCCGCTCCCTCCTGTTAAATAACAGTGCCTAGGGTTATCGATAAATGTTGGCTAGTTTTTGGAGTTATAGATCAAATCAGAGGTCGTTTTGAAGTGAATAGATCAGATCGGTGTGTGATAGTTTCGGTGTTTAGTTGTAGAACAGATCGGCGTGTGATAGTTTTGTTGTTTTGTTATAGATCAGATCGGTGTGCGATAGTTTCAGTGTTCAATCAAAGATCAGATCGGTAGATGTTAGTTTCGGTGTTCAGCTATAGATCAGATCGGGGTTAATTTTGGGGGCGTGTGTATATCAGATCGGGGTGAGTTTTGGGTGTGTTCAACTTATTCAATACCAAATAATACAGATGCTTATACTTCTAATTTGTTAGCTATCTTAAATTTTGTTTATTATTTTACCTAGGTGCATTTAACGGAAGACGCGGGGCTTGCGCCTGGAGGCACGACAGCTGCTCGTATACTTCGGGCTGAGTCTTCAACGCACGCGTCTCTTGGACGAGAACCACCGTTTCTGACGACTTATTTTATTTTCATCGGAATACTTTTTATTTTATGTCAATCTACCGTATTGTTGATTATTTGGGTAATTTTAGTTGACTTTAATCTATTCCATAGCATTTCATATTCCCCGCGCTCACTTTTTTGCGTTAATTGTATACATCTCAATTTAGAGTCGAATTCACACAACTCAAATTTCAAAGTCCAGTTATACCCGCACAGTTTGTTTTAGGAAGCTTTCCCATCCATTACTCTTCAAAGTTACCCCAACATATACTCCTCTTCATCATGAGGCCACTCTCCTATCCCTTCTCCCCATGAGCGACGTGGGAATACCCAATTCTTCATAAGTTACACCACTTTTTCCGTGCTTTGTGATAGTTTCACTACGCGTGTTAGAGGGCATTTGTGTTCGATTGAGCGCATTTGCAAGTGTCTGAATGCGCGTTTGCGTGTCCACGTTTGTGTATATGCGTGTAAGTGTGTTCGTGTATGTGGGCATGTGTCCGTGTGAGCGTATGAGTGGGAATGCACTTGTGCCTTCGCCTTTGTGTGTGCACACGTGAGTACATATGACTGAGCACGTGTATGTACTTCTGTGCTGGGGCGTGTATGAGTGTGTGTGTGTGTGCTCGAACGTGTATGCGTGTGAGCATGCATGCATCATGCCGGTGCAAGAGCGTGTGTGTGTGTGTGTATGTAAGTGTTCGTGGTGCGTGTTTGCGTGTTCGCATGCCCCTGTGTGCGTGAGCGTAAATGTGTCTGTGCGTGTGTTTGATTGATTGCGTGTTTGTGTGGTGGGTGCATACATTATATTGAATGTTATAGCTTTTGAGAGTGGCGTGTTTGTCTGTGCGTTGCTCTCGATGGGTGTGGTGCTTGTATGTGGTGTGTAGTGGGTGTGTGGTATGTGTGTGATACATATGTGTGAGGTGTATCACGAGACGTTAGGTCTAAGCGTACGCTTTGAACGTCCGTTTGGAGGAGTTCAAATCCCCGGAAAGGAAACGGAAAATTCAGACACGAAATGTACACAAGGAAAGGAAAAAAAAGACAGAGGAAAATAGAAAAAGCGAGTATTATTCGTTGATCTATCAATGCATCAGCATCAACACGGGATGATAACAACTACCAGCGGTGCATTTCAATGATTTTATTTTAATTAAAGAATAAACACATGAGGTTTTCACATCAAAAATCATTACAACACTGGACAAAGTTTCACGTTAACAGCCAACTATTCACATAATTAAATCCCAACAAAATTGACTGCAAATTAACCGCATTCAGCACAAAAAATCCCGATGGAGACATAGAGTCTGAAACAATACCTGAAGATCTCATCCGTGATCATAATTACTCACAAAATAAAACCACGGAATTAGTATAGTAAGCCCAATACAATTGGTTACACATCAAAAACACGTATAATGAAAACTAGCAAAACCGGAAGATATTTCGTTGCACTTCTCTGCATGCACTTGCAATAAGCCAAACAATACTTAATTAACAAGTAAAGGACCGTGTTATGAGTTCATTTAAAGAAACACATGCCAAATGAGACAATACCTAACTATGTTACATTATTTCCTGGGTACACCCGTTAAAAATCAACGCCTTCACTGATCAAAAGGTTACACATGATCTTGAATCGCTACAGAATATTTCTTCGTTGCTTCCACTGCACTCCTCTCTACTTGTGATTGATTGATCGTTTTCTCGAAAACTGATGCACTGTACCAGGCTCGTCCGCGTATCGCTGCCGACTCTGAGATTACGAGTTTCACATCGGCACGCGAGGGCACTTGAGTACTTAGTGGTTCCTGTAGATTGTTCGAGTATCGCTGCATGTCCCGTGAGTGCGTTGTACACATCGGCACGCTGAAAGAGAGAAAGAAAGAAAGAAAAAACTTTATTTCCAATAGAGATTGTACAATATTACAGTCATTGGTTTTTAAATATCTTAAAGTTAATACACTTAGATGATACTCACACATGAGTCTTGTAATACCCATGTCACTAGTCGAAAAGAAATGATTGAGGGCAATGTACTCCTAATCTTGCTTAATCTACATTTGATAATACATGTAATGATAATTATATATAAGCGATAACACAAATTCATGGACGATGCATTTTCATTGTGGGGTGAAAACACTTTTGACAGTTTACATGTACATGACATAAAACTTCGCAATTATTGATGCCAGGAAATAATAAATAAATCGCTTGTTTCAGCCAATGTTCAAACGTGTCATTTTAAGGAAGCATGAAAAAAATATATATAAATACATATCCATATACATATATATGTATATCAGAAATTGGACGATTGGTAGGAAACCTAATTTTTAGTATAAAAAGAAACACAAGGGTCACAATAAAAATCATCTATTTGCACTCAGACCAGCTGGTTTCGACTTTTCATTTTCAATGAATGCTTCTGAAACAAAAGGGCAAAAATTTTTTTTTTACACTCAAAATTACAAAGTATTCAAAAAAACATTTGCAACACTTCATAGGAAATTTACATGGGTCCTTGATGAGGGCATTTGTGTGATTCATTGAAAATGAAAAGTCGAAACCAGCTGGTCTGAGTGCAAATAGATGATTTTTATTGTGACCCTTGTGTTTCTTTTTATACTATATATGTATACGTATATGTATATATATACACATACATACACACACACACATATAGATATATATGTATATATGTACACATAAGCATGAGGACCAAGAAGATTATAAGTTTTGTCTTACTAATTCAACACTTTTAACATAACGGTCATTAGTTAATAAGCATTTTATTTAAACATAAATGGATGATCGCACAACAAATGTATAGTTTGTACATGAATGCTGTACAATAATAATGAGATGACGAGTTAGGTAATGTTACAAGTTGAGAGTGAACAGAAAAAAAGACCATTATCTCTAGTAAAATGCTAGTTGTCAGTCAAGTACACACATATGTGCACACATACATGTAAAGATATACACATACATATGCACACACAAATGCATTTCTATGCATCGAGGCAATTACAATACATACGCATTCTATGAAGTGTCATACGCATAGCGTGCCCACGTACACATATACACAAGTAAGCATGTGCGCAAATATCAGCGTAATCTAATCAGTATAAAACAGCATTCCAATCGGGGGAAACCAAAAAAATATCTTTTATTATGGCATGAATTTTATAAAATTTCCGTACTGAAATTAGTGGCACAAAATAGTTTGCCTAAGTCAGAAACATGAAAACGATTGGGGGACGTGAATAAGAAAGAAAACAATAATGTCCTATAAGGGTTTCATATTTGAAAAAAATCACATTATCTTTGAAATATGGCGCAAATTGTCGGCAATTGATAAACATATATAGGTATCACATTATTATAAGCATATAACTATAAGCACTATAAGCATATTACTGCAGTATAAATGGATGATCACACAACGAATTCATTGTTTTTTTTACATGGATGCTTTACAATTTCATATTAGAAAAAAATCACATTATCTTTGTAATATGGTGCAGAATGTCTGCATATTGATAAACACACACACATATCGGTACCATGACGGTCTATTTTAATGCTTGCACAGAAACGGAGAGGGATGACATAAAATGCAACCTTCGACTGGTTTATCTACTCTAGTGCACACAGGTGTACATACACACATCTACAAGTAAGCATGTTTGCAAATGGCAGCGTATAGGCAATCAAATCATAGTACCTACGCATACTTCTAAGCTGTTGTGTGATGTCTTGAATTTTAAGACAATGATCGGGGGAGATTGTTCAGCAATGAAGATACCAGGCAAATGAGATTCATCAATACTTATTCAGTATGTTCTGTAACTAAGAATTATTTTTGAGACACAAGATGACGAGTTATTTTGGCTTTAAATTCTCTCGGTCTTTAAGGGATTTTAATACTCAGTGGGAGTTTGTTCCACAGTGAGGCGCCTGATATGGAAAGAGCCTTCTGCCCTAAGTGAGATGAACGGTAGTTGACTAAGACATTATTGTTTCTGTTCGGTTTTTGATTGGTTACAGTGGGTGGATGGAAACGCACTATCTCAGCATTGCTCTGAGGAAGATATAACGAGGAGAATACGTATTGGGCCTTCTGCATGAGGAGCCTTTCTTGGATAGGAATCCAGCCGAGCTTATTGAGGAGAGGGGTTACGTGATCACTTCTTTTGAAATTACCGTTGCATACCATCTTGGCCGCAAAGTTCATGCACTTTTGAAAGTCCCTTTGAAGGTATTGAGGTAGGTCTCCCCATACTAGGTTGCAGTAGTCAATGCGCGATAACACCAGCGATTGAATGGCTAATAATCTGGACTTTTCGCCTAGCATACTCTATATGCGATGAAAAAACATCAAAGTTCCATAAATTTTGTTGCAAGTATTCTCAACATGAGATTTGAAGGACTTGTTTCTAGCGAACCAGATACCTAGATTTTTTACTTTTCTGATGCATTTATTTATCATTTCCAACTGCATGAGTAAGATCTGAAGTTTTTTTAATTGCCTCTTTGGATCCAAAAATAATGCATTGTGTTTTATTTGCATTTAATTTGAGACAATTTCGGTCGTTCCATGATTTCAGGCTAGTCAGTAAAGCTTCGGCTTTAATTTGCGTCTGTGGTATTTCCGATACAGAACTTGTTATTGCAATTTGAACATCATCGAAGGTAATAGGGTACTAGGTGGTTCATATAGATTGTTCATGTATCACTGTAGGCTCCGTGATTGGGTGGTACACATCGGTACGCATGAGGCACTTGAGTACTTGGCGGTTCATCGAAACTAAACTCACGGGTGCCAGGTAAAGTTATTTCAAGCTGTGCACCTCGTCATCTGATTTCTTACTTCCGGCGGTTATCGATGCGTTATAGGCTAGTTTAGTGCGTGGATTCTGGTGTCTGGTGCCGTTGGTGTGCTGGTTCTGGTACTCAGACGTGAAGAATGCTAAGGACACGATGCTCTTGATGTATTAAATTCTTTGTTCTGAACCCACTCATACTGTCAGACTAGTGTTGAACTGAGCATGGTGTCTGGCACAACGGCGGGCAGTGTTGGCTACCTCACTTACGCAATCACCTTGTGCCGCTCGATTGTGCCGCGCGGAAAAGACCCCTTTCTGTCGTTCAGGTGCGCTTATGACCTTTTGTGTTGGCTTCATCAGGAATATTCAAGAATTTCCTCTCTTGGGCTGGTGCGTCGTTCTTCGATTGGTCTAAACTGGGTGCTTGTTGTTTCTCGCTTGGCGGACCTATACTCATGTCCACGTCGACGCCGTATGACTCGTGCAGAATCCTAACCGTTACTAAGGCTCGCTTTCTCACGTCGGTCTTCCCTTTGTTGCAGCTCACATAGCTATGCGTGAGAGTTACAAATTCCTTGGACGGCCAGGCCGATGTGCGAGGGGAACCCGATATTAAGGAGACTGTCCCAGGCCCTTGACAGATGCTGTCGATTCCATGGTCATTTTGCATGCTTTTGTTGTAAAAGGACCCTTAGGTGGTAGACTATTCGTTCCTAAAATTTTATGGCGCTACGGACAATAATTTCCCCCCCCCCCCCCGGGGGGGGTAAGGCGACCAAATTTTTTCAATTTTTCCGATTTTGACCCCACATAAAAAGAGAACAAATAGGAAATGAAAAAAAAGCTCATTTGGAGTTTGTTAGAAATGTTCCAAGAATTCTAAAACGGTCTTTGCTTTTTTTCTAGCATCAAAACTGAAGGAGGAGTTCCATTTTGAAATATCAATATGAATGAAAAGCACCCAAAATATTCCATTTTTTCCCGATTTTGACCCCACATAAAAAGAGAACAAATAGGAAATGGAAAAAAAGCTTCATTTGAGTTTGTTAGAAATGTTCCAAGGATTCTAAAACAGTCTTTGCTTTTGCTCTAGCATCAAAACTGAAGGAGGAGTTCCATTATGAAATATCAATATTAGTGAAATATCAATATCTGAAAACCAATATGTCAAATTTTTGCAAAATCTAAGGCCTGAATCAAAAAAATGAATAGAATCAATTGTGTTTATTTTCCAAGGTTACATATCATAGTCAAATTTTATAAGAATCAGACTGAAAATAAAAAAATTCCTTTTGTTGAAAAAAAATGATAATTTTTCTTTTTTTTTTTTGTTTTTGAAATCACAATTCACACTTTTCATATGAAGTTATGTATGGAAAGTATCGAAATAAAAATTAAAACTGCATTCAATTACATCAAATGTTCATTATATTACACTTCAACAAAAAATTTTATTTTTTGCTATACCCAACAATTCTAACTTTCAACATTCATCCTGGGACTAGTTCTCGAGTTTTGATGCTAGAACCAATCCAAAGACAGTTTTAGAATCCTTGAAACATTTCTAACAAACTCAAATTCGCCTTTTTTCAAATTCGAATTCTTTGAAAAAATATATAGCTCTAAACCCAAAAAAATGTTGCTGATTTTTGAAATATCAAAAAATTTTGAAAAAATAGAAAAAATTTGAATTAAAAAAAAAGCCGAATTTGAGTTTGTTAGAAATTTTCCAAGGGTTCTAAAACTGTCTTTGTTTTTGTTCTAGCATCAAAACTGAAGGAGGAGTTCCAATCTGAAATATCAATAAAAATATACCAAAAACACATTTTTCGTCAAAAAAAACTAAGGCCTAAATCGAAAAAATGACAGGAGTAAAAAAGGTTTACTTCTACAAAATACATATACTGGCCAACTTTCAAACGAATCGGACGAAAAAAGTTCAAAAAGCCGGATGGTCTCCTTAAGCTAACGGAAGTTTGGCTCGCCAATAGCACTAGCCGCCTACACCCCACAAAATTCAGGAAAATATGCAAACAGTTTGTGTATTGTTACAGTGTGTGTGTATGATGTGTGTAGTATGAGTGAGATATTTGTGAGGTGTGTATGTGTTTTGATTATGAGGTGCTCTGAGGAACAAAAAAATAGAAAGAAAATGCATAAAAAGGTCTACCAATACGCAACCTTGCTAATAATACCAAAATCCAAGCACAGAAAACGACCCTATACTAAGTACCAAAGAGTTCAAGTAATATTCATCCAAGAGAAAAACCCTTAAATAAACAATTTTATTATCCAGCCTCAGTTAGCATTCACGAACACTACGCATAATCTAGCAAGAACTTTCTACGAGGGCAGTCCGGATAGTACTTAGCCTCAATACCCGATGCTGCCACTATCGCAAAAGAAATTTGCTATCGTGTAGTAAATTCTCCAAGACGGCTACTGTCGAAATTGCAGCCAAATCAGGCTTGCAGTTTTGTTTTGACCGCATGAGGAATCTGGCATGACCGCAGATTTTAGAAAATCGCAAAAGAGCAACATCGGTCGGTGATTCGATTCTTGTTTTTGAAAGGGAAATCGCACAGCGCAACCAAAGAGCGTTTGGATGATGTGTACGGTTACTCATCGCTCTCGATAGAGTTCGTCAAAATTTGGTTAAACGAGTTTCAACGTGGTCGCACGTCCGATTTTGATGAGCCACGCCCAGGTGCCCCGAAAACGGCTACCACGGAGGATAACATGACAAAAATCCACGATCTCGTATTGGTAGACCGCCGATTGAAAGTGCGCGAGATTGCTGAGACTATAGGAATTTCAAAAGACCACGTTGGTCATCTCCTGCATGTAATTTTGGGCATGAGAAAGCAGTCGGCGCGATGGGTGCCGTATTTGCTCACTCTGGACCTCAAGCACAACCGTGAGACCACTTCAGAGCAGCGTTTTACGCTGTTTAAGCGCAATCCAAAGGAGTTTCTACGTTGTTTCGTGACCGTCGACAAAACATGGATCCACTGGTACACAACAGAGACCAAGAAATAGTCGAAACAGTGGACTTCACCAGACGAACGTGCTCTGAAGAAGGCGAAGACTGTCCTATCGCCCGGGAAGGTGATGGCCACCGTTTTCTGGGATTCACATGGTGTGATTTACATCGACCACGTGGAGAAGGTCAAAACGGTTGCAGAACTGTACTATGCCGAATTAATTGGCTGATTCGAAGCCGAGTTGCCGAAAAAATAGCCCTATTTGGCGAAGAAAAAAGTGCTCTTCCGTCATGACAACGCACCGGTTCACTCTTCCGCCTTCGCTACGGCCAAATTGGTCGAGTTGGGCTACGTAATACTGCCCTATCCACCGTATTCTGCAGATTTAGCCCCGTGCGATATCTTTTTGTCTTCAAACTTGAAAAAGTCACTCGTTGAGCAGAAATTGAGTCGAATGAAGAGGTCTTCGCCGCCACGGAGGCCTACTTTGCAGACCTCGAGAAAACGTATTTTTGAGACGGGTTGAAGAAATTGGAGCATCGCTAGGTCAAGTGTATCGAGCTAAAATGAGACACTGTTGAGAAATAAATCGTCACTTTTTCAAACTTTTCCTTTTCCCTTTCTAGGCTAACTACCTACCGGACCACCCTCGCAATTTGGAAACATTCGCTACAGTGACTGTAACGTTGTTTCCATAGACAAACCTCGTCCAACAGGCTCATTTACTCAATCGTAAGAACTGCTAGAACACCTCTTATTTTACAAGTACACCTGTCCATCTGCATACCCATATGTCGCTCGCTTAATGGTGGATCCGGAGACGACCGGAACACGTTCCCCCAATTCTTATGAAATAAGACTCTCTAATGACTCTCCGAGATATTTCTACTTTCTTATTTATAATGTATAAATGTATAAACTAAGAAATAATATTTTTAGCGACGGCAAGATTGCAAATTAATAACAATGAAAAACGGAGTTATTTTTTATGAAATTTTCACTTATATGCATTTCTATGCACGTATATAAACTAGTTCGATAAACATCGGTCACAATTTGAACGAAGCAATGGCTCTTCCTCGTGATTTATTTCAAACATAAACTCTAGAAGGTTTATTTCAAGTTGAAAACGTTCTATTGATTAAAAATTGTCATGGAAAATGAATTGAATTCATTCGAATTCCGGAATTTTCTGAAGTATGGGAATTTCGATCCTTCGAAGGGTAAATTTGTTCTGTATTCGACAGAATATTTGCCGAAGTGAATGGTGTGATGGAAGAACTCGTATTTGCTCTGCGTATACCCAAGGGTCTGTGTTCAAAGACTCGAGTGTTTCCTTGCAGACGTAAAATTTTGCACTATTTGCGTTGAGTACGCAACGAGATCATAAACGGCATGAAAATAGCTTGAAAAAATGATTAAATCTCTGTTTATGAAACATCAATGGCTGACAAGCGGAAAACAACACTCAGCTTTCCGAACTAAACTGAAACGAGTTCAAATCCCTACTATTCAGAAAACGTTTGATTTGCTGCAGTTTACGTCGGCAATTTGGGTCAAGTGTCTGGATAAACTTAGTTGTTACTTTTAATGAAATTGCAAGGAAAGTCTCTTTTAAAATTGACATTATTACTCAACAAGTTTTTATGTCAATCAAAAATACAGGAAAGATGAACGTTTCGACCAAAATGGTCATCTTCAGCATCTGAAGAAACAGTTAATTTTATTGAATGAAGAACAAATAACATACATATGTCTGTTTAAACATTTGTGAATGCTAACAAGAAATTTGCACGGGGAAGGAAGACTGAGCATCATTTAAAACCGGTTTGTCTCTCATGATAATAAAAGACTCTAAAATTCGAAGATCAGTTTGACTAGAAGAGGTTGCAATTATCTGGAAATCGTCTAAACGAACAGGCAAGTCGCACTTTTCTGCATGGGCATGCGCAGAGGATTGAGAGGGAGAAACAAGTGGCTTATTTGTTCTAAAGCTTCGGCCGGCATGCTCTGCTACACGAATACGGAAGGCCCTATTTGTGGACCCAACTTACCCAGACGCACACAGTGCGCAACGATACTTATAGATGACTGAAGAGAGCAAAGCCTTCGGAAGCTTATCTTTGTAATTGAAAAAAGAACCAATTTTGGATGCGTTCACTAAAATTATCCCGAAATTAATATGCATGAAATGTTTTGATAAAAGCGTCATCAAATCTTTTTTCAATTTTTCACATTGGCAACTGAAATAGGGTATAACGAAGTAGAAATCTTTTTTCTTTACAGTTGTCATATGTGGGCGGACGCAAAATTTTTAATTTAAAAACTTCTTGATTGAAGGATGTGTGAGCCAAGCCGGGGAACCATTATTACGGAAAAAATTTGTCGAAAATGCAACTTCATATGAAACGACTGAAAATTTGAACATACATTATACGCTCTAAAAACAGAGTTTTGATACTATTCAATTTGAAACGAAAATTACAAAAGCCATAGAAACTTAAACCCAACCCAGTAAATATTTGCTCACGATAGACAGAGCTATGAAATTTGTTATTTTACGAGTAATCATAGAATCCAAAAATGGAAGACAATTTTCTTTTTCTAGTTCCATGGTGAACTAAATATTCGGATGTTGAGAATTCAAGTACGACAAAAAAAGGCTACAGTGAAAACTGTCTCTAAATAAAAGGAATGTGTTATCAATGTACCGTTTATAAAATACAGTCTTATATTCAACCGAGCACATTTCCAACCACCTTTTTTCGTGAAAAGCCATGAACATATTAGCAAAGGTGGGTCCTAGCGGGAGGCCCATTCCTAACCCGTCTACATACATACAGATACCGGGCTTATCCTCCCTTTGGGAGGGTAGCCGACAGCAGGCCACAATCACCACACTTAGTCACTAGGAGGCGAGAGAGGCAGCACTGGCTGCACCTGAACTGCCAGGATCAGCAGCAGCCCAGCACAACCACCTTCCACAGTCAGGCCCGACAGCCACAGCTGGTTTACCCCGACCGCTTCATTGAGTGCAGCCCCTCCCCCCGCACATGACAGGTCAACCCCATCACACGCGGGCAGCTTCCAGTAACGCGTCAAAAATAAAATTACCTCCTTATACACTGCCCCCACTCACCTCTGTCCGCAGCCATCCCTCTCGCCACGTCCACAGTCAGACCCCTCTCATACAAAGCACGTCGCACCCCATCCATCCAACTCATCCGTGGTCTACCTCGCGCTCGAAGACCACTCACTTCCGACATATATATCTTTTTCACCAGCCACTCAGCATTCATTCTTTCTACATGCCCAAACCATCCAAGCACTCTTTCATCCACTCGCCTGCTCAACTTTTTGATAACACCCGTCTGCCCCCTAACCAACTCATTCCTGATCCTATCTCTTCTAGTTACTCCATACATGCTCCTCAAACACTTCATCTCAAACACATCCAACTTCCTCCTCTCAGCTGCTCTCAACCCCCAGGACTCTGCTCCATACAACAAAACTGGCACAATCAAACTTTCATACAGTCCCCTCTTAGCATTCATACTCAAACTCCTGCATTCAAAAACTTTCCTCATTGCACCCAATGTCTTACAACCTTCACTCACTCGATGCTTCACTTCTACTTCCATACTATCCTTAACAGTCACATCCGACCCGAGGTACCTAAAATGCTCTACCTCCTCTAAAACTTCCCCATTCAACCTCACATCCAAAGTTCCAAACACTCCACCTCTTGAACATCTCATCACCTTACTTTTATTTACATTTACCCTCAATTTCCGCCTTTCGCACACTCTACCAAACTCTGCAACCAGTTTCCTCAGTTTTTCCTCTGAATCAGCCACAAGCGCTGTATCATCTGCAAACAACAGCTGACACACTTCTCAATACATACCATTTCGTCCCACCAACTGCGCACCTTTTCCCAACACTCTGGCATTCACTTCTCTCACCACACCATCCATAAACAAATTAAACAACCACGGCGACATCACACATCCCTGTCTCACACCTGTCACAACTGGGAACCATTCACTCACCTCATTCCCTACTCTCACACATGCTCTGCTATCAATGTAGAAACTCTTGATCGCATTCAACAGTCTCCCACCCACTCCATACAAACTTACCACTTGCCATAGAGCCTCGCGATCCACTCTGTCATACGCCTTCTCTAGATCCATAAATGCCCAATATACATCCTTTCCCTTTAATAAGTATTTTTCATTCACCTGCCTCACAGCAAACATTTGATCCACACAACCTCTACCACACCTAAAACCACACTGTTCTTCAGCAAGCACACGATCCGTCAACACTCTCACTCTTCCAATTAACACTCTTCCATACAGCTTCCCAACGACCCTCAGTAGACTTATACCCCTAGAATTACTGCACTCATACCTGTCACCTTTCCCCTTGTACAACGGAACTACGCACGCGCTACTCCAATCAACCGGCACTTTACTAGCCTCGAAACACACATTTAATAAACGCACCAACCATTCTATAACCACATTTCCTCCTTTCTTTAGACATTCAACCGTGCAGCCATCCAAACCTGGAGCTTTCCCATTTTTCATTTCATTCAACGCACATCTCACCTCTGCACTTCTTATTCGACATCTATTCACTTCACCAAACACAGGCATTCTAACATCACTTCCAACAGCTACTACTCTCGCAATCCTATCATCCCTCACGTTCAGCAGTTCCTCAAAATACTCCGCCCATCTCTTTCTCACATCACAACTCTCCACTAGCAGCCTACCATTTGCATCTTTCACTCTTGCCTCATTCTCCACCTGACCCTTCCTAATTCTCTTCACACAATTATTCCTAACCCGTCTAACTGCTGATAAAAATATTGTCAAAAATAAAAAATGAATTTAGAAAAGAGAGTTGCAACAAAGTTTGGAACAAAGATTTGGTTAAGCCAATAACAGAATCAGTCTGAGAAAACAAGTCATCTAAACAAACCTCTATGGTCTCGTGCAGCAGAATGTTAGTAAATAAATTCTCAACGTCAGAGGAAGCCATAAAAAAATTCTCAGCGTTATCAATAGAAACCAAATCGCTTACAAAAGATTTTGAATTTTCCACCGTATAATCATTCAAGGCGAAGAGAGTCAGAATCGGAACTAAAAATTTGGCCAAGTTGAAGCTAGCAGTACGATAGGCAGCAAAAATAGGTCTGAGCGGAAAATTAACATCGAAGTTGCGTTTGTGGATTTTAGGCAAGCCATATAAAACACCAGGAGCGCTTTCGGAAACAAATAAGGTTTTGTACACATCATCGGAAATTGAGCCAGAATTTTTGAGTTTACGTAAAAAATTATTTATCTTATCTTCAACACTGGTTGTGAATTTTAGTATTGGTTGAGAAATCACTCTAAATTTAGTTGCATCTGAAATAATGTTCTTCATACCATGTATATACTTATCTCTATCAATAAGACCAACAAACTTATAAGAACAATTTCTCCCTCTCAATCCTCTGTGCATGCCCATGCAGAAAAGTGCGACTTGCCTGTTCGTTTAGACGATTTCGAGCTAATTGCAACCTCTTCTAGGCAAACTGATCTTCGAATTTTAGAGCCTCTTTTCATCATGAAAGACAAACCGGTTTTAAATGATGCTCAATCTTCTTTCCCCTCGCAAATTTCTTCTTAGCATTCAAAAATGTTTAACCATACATATGTATATTATTTGGTTTGCTCTCAATGAAAATAATTGTGTTTCCTCAGATGCTGAAGATGACCCTTGTGGTCGAAATGTTCATCTTTCGTGTACTTTTAGTTCTGCCATAATAAACTCGTTGAGTAATAATGTCAATTTTAAAAGTGACAATCCTTGCAATTTCATTTATAGTTAGACTTTGCAAACGGCAAAACATAGACGTAATTCATTACCTTTGTCGTTGCTATGGTGAGGATAGTGTAAGCTTTTTTAGAAGATTCGAAAACTCCTCAAAGAAGCACGGTATGATTAAATTGGATATCAAGTTTTTGGAAACCTGCAAGGTGTACGAGACCGTGCCAACATTTCCCCGCTTCAAACTGTATAAGAAGTCTTTAATGTCTTCCCACTTCTACAAATCCTGGCAACTAAAACTGCTCGTTAATGAAATTTCTATGAAGAAGAAAGCCCTGGAAAACCCTGGAACAATCACTGCATTCAAGTTTTTCTTTTGTGACCCAGATGCTTATAAAAAACTGTGCCAACCGGTTTGTCAACTTTTTCGAGATCACTACGAAGTCGACTCATCAGAACAAGCTCAAACAGCTAGGTATCGACAGCAACCTTCAGCCTTGTGATCCCTCCAAAGTGGTTTATGATTTCAGTTCTGTGAATCTGTCAGCACGGCTAACCTATTTACTTGCATTCGGTTTGGATTTTTCTTTGCCAGTTTAAAAGTTGATTTTTCAATTATTTCTTGCACTTCGAAAAACTCTTCTCCAGCCTTAAACCTTCACTACCATCTGAATCGTCTGTGATCAAAGCTCAGTTGAAAATCTTAGCTCACAAGTATTATCATGGCTTCAAGCAATGTAAAAATTTTTATGCACATTCAGCAGAGACGATATATCACTCCTAAAAAACCTAGCCTCAAATAAAGACGTAATTGTCACACGTCCTGATAAAGGCCGGGGTGTTGTTCTTATTGATCGAGATAGGTATATGTGTAGTATGAAACACATTATTTCAGATAAATCTAAATTTAGAGTGATCTCCCAACCAATACTGAAATTCACAACCAGTGTTGATGATAAGATAAATAATTTTTTACCTAAACTCAAAAATTCTGCCTCAATTTCCGATGATGTGTACAGAACTTTATTTGTTTCCGGAAGCGCTCCTGGTGTTTTTTATGGCTTGCCTGAAATCCACAAACGCAATTTCGACGTAAATTTTCGGCTCAGACTTATTTTAGCTGCCTATCGTAACGCTAGTTTCAATTTGGCCAAATTTTTAGTTCCGATTTTGACTTTCTTTACATTGAATGATTATACGGTGGAAAATTTAAAATCTTTTGTAAGCGATGTGGTTTCTGTTTATAACGCTGATAATCTTTTCATGGCTTCCTTTGACAGTGAGAATTTATTTACTAACATTCCGCTGCACGAGACCATAGAGATTTGTTTAGATTACTTGTTTTCTCAGACTGATTCTGTTATTGGCTTAACCAAATCCTTGTTCAAAACTTTGTTGCAACTCTCTGTTATAAATTCATTTTGTTTACACTATTTTTATCAGCAGTTAGACGGTTAGACGGGTTAGGAATGGGCCTCCCGTAAGGACCCACCTTTGCTAATATGTTCATGGCTTTTCACGAAAAAAGGTGGTTGGAAATGTGCCCGGCTGAATATAAGCCTGTATTTTATAAACGGTACATTGATGACACATTCCATTTATTTAGAGATAGTTCTGACCGTAGCCTTTTTTTGTCGTACTTGAATTCTCAACATCCGAATATTAAGTTTACCATGGAACTTGAAAAAGAAAATTGTCTCCCATTTTTGGTTTCTATGATTACTAGTAAAAATAACAAATTTCATAGCTCTGTCTATTGTAAGCAAACATTTAGTGGGTTGGGCTTAAGGGAAGAGTACCCCCAAGATGCCGAATTTTCTAGAGATATTGGGCTTCAGCTGCCATAGGAAAGGTAAGATTTCAGGTACATCCTGTGAAAAAATGAAGTTCGTACGTTCATTGGTTCGCCCGGTACGGGGATTTGAAGAATGGGTGGGTGGGAGGTGGAAGAGATATTTTATCATTTTACACGTCCCCATTGGCACTTTCTTCACGGCTTGACGTTGCCATGTCATCTGTTATGTCTCTTTATTACTGTATAATAATTTCAAGGGTCCTAGATGACCCAATAAAGAAAAATTGAGATTGTTTATAAATCTTTGTTTACCTGTTTTGCCTTATTTTGGAGGATCGGAATGTAGCGGTTTCAAAATGTATCTCCTACTACAGTTTTTGAGCTACAGTTATGATTTCGGTAACATTGGATGCGGAATGACAAGGGCTTTCCGAAAACTAACTATGCAATTCAAAATTCATTTGTGATCAAGAGAAATGAAGACATTCCTAGGAATGTCTTTAAGAAATTAAAGACATTCCTAGGAACACAAAAGACATTCCTAGGAATGTCTTTATTTCTCTTGATCACAAATGAATTTTGAATTGCATAGTTAGTTTTCGGAAAGCCCTTTTCATTGCAATTCAAAATTCATTTGTGATCAAGAGAAATGAAGACATTCCTAGGAATGTCTTTAAGAAATTAAAGACATTCCTAGGAACAAAAAAGACATTCCTAGGAATGTCTTTATTTCTCTTGATCACAAATGAATTTTGAATTGCATAGTTAGTTTTCGGAAAGCCCTTTTCATTCCGCATCCAATGATACCAAAATCATGACTGTAGCTCAAAAACTGTAGTAGGAGATACATTTTGAAACCGCTACATTCCGATCCTCCAAAATAAGGCAAAACAGGTAAACAAAGATTTAAAAACAATCTCAATTTTTCTTTATTGGGTCATCTAGGACCCTTGAAATTATTATACAGTAATAAAGAGACATAGAAGATGACATGGCAACGTCAAGCCGTGAAGAAAGTGCCAATGGGGACGTGTAAAATGATAAAATATCTCTTCCACCTCCCACCCACCCATTCTTCAAATCCCCGGAGCGGGCGAACCAATGAACGTACGAACTTCATTTTTTCACAGGATGTACCTGACATCTCACCCTTCCTATGGCAGCTGAAACCCAATATCTCAAGAAAATTCGGCATCTTGGGGGTACTCTTCCCCTAAGTTTCTATAGTTTTTGTAATTTTCGTTTCAAATTGAATACTATCAAAACTCTGTTATGTAGAGCGTATAATGTATGTGCAAGTATTCAGACGTTTCAAAGTGAAGTTGAATTTTTGACAAATTTTTTCCGTGATGATGGTTTCCCGGCTTGGCTCATACATTCTTCAAACAAGATGTTTTTAAATTTAAAATTCTGTGTCCGCCCACCTATGACAACTATAAAGAAAAAAGATTGCTATTTCGTTATACCCGATTTCGGTTACCAATCTGAAAAATTGAAAAAAAATTTGGTGACGATTTTATCAAAACATTTCATGCATATTAATTTCGGGATAATTTTAGTGAACGCATCCAAAATTGGTTCTTTTTTAATTACAAAGATAAGCTTCCGAAGGCTTTGCTCTCTTCAGTCATCTATAAGTGTTGTTGCGCACTGCGTAAGTCTGAGTACGTTGGGTCCACAAAAAGGGCCTTCCGTATTCGTGTAGCAGAGCATGCCGGCCGAAGCTTTAGAACAAATAGGCTTCTTGTTTCTCCCTCTCAATCCTCTGTGCGTGCCCATGAAGAAAAGTGCGACTTGCCTGGTCGTTTAAACGACTTCCAGATAATTGCAACCTCTTCTAGTCAAGCTGATCTTCGAATTTTAGAGTCTCTTTTTATCATGCAAGACAAACGGGTTTTAAATGATGCTCAATCTTCCTTCCCCTTGCAAATTTCTTGTTAGCATTCACAAATGTTTAACCATACATATGTTTATTATTTGTTATTTTCTCAATAAAATTACCTGTTTCCTCAGATGCTGAAGATGACCCTTGTGGTCGAAACGTTCATCTTTCGTGTTTTTTTAGTTCTGACATAACAAACTTGTTGAGTAATAATGTCAATTTTAAAAGTGACTACCCTTGCAATTTCATTTATAGTTAGACTTTGCAAACGGCAAAACATGGACGTAATTCATTAACTAAGTTGTTACATTGAAATGATAAAATTTGGATGCAAACACGAATGATGATAAGGAAATTGTAAAATATTTTTTTTTCATTGCTAATGTTATTGCAATACATGAGGTGCTAGTTAAAAAAGTGGGAACACTGCAATCTATTTCAAATTTGAGTCACCTGTTTTAGATGGGGAAATTGATGTCTTATACTACGACTTTAAGTATTGTTCCATGAGCCATCAATCCAAAATTTTTCAATGTATTCTATCTCTATATCTCGATCACCTATGAGAAATAAACATAAGCAATACTAGATATTACTTGAATTTTTGATTGGATATAATATCAATAATGGTTTTACAATACATAGGAGAATCTGAGACACCACATTCGGAATGGGTGAGTTTCTGTCGGAATACCTTAAACGTACCTAGCTGTTCCAGTTGCAAGAAACGTCTAAATTATCATTGCGAGCTATGTTTTAATTGACCGAGAACATCGAAGGTTGTAGAGTAAATTGTAGGTAGATTTTCATCTTGACTTTAGTCAACGCTTGGGATAGCCAACGCCATTTAAAAGCAGACTCTTCACCATAAAGTAAAGGTTGATCCAGCTTTTACTGGTGTTTGGGTGCCTGCAGCTCCTCTAAATGAAGCTACATTTGAAATCCAGGGTGTTTAAGGTGACACCTGACAAGATTGGCATTTTCAACCATTTTATTTCACACTACTAAATTTCAATGTCATTTTCCTGTACTCTCGGTACATTTTCCAGCACTCAGGATTTATTACTCATAGGCTTGCCTGTTCCGCGCAAAAGCTGGAGTGAAAAAATTGAACATAGCTGCCCTCGAGTCTTCGAATTCCTGGCTAAAATATGTAACAAGTAATGAATGTCTACTTCGATTCTCACGCTTACCCTGCAATCGTTCATCTCTCATTTGTTGACAATTGATGTGTTTAAGAGGCATTTTTTGAGACGATAGATTTTGGAAGTTTTCAACCTCGACTTGCAGGCTAACAAAAAATGTGAATCAATTCATAAGCTCAGAAATACTGCATTTCTATCTCTTTCTGGCTTATAATTACTCAGGTTTCACTCTCTTATCTATACTCGTGTTCTATCATTCGCATGTTGTTGACACACCACGAGTAGTCTATATTCTAAAACCATTTAATTTAACTATTCATACCAGCACTGCTCAATCAAGGTTAAGATTGTTCTCCAGGATATCAATTTTACTCCCATCTTCCATTTTCTTATTGATATTTATAAAATAAAAAAGGATTTACCCTAACTGGAGTGCCTTATACTTCAACTTTAGGTAGTATTCCATGAGCCATCAATCTAACATTTTTCAATTTATTTTATCTCTATGTTTCGATCACCTTTGAGAAATAAACATACGCAATTAGCCATGTGAGATGGTGAGATAGGACTAGGATTTCAAACAGCTGTTGGTGATGATGCATACACTGTTTAACTCTTTAGGTAATTTAAGACGTTAGGCGAAATTTCCTTCCAAAAGTGTGAGCAATTCTCTAACTGTTATACACTTTTTCAGTCCCGATGCCAAAGACTTACACTGTAAATCGTATATTTGCGTTAATTCAGTAAAATGAGTAGATGAACAATTTTTAACAAATTTATATAATAGATCATATGGTCTGACAGAAAACCTGGACTCGTGAGAAGTTCATTTTTTGCAAATATATGATATAATTAACTTCGAAATATTTTATTTTTATTGCACTTGGAACCAGTACTTTATTAAAAATACTTTACTTAGGCTGAACCTAGTTACAGAAATTCTCTTTTGAAAAAACTGTATGGGGATCTGAAGTTACTGGCCAGAATCAAGGGACTTGATTTTCTTTAGTTAATAAGAGAAACATGTCGTGACGGAGGAATTTAAACTTCTCAGAAAAGATAGAGAAACGAAAAATGGGAAGTGGAAAGGATACACATAGGAAGGTAAATCGACACAGCAATGGGGGTTGTCGGTGCGGGCAAATAACAACTCATCATAACAAAAAATTTTAAAATTGCATGTCAAAGACGCAAAGCATGGAGTAAACTGAAAAAAAACTGGTGAAGAGGCAAAAAATTGAAGAAAAAATAAGTGGAAATATAAACCATAAATGAAATAAATGTTTAGCGTACACACAGAAATAATGACCATAAATGTTTCTGAAGCGTACACACATCAATAATGCAAAGCAGACGAGAATTTTCAATACAGCAATATCGAAGAAAACATAACCCAAAAATCTAAATGAAAGATTTGAAACTACTCTTGGTTTTTAGTTGCGCTTTCTAAACAATAATTATAAACTTCATAGGGTCCATGCGTTACATAACAATTTAGTTGATTATGTTTAAATTGACGTAATAATTTTGCATGCTCACGAATAAATGCATAGTACATTATACAAACACGAACAATTAAGCAAGCTACAGGCTCTAAGTATATATGTAGTGAATAGTATTTACATCATCTGATATTCATGACAATGAATCCATTTCCCTTGAAGAAGGCGCTCTCATGTCCGATGCAGCTGTTATTGATTTCTGCAATTGTTTATGTCGTAAATATCCTGATATTAAAGCACATATCGTGATGAACATTTCGACCATGCTCTTAGTATGAGTGCGTTAGAGCGCCACTCCCTCACTTTCAGTGTAGCCCCACAACTTGGTGCGGGTAGTGAGGAGTCCCCATCCTCTCTAGGAGTAGCATTAACAATAGCAGCAGCCCCCGTTCGTGCGCACGGTCTGATGCAAACCAGACTTTCGTAACTCCACCTCGAAGCGACCATGGCTCATAGTTTATGCTAAAGAAGATTTGCACATACATGAACCTACATACTACATCTACTCAACGTGATTCATCACTGAACTCGTTCTTTCTATCAGAAGGAACATTCTACATTAAAATGTGCACAATTATAAAGTTTGAAAATTAAATTCTTATTCGCAGTTCTTTGTCGAAAATACTGCGATTAAAAGTTGCGCATAAAAATTACAAAATACGGGCTTCAAAATTTGGGCATTTCCCTTATAATGATATA
Organism: Morinoia aosen; assembly: GCA_030386875.1. Lineage (NCBI taxonomy): Eukaryota > Metazoa > Arthropoda > Malacostraca > Amphipoda > Talitridae > Morinoia > Morinoia aosen. The sequence continues at coordinate 38,217,712 of CM059561.1, read as the reverse complement.
GAGAGCTAGTGCCATCAAATCCACAAAAAAAACATTTTCCAATGTCATTCTTAAGAAACTATTTGAGAACTGATTAAATTTACCGCTTTAAATTACAATTTTGCTTATTCGAAGGCCTGATGCCTTCTCTAGTACGTCACACTTTGTTGCAGAGCAGACCTCTCCTGACCAGCCATTAGTTTCTTCGAACGTTGTTGTGGTACCCTGTAGATGATATACCTTATGTTTCGCTAACCCAGTAAACTGCACTCGTTTGCTGCGATATTTGATTTGCTAACGTTCGAGTCCCAACGCTTTATCAGTGTTTATACTTGGTAAATAGAACGAATGACGAACGGAAGTCATCTGCTTTGTAAACACCAACTTTACACTCATAGCCACAAAGTTCCACTCATCATGAATTTCCCAATATCGTTACATCGTAATCTGATTGTACTAATATTAGGTCACCGGTATGCACAAATCAGCCTAAAAAATAGAGTATTTTCTTGAGAAATATTTGATATATGTGATACGTTGTTGTTCAACGAAATAGATGAGAAGCTGTGGTTCAACGAAATATATGAGACGCTAGCTACAGAGATAAATTTGAGCGTCTAAGCTTCAACGCGAAATCTGTAATTAGACAACAGCCAGAATATTTTTATCATTTCTGCTAGCTGACACGAGAATATAAATATCTTTTGATGGATTCAACAGTAACTCTACTCAAATTGAGTACAATAACTATGAATAATTAAAATTCTCTCGAAAAAAGCCAGTGACCCCGCTGTCATGTATTTATTCAACTTTCATAAGTGAATACTGAATTTACCAGTAGAATGAGATGAGGGGATGTAATTCTCCTGAAACGATACTTCATCATGTACTTCGTGCTGGTAGTACCAGATGTAGGATTACAATGTTTAGGTTGATCTTTCTACTTGTTTTCGAGTTTTTATTTCTATTCAATATTACTGCGTTTGAGGCATACTCAGATCTCTACTCTGGAATATGTATTTTACGGAATTTGTCTGAAAAATCGGTGTTGACGAAAGTGTGAACATAAGTTATGCTTTTGAATCTGTTATGCGGGTCTTGTATTGCTAGGAATGAAACAATTGTATACCTCTCTTAATATCATCTGTAAGTTTATGAGTGTGAACATTGAGTGAGCTGTTAGTACATGTAATGTTTAAATCCTGTTAAGGAACACCGAATTCTGGCTGGTGTGCGAGTAATATAATGCAAGATTGTTTTGAGTATAAAAGCTAGACATTGATGTAATGTAATAAAATTCTAATTTAATTACGATATTTTTCCTATAACCATTGAAATAGACATGCGTGAAGGAAAACTCGAACCCTGAATATTGCACATTTTTCTGCTGTTGAAGAAGAAATGCATCAAGATATTTAAAAATGCAATTTACTTTACTAGAAAATTAACAATGTAAAAGATTGTAGGTACAGGGCTGCATAAGGTTGGGGGTTTTGTGCTACTCACAAAGTATAAACACTGATAGAGCAAAGAGGCTCCTGAACTGGGAAATCAAATACTGGAGCTTGCTGGTGCAGGTATATGGGGAAATAAAACTTAAAATACTGTGCCTTCAAGGTTTCACAGCAACAATCGAGGATACTAATGGCGGGTCAGGCGAGCCCCGCTCATCGAGAAAAGTGGAACATACAGTATCGAGAGGCAATGGATGACAGAAAGTATAATGTAGGAACCGCACAGGGATTTGGGAGTTAGGAAAAGGAGAGTTTCCAACTTAATGATTTCACGGTCAAAAAATGGCCGTATGTTTCTAAAATATTAAGCTAGTTGAAGTATACTGCGTAATATAAGTAGATTTACGAACATAGCCAAACAATTGAGAGCAGTTACGAGAACAAAATGAAAAATATGAGAACAAAAGGTGGGCTCGATAGCGGAGCATCGTGGAGCCGAACATTTAAATTTTCCTCTTGTTTCATCAGATTCTCCACAGCGAAACTACAATAATCAAAGCATAGTTCTAATTCCATCCGTTGAATTTGAGTTTGCAATTACGTACTCAATTTAACTCGGTCTAGTGTTTATTGCACCCAATAAACAGTGTGGCTTTTCAAGTTAGAGAGGGCTGTGAATAAAACCCATTCTCATATAAATTTTTGAAAGTATCTTTTCAACGTCTTTATAAGGATTCATCGCACTAGCGTTCATAATAATTATAAAATAATTGCTTCGTTTTTCATCTGCATATTACTTGCAAATTTTTTCCAGTCACAATTTTTTTGCTAGTTTAATCTGAGCTATGAATTTTAATGTACACGCTCAAAGTAGTGCATATTTCTTAAACCTATCGCCTGGAGATTTTTAATGAATTATTTTGTGCATCAACATTTTAGATGTTTTTTTTATACAAGTGCTAGTGATCCTTCACATCGTGTTGTATTTTGATGTGTCCTAATTTCTATTAAATCATTTTTTTATGGGTTCATGTTTCCTTAAACTGTAACAAATAACCTTGAAATTTCATGGTAAAATTTCTGTCAACTTCGCTGCCAACAAAAAACCATAAGAAACGATAAAACTTGAGGACTGAAGTCGGTAAAAACCGTAATTTCTTACGAATTTCCGTGAAGAAACGCTAACATCCAGGAATGAAAAACTGTTTTAAACAGCAATTTATACAGAATTACCGTAAAAAACAGCAATTCCTGAGAAATGAAAGCCGTAGAAACCCGTGTTTTCTTTCGAATTACCGTGGAAAAACAGTGTAACTTGAAAAGCGTCATATTTTTGGCTGAACTACAGCGTAAAATCTGTTAGTGTTCTAGAAGTAAAAACGACGAAAATTCTCAATCGAATCATAAAAACTATCACTGGTTGAATTTTTAAATGCAATAGTCAAAATCTGTTGAATGTCCTTAAAAGAATCGTTTACCTATAGGAATAGAATGTTACAGCTACATCCACTGGTCAACCGGAGTACTTCAACAAATATTTTGCTTCATTCAAGTCGCAGTTAAACTTTAAAACAGGACTTGTGTGACTCGCAGACGTTTGTTGTTCCCGCTTGTTATGCTCGGTTATACTTACGTTGGTTTGAAATTAACTATTTGGAAATACGTTAAATTTATCTTATTTACCTAAATAATCAAACATGTTATAACGAAAGGTCAATGACTGAAACGATGATATTTCATTTTTGCAACGTTTATGACAAGGCAAAAAAGGCACGGACGAATGGTAACTATTTAAACTCATTTCAATGCTTAAAACCGTCAATTATTATACAAGAAGTCTTTTCATTGTATACGCAGAACGAAAAATTCATTAAGCCAATTTTAAAACTGGTCATAACAAAATAAATCACAAACTTCCTGTGTTCCTCTTCCCCTCAATAATTGACACTCCAAAAACACTTCCTTGATCAAATACACTTTTACGCAATTGAATCACGCCAATAGATTCCGAATCAGCATTGGCGTAACTCTTACAGTTAAGTCTGTTTATTTTCCATAGAATTACACTAAAATTAGTTGCATTGACCAGAACTATTATCAAGAACAATATGATTGTTTGTCTGCATCACATAAGGCTATGCAAAATTAAATAATTCCAAGTTAAATATTCCTCAGATTTTGGCGTTTTTCTGCAACTAAACAAGATTGCGCAATTTATTTTTTATTATTGCCGGTAAAATAATCCAATCATCAAATGCTTCACTGGATACCATAATCAGATCTTGTGTAGGCATGTATATGTGTACGATGCCTGTCCTCGCTGCCTGCCCTCAATTCCTGTTGTCCTCAATTCGGGTGTCCGCAATGCGCACGCTGTATCAGCAATGTTCTCTTATAAATACTGGTGCGGACCTTTAGTCGCCGCATTCCGTCTCTATTAACCCGCGTTATCTGTACCAACCTCGAAGTGACAGTAAAACGACTCAGCTCCACCCTGGTTTATCTACCCCGGCACTTATATCTGGTGGCCAGTAATAGTTCGAATTCGGCGGCACTTCGCGTCAGAAGAAGTTACGATTTTCTGAAGAGAGCGAAATATTTTTGCAAGAAGATCAAGAGGACCCGAAGAAGTTTCACGCAGTGTTTTGCCTGAGTGTCTCTAAAGAATATTATGGATGAAGGAACAAACAGCGGCCGAGAAGTAAAAGAAGCAGAAGAATATCCCAACATTTTTCGTTTCATCAATGGTCGAGTCTCCGAAGAACAGCTCCGGGAACCATTCAACGTGAAATTGTATCTTCCTCTCCCTGAAAACTGCAAAGTGAAGTTTTCCGTATGCAAAGAAGAGGATTTCTTTAACATCGTGGTCTGCCTGAATTTTCATCGGAAGCAGAAATAAGAGTTCTAGCAAGCATATTCTACTGTGAAGTGCTAGTGCAATAAAATTTTGGGACTGTGTGAATATTACTCTATTTTATTATTAACAAGGAACTTAATATATAAACAGTTTCAACATAAACAGTCTAAGTCCCAAGTGCTACAAACATCGGTTTGAAGTATCAGAATATCCAGCAAGCGACAACAGCAAAGCGCGCCGAGAGCCATCCCTGCAACTCAGAGAGTTGAGTAAGCATATTTTTGACGTTTTTGTACTATTGCAGTAGTGGTTTAATTCTTTTGCAGTGATATTGTTGATTTAGAACGGACGGTTTTATATTCGGATTACGGTGATTAATTGAAGAAATTGTTAACATTGTCAATTTGATCTTGGACTTGATTGTTGAGTTCCATTGGTCGATTTAAAGAATTCATTTAATGAGATTCGTTGAGTTTAGCGTAAATTGTTTTGTTCATTATTGTGGCGAAGAAGTTGTTGATTATACTTCGTATGTTACTGTGAGACGTTTATTTGTATTGATTCTAGCGCAGTACTATTTCTGGTGTTGTTCTAAATATTTTAGGTACTGTTTAATTGATGTACTCGTCGGATTCAGAGGAGGAAAAGATTCGTGCAGTATCAATTAGAACTCGTAGTGGCCGTGTGTCGGTTCCGCTTCTTAAAAATCAGAATAATCCAATTTCAACGATGACAACGACCGCTGGTCCTAGCGTAATGACTACGCAAACAGTAACTTTCACTTCCCCAGTACGTCCACAGTGACAACTGCGAGCAACCCCGTACCAACAATGTTAGCGCGAGGAAGTACTATACTTTCTGGTGCCGAATTGCCACTCTTCCGCGGGCGTAAGAGATTTCAAGACCTGAGCTTTTGTGAGACGAAAACATTTCGGACTCATGTTTCCAACCTTCGTGCATACATCAGCATGCTTCCAGATGCAAATTCTGATGAGGCTAAAAAAGAGTTGTTGGTACGTAGTGCTCACAAGCAGGTTGGAGATTTCAATTCAGTAGTAACTAAGTTGGTAAATCAAGATTTAAATTACTCATTTGAAGAGGTAGTGAATATACTGGACGATATTTATATATCGAAAGGCGAGAAGAGTATACATGCTCTTGCTTGCGATTTGAGTCAACTAAAATTATTGAGAAATGATAGTCTAGCAGCTCAGTTGGTAACAGCTCTCGCTAAGATAAGAAAATTGAGTGAGCATATCCTTACAAGCTCGGAGGTTGCTTTTCAAAGGCATCCCTTTGTCGCAGCAAGTCCAAATCCCAATGAGTTAGCAAAATTTGCGGGAGACTTGATAGTATTTAGTTTAGCGATATCAACTTTAGCTCCGCTTTTGGATGAGAACTTCGCTAAAAAAAATTTTTCGCGACCATTCTTGAGCTCAGAAGAGCTGTTAGCTCGTTTAGTAGCTGCGGTCCGTAATCATCCGGATAGCAGGCCAATAATGGCGGACACAAAGATCAGTGCGCAGTCCTCGCATGGAGAGACATACTTCGTGGACGCGGGAGAAAGCGACGCTTGTGAAGCGTCGGGCGAAGTTCTTTATGCTGCTCCTTATAGTTATCAGCGTTTTCAGGTGCGCGGTCGGAGACAATTTTTCAGACCTGGAGCGAGATATTCGCGAGGTAGAGTTTGTGCCTATGTAGGCGATAGAAATCTAGGAACTCTTGAGTGTAATGAAGCTGTCGTAGAGAATTCCGGGCAACATGTTGCGGGTCAAAAGCCCTACTGTTCTCTCTGCAATAGTCCAGGTCACGTAGAAACTACCTGTCGTAGGCAAGGTGCTCAGGGCAAACCAGGTCTCCAGGGCAGAACCTGCTACAGATGTAGACAGTACGGGCATTTTGCTCGTGAGTGTAAGGTGCGCGGAAGTAGCAGGGGTAGAAGTGAAGTGCATCACGCTGAGGCCCGGGAGAACAGTGATTTTTTAGAATAACAACTGACGAAAGTGTGAGGGTTGAAGTTGAGGGGGAGTACAATAGGACAATGCCCGAGGGTCGGCTCGCAGCTCGCGTTAATCCTAATGTGGTGGTAGCAAAGCCAGATACTGTAACTAAGTCGACCGAGGTTGTTGATCCGCTTTTTGAGTGTAAGAACAAGTTTTAAATTTTAAAAGAACAAGAACTTAGTGAGGGTGCAAGATCGGAACAACCAGCAGAGGTCTGTTTAGCAGCCACAATTATGTCAGCAGGACGGCTGAGACAGGAAGGCGATGGATTTTTTTCCCTACGGAAATCCAAGAAGCCTACCATAATTCTAAAAAGCAATAACAATTTTCTGAGTGCCTTAATCGATAGCGGCAGTGACAAATGCCTAATTAGTTACAATAATATAAAGAGCCTGAACGAGCAAGTTAAGCCTAGTAATTTACGTGTGTCGGGCATAAATTCTAAAAGCCAAGTCACAGGGGAAGTTGATTTGTGTATCACTCTGCCTAATAATAAAAAATTGAATACTAGCGCTTTGATTTTAAAAGATGGTCAATTAAATTATGATGTGATCCTAGGAAGAGACGTGCTGCAGGATTCAGTCTTGGATTTTAAAGAAGGGTTCATTATTCTGAACGGAGTAAAAGTGCCTTTTCACGATGTGCATGGGATGCATGAGGAAAGTAAGAGAGAAGTTTTCCTGAATACCATAAATAAGACAGATTGTCTTATGGCAGAAGTAGTTGCTCAGAGCATGCGAAAAAAGAAGTATTGGCAGAAGCAAAGAGAAACTAGCAGCCTAGGAAATGACGAGAAGAAAGAAGGCCCAGAGATAAAAAAATCTGTTGAGCAGAGAGAGAGTCTGGGGAAAAAAGAAAAAAAAAGGGTAAGCCGACGAATTGTTGTGCACTGCAGAGCAGTGGAAATACCGAGTAACTCTCTACGAGTCGTAAATGGCCATGTGCGAAGGGCGAAACCCGGAAAATATCTGATGAAGAAAAAAGTGTTGAGCAATGGAATCTATGTGGCCGAATCATTGGTGAAAATAGACTCTGAAGGTTTTGTACCTGTTTTACTGTTGAATGTCTCTGAAGAAGAGGTCTATCTAAGTGAGAATACCATGCTAAGTGATATAGAGGCAGTAGACGAACTTGACGTAGAGCAAGAGATATACATGACTACTGTGGCAAGAAGCTGTGAGGGAGTCAAATCTATGTGAGGTCAACGAGCTGGCAGATCCAACCAAGGTCGATAGGTGTTATGGTGGAAATTTCAATGCCATCACTGGGAATGAGCTTGCGTTGGGGGCTGATCAGACGAGGTGTTGTTATCATTGTACTCAGGTTGACGAACTAGGAATTAATGTACGGAATAAAATTGTACAGAATGCAGTTAGGGGCGAACGACGCCCGTTAACGAGTAAAGACGTTGATTGCGATGAAAATGAAGAAAAACCACTATTAATCAAATTGCTAAATGAGTACCGTGACGTTATTACGTTGGAAGGCGAATCAATTGGTATTACTAATGTAATGAGACACAAAATAGTAGTAAAAGCAGATGCGCCGGTACAAAATCTGGTACCATACAGAATTCCGCATAAATATCGAGAAGATTTGGTGAAAGCGAATAAACAGATGCTGGATCAAGGTATTATTGAACCTTCTAGTTCCGAGTATAACTTTCCTTTGATCATTGTAAAAAAGAAGTCGGGCGAGATTCGTCCAGTTATCGACTTCAGAGAATTGAATAAAATCGTTATCAAAGAGAGCTATCCAATCCCCAGGGTGGACGAGATCCTTTACGCCCTCGGTGGGAATAGCATTTTTTCAAGTCTTGACTTGCGTTCGGCCTTTCACCAGGTTGAATTGGAAGAAAGTAGCCGTAAATATACCGCTTTCAGTATTGGTTATGAGAAATTTCATTTTAGGAGGCTACCTTTTGGGCTGTCCTCGAGTCCTTCTGTTTTCAACGCATAATTTCTTCTGTTCTTGCAAATATCATCGGCAAACTTTGTTTCGTGTTTCTCGATGATATATTAGTTTTTTCCAAATCCATGAACCAGCATCTGAAAGATTTAAAAAGTGTTTTTGAGAAATTACGCGAAGGCAATCTATCCCTGAAGCTTGAGAAATGCAAATTCCTTAAGAATTCTATAGAATATCTAGGTCATGTTGTATCAGCAGACGGCATTCGCTGTAAGGAGTCGCAAAAGCTTAAAAATTTCCCTGTGCCACGAAACGTGAAGGAATTGCAAAGTTTTCTGGGTGTAGCGAACTATTTTCGAAGCCATATCCCTATGTTTGGTTCGATTTCGAATCCGCTCTATCAGTTATTACGAAAAAATGTTGAGTTTGTATGGGGGGCGAATTGTCAGGAAGCTTTTGATAATATCAAATCTGCTTTGGCATCGGATACCGTTTTACGGCACCCGGATTTTACTAAGCCATTCCATGTTTTTACAGATGCTTCTAATATTGGAATAGGAGCAGTGCTTTTACAGCACGGAAACGATGCAAAGAAATCTATGCATCCCATAGCGTATTTTAGTAAGAGTTTGAACGCGACGCAAAAGCGATACTGTACTACGAAGAAGGAATTCATGGCAATAGTTTGTGCTCTTAGAGCGTTTAGATATTTAATTTTAGGTTATCCCATATATGTCTATACGGATCACAAACCGTTGTGTCCGTTATTCCAAAAAAGACTCCCTGACGATTCGACCATGGCACGCTGGTGCCTAACAGTGCATTCGTTTGAGCCAATTGTAAAGTATTACCCCGGTAAGCAAAATATTGTAGCAGATTGTTTGAGTAGATTACCTGAGCAATTGACTGCATCTGACCTAAATGATTGTGCTGAGCTTGGAGAGGCAGAGGTGTGTGCTGTGACTACAAGGCGAGGTGCAACGAACTCTGGCGATGCGCTGACGCAAGCAGACAGGGTGTTGCCAGGGTCGGACGTACCGAGATTGTCAGAATACATTCCTAAGTTGTCAGAAGTTTCTTGGGGACTTGAAGAGTTTCGGACTGAGCAGGAGAAGGATCCCTTTGTTCCGAGGTCAGGGACGCTTTACTGAATTCTAATAAGTCTACGATTCCCGATTTACAAAGCTATTTAATTTTGAACGATGTGCTGTACAAACGGCGACAGATTGACTCAAGACCCAGTACCATTTTAACTGTAGTTATGCCGACGTCGCTGATGAATAGAGCAGTGCTCGGAATCCATTCTTTGTATCATAGCGATTATGTACATACCTTATTCAAATTTAAGCTGCGGTATTTTAATTTACTAGAAAAAACAATGATAAGGAAATTTGTTAGTATGTGTGAAGTATGTAAGATTCTGAAGGCAAATACTACTGTGCCCATTAAGATTTTAGATGCTCCTATAGCCGAAGAGCCATTTGAAATTGTGTCTATGGACTTTTTGGGACCACTTCCTTCGACGGATAAAGGGAATAAGTACATCTTAGTGGTTATTGATTTGTTCTCTAGATATTGTAAGCTTTATGCCACCTCAGATCGGTTGGCAGATACAGTTATTTCATGTCTAAACAGCTGCTTTAATACGTTTGGCTTTCCAAAAACTTTATTGTCGGATCAAGCCCTTGAGTTCAAGTCCTTGGCAGTAAAAAATTTTGCTAAAATTCATGCCATCGCAAAGAAGGAAGTTCTCCCATGGAGTCCGCATGCTAACGCTATTGTGGAAAGAAATAATAGGAAAATCAATAACCTACTTAGGCTATACGTGAATTCCCTAGTACACACTGAATGGGACCAGTGGTTAGAAACGGCGGAAAATGCCATAAATAATCCTTTGAATTCTACATTGGGTGACACACCTAGTTTCATTCTTTTCAATAGGGACACTTGTCCGAACTTCCAGGCGGAGACTTTTGAAACTATTTACACTTACGATACCGACGTGGATCGGGTGAAATTTAGGGCTAAAGAAGCGGCTCGTGTTGTTGAAAATGTTAGGTCTGTGATTGTCAACAATACAGCTGAACGAACGATGTACCATAATATTCGACGTAAGGATAAAAATTTCACCGTAGGAGACAGAGTCCTATTAAGGAAACACCTGAGAAAAAACAAGTTAGAATTGAATTGGCTAGGTCCTGCGAAGGTAACTAAAGTAAACAGAAATTATGTGGAATTGAAAATTGGAAACAAAATGTATAAGAGTAACAAAAACCATGTTATTCCATTAAGTAAAATGACCTAAAAGTTTCAAAAACAGGGTCTATAAATGTCTGCGTCGTAATGCAACTATTCATTTTTCCGTTTTATATGTGTTTAGCTTAATTTATAATTGTACTCAATGGTTGTGCATTTATCTTACCTTTTCGATTTGTTAGATTTGCACTACAATTTAAATGGTGTTAAGGTGATTGTAAGATGCGCTCAGTTCGCGAGGTTCATTGTACCCTCATCATTGATGCTCATTGAGGCGGAGTCGGAATTTGCAAGCGGTGCAGCGAGACTACTGACTCCGGTATATTTACTGTTTACTCAGCGCTGACTCAGCGATATTTATTGCTTACGCTGTGTTTCATTAGCTGCTCGAAGCTCGAATTTTTGTTGCTGTGTTTTTTGGGGTCATGCTAATTGGACTGTATCGTTCTCTTCGCAGAGCAAGGACGCGTGTGGTGCTGACGCAGCAGTTCGCGTGCCCGAGTTATCGAGTACGTCAGCTGGCCTTGACGAAGGTCGCCCCAGTTGTCATTCACGGTCAAGTGCTGCGTGTGCAGTCAGGGCTGATTCATTACCAACCGTGGGTTAAAATTCATCATGGGAAATCGAGTGACTACCGTTTCGGTGGACGCTCTGACGAACGCTTTGGCGCAACATCAGGGAAGAGTTTCCGAAGATTGGATCCGGGCGAATGCCCAGATCGACCTACTTCCGGATAGAGTCTCGGATCTTGCTCTGATATTTCTAACCCTATTTACCTTGGGTTTAGGAGTGTCGGCGTACTACATGCGTAGAGAAGTGAGCGTGATGACTGAACGATTACGCTCGGAGGATTTTATCCTCCGTCGCCAACAATTACGTTCACCGCATCTTGAACAATGAAGATGGGAGTGCCGTAGGAGTGAATTCTGCGGTGTTGCCCATACCCCTCAATTTGTGATTATGGGAGGTGTTCGAGTTTTTGTGAATGGTCCTAAACGGTCGAAACCAGCTTTGAAAAGTCTGGCGACCGAAGTGTAGGTCGGAAGTGTTTTCTATATATATAATCACTATTTATTCTGTAATCTCTATTTATTCTTTTTCTCGCTATGTAATCACTATTTAATCGTGATGTATGTGTTTTACGTTCACTATGCGATCGAGCGAGTGAGCGAGCGAGTGCGATCGAGCACATGGTGTTAACATGGTGTGGAATTGTGTGAAATTTATTTATTGAATTTGTTTTAATTACGTTTAATTATTAATTTGCGTTTTTAATGTTTATTTGGAATCGGTTAAAATTTTATGCACAGAGTTTTGTTAAGTTGGTGTGCGATATTTTTTTCTATGACTTATATTTCTATTTTGCGTTTTATTTGTTTATAAAAGCGATTATGATGTGTTTTGGTAGGTTCTACGAGTCGTTCTTATGTTAATGCGAATTAGCGTAATCTGAATCGACTGTCTGAATAGGGGTTTGAATTTTGTGGTAAGTTTGTAAATTATTTTCTATGGTAGAGCTATTTGATGTTGGTTATTTAAATATTCGGATTAGTATTTCATGTTTCTTGAAATAATTACGCGGTGCAAATTTTACGCGTATAGAGAAGGAAGGAACAATTGCGTAAAAAATTGGTATTGGCGTTGGTTCTATTATACCAGTAATTTTTAGGCATTATGAGAGTTCGTAAGTTTTCTTATCTTTTGATGTTGCGTAGTATTTAGTTGAGATGAGTTTGTTGCAGAAGGGCATTTAACTCTTTTTGCTGCGTTTTTCTCTTATTAGCTTGATGTTTGCGTTACTATTCCATGTTATTCGCTATTTTCGCTTTGCAATTTTTTTAATATGCAATAATGAGCTGTTTGGTTTTGACGTGTTGTTTTAGTGGTTTATTAAGACCTGGATTTTTTTGATTTTGATTTTTTGATTGAAGTTTTTGACAATTGCGTTCATCCTATGGGTGGGGGGAGATGTGTGTAGGCATGTATGTGTGTACGATGCCTGTCCTCGCTGCCTGCCCTCAATTCCTGTTGTCCTCAATTCGGGTGTCCGCAATGCGCACCTGTATCAGCAATGTTCTCTTATAAATACTGGTGCGGACCTTTAGTCGCCGCATTACGTCTCTATTAACCCGCGTTATCTGTACCAACCTCGAAGTGACAGTAAAACGACTCAGCTCCACCCTGGTTTATCTACCCCGGCACTTATAATCTTGTGACCGAGCATAAACTACAAGCCGAAAGCATTCACACCTTTCCTTCGCTGACGTTCACAGTCCTCTATAAGGTCCTTCCTTTAACAACATAGTGAAAGTTCCAGCATACAAAGTACTATTTCAACGATACAATGAAGCTTAGAATAAAGAATAGATTTTTTTTAAACTTCAGTTCTCAGATTCTAAAATCCACTTTATTTATAAGAATCGTACGAACTTCTAAAACATTATGGTGAATGACTCCCCAATTTTCTATTTAACATTTCGTTCTTCATCAATGATATTATAAATTAACCTCGTAATAATCATCACATATTCATCAGAGCAGTTTTCATTCCATATAAAATACAATGAAGAAAATTCACATGCAGTATATCAAGTAAATGAGTTCAAAATATGGTTTTGCATAGGTTATGGCAAAACTCGAATATAAATCATAAAGGGATCAAGTGATATATATATAAAACAGTTAGGGGTCACCAGAACAGTAGAAATAATAAAACTTTAGAAATTGAGGCACAAACATAAGAAAAGTCCATCAACTATAATAACTTCATCAAGGCGTCAACTTCATGCAAAACATGCGCAGATTGTACTTCGTAACGAACATTAAAAACATAAACTCCCTCCCTTGAGAGGGCTAATAACGCAAGATATGCTTAATTGAGAAAAATTATCTCATTTCATATTTCAACAGGGCAAGCAGTGGAACCATCTAATCCACTACAAATAAACAGTAATTGAAGTAAATACGATGTGTGAAACTGCAAAGAAAAATGATGAGCAGTGAATGGTCAATTTACAGAGCGAGTGTTGCAAGTAGAGAAATACAATAGTTTTCAGGAAAGACAGATCAATTTAAACACATTAATGTTACAGATGTAGCCAATAAACACAAGAATTTTAGTAAACAAAAATAAGTATGTGAGAATCTAACAGTGAATGCTGGTAAATGAAATTTTTTTAATGGGAACGTCGACCCAGAATCAGGAAAATGGCTGTCAAGTTTGTTGTATATGAACTAGATCTATGAAATTTGACATATGTGTTTTTGATAGAATTATAGGTGCGCATCCCAGACTCTTTTTAATTTTCGAATTAATTATTGTGATAATGGGAAAAAATGAGTGAAAAATTGGATGTTTTCAAAAGCTATCTCCTCCGAAAGTTATTATCGTAGAGCAATGGTTTAGGTCTCATTGAATGCGCAAAATCTTGCTGCATAGCTGGACATTAGCTCATTATGAAATTATTTATGTATTCACTTGATGAATTTTGTAATTAATTTTTTTTTTCATGCATTTTTCCGTAGATTTTTCAATGTAACTAAAAAAATACTGTTTATTTCATAGGGAACCCATTTCCAGCTACCGGGGCATTATCAGTCGACTCACGATCTTCCGCCGGCTCAACGGGCACCTTGCTTAAGGAGATCATCCCAGGCCTCTGCTAGGCCCTTGTTGCTCCGGGGGTCATTTCTCAGTGTTTGTTGGGAAAGGACCCTTAGATGGTGGACTATTCGGTCCTAAAATTTTATGGCGCTACGGACAATAAATCCCCCCCAGGGGGGGGGGGCTGGAAGGGACCAAAATTTTTCATTTTCGACCGATTTTGACCCCATATCATAAGAGAACAAATGGGAAATGGAAAAAAAAACATTTGAGTTTGTTAAGAATCTTCCAAAGATTCTGAAACTGTCTTTGATTTTGTTCTAGCATCAAAACTCAATGAGGAGATACGTCTTGCAATATCAATATCAGTGAAATATCAATACGTAAAAACCAATATGTCAATTTTTTTCAAAACTAAGGCCTAAATCAAAAAACTAATAAATTAATTGTTTCTTTTCGAAAGTTACATATCATAGTCAAATTTCATAAGAATCAGGCAAAGAAAATTTCATATATATAACTGAAATTTTTTTTTTTATTTATTTTGGAAATCACAATTTACAGTGTGAATATGAAGTTATGTATGGAAATTATCGAAATAAAAATTCAAACTGCATTCAATTACATAAATTGTTCATTATATTACACTTCAACCAAAAAATTTGATTTGGCTTATACCAAAAAAAGGAACTTTCGACATTCAACCCGTATCTCCTCATTGAGTTTTGATGATAGAACAAAAACAAAGACAGTTTTGGAATCCTTGAAACATTTCTAACAAGCCCACGTCGGCTTTTTTTGAAATTCGAATTTTCTGAAAAAATATATAGCTCTAAGCCCAAGAAATTGTTGCTGATTCAGAAATTTAAAAATTTTAAAAAATCAAAAAAATTCGAATTTGAAAAAAGCTGATTTGGGCTTGTTAGAAATGTTTCAAGGATTCTAAAACTGTCTTTGGCTTAGTTCTAGCATCAAAACTCAATGAGGAGATACGTCTTGAAATATACATAAAAATTTACCATAAAACTATTTTTTCGTCCAAAAAAAATAAGGCCTAAATCGAAAAAATGACCCGAGAAAAAAAAGTTTACTTTCATAAAATACATATACTGGCCAATTTTAAAATGAATCGGAAGAAAAAAGTTTTCCAACTGGGATTATCTCCATAAGGCGTCAACTACAACTCCCTCTGGCCACGCAAAGGGAGTTGCACCGCAGTTTCACTCTCCACCGAAGACTGTAATTGACTCGGGCTCCGCGGCGCCATCAACACCACCATGGTTCTCAGGAACCCTGCCCCACTCAGCACCAAACCGACGTTTCCTAACGTTACGCACATGCCTAGGCACGCCGTCTATGCGCACTACGTGGTACGACACGATGCTGGTGACCTCACATGACGTCAACTGCTTCGTGCATGAGGGCAGTGGGGGTTTCACCCACACCTCATCACCAACACCAAAGCTGTTGTTCTCGCAGCCATCAATCACCCGGAGATTGACATCAAATGGCACTCGCCAGCGATACCTGAAAATACCGCTCGACGGGACCGAGCCAGCCTCTGCTTCTTTCCGAGGTGTCACATTTTACCAAAACGTGGCATCCTCAGGAGAGATGTCTCCCTAGCGGCGATCCTCTTGATCGTCCGGTGATTTCTCGCAACGATCCCGTTGCCACTCGGAGCGTAGGCGGCACGGAATCGCAAAGAAATCCCCCACTCATCAGCAAACTGCTCAATAGTCGCTAACCGAAACGCCGCCGAATTGTTCAGCAACAATTTGTCACACGGCCCTCGCTCAATTACGACCTCACGCAAATGAGCGACAATGCTCGCTGCTGACTCATGCAGCAACCGTTGCCAGATGACGAATCGCGAGGGTTCACAGTCAACCATGGACAGGTAGAGCTTGGCACTGTAATGGGTTACGTCAATCGCAATCCGGCGCCAGCTCTCCTCAGCAGAAAGACCCCCTCGCCCCACGAGATTTTCCTCCCTCAGCGTAGGATCAATCCGCTCACAGGCCTCGCATCCAGCCAGCTCACGCTCCACCTGATCTCGCTACAGATTAATACGGATCTGACGAGCCAAATATAACGTCCGATCGGTGATCAAATGATGCGGCAGATGAGCCGCCCAAATGGCCTCCTCGAGACTTTTTCCAGTGGCAGGCACATCAGACACCTCAGCGACGTCTTCACCAGCGTCGCGGTAACTAAAGCCCTGTTCACACTGGTATCCATTTTGCTGCAGACTCATGTGTAGACGCCTCGTGTGGAGCTTCACAAGAGCCATGTGCGTGAAGACATTGAGACATTGAGACAATCACAAACTAGACATTGAGCGTGCCACGGCGCGCGCGCTGCTCAAAATCAGTCAGTGTGTGGCTAGCTGCTATGAAAGATGGGTTAAAGTTGACGAGGTTGTCTGAATATTGCTGCTGCATCATAAGCTACGTAATATATTTTTTATTTGCATGATTGAAATGATACGATATTCGTTTATTTTCATTCAAATATAATGGAAAGCAGCCTCCTTATATTCGCAGCTTTTGGTCTGCCAAATGCATTGATGGGCTTAGTAAATTTCAATTAAAAGCAATGTAGTTTCTCGTGACAGCGTTATGTCAGCCATAATCGATGAGCAAAGGGCTACACTTCACCTGATGACTGCTAACTACACACCATGGAGCTAGGATATATGGAGGGAGCATAACCGTCTTTGATGAGAACCAGTTTTTGAGATTTCTCCTATGCCTGTGATAACCAATAGCCGTCTCGCAAGTGTGACGTCAGCACGGAAGCCAGTTACCTCCTGACTACGCTGGGATGCACACACGCTCGCTGAATGCTCTTCCAGCTGTTGAGTTAATCGTCAATCATTAATTTGGGATTCTAAGACTCCGGAAGATAATAAATTGTGTTTCCTCACTTGAGGACACTTAATAATATCAAAATTACTAGCAAAGATATATTTAGAGTTGAAAACTATAAAGATTACAGGCCCTCGAATATAATAAATTAGAGAGCGACTTGCACGCGCACCTCATCCTTCGATTTGTGGAGCGGTACTAATCTTGCTTTGGAAAATGGAAGGGCGAGTCGTAGAGGAGGTGAGGAGGCGAGGAGGAGCCAACTTCAGCCAAGCGTCTGTGGTTGGCTCACGTGTGGGGCCTTGCCAATGTCCCAGTCTCCCAACTTTTACAGCTAATTTGAACCCGATTGGAATCGGCTATGCTCCCTCCAGTATATCCTAGCTCCATGATACACACTGACCGGAGACTGAGCTGCGAGGCTCACGTGCGTCGCGCCTCACGAATTTGATCAGAGCGAATAGGGAACTTCGGACACACACACACAAATATGAGTCTCAGAGGTGAGCTTCGTCCACACGTGTTGCTCCTCACGGCTGAAATGTCCCGTAGTGTAAACACCCCTTAAGCCACCTCTTAGGTACCCTGGTCATCTGATTGGCTTTGTTCTCGATTGTCGAAACGAAGCGAACAGACACGGCCAGACCATGCTCAACGATCGTCTCACGGATCACCCCAAGACGTCGCTTCACGAGCATTTCCGCCGCACCCTTCGTGCGAATACGATTGCGGCCATCGACAGTGCTGTCCATCCATGTGGCGACTGTCCGGGAATCACTGGCGACCGTGAAGGTTTAAAAACCCCCAGCAATCGCCAAATTGATACCCCGCGCACCCGTCTCCAACTCAGCCACAATGATATGAAGATGTTCTGACTCTTTTCGAAGCCAAGACGCATCCTCAACAATGCCGCCATTGACCTCAAGGGCCACACCATCTCCGAGGGAGCTGGCATCAGCACACACGGTAACCGTACCATGCGGATCGATACCCTAAACGCCCCCAACAGGGTCCTCCTGCCGAGCTCGCGCCAACAGCTCCTCGGCCAACAAGCTGTCAGAACTGTCAACCGAGTCGTCCCAAGAGCCGCTGCATCCCAGCCGTTCAAAAAAACTGCAAAATGAACGCAGCCACACCGCCACGGGTAATGACTGACCAGCCGACCACACAAGGAAAACAACCCTCTCTTCGTTAAGCCGGCATTTACCGAACCGAACTTGGAGAGATCAGTCCCCCTCGACATCCGAAGATGTCCGTTGGAATCTTTCCGTAAAGAAATTCCCAACAACCGCCTTCATCCAGGCTCTCAGGTTCCTTTGTCACAAGTCCGTACCTCGCCAGATGCTCCCGGAGCTTCTGCGCGTTGAGAACGGACTCACAAACCGCTATATCATCGATATAATGGTCCGTCCCTTGACGAACTCGGTCGTTCAACGACAGAACCTTGCCGAAAATCACAGTCATGATTTGAGGCGCACACGAGAGGCCGAAGCCTAATCGCGTCAAAGCGTAAGGCACACCCTTAAACTTCACGATCTGGTATCGCCACAGATCCTCGGAAACGTAGATCTGCTGGTACCCAGATTTCACTCGTCGCGCAGCTGCCGCCATATCCGAATCTTGTCGCCACACACAGAGACCATGTCATTACCAGTATGACACTCGACAAAGCCGTTCAACTCACGATTATCCATGACCGTACGGACTTTGTCCTTTGTTAATTGCACGACGGAAAGCAACGGAATGGCGCCCTCGATAGGGCCATGCCACCGCCTCAACCAACCCTTCGAGAACCAACTCTGAATCTCCGCGTCATAACGCTCACGCACACGAGGCGCCCGAATACATCCGTACCCCACGATCCGAGTCTGCAACCTCTCGGGCGGCTTCTCGGACCACAGCCAACTGACGGTCCACCGACCGTAAGCGAACCTAGCAACAAAGTCAGGGTCGACAATCTCGATTGGCGCTGGCGCACCTCTCGAATCCACCGACCTCGCCCCTGCCACCAAGCCGGCTCCCAGCTTGGCACAGGCGAATCCATTGCTGGACCCCCTACACTCCTACAGCATCCAGCTGCCCAGGATCTACTACAGTCAACTGCATATTTCGAGTCAGAGCCTCTCCATGTGACCAGCCCCCCCATGTGACCAATAACATCACTCCCTAGGAGACAGTCAACGCCAAGATTCCCCAACTCCGGCATAACGAGCGCAGTGACACCAAAACAATGCCCCTGTAACCCGACTACCACAAGACAGTTCGGTAGTCGACAGTGCCTTCCGCCGATAGCAACGGCCCACCACCACCCGCGGACAAACCACCGTCCGCTGGCTCCCGGAGTTTACCAGACACCAAGAACAATGCCCATTCAAAATGGCACGAAAGACTAGCGAACGACTCCTAGTCGTAACACCAGTCGCTCAGTAACACCAGCCGCCCGCCTCAGCGACACACTTGTGCCGCTTAAGGTCCCTCTCTCCGAAGGGGCGCCGTTACCTCCCACGGAGAGAGGAGACCCCAGGTAAGCCCGGCTTACGCGGTTTCCGTTGAGGAGGACGCGTCGCCCCGACTGGCGTCCTCCGCAGAGAAACCCGACTCACCAACCGTGGGCCCAGCTACCATTCTACACAGAGCTGCCGTGGGACAGTCACGGGAAAAATGCCCGGTCTCTCCGCACGCAAAGCATGCGGACTTCTCTCTGGCGGGAGCCTTCACGGCCTCCCTGTCAGCAGGCGTCGCAGTGCCTTGCTTGTGTGAGCACACCCTAACGCGGTGCGCACCGTCACAACGGTAACAATTAAGCACCCCTGCCATCACTGCCCTGCTTCTTAGAAGCAGCAAGGTCTGCCCCAACCTTGGCCCCCTGGCCTCACCCGGCCACAGCCCTCTATGCGGCCATTCTCTCCCGCACTTTCGACACCATAGCGTCGAACGGCGCAGTATACGCGTCCTCACGCGTAACTGCCCAAGTGTACAGAGCAGTGGTGAGACCTTTGTAAAATTTAAGCCTAAAGATCAAATCTCCCTTGGTCAACCCCACTCTCCCACTCAGACGTGCAAAGTCATCCAGGTATACGTCCACCGACTCGCCAGCTCCAAGCCGACGTTCGAAGTACCGCCTATAAGCCTCCTACAAAGGCAACGCGATTTGCGCGGCTAGCGTAGACCTAACTACCTGCCACTGAGCCGCATCACCGACAGTCATGCAGCGAAACACCCGATCGGCATTGCCGTCAAGCATAAACCCAATGACGTCGGTCGGCGCCACACGCTCCAGCTGGCAGAGCCTCTCCAGATTTTCCAGCCACTCCAGATCATCGATCGATCCATCGCCTGTCAACTTAGGCAGCTGCCTAGCCAACCAATCCAGGATCGGACCACGTGCCTGAGTCAGGATGTTGGCCAATATGCTAACATCCACGAGCAAGCCCGGCGTGCTCCCCGCCGGTGGCACTGGCGATCCCGGATCGCCACCCTCGGCTTCCGTAGCCTTCTCAGCCGCCGCAGCCTTCCCAACCGCCGCCATCTTGCTAGCAACAAAGATGGCTTCCACGGACCAAAGCTAAAGGCCTATATAGCTTGTGGTCCTTAGCCGAAAAATAAAGTCGCGAGTGAGGCGATAGCGCGCCTACCAGCACTCGGACTTACCTTCCTCACAGCCGTCCTCGCTCCTGGCCGGCCGTGCCACCAGCTACGACTGTTCAGAGATGTAGCCGTCACCTCCCTCGGAGCAAGAAGATCACTCCAAACCGTTGCCGGGCACTCTCACCTCAGACAACTACGCAGCTTTCCCACTGCACTAACTCTAGTTTCTCCGCAAACCAGACAGTTCAATCACATCGTCACAATAATAAGCAGAGGCGTAACTCGAACCCTGGATCGAAATCTACGCCTTCACTGTTCCGCTATCTAACGCACTCTGTCCGGGTCTGCCGTCCGCTAGCAGCTGGTATAGAACAACCGGGGCCCCGGCCCCGGCCCCGGCCAACCCAGGCCATTTTGGCTGACCCCGGCCCCGGCCCCGGCAAGCCCCGATAATTTTTGCAGACCCCGGCCCCGGCAAGCCCCGATAATTTTTGCAGACCCCTGCCCCGGCCCCGGCCCCGGCAAAATAGTGCCCTAAACCGGGGTTTTGGCAGGGGTTTTTAGTTTTTTACTAAACCTTTTTCACTTCAAATAAATCCAAGTTAAGGTCAATTTAATCCAAGATAAGTTCAATTTAATCCAAGTCAAATGCAAATTAATCTGAGTCAAGTTCAAATTAATGCAAGTTAAATTTAAATTAAACATGCTAAGTATCCAGCATGAGGAGGCAGAGTGTGATTCAAATCTTTGAGCGGAGTAACATATAGAAATCCATTTTAAAAATTTCGTATAAACTATACATTAAAGTTGTTTTTCAATTCTACATTAATGGCAGTGTGCATCCATTCAAATATTTATGTTCAAAGACAATTTTATGTTACACATGTTCATACGCATAGTAGTGTCGAGGATTTAATTACTCATATGCATGAAATTTCGTTTTTTTACATATATAAAGCCATATATGCATGCAACTACGAAAGATTAGCATTGGATGGTATGTAGATTTAACCTTTAAAAGAAATATAGCAACGAAGTCTGTTTTTGCTTGTTCAAACGATTTTTGTAAAGACAAGTTTCAATTTTTTTTATCGATCGAGATGATATATTTACTTAGGCCTATTCATTTGAAGGGATGGCACAATTTTTATTGTTATTGCAGGATTGTGTCTGTGTAGTAATGTACTCACATAAATTGTAATCAAATGTTATCGTACATAAGTACTTAGTGAATAGCATTTGCTCATTTCTTTCAAAGGTCAAATCTACACATCGTCCAGTGGCAATCATTTGTAATTGTATGCACATATAATTTCATAAATGTGATAAAGTGGAATTTCAGGCATGTAAATCTTTAAATGAGTGTAAATGAATCCTCGATACTATGTGTATCTGTAAAATAAAAGTTTATCTGAATGATTGCATACTGCAATTAATTTAGAATTATAAAACAACTTTAATGTGTAGTATAATACGAAGTTTTTATAATTGACTTCTAACTGTTACTCCGCTCAAAGATTTGAATCACACGTTCTGCCTCCTGATGCTGGAGACTAAGCACATTTTACGACAGCTTGTTTCAATACTGCAGAAATTTTTATGTATTCCTTGCTGAAAGGAAAAACGTCTTTCTTGCTCATCACATCCAATAGATACATTTTTAATACAAAAAACGCTCAAATTAACGAGGGATATATATCAATTCTTAACTCAACTTGGGGCTGGATTTATTTGAACTTGATTTGGATTAATATAAACTTGACTTGGATTAATTTGAACCTGACTTGGATTGATATAATTTGATATGGATTAATTTGAACTTGACTTGGATTAAATTGAAGTTGATTTGGATTAATTTGAACTTGACTTGGATTAATTTGAACTTGACTTGAATTAATAATTTGTAGTGAATAAAGCGAAATACCCGGCAACCCGCATCTGAAAAATTCACGTGTCTTTTAAATAGATTTAAAACGATTTCTCAAGAGATTTGCGATTTCATTGCAATCCTCAAGAACATGCAGTCACTGAGAAGAAAAAGCAGTATCTATGCTACCATGCAGTGTAATTATAATCCAGTGCACAGATATTGACATGAAAGAATCTCGACTTGGAGAGGTCCTAATATCAGCAGTTACTGAGAAAACGCTATTTTCGTTAATTTGCTTTTGTATTTCCTCTGAAATGGCGAAGTGAATTTATACAAAGGTCCGGAATTAGTCTTGTTGTAATTAACTTCTCTGATGGAACTTGAAACTTCTTATTCAAAAACCCTACAAAATTAAAAAAGTGTCCTTTTCCATTGGGTCGTAAGGATTGAGCGCGTCACAAAGCCAGTAAATTAACAATTTCTCTCTATGTATTTAGTCTGTACTATTTGGCTCCCAGTTTTTAGGTTGAGTAAATGTTTCTTTTAAAGACAGCCGTTTGCCGGTAAACGAAGACGACTTGCTACAATCGGCAGTTTTGCCACTGCTGCAACCTAAACTGTGTTTATTTGTTTTCAATACATAGACATTTAGTTTTTCTTCTTGTTTGTTTTGTTTCTATTTTTCAATTCTTTTTCGTTTTTTGGTTTTTCTTCAGCTTCCAGGAATTGATCATTTTGTGTCGATTTTAGATGGCCCCATAAATATTTAGTTGAGAAAGTTTTCTAAGATGCACCAGTCGCTCCTCGTCGTATATTTGCTTCACAAATGGTGCACACTTCAATTTCTACACTCTTCACCGATATGTAAAAGTAATCCCATACTGCTGACGCACTACTTTTAGTCATTATACCGGGTGTGCCGCAAAAATGTCACTGAGTTTTAATTGGTTATATTTCCGCTTTAAATTTACATATTTTAATTTTCATTTTTTCACAATGTAGTAATTTTTTTGTATTTTCGAATAATTGATGTTTTGGAAAATCGTTTAATAACCACTTTACATTGATCGGTTAACTGAAACGGATAGAAAAACTAACTTTTCGAGGAAAACATTTTAAAACAATATTGATATTCTTCCTTATTTTGCACTTTCCAAAAAAACGAACAAACAAAAACTTAAAAGAGTACCAAATCAATAAATTAAATAAAGTTTAAATAAAAAAGTAATTTAGTATCCTTCGACATACCCACCATTTCTCTCAAAGCAAGCATTACTTCTAGCCACTATTAAACGAAGACTTTTGCGGATCGTTTCATCGTTTTCTTTTAGTTCTTGAAACACTTCAACTCGTTGTCGAAGAATTATTATAAATGATGGAGGTGATGTTTTGAAAACGCGTTCCTTCACAGTAAGTATTGAGAAACGAAGAAGATCCAGTGTTGTTTTTAAAACTTTTCCTTTGAACAAATAGTTTTTCTGCCTCTTTCAGTAAATCGATCATTGTAAAGTGGTTATTAAACGATTTTCAAAAACTTAAATTATTCGTAAAATGAAGAGAAGAACCAATGTGAAATGGAACATTCTTTTAATGGCAAGTGAAATACCTACCGTGAAATATCGTCTGTGATGTATCGTCTAGGAATCGCAGGTACCTAGACGATACATTCGTTTTGTTTCGTTCACAGGAAGAGACCCTAAAATTCTTTGACTACATAAATGAATATCACGCCAAGATAAATTTCACAATGGAAACTGAGCAGAATGATAAATTGCCATTTTTAGACGTTCTCGTAAAGAAAACTAATTCAACGTGCACCACGTCTGTTTATAGAAAACCTACATTTACGGGATTAGGTACCAATTTCTTCAGTTGCATTTACAAGGATAATAGTAAAACAAGTGTCACTATATTATTGCATAGAGCAAACTGTATTTCAAATTCATATAAAATATTTCATGTCGAAATGAAATGTATCACAAGTTACTTTTACAAAATTAATACCCTGTATCTTTAATTAACAATCTGGTAAAAAAGTTTTTAGACAAAAACTATCCTCTCCGTGTACAATTCTGACCTCACCAAAGCAGAAAGTTTTCGTCGAGCTCTCTTTCTTGGGATATCTTTTCAAGGAGATGAGAAAGGATCTTTTATCTCTGATACACTCTCATTTCACTTTCATTGACGTGTTAACATTTTATAGAAATAGTTTTAAAATAAGTTCATTTTTCAATTGGAAAGAGCGTTTGGAAGAGTGCTTGATAAATGGTTGTGTCTACTTGTATAAATGTGATTGCTGCCTGCAGTCCTATGTTAGAAGTATCACACTCCAGCAATTTATTCGTCACAGCCAACACTCGGGTATCTCCCATACAATCGACCGTCCATACTCATCTCCCTCCCAGTCAGCCATCAAAGATCATTGCCATAGTTCAAACCACCCTTTCAAAAGTTCCAATTTCTCCGTACTTTGTAGAACTGCAGAGGAATTTGACCTTAGAATTTTGGAATCATTGTTCATTTTTACCCATAGACCTCAGCTAAATAATGATAAAAGTGCGATGAAATTAAATATTGCCTCAATTATGTAAATAGGAGTGTGTTGAAATGTGTGTGTGTCCGTGTGTGTGTGTTTTGTGCGTGTGTGTGTATGGAGTTTTGTTACTTTGTGTAGATGTTATTGTGTGTTGGTTTGATTGCTTGAATTTTGGTGTATGTGTACGTATGGCTTCGAATGGTTAAGAGAAATTGTGTTTTTATTTTTAATGGTTAGGCATAGCTATTTTTCGATGTAGAAATAGTGATGTTAATTTCTCATAGCTTTTTCGCAATTTTTTCATTATCGTTTTTTATTTCTTGTTTTACAGCACTGATGATGGAATCAGAGATTCCGAAACGTTTGCCATTAAAAGAAATTTCCATTTTATGGTGGTTCTTCTTTTCATTTTACGCATTAGATTTCCCAAAAATCACCCTTTTAATTCGATTGAATTATTCGAAAAGGAAACAAGATTTACCACACTGTGAAAAACAGACAATTCAAATATGTTAATTTTAGATAGAATCAATTAAAAAGTCGGGGACATTTTTGTGGAACATCCGGTACATTTCATTACTATAATTGTTTCTGTATTAATTAATTCAACAAGCACTGCAACTGCAAGTCTATAAACTTTATTGGCTTGACATAAATACGCACCCAACCGCAACCATGTTGTGCAACATGGTTGGCGACCGCAACAGCTACTAACCGGCGTTGTGCATAAAGTCGTCGTGACACGTCCTGACACGGTCTGATCCCCGGCCCCGGCCGTGTTAAATTTGATAACCCCGGCCCCGGCCATGACAAATTTGTTGACCCCGGCCCCGGCCAAATTTTCAACCCCGGTCGGTCTATAGCAGCCGGCCACCAGCGGCGGCAAAATCATCGTTTTGAGGTGGCGGAGCGCACACCATTGCAGCGCCCTCTTGCAGCGGCAATTACAACAACACCACAGATTCTTCATAACGCTTTGCTATATATCATGATCACCCAGTTATTCGAATTGTCTTATAATGTGTTACCTGATTTGTTCTATGGGCAAACAAGTACTCTAGCTCAGAAGGCATTTATTGGAGATATGTTTATTTTCTATCAAAAAAATTTGCAACATTTCGAAGTAAATTGCTTGATTTCTGTGTAGAGCAACAATCATCATGAGCGATTGAAGAGTGAAAGGCTGCGGTAATATACATTTTTTTGTTTGACGATGCTTATAAGAGTGGGGGCAGCAACGAAGCAGAAGTTTGCGCCGGAATTTGTATGACCTTTGCTGGGCAAAGATTGTAAAAGTCTCTAGAGCATTCACGCCCTCATTATCGGTCAGTCGAACAGTGTGGTGAACACACGTAGTGGAACGAATGAAGTAGGTTACTAGAGTTAGAAATGTGACCGAAAATATGGCCAGTAATATCAAAAGAAAATGCGTATTTTTGAATGGCCGGGATTTTAACTCAGAGTACTTGGAAATTCGTTTTTTGTTGTACTCTGTCATTTGCAAGTTATAAAACAATAAGAGCACCCCTTGTGATATGCCTTGTATCAGTATAATTAAAAGGATCTGAGCAGGTGAGGAATTTACTTTGCTGGGTTAAGACCTCGAAGGGTAGAATCACAGCACGTAGAATGAATATATGATTCATGGGTTGATGCAAAGTCTATGTATATTTTTACTAAGAAGATACATTAGTATGTTAAATGAAGATGTTTTCCTGGACATGTGAAGTTATGTGCATGTGTTCGCTCGGAGCTTTTCGCAATTTTTCTCTCCTGAGTTGATCCCGTGATTTTGGTGTGCTGGGAAAGTAATTTTCATTAGTTCTAAGTGTAATGGAATAAGATTATTTCCTGAATTCTAAACCTGTCATGTGTGTCACCAGGAGCTTTCACGTACCTTTCTGCCTGGTGAGTCGTGAGTAATGAAAAATAGAATACGAATTCTGGGAACATCGGAGTTGAAATATATCACCCACCGGCAACTCAGTAAGTTAATGCATATCCAGTTTCCTCAGTCGCAATGGTGAAATATCACGGATTGACTCATGTACTTGTCTACTTGCCAAGGGTTTACGGACGTCTGTGCTTAAAAGCTTCTTTACAACCATCTTAAAACCATAGACAGTTAGTGCTATACCCGGGTTTCGTGTTTGGAGTACTGGCTTCAGTACCTCAGACTGGCTGGTGTGAGCATTACTGCAGCGTTTCCACATTGGAATTGATTGTGAGTACTTGGGCTAAAGGTTTTCCAAACTAAAGGGATATGCAAAATCATACGTAGTATTAATTACATAAACACTACTTCCGTTGAATTAACCGGTTACATGCTGAACTGCAGAGCCCAACTTATGTACAAATAATAATTTTGTATCGTGTATGCGAAATATATCTCCTCCAATGAGATAAACAATGCAATAAAATTGTGCAGTCTCGGGGCTAGGAAACAGATGTAATGTTTCTACTACAAATGCTTAATGCGTTTTATTCTTTTCTTCTTAATTTTTGCGTATATCATTATAAGTTCAGATCGTCTGAGCTGCCTTGCTCGGCAAGCAATGACGTAAGTCTGACTAACTTGGTAACAAACGATTTGTGTACTTTTTGAATTTTGCGTACGGGATTCCAACAGATTAGGTAAATCTCTAGATTCTACGTAAATAGTTTTAGTAAGAATTTAATACATTTATGTGATCCAACAATAATACAAAATATCATAAGACTTGTTCGAAATTAAATTCTTCATCTGTACATTCCGTCTACGGTTAATAGGCCAAAGGAAAATAAAAATTTAAGTTAACTTATTGGAAAGTTGTCCCTTTCTGACAACACAACATTTTCTTTATTGAAAAGTAACTAGAGTTTCCGCTCTCTTCCTCCCTGCCGGGACCTCACATAGGACAAGAGAAGTTAGAATGTATGAATAAGCAGATATATTAATGCTAGAATCAGTCCGACAATAAGTAAGAATAAGTAAGCGTAAATATTGATGCTAGAATTAGATAAGAGAATTAGAATTTGAGAACGGGTTAAAGTATTAATGCTATAATAAGTTTACGAGAATTTGAATGTGAGAATAAGTTAAAGCATCAATGCCATAATAAGCTTGCGAATTCGAATTTAAGAATAAGCGTATGAAAATCAACTATAATTATTTAATAAGTACACTACGGCACAAAACCTGGTTGGAAAGTTTAGATAAACGGTTCGGTCCTATGGGATCATCCACTTATCATCAAAAGTGAGCAAGGGGCGAGTGAAACGTCTGGCTGACAGCTAGTGAGCCTCACCTTGTGTCACAACACGGCGCTGTAGCAGAAGGAGCGAAAAGCCGCGAAGAGTGATTGTAGGCTCTCTTTGTGGCCTACGATATTATAGGGGAATAAACTTCCCTTTACCACACGGTTCAATAAATTGATACTAGCCCGTTGCGTGCTCTCATGATTTATTTCAGGGAACATGAACAAACATTAGTCCTTTCAACGGTAGCACAGTAATAGCAAACAATGATAATAGCAATGACATTGGCAAGTTTCAAAATATTGAGGAATTGCGAGGTGTCTGAAAAGATAAAGAATAAAACTAATTAAGACGGTAACAAGAAAAAAATGAATATGCATATGTCATCAATATATGTCTCAGTATAATCAAATCCAATGTACTTAGAAATAAACCAAGACAATTCAATAGTGAACTACACGCTGGTCGATTGTCATGCATCTGGCGCCTAGAAAATCTACCTATACATTAGCACGCTGGGAGAATTCTTTCAACTATTTTTTAAGAAGCATGGACGGCGCCAACACCAGCCTCTAAATTTGGATTTCGATCAACCTCAAATTTAACCTTAAGATTACATCATAACTCTACCGTACACATACAGTTACAAATCTTCGACAGAACGCAACAAAATTAATTTAGAAATTGGGCGCTCAATGAGAGTTGAACCCATAATACACAAGGAGGAATCTTTATTAGAAGAAATTTTTATTTCCGCCTTTCTAACGTTAGAATTATTGTCGGGAAAAACCCTAGTTATTCGACCCTTATCAATCCATCATCGTCGAGGAATGGGGTGAGTTTACGTAAAGGTTCTTTTCTTGCTAGAGTTCGATTGTTCTTTAGGCTTTCTAAAATTGATGGATAAAGTTTTTCTTGGACATATTTCAAAATTGCGATTTCAGCCTTTTTCAAATCGTTAACAGTTATTTCCGGAGTTGTTACCGCCATGCGCTGCATGAATTTCTTAAGAAGCAGGAATGCAGCGACGCGAATTTTTAGTTTGTACCGATTTGACGTCGATTCCATTAATTTATCCAACGGAGTTTCGCAGGAATTGATGCTGGTGGCCAATGCCTTCGCTTCCGGCTGCAGCTCGGCGTCACCTGGAGGTAAGGTTTGGTCATAGTTCTGTTCCGGTGCTGATAAGGTCAAATCGTAGAGGAATCGAGGGCCTTTATTCCACAGGGAGGAATTCATGAGTGCGGCAGTATCCGCACCTCTGCTGATTATATCAGCGGGATTTTCTTTTGTATTAACATAGCACCAATCTTGTGCTGAAGAAAAGTTTCTAATAAAGGAAACTTTTTGCTCACGAATCTCATGAAGCGGCTCGTTTCGCTTTTGATGTACCGCAAAACTGTGACGCTATCAGACCAGAAACGCACTGAACTGATTTCAGTGCACAATTCACGCTTTATTCTTTCCGACACTTCCACCGCCAACTTAGCACTGCACAGCTCTATCCTAGGGACAGTCTTAAGAGTTGAGTTGTTGATGGGAGTTATGCGGGCTTTAGCGAACACCAATGAAGTTTCTGCCGTGCCGTTTCCAAACAACCTTGCGTAAGCGACCGCACCGTAAGCAGTTTCGCTGCCATCGCAAAAAATGTGGAGCTCCATAGGCAGCGTCGTATTAACTGTCGTGATGCACCGCGGTACTTCAAAGTTTGGTAGCAACTTGGCACTTTTCTTCCACTTTAACCAACGAGCGAGCAAGTCGTCGGGTAGGTTGTCGTCCCAAGAAAGTTTAGGCTTGCAGGTTTCTTGAAATATCCTTTACATATCTCTTCTAGTTTTCACATCCGCGTTTATAGTAACGGCGAATCCAAGCGTGTCCCTTTCTGTGCTCCAGACAACGCCAAGGGCTCTTTCCTCTGGCATGAGAGTTCTGTTGTCCAGAGTTTTGAATTTTGGAGACAAGTCCTCCGACGAAAGGGTTTCAATGAAGACCTTTGAGTTGCTTGCAAACGATGTTAAATTGAATCCTCCGGTTCCCGCAAGGGCTTTAATTTCCGTTTTCAACGAGATTGCTTCGTCGATGGTTTTGGTACTTTTCAAAAGATCATCTATGTAGACATTCTGAAGAATTGCTTTTCGTGCTGCAGAGCTGTGAGTTGTATCGTCGCGAGCAGTTTGCTGGAACGACTTCTCTTCTCTCTTCGTAGTTAGCAACGCTAGGCGAACTTTTCGCGCCGAATACGTGTACGGTTAGTCTGTATTCTACAATCTTCGTTTTGTCGTCTGGATCGAACCAGAACAATCTCATGAAGTCTGCGTGTTTCGTTGGCACCTCCACTTGATAATACATTTTCTCTACGTCAGCAGTAAAGGCGTGCGGAAACTTCCGAAATTTCATCAAGACTCCGATTAGGTTGTTAGAGAGGTCCGGTCCTTGAATCAGCTCATCGTTTAGGGATACACCCGAACACTTGAGCGAGCAATCGAAAACGATTCTGATTTTCTTTTTCTGTCTATGATACACGCCATGATGCGCCAAGTACCATGTTTTCTCTTGCTCGCGGGCCAATTCTTCGTCAGAAACCTTTTCTATGAAGCCTTTAACGATCATCATGTTCATGAACTTGAAATAGTCTTCTGAAAGTTTCTCGTCTCTTTCGAGTCTCCTTTTCGTGGCCGAAAATTTGTTGTATACCTGATGACGATTGAGTGGGAAGTTAGGATTTTCCTCTCTGAAGGGCAAGTCGATTTCATAGTGGCCGGATGCAAGTTTTCTAATACTGGACGACACTATCTTAGTCCATTTAAGATCTTCGTTTGATGGGGAAACTTCTGTCGAGTCGTCTGCGAAATCACGTTTGAAATAAGATTCTATTTTCTCTTCCAAATCGTGAACTTCCTTTACCTTGACTCTGTGACAAAATACTGATGGCTTTTTCTTGTCTACAGGTCCGTTGAGAGCCCATCCAAAGTGATGAAGTGTGGCGAATGGCTCGTCTGTATTTCCATCAACGACAGCCAAAGGTTTTAAAAGCTTAGGAATATTCATTCCTATCAAGAGGTCGACGTTTGCATCAACGAAGTTGAACGGCACTTCACGGAGGTAAATGAATTTCTCTATGTCAACGTAGGAAGGTACATCATCCTTTGAGAATGGCCACTCTGAATTAGGTTTAGTGTACACCACAGGAAGTATTACGCTGTTTTTGCCGTACAAATCAGTTAACTGAAGATTATTCACAACCATAGTGTTTATGTCTTTATTTTTCTGATCCATGGTGGTCAATTTCACATTAGCAGTTTTGGCTCCAAGGCCGAGATGAGGCAACAGACTTTCGTTCGCCCAACAATCTGACGAACATGTATCAAGAGCGACGTTGATGATCATTCCTCCTTGCTTAGTTTTAAGTTTAACTGGAAGTATTGGGCAGAAGATCTTACTTTTGGTTGTGCCAGCCCCAGTCTCTTCAGCAATGGTTCTCTTAGATGAACAGGTGCGAACTGGCTCATCACTCTTGCCGTCGGCAGTCGAATCCTTCACTGGAAAGGTTTTCCTGGATGGGTCATGCAGAACTGTGGGGTGCCTTTTACCGCAAATAGAACAAATCGATCTATTACGACAATTTTTAGAAAGATGGTTTTTTCGTAAACAACCATAGCATAGACCAGCTCTCTTCACTAGATCCGATTTTTGAGCAGGAGTCCTTTTCTTGAAAAAGAGACAATTTTCAATTTTGTGGTTTAATTTCTTGCAACACTCACATGGGTTAAGGTTTTCGTCGTGGCTAGAATCCTTTTCGTCCGCCGAGTTGAGCGAGTTTTAGGTGGATGCAAGCATTACCCTTTTAACTTCCGTTTTATTTTTAACAGGTGGCTCATCGGCGATATTCCCGAAGAGCGGCTGGCGTAAAACCGCAGCTTCGTCAGAGACGAAGTCTACTAGGTTTTTGAACCTTACAACTCCCGCGCTGCTGAGTATGCTGTGGGTTCGTCGTCTCCATCTCTCCCTTAACCTATAAGGAAGTTTTTTCACAATTGACATTATCTCACTTGGACTCTGTAATTGATTACAGTGAGACATGTTTTCGATTTAATGGTGACAGTTTAGCAGAAAAATAGATAGGTCTTCAATTGCTGCCGAATCTTCATTTTTAATAACAGGCCAACTGTTAAGTTGTGAAATATACGCATTCGACACTTTAAACTCGTTTCCATATTCCTTTCGAAGAAGATCCTTCGCTTTTCTGTAAGCCGTGCTAGCTTCGTAGTGGCTACACGTTTGGACGAGTTTCCGAGGTTTACCAGACGTATAGTGTTCAAGATAGATAATACGGTCGGAATCGCTCTGGCATTTAGACTCAATAGCGCGTTCGAAGCTTTTGATGAAGCTGTTGAACTTCGTTAGATCGCTGCCATCGAAACTCTGAAGATCTGTTTTAGGAAGCAGGGATCTTTCTTGACTTTGAACCAAGTTTGAAGAAATCTCGTTTTGACGAGAAAGAATGTCGAGAAGTGAAGGTTTTGAAGGGTTGCAACCAATCTCTTCACGAGCAATGCTTGGACAGCTCTTCGGCAAGCTCGTGGGTGTGCCCTAACTGGCCGATTCGTCAGAAACTGACCCTTTACCAGGATCAGCCCCACCCAGCTTGTTGAGCTCGCGTTCAAGTACTTCCACCTCTATTTCAGTTTCTTGCTGCTCTGCTTCTTTCTTCATTTGTTCCAGTCTGAGCAGCTTTTCTTCGAATTCTAACTTCTGCTTGTTGAGCTCGCGTTTCAGTTTCATTTCTTGTTCCGCTATTTCCTTTGATCTCTTCAATGCCAACTTTTGAGCAGCAAACTTGGCCTTTTGTTGTGCCAACCGAAATTCAGCAGCAGACGATCTTGATGAGCACCTAGTAGACGCAGCGCGAACCA
The DNA here is from genome assembly GCA_030386875.1 of Morinoia aosen. Classification (NCBI taxonomy): domain Eukaryota; kingdom Metazoa; phylum Arthropoda; class Malacostraca; order Amphipoda; family Talitridae; genus Morinoia; species Morinoia aosen. Next base: position 38,184,637 of record CM059561.1, on the reverse strand, counting down.
GACCTACATCGGGAGGTTTATTAGTGAGATCCTCTACTTTAGAGCGAAAATGATCAATAGATCCTTTGTGGGACTGCAACCACTGTTCGAGCTCTTCCAGTATCACAGGCTGCGTGTAATGCTTCCAATCTTACGAGGTATTCCGTGTAATGTTGGCTAATCAGCGCTCTGTTGGTCGATGCGTCAGGTAGAAGCTCCTCAATTTCGTTCTGCTTTCTAGTTAGGGATCCCAACTTTGCGGCTGGTTTCCTGGTTTGGCTGGCCTCTTCGCTAGGTTTCTCGCCAGGCTCCTCGGCGTCCATGGGAGACCGAGGTGGAGGCGTGCGATGCATAGTTTACGAAAGGCTTCACACTTTACACGTCAAAAAATTATTCACTGCACCACGCATCTTGCACTTATTTTGAAACTAATGTAGGCTCTCTTTGTGGCATACGATATTATAGGGGAATAAACTTCCCTTTACCACACGGTTCAATAAATTGATACTTGCCCGTTGCGTGCTCTCATGATTTATTTCAGGGAACATGAACAAACATTAGTCCTTTTAACGGTAGCACAGTAATAGCAAACAATGATAATAGCAATGACATTGGCAAGTTTCAAAATATTGAGGAATTGCGAGGTGTCTGAAAAGATAAAGAATAAAACTAAATAAGACGGTAACAAGAAATAAATGAGTATGCATATGTCATCAATATATGTCTCAGTATAATCAAATCCAATGTACTTAGAAATAAACAAAGACAATTCAAAAGTGAACTACACGCTGGTCGCTTGTCACGCATCTGGCGCCTAGAAAATCTACCTAGCATTAGCACGCTGGGATAATTCTTTCTACTATTTTTTAAGAAGCATGGACGGCGCCAACAGTGATGTTGAGCCCCAGGCTTGGGAACCACTCCTTCCTGCCTCTCGAGGCTGTGACTCCAATGGCAGTGTCGGTGAAGTTGCGTGTGCAACGCAGGTCTTCTCAGTGCACATGAAAGCTCGGGCAAAGTTTATTGGTTTTGGCAGGGTGTGTTGGCGAACTGCTTTCCAAGGCCCAGCCAGGGTTTTACTTTGTCTTCTGTGTGGTTCACTTGCAAGCCAAAAAAGTGGATGATCGGACCATTTACTCTTTCCTCACAAGAATTTTGTTAACAATCGACGCCTGCAATAAAAAAACAGAGCAGCTCGTATCTTTCTGGAGATCGTCAATGGGTTTGAATTTATATATTAGGAAATGCTTTATGTGAATGCTGTAACCCTTCAATCGACACCTTGAGAATAAAATTTTAAAACTAGTCGGCTTTTGATGGGATGTTCCTACATTAATTCACTTAGGTATTAGATATTCTCGAGCTCACATCCGCCCCAATTAGGGCAGATTTCTGAGACAGTGCGAAAATTTATATTTTGCTTATTTGATCGACAACGTAGGTGCGTAGTCTCTCGACCACCAGGTGGCAAAGTTAGACAACCAAGAGCGTACCCATCTATTGCAACTAATTAAGATCTTAAGGGGGTCAACTCATCGATTTTGAATTTTTATTCGATTGGTGTGATATTTTACTAGTATGTGTATTTGTTGAAAAAAACATTTATTTCCCGTAAATTTTTCGATTTAGGCCTTAGTTTCTGAAAAAATTGAAAATATTAGTTTTTAGTTAATTTTTTTTGTAAAGAGAAGAAGTCTGTGAGTTTTCATGCTAGAAAGAAAAAAAAGACAGTTTTGAAATCCTTTTTACATTTCAAACAAGCTAAAGCTGTTGAATTTTCATTTCTTTTTCAAACGAAAACACAGGAAAATTTGGCCTATATGAAGTATGATAAAAAATGAATGCACAAATTGGGAAATCGAAGAGCTTTAGTTGGTTGGAAATGTTCCAAGGTTTTTAAAACTAGTTTTGTTTTTTCCTAGCATTAAAACTGACTGACTTCCATTCTTTTGAATATTAAAAATGACGAGGTTTTCAGTATAAGCCAAAAAAAAATGTTTCGTTGAACTGTAACATTATTGAGAATAATTGTTTTTGAAAGCTGTTGCGATATTTTTCGATTATCTTCATGCATAAATTCATATTTACAAACTGAGTTGTAAATAATTGTAAAAAATAAATAAATTCGTTCATGTCCCGAAATATTGTCCCATAAAATGATGTTGGGAATTATTAGGATTTTGCGAAAATACTTCACTTTGAGAAAATGGGCAAAAAACAGTTATCACTGTTATTCTCGAGCGTAAGAACGTGAACCAAAGTTTGCCCGTGTAGGTGAGGACAATTCTTCATTGTTCGGTCGGAAAAACAAGCAGAGGTTGTTGTAGCGATATCGCAGAGGCTGGCGCGACAAAGAAAAGCTTAGTTAGGGTAGAGGTGTATAATATTTCACGGTCTCAAGTGCGCGGCCAGGCGAGCGCAGGCATAGAGAACGACGCACACACGAACACACGCACGATACAAGCGCACCCAAGCCGAGGCTTTGCAGGGCAAGGAGGCGGACGTGACGTATGAACACAGGCCCGCACAACCGGAGCCAATCACCGCTCGCCAAAGCTATGACGCAAGAAGGTGTGTCTGAGCACTCACCAATGGGAGACCCAGACGTGAGAACAAACAAGTATCCCGCCAATCAGGATGCAGATACGGCCTCTGTAGAATAGAAGCTTCGAGGCTGATCTCGAAACAAGGAAGCGAAACGTATATAAGGAGGGTAGATGAAGCCTCTAGAGGGATTTTTGGGAACGCACGTGAGATACTGCGTACGACGTCTGAGGGTAGACCACACCGCAGGTCGGCCTCGCCGGCTGGCCTTCTTCTACTAAACTGTAATTTGAAAGTACAAGAAACTATAAACCAGCCTCGCATCGGTGATCGTCATGAATAAACAACGTCGGAGTCTGCAACGATAACACAAGTCGTGAGTCCTGCGCGGTCGAGCGCCTGGTACTCGGAGCATCTGAGATCTTAAGCGCCGGTCTACGACTGCGATGGAGCACGTAATCAGGAGACACGGAAGTACCACCGACATCAAATTCCGCTTGTTACGCAACAACGTCGGAGTCTGCAACGATAACACGAGTCGCGAGTCCTGCACGGGCGAGCGCCTGGTACTCGGAGCATCTGAGATCTTAAGCGCCGGTCTACGACTGCGATGGAGCACGTAATCAGGAGACACGGAAGTACCACCGACATTAAATTCCGCTTGATACGCAATAACGTCGGAGTCTGCAACGATAACACGAGTCGCGAGTCCTGCACGGACGAACGCCTGGTACTCGGAGCATCTGAGATCTTGAGCGCCGGTATACGACTACGATGGAGCAGCCGTGACAAGTGAGCCTGATGCGGTTAATCTTCAAAAGTGACGGAAAGAAATGTAGGGTGGTGCCGGAAAATCACCGCCGAAGAGTTAAATGTGTATTATTGAGAAGTTTGGAAAGAGTGATCCACAGTTAAATTAGAGTGCAAAGTAGTTCACGGAATGCGGCATTCAAAGCGGCGCGCAATGTATTAATATGGATTTGTGTTTCCTACTGTGGTGGTGTGCTCTTGGCAAGGAGGATGTGTTTCGGTCACAAAGCAAGAGTTAGAGGGTACGTGACCCGAAGCGTTTATTAAAATTTGAACAACTTGTGGTAAGCAAAGTTCTTTGATTTTATATTGCATTATTCCAAATGTTTCGTGTTCATGCTAGCCCATTAACCGACTATGGTTCCTGATTTTATGCACAGTGCGGAAAGTTATTTTGTCGTAATCCTGTAATTGTTGTGCTAGCGTTCATTGTAACAAGGAGAGTAGATTTCTCGTTCTTTGTGTGGCTCATTACGTTGCTCATGTTAACGCGTTCATCTTGTGCTCATGTTGGCCCAGTCATGCCGCCACGAAGCGTGCGCAAAGCACGATTTATTGCAGTCATCGGCCTAGACAGCCAAGGTGTGGTTTCCTCATTGTGTCGTGTGGGATTGCCATGTCGTTAAATTCATGCGCATGTTGCTATAACATTTCCCTGAGCTTTAATCATTGCATTGAAATACTATGTGTGTCATATTCAAATCCACGTGTTTCCAAATAAATTCATGTAAATCTTCAATCCTTTTATTCTCCATGTCTGGTATGCAGGTGTACGCAAGCATGAAGGACAATATTATAAAATGTGTAAGGGGGTTGGAATTCCCTCAGCGTATGGAAAGGGGGTCCTAAACCCACCCCTATCTCTGTATCGCAACATACATTAATGAATCGTGAATTGGTTATTTGTGGTATGATTCTTCTGAAATTAGACCGTTATGTGTAATTTTCAAAAATGAACACATTTTCATCAGATAGTTTTTTCGATTTAGGCCTTAGTTTTTGGGAAAAACTGGAATTATTAGTTTTTCAGTTCATGTTTTGGGTTATTTCAAATGAGTAGAAGTCAATGAGTTTTTAAGCTACAACAAAACCAAAGAAAATTTCGGAATCCTTGAAGCATTGCTAACAAACTAAAAACACCAGATTTTTACTTTTCCTTTTTACTTTCTTTTTATATGGGGCCAAAAATTCATGATTTTCCATCCCCTTACACCCCCTGAGAGGGTGGGATCTAATGCCCGTAGCCCCATAAAATTTAGGCACAATACTCCATCACTTAAGGTTTCTTTTTTAACAAAAAACCTGGCCCATCGGGCCGACAGGGCTTCGGATAACCCCCTTAACGCGAACCTCAGGGGAAAAAAAATTCTCCAGTCGATGTGAAAATGAATTTTCCTAATCTGAAGGTCGTCGTAAATAATAAATAACGTATCTTCTTCAACAATTGAACGGGCTGACGAGCACCCAACCCCCCCACACACACACCCCTCAAGGAATCAACAGCGCGCAATGACGCGATACTCTACGGAACTTTTCCGCGTGATGACGAGACGCGAGCATGGATTTGATTCGCAAAATGCAAATTAACACGACCTCAGAGGCGCCCCCCAATGACTTGTGCAATAATAAAAAATGAAAATATGGACGAATAACAATGTATGAAACAATGTTTTGAGGATGCATTTCACTCTCTCATGAGATTTTTTTAGGTGAACGCGAAGATGGAAAATACTTAACGTTTTCCTCTCATTATACGAGGTTTGCCTTATTAGACAGTCTGAGTGTGTTCTCTGTATACTTTTCTATGTCGTTGAATTGCTTTCGACAATTCAACGACATAGAAAAGATTGAATCGACATAGAAAAGTATTGAATCTTTATATGGTTGAATTGCCTTCGACAATAATATTCAACGACATAGAAAAGATTGAATCCACGTAGAAAAGTATTGAATCTTTATATGGTTGAATTGCCTTCGATAATTCAACGACATAGAAAAGATTGAATCGACATAGAAAAGTATTGAACCTTTATATGGTTGAATTGCCAAAGGCAATCACAATAATGATATGCAATGTGTGATTAATTTCTTTTTTGTGCGTCTATGTTGTTTGTACGAAATGTGTGTTTCCTCTATGGTTTGTTTTTTGCATCTATAATGCTATATGTAATAAATATGCGTCTTGAAATTTTTGTGCGTCAGAAATTAATATAAATTTGAAGAAAATCGCGTCACACCGAATTGTGTTACAGAAGCGTAAATGACTAGGCATGGATGAAATGCACGACTTGTGTGACTAAGCTTTGCGTCAGAAATGCGATGTCAGGAGCGGTTTGGCACTGAGTTATGCGAAATTTTTGAAACTATTAAATTAATAAAAAATATTTACTTTACGGAAGAAAATTAAACCCAAATTTCCAATTCGGTTATAATTGTTCTGACAGGAGAGGGGTTGTAATGATATACGTTAAATATATATTTGTGAAACTACACGTAAGCCGTAGCTAGAAGCAAAAGAGCAGGAAAAAGCATTTGGGCGGCCTCTGAGGGAAATAAGAGGGTGTCTCACCGAGAGAAAGGGGGTTTATGTGAATGGCTGTATGATGATGTGGATCAAGTACGATCAGCTAACGTAGAGGATCAATTGCAACATTAATGCATATCATAAAAAATGGTAAAAATATATCCACAACAAGATAGGAAATATGTTTTTCTTTAGGGGTTGAAAGGCGATTTTGCGTAATAATACCAGGTTCAAGCGAGAGAGGTGCCTGAAAAAGGTGCACGTAAGCTTAGCTAAATGCTGAGCTCAAGAATCGGACTAGGTCTTTTTTCTGAGTTACGCAACAGGAGAGACATGGAATTTGCGAGAGTGAGGGAAGGGCACTCGGCAGCCGCCGGCGTGCCTGGTATGAGGACAACTCAAACCTAGCATCAAAGTGAAGTAAACCCAACAACGTTAATGCTTCAAGAGCATAGCATCAAATAACCAGATGTTAGCTGTCCACTGCGCCAGAAATTAGCATAACCCTACATACAATGTCACATGGAAACCACATGGTTAGTTGCTGGTTTCGTGGATTTCAGCTGGCAAAATGGATTTGCCACTGAATATACTCATCATATCCTTGTTAGTACATTGCATGCTGGATTTGATACATGGGGTCCACGTGGGATGTCCTATTAGCTACCACATTGGCTTAAATGAATTTATCCACATGGAAGCCACGTGTGTTTTCAACGTACTTGATTTTGAACGGCTATAAAAAACGCTGTATATATATATAATAAAATAGCTGTTATTCGTGTTTTGATAAAATCGCAGAGATACCTTTCAGAGCACATATTAAATACTGTTTTTTAAAACAAATTCATTACCCGTTTACACGTCGGATTATTCTCAAATTTAACTGCTATTTGCTTCTGGGTCAAAAATATGTACTTTATTTGTTGTGGTATTCAGGATCAAGCTGAGATAAAATAAATTCCGTGTGCTATAAAATTTAACATTGGCCTTTGTAAGACTTAGTTGTGTCTTAATCAGTTGTAATGCTCATTTTAAACATTTGTAATAACCAATATTGTTATCATGGCCCGCGAAATATATGCTGTTAATCTCATTGAACAAATAATTGTGATAAATGAATTATTTAAATGCGTGAGGTACCATTTCAAAAGCTTTCGTTTAATGATTTAAGCAGAACACACCAATGAATAATTTGAAACACACACAGTTAACTATTTGGATAAGTTTTGAAATTTCGATTTCGAAAGCATGCGCATCTGGCAGCTCTTCACGGATCCCCCTCCCCTGCCCCTACTCTAAGACGCTCTTGCGTCATGTTTCAACTCCCGTGTTGCGTCACTCGTGACCGTTACCTAGTTCATCTCGAGACGTGAATGTGATCAGTGTCAATTGTGCTCCTCTATATTTCAAGGAATATCATACAATTCATTGTATTAGTGAATGAAAGGGATATTTGATGTGACAAGTTTTTCACCATCGATATTGAAATCATTAAATCTGAGCTTAGTTCTTATGCGCTGCTGGTTAAAACGATATAGCAGGTAAATTACTTTCTGTTGAACTGTAGGCCTAGCTAATTTCGGTCATTAAGAGGACATTAACAACATCTGATTTTATAACAATATTTTCTCTCATAAGCGGTCCGTTGTGATGGGAAGTGATAAGTTACTAGAAGTCGTGTAAGATTAATATGCAGAGTTTTAATTCGTATACATGTGCAAGCCTTTCGATGACTGTATGACATTTCTCCACCTTTGCTGAAAGAATATTATAGCTTTTACTTCATATTGTTGTACCAAACTAGTCATAATTGAAATAGTATTTTTGAACGTTTTTTCTCTAAAGTTTACTGTGGTATTTGAGCTAGAAAATATGTATATATCTACATATGTACTTGAGTATTTTAATTTGAAATACTCGATGAGAAATCCATCAGTACAATTATTAACTCTGTAAAATTTTGTTTCTTATTTCTCATTTCGTAATTTACTTCGTTGACCTTTATTTTGAGGGTTTATCAGTCTTCATTATATGGATGAGGTTGTTAGTGTAATTCATTTTGTCAACGTTTTGCCTTGATAAAATAGAAATGTATGAAAAACAAATTTACAATGAAATGAATTGTTAGAGATGTTAATGCATTTGAAAGTTAAATTCATTCATTATAGTTCATTTAAGTTGAATCATGATGTTTGAAATTTGAGCATTGAAGTTTGCGCTATCATTATGCTAAACGAATTGAATTTGCTTCGAAGAAAATTAATGTTCATGAGACTGTACAATTCAGCTTGTACGATTCCTTGATTTTGAATGATGAAGTTTGCACTGCCATTTTATTAAAGGAATTTGATTTGCCTTCATGTAAATAACAATTCATCAAGAATCATGATTTTTTGAGTTTGAATATTGAAGGTCGCTGCCATAGTATTAGAGGACTTTAATTTTTTCTGAAAATCATTGCAAAATTAAACAAAAAATTACTTCTTGACGGAATGTTTTTTCCATTCCATATTAATTTGGCGGATATCTGCTACGGAAAAAATTGATGACCGTTCGTTTACCACGAATACCTGTACCGGGTGTCCCATAAAAATGTCCCCGACTTTTTAATTGATTATATCACCGCTTTAAATTAGCATATTTGTACTACCGTTTTTTCACAATGTAGGTGATTTTGTCTCCTTATAGAATAATTTGAGTTTTTGAAAATCTTTTAACAACCACTTTACAGTGATCGATTGACTGAAAGAGGTACAACTAATTGTTCCAAGGAAGTGTTTTAAAAACAACACTGGTGTTCTTCTTCATTTCTCAATACCTACTGATAAAAATAATTTCACAACGATGTATCTTACATAACAACAAGTATTTCAACCTTCTGAGAGGTTATTCACTTCCTTATTTCATCATTTGAAAACACCTAATATGCAGCTCACTAATTATCAAATGATTTTCAGCGTGTTGGAATATGAAGCATGGAAAAACTGTGAAGAAGTTAGAAGAGCATTTAATGAAAAATTCCCAGAAAGGAACTCTCCTGATGAGAAGACTGTGTATCGCACAGTTAGAAAATGGGAAGAAAATTAAATGCTCCTCTAACTTATTCACAGTTTTTCGTTGCTTCATATTCCAACACGCTGAAAATTCTTCGATAGTTATTGAGCTGCAATTTAGGTGTCTTCAAATGATTAAATAAGGAAGTAAATAACCTCTCAGAGGGCTTAAATACTTGGTGGTATGTAGGATACATCGTTGTGAAATTATTTTTAACAGTAGGTATTGAGAAATGAAGAAGAAAACCAGTGTTGTTTTTAAGACATTTCCATTGAACAATTAGTTTTACCTCTTTTAGTAAATCCATCACTGTAAAGTGGTTATTAAACGATTTTCAAAAACTTGAAATTTAAATCATTCGAAAAGGAAACAAAATTTATTAGATTGTGAAAAAATATATTTCAAATATTTTTATTTAAAGGGAAGGTATAATCAATTAATTTATCGGGGACATTTTTGTCGTGAGACCGGGTATAGCTTGGTATAAGTTATACAATGGAGGGCTCATAGTTTTCGGTCTTCTATGAAAGCCTTAATTTGAAAAAAATTCAATTTTTGAATTTCTCATATTACAAGTCATTATGTATAAAGAAAATTAGAAATGTTTGAATGATGGAATTATTCATTGCATCTTAGTCTGGCTGCTAACCTACATTCTATACTCTGAAAAAATATCTCAGTTCGCAAGTAGCTCCGAGATCGTCAGTTGAAGTTTCATTCACCATGCATGTACGCCTCTATGAATTAACAGCCTTGTGACATAAATATGCGTATAATACTTATATCTATGTCACTAAAACACGCGACAACGAGTGGTGGAGGCTGCCATGAAACCCTATGAATACTGAGGTGCCATTGTTTTCGCCACTAATTACTGTACCGGCTGATAAATAACTTCAAAGAAAATCGCTAAACATTTGCGATCAGTTTACATAACATAACCATGTATTGTATCAAGGTTCAGTGCGTGATGAGAATGGCATTTTGGAGGGACGTGTTCTCAACAGGTCATCTGCTACAAGACGTGGCATTACAACGGCACCGGAGCGACCAGCCAACTATGATCACCACATGGAAACAATGTATAATACACGTCGGCAGAATTCATGGTAAGTCTGCTTGTTTTATAGATGGAACCCATGCGTTATTACCTCATGGATCCTAGCTGGCAGAAGCGAGGGATGGCCACGAGGCATATGTTTTCGATGTAGGACCCACATCCTCTACATGTGTCCTAACCAGGTGGGAACCACATGGGGCCACTTTCCAAAAGTCCATGCGGTTTCCACATAGCATGGGCACGTAGAACCTATATGGCAAACATGGACAATCCATGTCTTAACCATGTGGCTTCCATGTGACCTTGTATATAGGGAAAGCGGATCATCTTCGCATCGGTGATCGTCATGAGTAAGAAGTAAAATGGCGGAAAGCACGGCATGTCAAAGACTCCGCCGGAAACTAGTAATTTTAATCGACATGAATCTCCAAGCTTGCAAGTCATATTGAATCCATGCTATCAAAAGTCTACATCAGTATCACATAATCTACGAGAATCGTCCAGTCACCGAGCTCCCTTAGCCTGCAGGTGAACAACTGCTTCAGAGCGTGCATAACAAACGCATCAAAACACCTGCGCAAGTGGTAAGAACTAACCATATTTCTCCACGCAGAAACAAGAACAGCGTTGAAAAACTCTGCACCAGCTACTCTACGGAGAAGAGAGAGACCGTTAATTTACTTCCTGTGGCAACCGAGTGGATCTGTGAACTAATAACATGGACATTAAAATTTGAAATAGGAAATTGGGGTTAATTGGAAATACGTATGTACATTGAAAAGTACTACGTAACAGTGTCCGGAATCACGGGTGAATAGAGTGCGTTTGCAAGTGTCGTCAGGGGTATGAAGGTTTCAACAGTTTTTTGTTTAGTGTATGCTTAAAATTTTTAATCATGTAGTATCCGCTGCTACAGCTGCATTGTCTCTTCATGCAAGTGAAATGGTATTGAATGCACGATCTAATAAGGTTTGTTTAACGCACCATGTTCTCTGGAATTTATTTGTGTGAGCTGTATTTTCTTTGTGGTCGTGTCATTGCGATGGCTCTATTCTATACATGTATCTTTTGATTATGTTTGTGTGTAATATTGTCCAGTACAACATTAACTCACGTGTACAATCGTAAATACATTATTGCATTGCACTGGCCGTGTTAAAGCGAAGGAGCACTTCCATACTCGTGTTTCATTTCATTCGTTGGGCTTTTGATTTTTGTATGTACACCACACTTCCTGTGCGACATTAAATTGCGTTGCCGTTCGATAACGCACGTTCGCAGTGTGTATTTCTCTCATTTTTTTGCGTGTCATATCACATTAAAATTTTATTTCGTTAATCCAAACACACACTTTGTTTTTGTATTGTTTCAACCTCATGTTGTGTACTGTACCGGTCAATATTCGATATGTGGTCAATCACATCTCTAAGCTCACGTGTCCAATTCGTAATGTTAAATAAGTTGTGTTTACAAGTAACAATTGAAGTTTCATTGCCCCATGCTGATTATAGGTTTACTGAGGTGGGTGCGCAAACGCAAACAATTACTATTTCCTACAATTTCTATTTTCCAACTTGTTCTGTTCGGCCTCCTTCGGTGAAATTTATTTTCTTAGAGTGGACCGTAACGTTTTTGCACTTTTATCTTTATTTATGAACCAATGCTTATCAACTTTGACAGATTGATAAAATGTATGAAAAAAATAGAGGTCACCCTGCGGAAATTTTTTTTGTGCTTCAAAGAAAATCAGTTACGGCAAGAAAAAGAAAATATAGGTGGGGTACGGCAAACTTTACTACTACAAATTTAAACCAGGGTGCGCCAGAGAAACTTACTTATTTGAAAGGTCAATAAAAACAAAAGTACTTCAGTTATTGTTTTAAATTATTTTTTATATGAGAATACAACATCCAAATTTTTTTTCATGTTGTCTTGAAAATGACATCGGATAAATGGCGACCCCCATTGCGCATACACTGATGAAGTCGATTTTTGAAGTGCGTGTCCACTCTTTGCAGCATATCAATCGATATGTTAGCAACAACGTCGTGAATGTTCTTGAAGTGAGCTATTGTCCGTAGTGTATCGACATAAACCAGCGATTTCAAATAACTCCATAAAAAGGAATCGCATGGGACCAAATCTGAAGAGCGAGCCGGCCATTCGAGCGCGGAAGGCACGTTGCGTAGCAACAATTGAGCGACCGTTAGAAAAGAAGCTCTCGACTGCGAAGGCCCGCTGCTCTCTAGACCAGAGCATGATGGCAACTGACTGGTGGGAGAAACAAACTTGGGAACTTCCATCTCCAGATGCGCCCCCTCTCGCCCCTCTACCCGCTCAACTCACCGCGCGGGAATTTTTTCAAATAAGTAAGTTTCTCTGGCGCATCCTATACAAACACAATAAGAGTGTCATTTGAAAGACAAACACTTGAACCACAGCCCCAGGGTAGGAATATTCGAAACTCGTTTTGGCTTAAAAGATATTTTAAATGAAAAATCCAATTCTGAAAAACTGCCATATATCTTGATTTATTTTTTTATTTTGATGGCCTCCCGTTTTTTACCTAGTTCAAAAATCTAAAATTCCTACCTCGGGGCTGTACCCCTATTATTCTGCCTTCAAGGGGATCCTCCGAGGGCCCCTTTTCTCTCCGATGGTCATTTTTCATGTTTTTGTTAGAAAAGGACCCTTAGGTGGTGAACTATTCGGTCCTAAAATTTTATGGCGCTGCGGGCAATAGATAAGGGGGTAAGGGGATCAAAATCTCAAATTTTCGACCCCATTTCGACCCCATATAAAAAGAAAACATAAGAAGAAATGAAAAATTTGCGAATGTACTTATGTTAGATATGTTCCAAGAATTCTAAAACTGTCTTTGTTTTGTTTCTAGCATAAAAACTCAATGATTTCTATTCTTTTCAAACATCAAAACCAGTGGACTAAAAATCAATATGTCCAATTTTTTCAAAAACTAAGGCCTGAATTAAAAGAATGTATAGAAGAAACTGTGTTTCTTTTCAAAGGTTACATATTATAGTCAAAGTTCATAAGAATCAGACTGAAAACAAAAAAAAATAATAATTTTATGAAATAAGTCAAAAAATTTGTAAAGTTTTTTTTTGTAAATTACAATTCACAGTGTGAATATGATGTTATGCATGGAGATTATCGAAATAAAAATGAAAACAGCATTCAATTTCATAGATTTTCCATTATATTACACTTCAACAAAAAAATTTGTTTTTGGCCTATACTGTTCAGTCACTTATTTTCAAAATTCAAAGGAATAGAAGTCATTGAGTTTTTATGCTAGGAAGGAAACAAAGATAGTTTTAGAATCCTTGGAACAATTTTAACAGACTGATAGTCTTCGATTTTCCAATTTGTACGTGTTCTTTTTTCTGCTAGTTCAAAACCTAAAAATTCGGTATATTTTAGGTATTGATCAAATATCGCATATATAAAAAAATTCAAATAGAAAATTCAGACTTATCAGTTTGTTTGCAATGTTACGAAGATTTCAAAACTGTCTTTGTATTTGTTCTAGCATAAAAATTCGTTGACTTCTATTCTTTTGAAAACATCCCAAAAATGAACAATAAAATGAGTTTAAAAAAATTAAGGCCTAAATCAAAAAACTTCTCGAATAAAATGTTTCTCCTGCCAAAATACATATAATGGCCAAATTTCAGACCAATCGAATCAAAATTTAATTTTGACGGGAGGACCGCCTTAACAACACATTATCTCAACCCTCTACACCAAAAATTGTAGGAGGAGTAGCATTGCGCGTGAGGAAAGTTTTAGGTTTCCTTAAAAGCGAAAAAACCAAATGAGATTTTCACAATAAAACACTTTGCTTGTGTGTAAAAAATTGTTGTTGTTGTTTTGTATTTATAATTGGAAAATTTTTAAAGGATTTGTTTTGCAACAAATTTAAAGGTTGTGTTAACAATTTTTTTACAACAAAAACAGCTCCCCCTCACCACCAGACTATCCCCCTATTGTGAGCGTTCTATTGCGTGCACGCCTGTAAAATTTATTTTGGATGTTCAGCACATGTATAGATTCAATTTAAAGAAAATATTTTTATAACATTTGGCCAAAAGAAGGTGTACGGTATTCTTAATCTCCCTTCTATCTTCGACTATCGAGGATTCAATCCCTCTACAGAGGCTACAATCAAAAATATATTTCGTGACACAGCAATCTTTTTATTCTTTTTCATAAAACGGTGACTGAAACTGATCCCCAGCTCATCATTTCGGGGGGCCGTGACCCGAAAGAAGAACCGATGTAAAATTGAAAATTCTTTAGAAAGCAAACGTTTTGGAGTCTCCGATTCCATCCTCAGTACTTTGAAGCCAAGATCGAAAATGGTAATGAGCAAAATGTAAAAACTATAAGAAACTAATGTATACATCCATCCAAAAATAACTAGCCCAACTGTTAACAACTTAATTGTCTTAAACTTTTGAAGCCATACGTACACATGCACTCGAATTCAACAAATAAAACAAACACACAATAACATTTACGCAAAGAAAGCAGAACTATACACATACGCAGCAGAACACCCTTCAATATACGAGTGCAGAGTTGGGGCAATGTTTGTTTTCATTGCGCATTGATCATGATTTAAACGAGGTCTATGGGTAAAAATGAACAAGGATTTCAAAATTCTGAGGTCAAATTCATCTGTAGGTCTGCCTGACATGGAGAAATTACAACTTTTAAAAAGGTGGTTTGAACTATGGCAATGACCTCTGAACGCTGACCCGGTGGGAGACGAGTATGGACGACCGGTTCTATGGGAGACACCAGTATTGGCCGTGACGAACAAATTGCTGGAGTGTTGTACTTCCAACATAGGACTGCAGGCAGCAATCGCATTTATATAAGTAGACTCAACCATTTCTCAGGCAATCTTCCAAATGCTTTTTCCTGTTAAAAAAGGAACCTCTTTTAAAACTATTTCTATAAAACAGTAGCATGTCAATGAAAGTAAAATGAGTGAATATCAGGGACATAAGCTCACTTTTATATGTTTACTAATAATGTGAAAGAAGCGTTGTCAAATTATTATATGCTGATGATGAGAACATACAAATTTATTGGAAAACAATAAGTGAAACTTCCATATTGACTCTTCTCCCGCACAATTCGACCTACTCTTCAGCCTGTTCTACTTGACTTCTTTTTTCTTCTTCTTCTTCTTCTTCTTCGAGGATCTGGAGGAATATTGAAAGTCGTTGGACTTCTTCAGTGGATCTACGTGTAACCTGACAGCTTGTGGGAAAAATTAGGCAGCATCAGCAGGGTTAAGTTAATCCCCCCAGTACCGCAGCACTTCTTAAGTGTAGACTGTAGGATTATTTCTTCGGCAGGCAGGCCCGGCCGCAGGTGCCAAGGGGAGCATTTTCCGACTTTAGGTCAAAAAGCTATTATTTTTTTATTGCTTTAAGGACACCGTCTAGGTAGAAATCAGGTATGTGTTGATTTTCTGCTTTTATATGCATCTTATAGAGGATTTTCTTGCGCTTCCATTGGTACTTTCCGTTTACGTCTACTCCGAATAGTGCGCCCACCGGAGGGGAGGGGAAAGCGATGGGGGTGGCGTGACCTTGACCCCTCACCCCCCTCATTGTTGGGGGTCAATTGAGCGTGTTCCCCTGCGGCAATGGCAATATAATTCGTTCATGGGCTACACAAAGTGCTTTCATTATTCAAACGAAAAATTCTAACGCTGAATAAATATTTTTTGTAAAATTTTGACAATTTCAGAATTTAGCTGTTCTGCCGTATCTATGATAATGAAGCAGGAGACCGTCTTGATAGAAATCGGGATATGTGTTGATTATCTGTTTATATATGCATCTTATAGAGGATTTTCTTGCGCTTCCATTGGTTCTTTCCGTTTACGTCTACTCCGAATAGTGCGCCCACCAGAGGGGGGGGGGGGGGGGAAAGCGATGGGGGTGGAGTGACCCTGAACCCTCCCGCCCTCATTATTGGGGGTCAATTGAGCGTGTTTCTCTGCGGGAATGGCATTATAGTTCGTTAATGGGCTACTCAAGGTGCTTCCATTATTCAAACGAAACATTCTAACGCTGAATAAATATATTTTAATAATTTTTGACAATTTCAGAATTTAGCTGTTCTGCCGTATCCATGATACCGCAGCTTTCATTCATAGCTCAATGACAGCTGCAGTATCATAGCTACAGCTATGGCGAGCACACCAATCCAAAGGGCTGAAAAAGAGGTATAAAACAAAGGAGATGACTTGACAAAAAAACGTATTTTGGTCAAAAAAAATGAAAAATTAAAAAAATTGGTTGCTTTCAAGAATTACACCTATTCTCTTTTGATGTATATTTTTTCCCAGAGTTACAGAGCTACAGCAATGTAAATTGTATCAATCGAAAGGGCTTGAAAAGAGCTACAAACGCTCAAGAGTTCATTATAGAAAACCCTGTAGTTCAAAAGATAAAATTTTTTATTTTTTTTTAAACAGGTTTTTCTGGAAACTTGATAATTGGTTTCTCAAATGCTACTTCTTCCACAATTTTAGAGCTAGGAGAATGGTTTATATACCATTCGATAGGGCTCAGCAAGGTGTATCCTCGCGCAATAGCATTTTCTGATAAATTTATCATTTTGAAAATTACACGACATGAAAAAAAATAAATGAAAAAAAGTTATTTATTTTTAATTCCCAAAATCCACAAAAAATAGGTTATCGAAATTCCCTATTGCGAGTGGTTATATAGACATCTAAGCAATCTAAAAACGAAGTACTGGTTCTGGAACTTGAAAATTGTAGAAGTAGTAGGATTTTTAAAAAAACCCTATTTTATCATATTTTTCGAAAATAAAAAAAAAATCCAGTGCAGATACAAAAATTTTGTCGAAATAAATGATATTTGCATCATTTCACACCTACTGTGAAAATTTCAGAGACATCCATCTATAAATAACGGGACTTTTTTTTTACCCAGACGGTGTCCTTAAAAGACTTTCGAAGGTGATTACGAACAACTGTAGAAATATTAGAAACGTCATGCGACTCATGTGCCCCCCAGAAGGGGGTGAATTGGCGTTATTTAAAGATAAATGGAAGGCAAGGCGAGACAGCCCTACATGTACGCTCATCTTGGTGTAAAAATATGTAGATTTCAGTGGTAAATCATTATTTGTTTCAATTGGAGATATATTCCGTTTCATTTCACGACCCGCCAACGCGCCCCCCCCCCCCTTCCCTCCTCCGAAGGGAGGGGGGTGTAGCAGTTTGGGGATAGGGGTTCCAAAGCTTTTCATTGGCTAGTAAAGTGAGCAATTAGTGTTATTCACGTGTATATTTTCATGTGAAATACGTCATTTATTTATGTAAAAATATATTACAGTAGTCCATGAAATATTTTCAGCCTATTGGGTGAAAAAATTGATGTTTTTCCAACGTGGATTTTTTTTGTATGGTAAAAAGAGTAGGCGACAACCGAAATCTAGCCGCGAAACAGGCACTAGTAATGACAGCCTGAGTCTGAGATGACATTATTATGCTCTAAAATGGCTACTGGTTTTATTTGAGATAAATTTTATGTTACATTTTTTGCGTACACTTCATAATACCTTCAATCATTGTTTTTCAGCAATGTCAAATCTCTAGACATTCGTTTCAATTTCTCCGAAATTTACAAAGCTAGAGCAATGTGGTTTGCTGCATATGAAAGTGACATGTGTGCTCTAAAATTGCGAGGACGTTGATTTTAAAAAAATTTACGTGAAATTTTTTCCGTTGACTTTTTACCCTAAAATTACAACTTTTACCCTACCTTTGACAAAAAAATGTATAAATTCGGAATGAATTCAAATTCACAAAACGACTCCTTGCAATTGTGGGGCGTACATCCTTATTTAAAATGCAACAAACCGCATTGCTCTAGCTTTGTAAATTTCGGAGAAATTGGAACGAATGGTTTATGTATATTTTTTATCATAAAAAAAATTATATACTATGCCCGCAGGAAAAAAACTTGATTATGAAAAGTTGTAGGGAATCTTGAGATCTAGTAGTCTGCAAATTTTCATAGACTTAAGCCTAATAGAAAAAAATCTACGGCTCATAAACCATTTCTGGACCGAATGGAAATGAAGGTCCTCTCTATGGAGTCATCAATATTGCTGGACCTCTCGAACTTCCGTCCGCGGAAGCCGACAGCATATTGTTTCGAGATAATTTCATTGCACCCAGACATGTAACAAGATCAAATTCAAAATATTTATAGTAGCGCACATCCATTAGTACCACTAAGGAAGTTCACCAAGGAGCAATGAATTGTAAATTAAACTCTTGATTGACATTCACCATCTCCTGGTACATTTCTCAGATTAAATTCAAGAATAAATTTTACAAAATGTTGACATCAATGCAGTCTGGCAGTCCCTTATTGTGGTTAGCTGAGCAAAAAGTTCTCAATGGTCTCTTGAGCACCACACTCAGGGCAGAGAAGGCTTTGACACCCGTTGACCAGAGCTCCTGACTTCATTTTCCCAACACTCACTCCTAAAGTCCAACATTTTGTTTTTCAGTTTGTTAACATGCTCCTTATAACCAACTTAAGTGAGTACTGATTCGGAATTGTGATGCCCCATTTTTGCACACCTGTCAGCTATCTCATTTTCTATTATGCCTGAGTGAGCAGGGATCCATTGTGAGTTGTAACTGAATCCTGTTATTGAACTGTACAACAAGTTTTTGAATTCTTTTACTAAAAATTTCCCATGTGGGGTAATTTAAGTTTGATATAAAATCCCAAGAACATTTAGAGTCGGAAAAAATGACCGGATGATGATTTAGCAAATTATCAATACTGTAATTTGCTACCTGTAAAATTACTAATAGCCCTGCACCTAAGATTGAGTGACCAGAATTTAGGAGCCAAGAAGTACTCATATTTAAATGGGGCTCGTGAATAGCAGCAGATGCTGAACCTGACTGTAGCTTGAATTGGAGTCATCTATGAAATATCTATTGGAAACAAAATTTAGATGCAACATATTCTTCAAATTTATTATTTACTTCAGCTGCAAAGAGAGAGAGATTTGAGGGTACCTCCTACAATAAAATCCAACTAATTGAACTAATTGTTCAAACTTCGTTTTTCACATATCTACCGCAACTCGGGGAAAGAAAATACAGATATGTAAGATTAAATCCCATAAGCGTTTGCATCTATAAAAATTCTCGGTTTTCGCAACAAAAAAAATTTATGGTGCGAAAATATTAAATTATTTAAATATTTGCGCAAATCCCAACTCCTTTTACAATTTTCAACGTAGAAGCTTGATTTTGGTCTCATTCCATGCGGACAAACAGTGGCAACCCGAAAAAGAAAGGTTATTTTGAATTTCAGATAAGAAAAGAATTAATGATAAATTTTTCCAAATTTTTTCAGAACAGTCCCAGATTTTTCACCATAATGATCAACTTTAAAGTTCAAATAAAATTCCGCTTCTTTACGCTGTTTGCACTGTTTCAACGCGTCGATTGAGACTAAAATCACGCTTCTACGCTAAAAAGTGTAGAAGGAGTAATGTTTTCTGAAAGTGTATGCATTAATTAAATACATATATATGTTCGCACAATAACTTTCCTTCCATTGCGAAAATCAAAAAATTTTATAGATTTAAGGTGTTAGTGATTTAGGTAAGGTTTAGGGAAGGAGGTCCCCTTAATATCAGGAAAGGCGCCACACACACACACACATTTGATGATATACCCGTACATGAAGAAGTGAAATATTCAATTTGAGATCCTGGAGGAGAAAATTTTTACTGAATTTTTTCAATATTTTTATGCGTTTCACTGCAAGTTCACTTTTTTGGGGGAGATCTGAATAGCTCAATTTTTGACGTGAATTAATTAGGCTCAAAATCCAAGAAACTGCACATCAATCACCACTTCAGAAGCAAGAAATCCAGGTACAATCTTAGAGGCATAATGAATGCTTCAATATCCATTGAGGAAATTGGAGATGCTTTCCGTGCAGCCAAGATATATCGCAAAACAGAGTTTTGAATCTCATTAAACAAATTCCCACTACTTTTGAGGAAGATTAGTAAGGATTACATATTCATAAGTAAGTTTACTTCGAATGAATTAGATATAAATATATATATATGTATACCTGACGCCAGAGTTTTTGAGAAGATCCCCAGGAGACGCCGAGCGATGCCCTGAAAACCCGTAGCCGTCTTTGACACTGTTTTAACACTTCGTATATGTGGTAAGAAGGTAAACGTAGGATAGTCCATTATTATTGTAAGTACACGCTGTTTATCAGTTGTATTTATTGGTTTGGAATTAAAGCTTAGGATAATCGATGGTACGTACTTTTTACGTTTAAAGATTTGATACTTTGTTTTATCAAAATATATTACTAGTGTCCGCTTTCTCAACCAGTGCGCCAGATCTTTCAGGTAGTTCTGTATAGTCCGCTGAATCTCGACGGAAGATCTCCCACTTCTGACCATAGTCACATTATCTGCATATGAGATGCAGTGTATGCCCTCAATCTAAGGCAAATCTGAAGCATTACATTAAAACTGCACCTTGAGGGGAGATTCTAACCAGAATGCCGAATTTTCTTGAGAAATTGGGCTTTAGCTGCCATAGGAAGGGTAAGATGCCAGGTACATCCTTTAAAAAAAGAAGTTCGTACGTTCATTGGTTCGCTCGCTACGGGGGTTTGAAGTATTGGGGGGAGGAGAGGGAGAAGTGATATTTTATCATGTGACACCTCCCCCTTGGCACTTTCTTCACGGCTTGATGTTGCTATGTCTTCTTCTATGTCTCTTTATTACTGTATAATGATTTCAAGGGTCCTAGCTGACCCAATTAAAATTAATAAAATAAAATTGAAATTGTTTATATATCTTTGTTTACCTGTTTTGCCTCATTTTGGAGGATCTGAATGTAGCGGTTTCAAAATGCTTCTTCTCCTACAGTTTTTAGCTACAGTGATGATTTTAGTGTCATTGGATGCGGGAAGACGTGGACATTCTAAAAACTGAATAGCAGTTTAGAAATTCATTTTCGATCGAAAGTTGTGGCGTCATAGAGTTTGAAACTTTAAGAATTTTTTTTTTAATTTTTCAATTTTTTCAACTTTAAACTGAAGTTTGGAGAATGCAAAGTTAGTTTTTGAAATCTACAAGTATTTCCGGATACAATGACACTAAAATCATTACTGTAGCTCAAAAACTGTAGGAGGAGAAGCATTTTGAAAAACCCCCTAAAATCTCGTTTTCTATGAACATCTCGTTTTCTATGGGGAAAATCGCATTATGTTCACGAATAGCAATTGATTTCAAATTGCATTTTCTATCTGTATACCAAATTTCATTACTATAGGTTGAATAATAAAGAAATTTTTTTAAAAGGGTACTCTTCCCTTGAGGCAAGCCACAACAAAGAATCTTATCTGATGAAACAGCATCCGCAACCCTTACCCTAACATGTGTATTGCTAAATATTATCTTAGCCATAACAAAGAACGCATTTCACAGCCAATGTTTATTAGCTTATGCAAAAGTCCAGCGTGATAAAAAAATACCATAAACATTCTCCAAATCGACATAGAAAATCAATCAATACCTTTTTCTAGGCAAGGCTTGTGTTTCTCATTAGGGCAAATGCATCATAATGTAGATCTCTTTCAATGGAACTTTGTTTGATAACAGGAGAAGACTTGATTGTTTTTAAATAATCAAGCCTACGTTCAATAATCTGTTCCATTATTTTAGAGAAACATAAGAGCAAAGTGATAGGTCGGTACTCACTGGGCACAGAATGATCTCTTTTAGGTTTCTATACAGGGTGTTTCAAAAATACACGGCATAATTTCAGGTATGTATTTCCCACATGTAGACAATCAAAATAGTTCATTACAACATATGTCCGGAAATGCTTCATTTCCGAGTTATGGCCTTCACAACATTGAAATTCACCGGAACGTTTTTCTTTCCGCAGGTCGTTGCCGTCAAAGGACACATTAAGAGGGCACTCTGACAGATCATTCCTAGGCGAAGGTTAAATTCAGTGTTGTGTTTGGCGTTCGACTGTGTGTCATGTACACAAACCAGGAGCTGGCAGAGATGCACTTGATCTACGGTAAGGCAGACGGCAATGCTGCGCTGGCTCGTCGTTTGTACCAGGAGAGGTACCCACAGCGACAATGTCCAGATCGGAAGACATTTGTAAGTCTCCATCAGCGTCTGTGCGAGTATGGAAAATTTGACTCTCCTGGATTGGGAAGGGGACGACCAAGATCTACAACTCCAGAAGAACAGGAGGAGATTCTGGAGATTGTGAACAGAACTCCTTCTATCAGCACACGAAGGTTAGCGTTGCAAGTGAATGTTCCCCATACGACTGTCTGGAGACTGCTGAAAGAGTATCAATTGTATCCTTACCATTTGCAACGTGTACAGGCGCTGTCACCAGCAGATTACCCTGCACGAGTTAGGTACTGTCAGTGGTTCTTGCAGCAATGTGCTGCAAATCCGAACTTTCCTGCCTTAGTATTATTTACAGATGAAGCACAGTTCACACGAGATGGCATAACAAATCTCCACAATCAGCATGTATGGGCGTATGAAAACCCAAATGCAACTGTTGTATCTCATCACCAGGTGCGGTTCTCCCTCAACATGTGGGCCGGTATCATTGGTGATCGGTTAGTTGGACCCCATGTACTTGTAAACAGACTTACGGGGCAGGCGTACACAAACTTCCTGGAAAACATCATACCTGATGTTTATGACGACACTCCACTGATCGATCGTCAGCACGCTCACTTCTTGCATGACGGCGCTCCTGCACACTTCAGTCGTACGGCTCGCCGGTACTTGGATCGAAGATTTCCTGATCGATGGATAGGTAGAGGTGGCCCAATTGCTTGGCCTCCACGCTCACCTGATCTGAACCCTCTCGATTTCTACTTGTGGGGCCATTTAAAATCATTGGTTTATTCGTCTCCGGTGCCTGATTTGGAATCCCTTCGGAATCGAATTGTGGCACGCTCTGAGGACATACGCAACATTCCTGGAGTGTGGGATCGTTTTCGCAGGTCAATGAGACATCGATGTGAGGTCTGTATTCAAGCAGGAGGTGGTCATTTTGAACATCTTCTGTAATGGCAACGACCTGCGGAAAGAAAAACGTTCCGGTGAATTTCAATGTTGTGAAGGCCATAACTCGGAAATGAAGCATTTCCGGACATATGTTGTAATGAACTATTTTGATTGTCTACATGTGGGAAATACATACCTGAAATTATGCCGTGTATTTTTGAAACACCCTGTATAGGACAAATAATTTAGAACTTCCATGCTGCCGGAAAGAAAACACCAGAATAACTTTTGTTGAATAAATAAGTAACTTCTTCGAGAAACGAATGCGGTGCTTTTGTGAAAAAAGACAAAGAATTTCATCAAATCCAGCGCTAGTATTTTTAACATATTTCAAACTCTTCTGAAATTTATGCATTTAAATTTGAGGATTAGGTTGAGTATCTTCTGCCTGTATTGCTTATAGATTTAAAATAGTATTTTCAATTGTTATGTGAAATGTATCACCAAATTTTATCTCAAATCTACAAAAAATGGGCTAGTAATAATTCAGCTATGTCTCCTGTGCTATCAGCTATATCACTAACAGTTAGACGTGAATTTACCGAACTTCATTTCATTGGATGTATTAACCTCCAAAACATTAGCAACACCAGTGTTTGAGTCCAGAGTGCTAACAACACTAGTACAACTTATAATTTTCATTTGCTTTAATTATTTCTTTGGCTTTAACTTCACATATCTTGTACAGATATGAATTTCACGTAGTTGAATTTTTTGATAATTTATTTCTTGCTTTCTTTCATTTTGTTACAGCCAAAGCACACTCTCTATCCCACCACGGTGTCTTCCTCCTAGCTCCTCATGCTGATGAGAGTTTGGGGATGTACTTGTTAGCTGCATCCTGAAGCAATTTTGCTAACTATGCATTTAAACCATCAACTAAAAAATGAGTTATCTGACTTGTATAAATTTGTGATAATTTTTCTCTAAATCCCACCAAGTTTAATTTTTAAATTCACCTGCAAAAATGGTTTCCGGATTTTTTAATTGTAGTGCCAAAAGTACAATTAATAGGATAATGGTATGAGTGGGCAAGTTGGAAGTACTCCATGAGAGTTCTCATGTAGAAGCCTACATAGGTTCTTTCCCGAAGCACTAAGTTCGTTTTTACAATGCCGACATAGTGTGCATTAGGATTCATATCGCCAAAGAATATAAACAATTCACTAATCTGAACATAATAATGAAAAAATTCTTCATAAGTGTACCACGCATTGGGATTACATATAATAAATATATCAATATATTCGAAGGAACATTACCCTTTAATTGATACTATTTCTAACTCACCATTCAAGTAATTATCCATATTATCCAGGGACAAAAATATCATTTCTAATAACAAAGCATAATCCACCTTAGGCCCCATAATGTCTATGGGACCACACACACTCATAGCCTATAAATTCAGGCTCCTTAGTTTTAAAAAATGCCTCACATAAACACAGTATGTGGGGTTTCTTAGTTTACAGATAGAGTTTTACTTCTGACGATTTAGAAGATGAACCATTTCAATTTTGTTGATAATTTTTTTTTCCAAAGCACCACTTCTTTTGGTCATCTGATCCCAGATTTTAAAGTTTTGCATCATTTTTTCATTGAGGCTGTTTCTTATCATTTGTTTCCTTTAGAGATATTTTGGGAATTTTATATTTTTTTCTGATTTTACATTTTTTCCCAGACAGTCTCACATTAATTTTGAGGATTTACATTACTATGAAATACATCGAAGAGCTGCGTACCAATTTTTTGATCAAGATGGTTTCTTATCATTCCCAAAAGTAGAAGATCTCTTTCACGCATGTTTCCATGGTTCAAGTTACATGAGAATGTATCAATCATAAATTTACCCAGGTGAAAGAAGAAATCCTCCAACACAGTTTGAATCTGGAACAACATTTTTTCACCACTGCTTGTATTGGAACTTCGTTAGAGACCATTGTTTCTTGCGAAGGCTGAAGATCATTAAAATGAGAGGCTAGTACATTCTGCTACCGCTGTTTGGGTGTGACCTGGGGAATCCTTTTTGTTATATACAGTAGTACGACCTTTGAGACTGGTGTACATCGGCTGGAGCCGTCACTTGTTTAGGTTGTGTGGTTTTCAGAGATACAGCATATGTTTTTCATTACTCATAGAGTCTGGAATTTGCATCATTTCTTGCACACAGACTTTTTTTCCTTGTCCAATTGAGAACATATCACATAGTAAGTGTTTCTGGTTCTATAAGAGATAGATTCAAGATCACATTTGGGCTCTCTTATGAATTGCCTCTAAGCTTCTGAAAAAGGGACGCCTTCTTTCTCATCAGTGGTTGTATTTGGACGGCATTTTGAATCTATGGCCATTCTCTAGAACTAGCCACACGATTCCCCTTAAAGTAAGCACAGAGGGAAGTGGGGGCATTACATTTATCTTTTGGGTGGCTACCACCACAGATTGGGCATCTTTCAACTGATGTACATCCATTTGCAAGGTGTCCATGACGTTGGCATTTATAGCAACGGATAGGTGGAGGTGAATATCGACTGACGTGGAAGTTCATGTATTCTATTTTTAGTTGTCTTGAGAGATTTCTGCTTTGAATTGGCACTTTTACTTTGCGGGAATCCTCTTTTTTCCAATTGAAATATATTGGTAATCTTACCGTGTTTACCACTTTGGCATTCTCACTGTTGGGAATTGGGATAAGATCATTTAAATTAACATCATACTTTATTAGTCTAATAACCCAAAAAGTAGATTGTGGGAACTCAGAGCGTTGCTTAGAGCAGCTTGTTTTGTTCTCACTCAGGCTACTTTACGCATCGGGAAGACTGTGAATATCTAAAGACTTTGAATATCAATGCCCGAAGCAAGTGCCTGAGGTACCAACGAACCCGACAGGGTAAGGAAACACGACCGGAATAAAGGCCGTTCTATTATGAATACCGCCGAAGGTAATGGCACACGAGGAAAAGATTGTTATCACGTAGTAATGCATCCAGGTACGTCTTGGAGCACCGTCAGGCGATGTGGAGTGGCAGCACGGATGGCGGCAGAATGACTGTTGAGTGCGAAGCAGCGGTAAAGGTAGTTGAATGGGTGCTGGCAGAGAGTCTTCGGTACGTGTTGCGTTAAACAAGTTTTATGTTTAGGTGCTAAAATTTTGTTCGTTGGTGACATCTTTTTTGGTTTAGGTGGAGTAGATTTGCGAGTTTTTTTTTATGATTCACAATCGGAGTTAGAGCTTGATAGGCTCACACCGGTTCTTTCTCTTTTCTTTCACAGGATGCTCTTTTTGAACGAAGTCCCTGCATTAATAATTCATTTGCTTCTTCAGTACTCATTATTTTTCCTTTACCGGTTCGCTCTCCTTCACTGGCAGGACTGGCGGTCAGCACTGCTCTTCTTCGATTTCAGCTCAGGGATCATCTGACTTCCTCAGATTCACAGATCACCGAAACGATTGATTAATAGCAATTCGGCAATTTCAGCTTTTGAAGGTAGCCCCAGAAAGGGGCCACCAACAGAGAGTAATATGAACAATCAGCAAGATACGAGTAGGAATTATAACAAAACAGGTAAACAATTACAATATATATACGAATCCAGCATAACGTGGTCAAAGGAACGGTTAGAAATCCGAACAATTAGTCACACCATCGTCTGCACCCCTCCCACCCAAATTGAAATATCGCTACGTAGCCCACCCCAGATGAAGAGGAGAGAGCCAGGTGTGGATATATATAGAATGAAAATAATTAAAGTAGGTTGTTAAATCTGATCCTGGAATTACCATTACATTTTCCCAGGAGCTTGGCAATAGGCAGTTTTTTCTCGATGAATGTAACTGTCTCTTTCTGTTCTATTTGCCGCACAAACATAATTGCCATGTGAAAGTAGTTCCAATACTCTTCCTGCAGTGTAAACATCTCACTGATTAATTTACTAATACATTCATCGGGACAAAATATTTGTAGAAAACTCTGTTGTTCCTTGTTTATAATTTTTTTCAAATGCATCAAATGGAAAGAAACAGAGCGATATAAAAAACAGACCAATATTTTCGATGGGACATTTCAATCTTAAACATTTGAAAAATTAAATTACCACTTCTGAAGCTGATAAAGGTGAAAAACAATACATATTAAATCAATCAATAATTCAAATTATCATTTGTATTTCCATTAGGGGAAGCAAAGTTCCTAGATATTGATTTATCTTTCATTTCTCGTGTGATATTTATTACAGGAACAATACGTACCTCATAGAGTTTATGGCAAGTAGGCTAAATTGGTTCATGTTATTTTGAGCTCAAATTGAGCTAATTTACTTCATGAAATCCACTTGTTATTACCAATAACGGTGTGTACTCAAATGTTCCCACACTTGTCGTAGATATTGATCTCTCTAGAGCCTTATTTGTGGCTCTGTCCAATTTAAGCTACAAGGATAAGTAAAGTTGATCGCAGGCGTAACGTTTACTGGAATACAGAGCTTGTAGGATGACGGACTGTCGCTGTACTGTACACGGTAGGAGGCCGTTCTCTCAAATGCGCGTTCAACCACACTATGAGCGCTTTTATGTGTTCATTGGCAGGCGGGGGTAACGGGGGCGGTATATACCTCCCCATCCCCAAAATCATGCGGCTCAAATTAATCGATTTCATCAATTTTTTATAAAGTATTCAATCAAAACAACATATGCCTATAGTTAACATTTCAATAAGTATTAGTGCACGCTCGAATACAACAAATTTTCCATTTGAATGGCAAAAATAGCGCAGTCTGCCATTTTAAACAAATTTTAAATGAACAAAACTACATTCGGGTAGCGTTTTCTCAGTAAGTTGATCTTTGGCTGCAGGCAATCTACTTAGGCAGTCGGTAACGACCTTATTTTTACCAAGGTAGTAAATTACAATTGGATCGAATGAGTGAACGTGAATGCACCACCTTGACATGGTAGAATAATCTGGTAACCTTTTTTGTAAAATGAGGAGCCAGCGGCCTGTGGTCTGTGTATTTGAAATTAAAGTACCCAAGAATTAGGTATTTGAATGCTTTAAGAGCACTAATATGTAATAGCAAAAAAGGCATTCTTTGTATTACTGTAGTGCTATTGAATTGAATTTAGAATTTTACTGTTATAAGCAATGGGTCTGAAAATTTTCTTTGACCAGAAATTTTGACCATAGTTTGAATTTTGTTTGACCATAGTTTGATGCATCCGTAAATAGGTAAAACGGTTTTTTAAAGTCAGGGTGGCGCAAGACCGTGTCGGAGGTCAGACCAACTTTGATTCTGTCAAAACTTTTTTGGTATTGAGGACTTCAATCATAGTCAACGTTTTTTCCTAATAATATAATTGGTACAAAGGTCTTGAATCTGATCCGAACGAAGGTGACTGCGGAAATAGTTGAAAGCTTCAAGAAATGATTACACTTTCTTCACATTTTTAGGTACCAAGACATTATGCAATTTTTCAGATGGCTTACATATGATGCTGTCAGCTGAAACGACGTGACCAAGATAATCTATCGACTTTTTACCGAATTGGCACTTCTCAAGCTCAAGGGATAAATTTCCGTCACGTAATTTGTCAAAAATATTTTTAAGTCGGTCCTATGTTGGTTAATGGATTTGGAAAACATCAAAATATCGTTGATAAAGACGAAACATAGTTTTCCAAGAATAGTAAAAAGAACGAAAGACATAACTTCCAGGAACACACTTGGACTCGAACTAAGTCCAAAGGGAATGCGGCGGAACTGATACTTACCAAATTCAATACACAAAGCTATATATTTACCTCTTCCTCTAGTTATACCTAATGGAAAGCGGATCTCAAGTTTAAACTCGTAAAAACACTGTTACCACCTAATTTAGAAAGAATTTCATCTATTTGTGGAGCAGGGAAGGTCTCAACGATAATTTTGATCAAGCTCTAAAGTCAATCACGGGCCGCATCTCGCCATTTGTCTTATTTTTTACAACTATAACACTGAAATTATAATCTTACATAGGAGGTTCGATTTTTCTTTGTGAGAGCATTTGCTAATTAACTTAGATAAGATCATTTTGAAATTAGTGGGGAATACGATAGAGAGGAATATTCAATTAATGTGTATTAGGTTTAAGAGCAATTTTGTGCCTAATAACATTTGTTACACCCATCGTCTCCTTCATAAAGTTATAACGTCACGGAAATTATTTAACAAATCATCCAGCAGTGGCTTAGCGTCAATGTCGTCATACGTTACGTAATCCATAGTTCATGAGTGACGTTCGCCTCTTGGTTCTTTTGGTTCATTGATATTTTCCTGTTCGTCAACAGGAGAACAACAGCTATCTTCACTCTACTTGCCGACCTCCGAACCACGTCTTTCCTTGCTCATGGCATCAGAGATTCCGCCACGAACTGGGTTGAGCTAGATTGAGATCCGAGGCCGATTGAATTCCACTATACTAGCTTCTCTTAGAGCTTGATCAATTGTGGCTACGAAAATATCTTTTTCTGCCTCTTCCTCATTTATGGTTTCCATATTAGTCAACATACAGTTATGATCCAGATTAATGACGTCATCGGAAACGTTCAATAATTATAGGGGTACACTCCCATCCCCATCTATCGTAATTAGAGATTCTGCAACATTTATTCCATTACTAAAAATCTTTTATTCACTATGTACCTTCGCGGCTTAGCCATTCCTACAAAACCAGTTTCAACTGCAATGAATTACCAGGCAGCTCGTATATATTGTCTAGCTGCACTACGCCATGCGTTCTGTGGCAGAGTGATCTAAACAGAAGGTTAAATGCTTTTTTTTCTCTATTATATTTCTTGAGTATTTAATGGTGGTTCTTGATTCAACGTAAATTGAATATACAAGGCGTTTTCGAACAAGAGGTACAAAATTACACACCTGGTAAAAAATAGCTATATAAACATTTTTTCATCCATGAAATTTTGTGCAATATTTCAGGTTTTTAAGATGAAAGCTGTTTATGTTTTAACGGATTCAATTCAATGACACAATCACTCCCGAAATTTATTTTGAATTTACTTTACAATAATTATTCAAATTGTGTTCCATAAATGCCCTTTTTAAATCTTAGTCATAGCGACTGCCGGATATAAGGAAACATGTATGGCGTTTCAGGTATCTCGCCGGCAGATACTGCAATTCTGGACACGAGATCTTCCTCTGATTCAATGGATCATCAACAAGACTCTCCATGTGTCCTTCTCGCTAAAACTATTTTACCAAATATCACTATAACTAAATTTTATTATTCTAAACTCTCATAAAACAGAAGTATTTTGAACGTAATGCAGAAATAAATATTGCAAGTACTTGTGCCATTAAATATATTGCTGTAAAATAATAAACAGCTAATATTTCAAAACCTCAAAGTTTTTCCGGCAAATTTCACAAAATAAAAAGTGTTTACTCGGGCACTTTTTCCTTGGTGTACAATTCTGTACCTCTGGTTCTGGAACTCCCTCTATTGCACTGATTGATCAACTTAATTATAGCGTATAAAACCACAAACAACGGAATAAAATTCATTTTTCTAAAAGTGCATAACGTATAGTGCATGCAGGTGTTAATAATATTTGAAAATAAATTTTAATTCAGGTTTCAAACAATTTGATACTATAGTGCGGCTTATGCGTAAGCAAAGAGAAGGCAAAGACTTGCATTGGTTTGTGATCTACCATTTTTTCAAGTCCACAATAGTGAACATAATCGTATCTCTTCCTTCTAGTGACACGTTACGTTAGGATTAAAATAATAAAACTTTTATTGCTCAGTGTTAGTTTGAGAAATCCCAACACTGCAATCCACCATTATCTGCACAGAAAACAAGCAAAATGCTTACAAAATGTTTTCAATGGATTTAGACACGTTTAGTGGTCTCACAGTTTAAGTATTTTGTTACTCTATTTGAAACACAAATTAAATCATTTCTCAGCGAAGGATGATAAAAGATAACAAAAATAAATCATGGATTAGTATATAAGCATAATCTCCATTAAACACAAAATTTACCACTCATATGTTACCATGCTGTTATTAGTATTGACTGTGGGCAATTGCAGAACAAAATATGGGTAGATAGTCGAAAGAAAACAATAGATAGAACAGAGAAGAGCACATTTGCGACGAACACAAAAAATAGCGAGCTTAATTACCACGAACACAAGCATTGGATTTTTGAATAAGGCTAGGTAGAATATGTTCAACATGGGTCTATACGTTTCGATCCAGGCGTTTCAACACTAATTCAGCGATTGCTCTTCTCAGACGGACTTGATCTGCAGATGGACGTGATATTCAATAGTTTCTAATCTTATAAAAAAAAACATTTTCCTGCTGCCTAACAAAATCTGTAACGGACATGAAAGTGGATTTAATTATATTCTTACATTGACCTGAACAACATTGTATTTCAGCTACTCATCAGTTTCTTCATCCGGAATACACTCAAAGTTGGATTTCTCGTTTCTGATTTCATGTGGTAGATTGGTGAAAAAGCTTACATGATGAGATGGTTTGTAAGCAATTTAGTCTTGCAGGTTTTTGAATTTTTCGAATGAGAGTTGATTGATTCTTTATACAATGGCTCGCAGGAGGACGGTTTGAGTTCAGATAGCTTGTTGTGTTTGCTGAAATCAATGGTAAGAAGTTCCTTGTGGTGATTGCTGTAATACTTGCACTGCAGCAAACACTCGTTTTTCTGGGAGACTTTAATCCATTTCAGTTTAACCAGCTGATTCAGTTTTTTTTTGTGTCGACTGTCCGAAACGTAAAGCATAGCTGGAGCTATGGACATCGATAAACTTGTCCTTCACGTGAGTGACACTAAATTTGACCATATTTTTTCATGTCAATAACTACTATGACAGTGTAACCAACACAGTTCGACGAAAAATAGAGTCACGCTCTGCGAAAAACAATATGAGGCTGAAAATTATTCTTACTGTCATTCGGTTTTACTTTAAACACACTCTAGCTCGAAGCTATATAGGTGTGTTCTCAGGACGCTTGATACTGCGAAACCCTGGCATGCTGTTTCTCTATCGTTGAACTGTGCATCTGTGCTAAAGAAATTCTATTTCTTGCGTGACTTCGTTACGTTAAGAGCGATACGAAATATTGGAATCGAGTTGCGCTTAAAAAACTCGCAACTTGAGAGGTTTTCCTGCACATCATTGGCACACGGATTAAAACTGATTTTACGTCCAACTCTTCGACTTGATGACTGTATAGACGTGATTGATTACAACTTCTATATTCTGACGAAATATTGTTAGAGCTGGGTTGACAAAACAGCGCCAAAAATGCTAGCTGGGAACGTTTCACCACACAAGAAACCTGAAAATTACGCGGCTTAAAAATAAATGTGATAGCGCTCTATTCTTGCTAACTAAGAAATGACTGATTGGGTACATTTTACGAACGCTCACTTTAAAAATAGTAAGGCACTTGGTTAGCCGTGTGGATGTATCTTGTAGAACATACGAAGTACAAAGAAAAACCGCATAACATAGCTGTTAAACCAAGAAGTGGTGTTATTAAGATTCCGAGATGATGAAATGCTTTGATGCCCTTGGATCTTATATAGCTAGGTCGCAAATGCAAACATGGCTGGGTACCATGGTGTTTCCTTGCACCTCTGGTTGGGGGTAGTTTGGTCTCACTTCGGTTTACAGGGTATTTAACTTTAATCAAGCTATGTTTGAGAACGCCGACGTATGCATATTCGGTAATCTTGCCACTCGGAAATCTTCTTCTGTAACACGTCTGTTTTGCTTGTTGCGAGAAGTTCGCACAAAACGCTCGACTTGGATGATGTACTGTGGCTACATGGGATTAAAGTTATTTGCTCTTAGAAGTAACCGTCTTATTTCTTCATGATACACAAGCGTGGCCGCATGTCACTCGCTATACAGTACACTTCCCAATTGAAAATCAAGGACGTGTCGCCGGTGAATTAAGGACGAGACAGTCGATCAAGTATGAATTAAAGGCGAGTCGGCCGTCTCGGCCTTATAACTCTCTTTCCACGCTCATAGCTGCGCACGGTCGAGCTCGGACGTGATATTCTAAGCAGGCCAGTTATGATTTGAGGGCGCACAATTTTCAGTTGGTTAATGGCCGTAACATTTGCTGGCGGCCATCCGTGGTTTGCAGCTATACAAATATCACTGAATTTCCGCCCTATAATGGACGGAAGCCATGAAACGTGTGTTTTGACATGGTTGCGTACAATGCATCAAGCTTGATACTATATTTCGCACACTTTTTTTAATTTTCATGTTTTCCAAAATATAGCCAACATTAAAATTGAAGACTTCTCTGTGCTGTACAATAAATGCGTCCGTGCGTTTACTTGCGTTCATTTATAGATTTTCACCATACATTTGTTATGGGTATGTTTTTATTTCATTCTTCGATACCAGAATAGTCAAACATATAACTACAGTCCCAGCAGTATATCTATCTCTCTCAGAAGAGAAGTGCTACTTACTGAGAGGACAACGCAAGATTTCAAATTGAGAAATGAGATTCAACAGTGAAATCTGTTTAATCACTTTTTAGTTCTAAATGCATTCTAAAAATTTAATTATAATTTGGTAATTTCTAAAATGAAGAACAACATAAAAAATTGACAAATCTCGTATCATTGTGATTCAAATTATACCTAAGATTAATCGTATTCATAAATTTTATGCTATATCGTTCTATTTTTTATGGTGAAAATATCATGTTGTTGACAATGCTAATTATTTCAAGAAAAAACACAGATTTCAAACAGTGTTAAGCGAAAACGTATTTTATTATGGCAGTTTCTAAAATTAACTTTCTTGACGTTACCAACTGTTGCTGGTAATGAAATTTAAAGGAAACGAAATATCGCATCATGTCGTTAAAATTTGGCTAATTACGTTGGAAAGAATAACTAATGGTAATAAGGGAATCTTATATTCTAACAAGTAATCAAATTAATTCTAGTTTGTATAGGTAAAGGATACAAGTCAAACTTTCCATTGTTCGCGATTCAAGTAACATTGCTTTTTAATTTCTGTTGGATTTTTTTATTCCCTAGGCAGTCGTGCGTAGCTGAAATCTGCTCTCAAGATATACGAGTGTTTGCACCATGAAAATTATACATAAAACAATGATGTAACACTAATTACGTTCTTATGACATCGCACAAATTAATCTTCGTCAGGAAGAGAGAGAGAGGAAGTGAGAAAATTAGACACTATATTACTCTTGCCTTGTAAATAGTATACTCGTACATGCGTTTTAAGCAAACGTCGCATACCACAGCACTTAAACGTAAGCTAAAGATCGGTTATTATTTTTACTCAGTTTAAAAGAAAGACTTGATCATCTACGAAATACACTGAGAAGGAATATAATAAATAAAACATGTCTGGGAAAGAAGTTGGCAAATGGTTTGTCATGAGTTCGGTAAGTACGAGATCGATGAATCGTCTACCAGTCGAAGACCAGTCGAAGACCAATCTACAAATTACCCTATCCATGTCAGTTTGAATTAAAATGGAGTAACAAAAAGTATGACGTATTACACTCATACTGCCTTCCAAGAACAAGTGATATATATACAGTATTATTTAGTCTAGTATAAAGAACTCTTCCAAAAATTTGTTTCGAACATTCAAACGTTTCTGTCTGTAAGCAAATTTACCCTAAAAATTTGCTCTATGATCTGGTTCGAACGAGTACCAGTGGAAGTTTCGATCTGGCAAGGGGCAGTCTGTCACTGTCCGTGTCATCGCACCAGCGGTGCAGCTTAGTTAGACAGTTCGTTAGTTTTTAATGTCCTCATAGGTGTTGTGACTTTGTGATTCGCAATTATTACTGCTTAAAATCTTGGAATGTGAATTTTATTGATTGTAGTGCAGATGTTTGAACGTTTTATATGTTGGCAAATTCAGAATTTATACTGGATGAAAGTTCTTCTACAATTTTATGTTGATCGACCCGATTCGATCGTTACTCTCATCCGTAGAACTTTCGTCGACTGGAACGTTCAAGCTGAGTTTAATGTTTTAAATTCAGTTATGCGAAGGGTGTTTTAGTGATATTTATATCAAAGTACTCAGGATAGATTACTCTTTCATTATATTTCTCTATTTCTTTGGTAATCTAGAAATTGACTTGCTAGAAAATAGCTTTTTTGAGGAGAAAATTGAAATTGTGCTCGAAGCTAGTTCTTCTGTCAAATAAGATATATACTGAAGGCCGTGACAAAAGTGCGGTGGCCCACTCAAGGAAGTGTTACAGAATTTGCCTGTTGCCTGAAAAAAGCCGCTGCAGGGCGAGTTGGCGTTCTTACACCTTCAAACCTAGCAGGCAGTCGCATCAAGTAAGTATTTTATGCCTATGCGAATAGTTGTTGTTTTGAGTATTTGTCATTTTGTGATATACATATACCGAATATTTTTTTTATTTTTCAATCACTTGAGTTTTAACCCTATTAGGTACATATTGAGTAAATAGTTTGCGGGGCAGTTTAAAAATGCTTGAGTAGACGGATAAGACTACTAAAGAACCGAGGTTTGTGAACAAACAATGCAAGGACTACGCTGCAAAGGTAAAAATGCTTCCAAGTGTTCATAAAATTGAAAATAGGGTGATATCACGCAGTCTTATTGTTAATTTTCAAAGTGGAAGAGACGGACTGTAATAGTGTGCAGCCGAGGTAAGAGATTTGGTTAATGTGAAGGGGATGCAACTAATCGATTTTCGAAATTTTGTTGTCTCTATCATGGTAATTATATCGAAATAAGCAACTTTTCATCTATGCACTTTTTAGGGCAAATGAGTATTTAACGAGTTATAGCGGTATGTTAATTTTCGTCTATGATGATGGGTGCGATGGATAAACATATACTAATCGATTTTAGAATTTTTGTTGCTTGAATCTTGGTAACTAATAACATTGAAATAAACTACTTTTCATCAATACACTTTTTGCGGTACACGAGTATTTAACGAGGTATAGCAGTAGGTTTAGTTTCGTCTTTGATGACGAGCGCGCTGGACGCAGGACGGCATTGCAGTGTTGCCGTCAGAAGCGCTGCTTGAATTACTTGCCGCTTCAAACACTAGAGTTACGGCCAGTAATTTACCGCTATAACTCGTTAAATACTCAATTGCCCCAAAAAGTGCATTGATGAAAAGTTGTTCATTTTGATGTAATTGATATGGTATAAGCAACAAACTTTCAAAAATCAATAAGTCGCATCTTCTCCACATTTACCAGATATTTTTCTCGAGATATGGCCTAACTTGTAGTTCACCACCTCTAGTAATTTGGGAAATGGTGAGTGAATTATTTCGTCATGTATGTTACTCTCTGTTAATGTTTTTCTATCCAAAATCATATTTTTACGATACTTTGATCAATGACGAGGATAGGAAGAGTTGAGCTTTAAAGTAGTTGCTTCAATAACAGGAAATTTCTAAAGTTTAACTACCCCACGCAGAATTTTTTTAAATAGTGCAATTTTTATGAAACTAGTATATGTAAAATTAGATTTGGAACACATTTTATCATATATAATTTTATATTTTTCTTCTTAATTTTCAGAAAAAAAACATATTCGTTGGTACATTAGAAGATCTTGAGCATTTATTGAATTGTGAAGTGTCGCTATTAGCGTATTTGCAGTATTACAATTATTTGAATCATACTAATGTGAGTTGTGTAAAATGTGGCTCCCCCATGTAATTAAATGCTTCCGCTTTCAAATTTTGGTGATCCAACTTCCAAATAATTTCTTACACGGAAGTGTCGTACTGTAGTTTCCGCAGGGAGAAAGAGCTTTTTTCAGGGAAGTCATCCTTCGATCCCACAAATTTTGAAACTAATTTATTTTTATTTGTGATTGGAACTTTCTATGACTGTGATCTGTAAACAATTGGGTTCAGATGATCATACAGTTGTTGACTGGTTTAATTTCATTAGGGATGTTTTTGTTGTTTCTGTTTGTTTAATTAAATAAAATATGGTCCGATTCTCGTAAAACTTGCACACTTTATATAAAATTAATTTCAAACACATTTCATTAATAGCAGTTATCAAGTTTCTCTGATATTTTTCGTAAAAATTGTGGTGTAGTTAAACTCCAAAAATACCAATAACAGTAATATGACGTACTCAAAATCATATTTTTGCGATACTTATATCAATAACGACGATAGGGCGAGTCGAGCTATAAAGTCTGTGGCATCAATTACAGTAATATGCTTTATTTTTACTATATACTAATAATATAATTTTTTTAATGTATTGGGACTTCTCCATTCTTGATACACATTCGATGACCTTTTATTTCTATAACCTTTTTCTTCTACAGATCTCGATGGGAATTTGGTGGAGTAGTTTCTTTTTCAAACTATTTTTTTATGATTGTTGTAATTATATGATGTTTATACAATTAAATATTTTCTTCAAATATAAATGTGTGGATATAATTGTAATTGAAATTCAACATACACATAATTGAATGTGAACAGGATATTATAACGACTTTCATTTATGGTTGCCAGTTCAATTTCTACTAAAAACTCCCATTAGTTTACTTGATATCTATATTATAGAATTAAATCCAACATTATATAATTGCAACCTACTTAAAATTTAACCGCACCGTAAACCATATCATTAACTGTAGGTTAACCGTTAACATTAAAGAGTTTCCCTTTTATTTAATTGAACATAACATGACTTGTCTTAACTCACCCTCACGAAGCTTAACTTAACCTTGCTCTACATATGCCCTGCTTTTAAATATAAAAACGCATGAAAATGTTTGGCAAGAAACTTATATAGTTTCTTACATTATAATTTAGAGGTTACGTTTTAAGCAGTCATCCACACTAGCACCTATAGGGGTGGAATTGTAAATCTTAAGATGCTAAGGAGGAATAGAGAAGTTTAGCTATCAGGAAAAATGTGCTACACGTCCTTACCTTGACATATCTGGAAATATCTCATACACGCGTTTTTACTTTCAGAAGAATTGGATTCATCCGAGGGCTCTGAGCAAGGTGCTCAACCTGTCTCCCAACTGCTGAATTCGTTCCCGACCTAAGCCGGTGAGAATTACGTTCAGATAACGATGTTTCTTTCACATTGATATGTGCCCCTCAGGGGGATACAACTGTTGTATCAATGGAAATTAGCGCTCCCAGGGGGACTATGTGAGGGCCCGAGCTAAAGGTTAGGTAGGCTTTCTTTTTGGTTGAAATAGAATAAGTTTTTGTTTTGTTACGAACCATCTTTTTTCGGTTCACTGCTGTCCTGTTTTCCAGCACCTTCTAATTTCTTCTTCAGCTTTTTCTTGTTTGATGGTCTTCATTCTTGGCTTACTGTTTCTATGCACCTTGTGCATAGATTCCGCGTTCCCTCAACTCCATAGTAAATGGTGCCTTCCTCCTTCCTCTCTTGGAACATCTTGGTCATGGTTAAGGGAGGCTAAACCTTCTTAAATAATGATAATAATAATAGATTAGATTAGATTATAAGTTAGTTTAAGCCTCCCCAATCGCTGCAAAAATAGAGCGTATCGAAGAGAGGAAGGAGGAAGGCACCATTTAGTATGGAGTCAAGAAAATGAGGAATCTATGCTGAAGGGGCATAGAAAAAGTAAGATGAGGAAGAAGTTCATGAAATAAGATAAAAGTTGAAGAAGAAAGTCAGATGCTGAAGAACAAGACAGTAGTGAACCGAAAAAAGGTGGTCCTTAACATAACAAAAAACATTTATTTCAACAAAAAGAAGGCCTACCTATTTCTCAGCTCGGGCCCTCACATTTTTCCTCTGGGAGCTGATAATAACAATAATAATAATAATAATAAATAATAATAATCGGCAAAACGAAGCAAAATCCTTAGATATGAGAACAGAATCGCTGGCTTTCAACAGAACAAAATGTTCGCGACCAACCAGTCACGATTCTACAAACAACTGCGCCACAGAAATGACGAAATGGACGTTCCGGAAGCCGAAGGTACGCGGCGCTTCTGGAGCGGCATTTGGAGCCAAGAGGTCCAGCATAACGCCGAGGCTGAATGGCTCCAAGGCATCGCCAAAGACGTCAACCCGGACGAAGACCTCCGGATAACGGCGGCGCGATTACAAAAGCAAATAAGAAAAACGCAGAGCTGGAAGGCCCCCGGTCCAGACAAAGTCCAAGGCTACTGGAACAAGACCTTCACATCCCTCCATCCCAGGCTGGTAGAAAACCTGGACAGATGCTTAACATCAGGCACTGTGCCAGATTGGATGACAACTGGAAGGACGGTGCTGATACAGAAGGATAAGGAAAAAGGATCAGCGGTGAGCAATTACAGACCCATCACATGCCTCCCGGTCATGTGGAAGATCCTCACCGGCATGATCTACGAGAGCATGTATCAGCACCTAGTGAGCCGCGACTACTTCCCTAACGAGCAGAAGGGATGTAGACGGGGAACGAGAGGGACGAAAGACCATCTTCTGCTCGATAAGCTGATCATGACCCACGCCAAAGCTAAACACAAGAACCTTAGCATGGCGTGGATTGATTACAAAAAGGCCTTCGACATGGTCCCACACTCATGGATCCTCGAATGTCTGGAGACATACGGAGTCGCAGGAAACGTCCGGCGGCTGATCGCAACTACCATGCCCAACTGGAAGGTCCAGCTCACGTGTGCAAACGCTGAGCTGGGAGAGGTGAACATCCGTCGAGGAATCTTTCAAGGCGACTCCCTATCTCCACTCTTGTTCGTACTGGCACTGGTCCCAATGACTCAGGTCCTCAACAACACGGGCTTGGGATTCAAGTACGACCGCAATAACAGCCTAAACCACCTACTCTACATGGACGATCTCAAGCTGTTCACAAGATCCGCTAGAGAAATCGAAAGACTTGTGAAAGTTGTGCACGAATTCTCCCACGACATCGGAATGGAATTCGGAATAAGCAAGTGCGGCCTCATCAACATCGTGAGAGGCAAAGTCTCAGCAACTGAAGGTATCCACTTAGAGAACGAAACAATCGAACAGATCGAAGAAGAAGGGTACAAATACCTAGGAGTGCTTGAACACGACAACGTTCTGCACACCGAAATGAAGAAAAAGATCAGGAAAGAATACTGCAGCAGAGTAAGGTTAATTTTGAAATCTAATCTCAACGGCGGCAACATCATCAAAGCCATTAACACATGGGCCGTACCGGTCATCAGGTACACCGCCGGAATAGTTAAATGGACGAAGCTCGAACAAAAGCAGCTAGACACGAAGACCAGAAAGCTGATGACCATCTTCAGGGCACTCCACCCCCGATCATGCACTGACAGGCTATACATCAAGAGAAAAGAAGGAGGAAGAGGTCTGCTTGAAGTGCAAGAGTGCATCCAAAGTGAGATCAGAGCACTCGGCCAGTACACGAGAGAGCACCAGGATCCTTGGATGAAATTGGTGTGGACATCGAAGACCCTGAAAGAGGAAGAGACCTCAGACAGTTTCAAGGAGAGGAGAAGGGGAGAGCGACTCCAAAAGTGGGAGGGAATGGCACTCGCCGGCCAATACCCCCGACAAACTCGAGAAGCAAAACCCGAACTCACTTGGAACTGGCTGAATCGAGGTGAACTCAAGAAAGAAACTGAGGGCATGATCCTTGCCGCGCAAGAACAAGCCCTCAACACCAAAAACAGAGCAGCTAGAATCACACACACAAGCAACGACCCAAAATGCCGGATGTGCAAAACCAAAGACGAAACCGTCAACCACCTGATCAGCGAGTGCTCGGCGCTGGCGCAGAGGGAATACAAGAGGAGGCACGACAAGGTAGCAAAAACTCTACATTGGAACCTGTGCAAGACTCACAACTTCCCCTGCGCTGACCGCTGGTACCAGCACGAGCCCAAGACTGTGATGGAAAACGACGACATCAAACTTCTCTACGACGTCCTCCACCAAACTGACAGGGCCATCACAGCCAGACGACCGGACATCGTCGTCATTAACAAGACCCAGAAACAGATCAAGATCATCGACGTGGTAGTTCCGTACGACTCAAGAATCGTCGAAAAGGAGGCTGAGAAAATCCTCAAG
Organism: Morinoia aosen; assembly: GCA_030386875.1. Lineage (NCBI taxonomy): Eukaryota > Metazoa > Arthropoda > Malacostraca > Amphipoda > Talitridae > Morinoia > Morinoia aosen. The sequence continues at coordinate 38,143,331 of CM059561.1, read as the reverse complement.
TATCAAGACCTCCGGGTCGAGCTCGCCTCGACACACGGTTGCCGCGCCGAGGTGGTTCCCATCGTGATTGGGACACTTGGGGCCTCAACCACCAATCTTGAAAAGCACCTGGGTAGCATAGGCTGTGATAAAATCCACCCTGGACTGCTGCAAAAGTCAGTTCTCCTGGGATCTGCCCACATTCTTCGCAAGGTGCTCGGATAACACCGGACACTGAGCTGAAGCCGAACCCACTCAGACGAACTGGATTCGAATATGGAGAAGAGAAGAAGGCGGTGATCCTCAGGGTGCGGGACGCACCCCGGAACGCTACGCCTAAAGGGACCGAAGGCTGCGAAGGAAGGAAGAAAGGAAGAGGAGCGTAAAACACTCGTTACACCACTTCTGACTGGAACAACCTGAAGACAACCCTACACCAGCCTTAACAACTTGGCTGTGGATCTGATTCAATAATAAAAATAATGATAATAATAATAATAATCAAGAAAGAAAACTCAAGAAAGAAACTGAGGGCATGATCCTTGCCGCGCAAGAACAAGCCCTCAACACCAAAAACAGAGCAGCTAGAATCACGCACACAAGGAACGACCCAAAATGCCGGATGTGCAAAACCAAAGACGAAACCGTCAACCACCTGATCAGCGAGTGCTCGGCGCTGGCGCAGAGGGAATACAAGAGGAGGCACGACAAGGTAGCAAAAACTCTACATTGGAACCTGTGCAAGACTCACAACTTCCCCTGCGCTGACCGCTGGTACCAGCACGAGCCCAAGACTGTGATGGAAAACGACGACATCAAACTTCTCTACGACGTCCCCCACCAAACTGACAGGGCCATCACAGCCAGACGACCAGACATCGTCGTCATTAACAAGACCCAGAAACAGATCAAGATCATCGACGTGGCAGTTCCGTACGACTCAAGAATCGTCGAAAAGGAGGCTGAGAAAATCCTCAAGTATCAAGACCTCCGGGTCGAGCTCGCCTCGACCCACGGTTGCCGCGCCGAGGTGGTTCCCGTCGTGATTGGGACACTTGGGGCCTCAACCACCAATCTTGAAAGGCATCTGGTTAGCATCGGCTGTGATAAAATGCACCCTGGACTGCTGCAAAAGTCAGTTCTCCTGGGATCTGCCCACATTCTTCGCAAGGTGCTCGGATAACACCGGACACTGAGCTGAAGCCGAACCCACTCAGACGAACTGGATTCGAATATGGAGAAGAGAAGAAGGCGGTGATCCTCAGGGTGCGGGACGCACCCCGGAACGCTACGCCTAAAGGGACCGAAGGCTGCGAAGGAAGGAAGAAAGGAAGAGGAGCGTAAAACACTCGTTACACCACTTCTGACTGGAACAACCTGAAGACAACCCTACACCAGCCTTAGCAACTTGGCTGTGGATCTGTTTCAATAATAATAATAATAGTAATAATAATAATAATAATAATAATTATCAAATTGATATGTAAACTTTGTTTTATTTTGTTTTGTTTATGAGCCCGTTCATCAAAAAGAAATCTATTACAGTACATGATGAGTGTTAACCTATTTTATGTATACCTAATTTTATGCGTGATATTTTAGGTGCGTAATGTATAGTGCTCGCCATAGCCATGTGGCTAGAGGTTTCTGCCGCCGTACGGCAGACTCAGGATCGAATTTCGGCGCTGGTGGTGGCGATTTTCTCTGTCGGGTATAGGAGAAAAATTCCAAGTACAATACCCCACTCTACCCTGGCTTCTGGAATGGGAACCGGTCTTGACCGGGGGAAAGCGTCATGGCGTCCTGGTGTTAGTTATAAGGCATTCGAAAATCCAATGTACAAGGTGATATGTATCAGGCTTGATTGGAAATAAAGCATCCGTAGATGCCTTCATTATTCATTTCATTATTTATTGGGAGGGTCAACTATTGCTTTACATGTTTTTCTTCGATATATCTAAATAGGAATTTGATGGAATAGTTTCTTTTCGATACGTACGATGACACTGTGAAAAATAGAAGGAATGAATCTCTACTTTTGTTAATTGTAAAAGCTCTGTGTGTAAATTCATACTTTACACTATCGTTAGTGTTTATTTTACCATTGACTATATCGGTAAAAGGGCTCTGCGAAGGAATGTGATTCCGTTTTTATCAATGGTATTCGATTTTAAATCAACGATTAAGTAAATCATGTGAAAAACCGTATATTAATTCATAGAAATGCAATCTTTTCAGGGAACTCACAAAGAATATCTAGTTCCATAGTACTGCGCGGAACAATTCCAATATGTTTTGACGTGTTTTACTACTTCATTTACCCAAATATGGTGCATATCATCTTCCTTCAAATTAAGCATTTTAATTTCCATTTCGTTATATGCAGAAATTTCTATGAAATGACGCAAAAACTTTACTTGTTTTTCTGGTTTTGAGTACTATAATGTACATATGAACATCCTTTCATTTACTTTACAAGACTATCATAAGAACTCTTAAATAATATTTAAGAACTTACTAGGTAAATAATTCTATCGTTCCTTTCATTTCCAGTTCCGTTGCTTCGCCCAAAAAAATGGAAATAGCTGCCATTCAAAGTCAACTCGATCGCAGGGAGTGTAAAGTTGAGATATTAAACGTTCAAGTTGCTGGGATCTCCTTGCTCCTAAAGGAGCATCTTTACTCTGAAAAATCTGCCAACGTAACACAAGTTCGAGGATTCACGCGTGCGACTTCAATGGAAGACTGGACTACATACTTCAGCGCGAAGATCTTGTAAGTTGTATTGTGGTCAAATAATTGCTAATATATCCCTCCATTTATATCAAATTGTTATTTAAATATTTGTGAACACTGGATTTGACGCTTCTTCGTTATGATGGGGAGTTGGCGTGAAATATGCGCGATAAACTTCGACTAACACAATCTTTCATTTCGGTAGTCACAAGTTTTCGTAGTGAGACTTCCAAGTTAATATGCTGCTGAGGATTCGAACAAAATTGTAAGCTAATGTACTTCGAAATTGTGGAGAAACTAACATTTTTAAACATGTCCTACAATTTCCTGTTCTCAAATTTCCAGGTTCCATATCTGATGACCGCCAGGGAAGCAGACCTTAGTCGCACAGTGACAGTGATGTTGAAAATCTTACACGCGAGAAACCTAGCGACAGAATTCTCCATGCCAGGTTTAGGCCCCCACAGACTGAGGACCAACTCAAGTTTGACAACTCCGCTCCGTCGCGTGTGCAGTAATCAAAAGTGAGTAACCATGATACCATGTATTTAAGAGTATTGTTACAGAAAACTAATTAATATTTGCAAATCATGTTCACAACATTTGATTGTTTTTAATTTAGTGCGTATAATAGAAGAGTAGGATACAGCCTGCCATAATTTGTTGTGAACGACCTTCTTCATATTTTTTCCTTCATTGCAATGCAGATGCTCTTGCTCAAATTCCCGAGTACCGAAACGAGCCTAGGAGTAAAGTGAAAGCTGCCTCTCAGAAAGCTCTCATCTCATAGCTAAGCTCTGCTGAATAATGTTTTATGAAGTTTCACCAGGATAAACTTGCAATCTCATGTAGGTTCACAGATAACAAATTTTGTACCAAACTTTTATTGTTCAATGAATAACTCCAGTCACCAACTCCCCACAATTAGGTTCTAACGCCCTTTTCGACGAGACGACTTCGTGCTGTATCTACTTATTAGTCATCCACTTTCAGTTGCGAGTGATATGCATGCACATGAATTCCGAAACGTGACTTCATGAGTATATATTTCAATACGTTGACCTCAATTGGTTAAACTGAGGTTCAATGTTCAACTAAAATTTGAAGTCGATTAAAGTTGGTTATTTTGAAAATACAAACAGTAACCGGATCCGGCCTTCATTTTGCTTTAATTCAATATTCATTAAAAATTTAGTTTGTCATACTGTTCGGTCAGCAGCATTAGGAATATCCCTTCCGAGACCACAGGTAGAGTATGTTGCGTTGAAAGTGTAAATGATGATAGTAGTCATTTGGAGCGATACTAAGTGTAGCCTGTTATTAAATAGGGGATGACGGGAGTGCCGGATATGGGTATTGTCTCAACTGACCATCATTTACTAAGCTCATTGCGCACGTAGTACTGAAATTAGATTTTTTCATGTTCTTATAACGACAGATTGATAGTATAATAAAGATGTTTTCACATTATTCTAACACAATTCATTTTCCAACTTTTCAACTTTGCGAAATTGTTTTAGTTCTCCACGTGTTAGAATACAAAGATAGTCACATGTCATTTCACTGAAATGAGCACTCAATTTCTTAAAAATTTTTACATATATCAGTTTACAAAAGTCAACATTTCGATGTTACTAACATCATCTTCAGGATGCCAAAGACAAAACAAACAATTACTTTGATAAAACAATGACAATCCAAAAATTATGCTACATCAGACTGAATATTAATATTGGTAATCCCATTGCGTTATGACAAGGTAGGACTTTTTTGTGCAAGATAAAAATTAAAGATGCCTACTTATTGATCAACAGATATTCATATGTTAACGGCACCAGAGATGAAGGCAAAATGGACGATCTACCGGAGGTTCCAAACGTCTATGCCACAGTCCTACAGAACAATTTTAGAGCAAAAAATAACTTGTATTTTCGTTGAGGGTAGGTTCCAGTTTATAAATCTGCAGTGCTTTTATAACATGAATTCTATACCGGTGAAGCCGATTTATACGCATGGTACGTGGACGATATTATCGTTGAAATTGAGATGGTAGAGTAGTTGGAGATGTTGAGGAATTTGGTGACTGATAATCCGGTGTTACATTTACGTATGAGCTGGGCGTGTAATTAAGTGGGAAGCTGCCATTTCATGACATTTCAGTTGAAGAATCTCAGGGTGCTTTTCGTATAACAGCGTATGTCACCCTTGCATGCTGGTGGAACCAGAAACTGTGATTGTGATGCAGCGCATGTGTATTATGAAGGTGTTATCCATACCTTATTAAAGAACATTTATGAAGTGTGCAGCAACTGGGCAAGTTTTCATTCAGAAATGCTACTATGTAATCGGTTGCTAGTTAATAAAAATTTTTCCAATACGCTTATTGATGGAATTGGTAACTTTGTGAATCGAATTTTGAGTGAGGACCATAACCCGGGATATGCAAAACATAAATATATTCTATGAAAGTCAAATGCATAGCAATTACAAAATAAATGGACGTGTCTTCAAAAATGTTGTTAAAACTTTCGTGAAACCAATAGATCCAGATATGTCATTAAAACTTCGTGTGCTCTACAAAATCAAGAAATCAGTGATCTACTTAGAAACAATATTTCCAGATCAGGAGTCAGTGACCTTGGCCGAGGCAATGTGATATTTCAGTTCGAATGTAAAAGGATAGAACGCAAGTCTTTCAGTAAGTGTTGCAATGCTACACTTGGCATGACTAGGATGAAACTGAAGGTTAGGTTAACCTCGCACAAATATTAAGGTTCCATTTTAAATCATTTCAGTATTGAACATAACTGTGAGCCCTCAAATGAAGATCTGTGCTTAAATACAAAAAAATTTGTATAATGTTGTTAAGAGGAGCATATTCAAATATGTCATAAACACAAACCTAGCCTCAACAAAATTACAAATATTTTTTTGTTCTAAAATTGTTCAATAGGACTGTGGCTTGTAGACGCGTGAAATCTCCAGTTGTTCATTCATTTTACCTCTATCTCTGGTGCCGGCATGCGAATATCTGGTGTGCGGCAATAACTAGTCAACTGCAATTTCAATCATGTACAGAATTACCCTACCTAGTCTTCTCGCATTGTGATATTTGATACCAATATTTTTGTTCTGTCTAATCTAGCGTAAATCAGTGATGATCTTTGTATTCTAACATGTTTAGAACTATTGAAACACAAGTAATTCGATATTTCTCTCTAACTATGTTTTTTCGACCCAGTATACCCTTATTAATTAAATGAGTAAAGCTACTGATAAGGAACCTGAAACGAAGGATAAACCTCACAAAACTATGCTGTGAAGAGCATTTATTCTCACTAAAATTTGATTGACCAGGAAACTATTAAAGGTATTTCGTACTCAGAATATTAATTTGTTGGATAGCAATCCTATACATGATAACGAACTATTTTTTTTCAACAGGATCAGTTGACTGGGATGGAGGAGAGGCAAGAGACCTGTCACTTATCTTTCAGCTATCACTTGGGCATTTGAAAATAATGCACCAGCCCTTGACGAGTCAGTTTTACTCGAGTTAGACGCTGTTTATTACGTTCTTTAACTTCTATCATGTTTCATTAACTTCTGTGTATCATGTTGATTCTGAAAACAAGGTGTTTCACACCTTGTTCATAGATTCCCCGTTCGCTTAATTCCCCACAAATTTGTGTGTTCCATCTTCCACTCTCTACAACGCATTAATTTGAATAGGGAGGCTTATCCTAATATTCTAGATTTAGCTTAAATAAAGGATTAATTTTAATTAAATATTTAATTTTCACCTTTTTGGGTGCTTAATGCCGATCGTGCTTTGCATTTTCGTGAAAAATTTAAGCAATAAATAACTTAAATGTCAAAACATGTTTTAAAAACTGCGAGTCCAGTATGTGATCGTAGAAACACGACCAGCGCAGTATATGCTGTAATTGGACAGGTGTGCTTAATTATCGGCCAAGATGAGCCGGTATTTTTGTTACTTTACATAATTAACAGCGGGCGGGGGTAAACATTTGAGTGTTTTAATACCAAGCTTTGTCATTAGAAACTCTCTGCCACGCTCAGCGAAGTTGTTTGAAAAGCAACACTCAAATATTTAATATATGTATATATATATATAATGTATATATAATATATATATATTTGAGTGTTCCTTTTAAAAACGACAATTTTCGACAAAAACTTTCGGCCGCGTACAGCCGAGATTTACCGCCTCTAAGCGATCCTGAAATATAAATATATATATATGTGAATATACATATATATATTTATATTTGAGGGTCGCTTAGAGGCGATAAATCTCGTCTGTGCGCGGCCGAAAGTTTTTTTTTAACGCTAAATTCAAGGATGGCCATCCGCGAATCATGTACATATCGCCGGTGGAATGGGTCGAGCAGGGACGTAGCATGTCTGATCATCGCGGACGGCCGCGTACGTATCTGAGCCAAAAGTTCGTCCTCAAGTGGACATTTCGCCTACGATTCGAAGGTGATTTACCCATGTTACGTCCCTTAGGTTCGTCCTTGCACGGCCATAACACATAGGCGGTACGTCCTTGATTTTCAATTGGGTTCCGCTGCTCTTTACAACTAACGCGCAGGAATCTTGGTTCTTCATAAAAGTACTGTATTTGAGCGTCAGTGTGAAAATCAGTGTTTGGATGCTAGTGTCTGGAAGTAGCATGGTCTCCTAAATAAGTATTTTGTTAAGGTCCAGGGTTCATTAGATGACACGCGACAACGTTCTACGACACATTGTTTCTATTGTAGTGATAAAAAGTCGTTGTGTGCTTTCATCAGGTATGATCGAAAAGCTCCAGACTATGGCGTACGTGAATAAAAAGTATAATTTGACATTTTTGATTCTATCTTAAATGACAGGAAAAATAGTCAGCCCATTCTCTGCCTCGTTTTATACGACTCGAGAAAACGCATCGAGTCAGTACATTCCATGACTGACTTCTTACAACTCGAGAACACGCATCAACAAAACACTGATTACAGTAGTTGAATTTTAATGAGTGAGTGGGATCCGGCATGATAACTTTCGAACCCTAAGTTAGAAAGGGTCAGACAATTCAATCAGACTCGCATGATTATAATTACACATTTTCATAAGCTAGGAAAGACTATGAACCTTAACAACGCGTTTCGTGCAATTGAACGATTCATGGCAAAATTAAATTACAATACTCGAGATGATCTAAATTTTCTTGGTGTCTGCTTAATCTCAAAATAAATAAAATTATGAAAATGACGCAAAAATTGCGCCAATTTTTTGCTTTCAAAACTCAACGATGTTTCAGATACAGGCATCAAAAGTAAGCAGGATGTTGGAAAAGGGTCATTGGAAATGTTGAAAGCCGGTACGAAGATTAAGGACGCTACTGAGGTTTTTTATGAATGAATAATTCTTTTGAAAAGCCGATGAAATACATGGAGACGCAAAAAATATACTATTATTTTTGCTGACGATTACTCAAGTGTTTTTTATTTTTGTATCACATAAAATTGAATTTCCTTTTTAGAAAATAATTGTCTTAGATTTTATGATGTTTTCTTTGATTAAACTCACAAGGCTTGTGTTTGCTTCAGAATACTGGAGGACTAAAGAGTCAAATAAAGAGAACCATCTTATGACACTCTGTGATACCAGACAGGCATTAGGGAAGTTCTCCTTCTCACCAATATCACCCTGATAACTGCCCAACGAACAATAATTTATCGCTGGACAACTGCCTCCAGCACAACTGGCTCCGTAGCACAAACGCTTCGCAAACATTTACCACAGGATGCCAATTGCGAAATAATGTTTACCGTTTCCAACTAGCCTAACTTTGTTAAAACGTCACCTAATAATATATAACTTTAACGAATTTAGTTTGGATAAACGTAACTATGTAGACCGATTTAAGATAAGTCAACCTAAATTGGCCAATTAAAGAACTTGAATTTTAACACTTTGAATTCCCCGAATGTTTTTTCACCCAACAAAACGTTTAATATAGTTATTCATACGCGAAGAGTTCAGTGTTTGTATACGATTAAGTTAATACGAATTATAGATTATATCATCCATAATGTACATTTAATTTGTTGTTTGAACTATCCTTGGCCTTCGGGAATATTATTCCGAGAACAATGGTCGTACAGTGCGAGCTGGGGCCAAGGACGAGGGAGGTGTTACGAGAGGGGGAAAAAATAGTGTGATGGGAGCAGAAGTCTAGAGCAAAAGCCTGGGGTGTAATTATTGTCCCGCACCTACCACACAGAATGCTGAGTTGAGGATTGAAAATCATCTCTACGGAGGGAGTAATTAAGAGCACCGAAAGAAAAACTGTAGAATTGAGTACGAAAGGACATCATAGGCTCCATGGAAACTACTATAAAACTCATGGGAGATTTGTTCTGAAAATATCAGAAACAAGAATGTGCTATTTATGTATTTTGAGAATTCCTGCCGAAATAAATGTTAATGATATGGTTACAGGAGTATTTGTATCATGTTATGCAGAGGTATTGGGAATAAGGCTATATTACAAATTCACTTTGATTGTTCCAGGACATGGCACTAGTTTTTTTAAGGAAATATCGGAAAATAGAGCGCGGAGTGAATAGCGTCATCGGTAGAAATCGCATCTGCCCCAAGCTACGTAGACACGTAGCTTGGGGCAGACAGGTAGGGGGTGCAGTAGCGGACAAAGTTCTGGTATGGATTTTGCACAGACTTAGAAGGGTAAAATTATACCTGAAAAAATAGAGCAAAGAGGTGACAATTTTAAATAATACATGGTTGATATACTAATGAAAAACACGTAGACAATGCGTGGAATAATTCTAGCACACGCGGAATAATTCTCAGGACGCGATTCAAGGGAGCTATCAGAGCATGCTAATTTCGCGGGAGAAAAATCACGCGCACTCTAGAAGGGAAGAGAAGCGACGTATATAAGCGCGACGTTCGGAGACATGGGGTCTTATCACGTAAGTTGTTGTGGTAGCTCGTGAACGTATGCCAAACGACGAGATGTAAACCCAGAATTCACCCAAATGGAGGAGGTACATAGTTAACCAGTTCTAGGGCTTAAATCAGGGAGTGAATAGAACGATTTTTTGTGCATTTTTAAATCTTGATGAAGTGGCGATGTTACAAGGGTTCAACAAAGTCGATAATGATAGGAGACGCCATTTTGATTAATATCAAGAAGTCTGGGAGTTCGTTCAAAATTTCAATTTATTTATCACTTTCTTTGTTCCTTGTAGGAATGAATGAGTCATTTGCACTCGTAATTCAAATCAAAACTGTGTCTCAGTGAAAATCGTAAAATAAAGTATTTGTTTTTTGAATATTTATCAGGTAACTATTGATTTGCCGGGGTTAAATCATTTGAGTTTGTTAGAAATTTTCACGAGTAACCATTGAATTGCAGGGGATTAAACAATAAAGGAATGTAAAAATTAAAAGCAAAATATTATCCCGAGGCAGGGAGGGTCGCTCGGTCGCTCGCTATCTTACAACGGAAGTTCTCTTCGAGAGCTTGGGCATACTGACCAACTGGAGCGTCAAGGTGCAGAGCAGAATGCAGAGAACGGGACACGTTATGCGGGCGTGCAATAATTGAGAGGCAGGACGGAGGCGGCGATCGGAGCCCGGCTGTAGACCGGGGGAAGAGGTCGCAGATTCAGCAAACAAACAAGAGTTCGGCAAATATAAATTATAATATTACGGTCATGTTTTCAGATCAGGCAAAAGTGTGTTTATTTTTGTATCGAAGGCCTAGCACGCAGAATAGTTTTTTAAGAGATCATACAGTGCGATGTAAGAAGTCTAGGACAAAACATGCGGCCTACATGAGTTTACTAATTAATATTCCGTGAAAGTGATCAGCGTTTTCCGTCGAGATAGCATTGGTATCGTTCGTTATTGTGAGGGTCTGTGAGCGTTAAACGATAGTGTGGGAGATCGCAATCATTCTTGAGATTGGTGGTACATTGGCTATCTCTATTCTTATTTTCAACTAGGCTACGTTATTCATGCTGGTGTTGATTTCCACAACACCACAGGGCAATGCTTGTTATGTATTATTGGACAATTATTAATGCTCACGTGTTCTTTGCTTCCACATATATTTAATAGTGAAATTCATTGTAGTAGTCGTTATTTTTCCCATGTTGATCAAGTAAATACAGAGTAAGTAGAATACTTTCTGTCTCTATTTTCCATCTGTTCTTCTCTATTTTACAGCTCTGTCTGTGTACCGTTCATCTCTAATTTTTCCGCTTTCCTCTCTTTGTAACTAAAGGTTTAAACCCCTTCTACGTGGACGTTTAAGCGTACTGCTTACAACGTCTACTGGCACTTTTTTATTCATGGAATAAGCAACACAAAAGATGAACTGAAAGATCAGCTTAAAGTTTTGCCCTAATTGGGCTTGTGACTGGGCAATGAATTGCCTAGTGGGAAATATCGTACGAAACAAAAAATTTAAAATCAAAATACACTTAACACTCAAAGGATTTGAAATCGCCTACATTCGAAATGGTTAGCTATAAGAGGCTGTACAATATATGCTACGTGAGAGTGAAGACAATAAGTTAGCGCGAAAAAAATTATTGTTCATCTTCAGCTTCTAAAAGAAATACATTTTCCATTTATGGCATGGCGTCTATTCATTGAGCAAATTGCTTGCACCTGATACTTCGAGGGGGAAATATGTAGAATATGGACGAGAGTTGAAACACATTCAAGATAAATGCGGTCATTTTCAACTTCAAGACGAAACCAACTTACCTGTGATGAAACTCATCCCTCGACCGAAGTCGTATGGAAAAACAGTCATTCATGTATAAAAAATGATATAGATTGTTTGCTGCGCACTGAAAACTGATATCAGAGTGTTGCCCAGTTAAAAAAATAAGACGTTTTCAAGTCGATTATGTGCCGCGGCAGGCAAGACTTCTAGCCGTGTTTTAGTCGGAAAAGCAGCCGATTTTTGGTCGCCATGTCCCCTTTTTATGGCATGAAAAAACGGCTACAAAACCATTGAATTCCCTTTGCAGCTGTTCGGAAGTTCCCACCTTTATCGACTACATATCGACTTTCCGCGGCCCCAATTCGACCTTCCGCGGCTTCTCCATTCTATGTATCGGCTCTCTGCCGGCCTTACTCGACTTTGTACCGGCCTCCCGCGGCAGCAGATCGACCTTGCCCGAACTTAGTTACACTGGCTATTCATATACACACACCCCCCCCCCGCCCCCCCACACACACACCCCTCCCCCCCACAATCACACCCCTCCCCCCGCACCCACACACCCATACCCCTCACACACAGACACACACACACACACACACCCGCCCTCCCACACACACAAATATGTATCTGAACACATCGTTGATCACCTTCAAGGACGTCCTTCAATTCAGAGGTTGCTGAAGACTGACGAGGGAAAATTCAGGCTTGGTTTCCACATTTTGTTGTGTTTACGTTGCTCATATTGCCGTCACTACCAGCCCCACCACAAAGATAAATCGTGATAAATGCCAATTGACCGATGTGGTGAAGCTAATAGTTGGGCCCTTGCTTTTGAAATGGTGCCTCTGCAGACCAGCATTCTACATTTCTTCCATCTCTTGTTTCTTCTGAAGAATCGCCATCTTCACCAGAAGTTACGGGTCCAAACTCAACTCCATGCGAAATAGAAGAAAACGACTCTTGTGAGTTTCAGCGTCATTTTTTTATGAAGCTTCAGCCAGAGTAGCCAATGCAGCAAACAGTCTTTTTTTTTTGCCGTGGCACAAAAATGTAAATGGTTTACTTTTTTTTATTCGAAATTCAGATCGAAACGTTGACAAATATTTATAAAATCCTGTCATAAAATTATTCATGTACCGATGTATCGGTATCGGTCATTTTACCGGTATTGGTGAAACCCGGCCGATACTTTCCAATAATACGTATTTTATCATATAAATGAAGGTCATAAATCATGAGAGTAAAAGCATGATCAAATAAAGAGGCTATTCATACCTAGCAAATTAGTTAGGTAACTGTTGAATTACAGAGTTTAATCAGGCCCGCTAACTGAATTTAATACTTTGACTTCCCGATGAGGTACGTACGTTCAGTAAGTGAAAGCTATGTAGCATGAATAGTTGAAAACAGAAGCGACCTAAAATTATTATACTTTTACAACTAAACAGGCTAACAAAAATCACACCAATTATATAAATAAAGTTGATGGTGTATTTCGAAGTTTTTGAAATTTATTATAGAAATAGCTGGAAATTCGATCTTAATTTATCTAGTAAATCTTCAATAAAAATTTAGAGACGAAAAATTCAGCACGGATAGGTATCATATTTATTTCAATTTAACGATCCTAAATTTAAAATATGAGAAGTAGTCAATTTTAAACGTTTCGGAGACCAGCTCTATCTTCAGTATGTATGAAAACATAAAAACCAAAATTGGTTAGTTCATGACAACAATGAGAAAAGTGACAAAGTGATAGGTAAAAAAAAATCTATATAAAATTTCTATCGGATATGAACTATCAGCATTATTTAAAGGTGGCTTCTCTTTGGCAATGTGAAGGGATTCTAAAATGCGCAAATCTAACTCGTTAGGTGCAGATCATAAAATAGAAAAATTGTCCTCGGAAATAAGGCTGCTACACTGTTCAGTATGAAGGCCGATTGGTGAATGAGGAGGTTGACCTAAAGGTCTCCCGGTTCGAAAGCTTACTCCGCGGTGCCATGGGCGATCTTTACGTAAAAAGGCTGTGTCGTCATGCCGACGTAGCCAGACGTACACTGTACGCAACTAAATTTATATACCAGGGATGCCCGCATCCGCTTAGGAATCCTATCTTTGAACCGAAAGAAAGAAACAACTCGCAGCAGATTCACAGTAATTACATTCAATTTTACCCCAGGAAAGTGGTGTTCAAAAAGGTTTTCAATATCCCGGCACATCTTGCTCGTAAAATCACCAAAATATGGAAATACACAGTAGAGCTATTGCACCGAATCGGAGACATCGTTAATATCTGAATATTTCTTGGCTAAAAAATTTTTAATATGAGCATGAACAATTGAGGAAGGAAATCCGTTTTTACAAAAAAATGAGACTAAAAAATTAAATTCAGCATGCAGATCCACAAAACTAGAGCAAATGTTGTAGGCACGATTCGAAAGGTTTTAATCGCATTAATTTTAAATATATAGCTACAGTTACTGTAGAAACTTATGCCCAATCCAGTAAAAGTAGCCTTACGAAAAACTGAAGAAGTGAAAGCTTTACCTACTCGAGTAATTTTTCAGTCCAAAAAAGATAACGAGCCATTATTCTCAATTTCGATTGTAAATTCTATTGATGAATGTTTCTCATTTAAACAGTCCCTGAACATTTGAGCATGACTTGGATCACGAAACAGCAAAAACGTCTCATCAATGTAACGGCGATAAAATTCTGGTTTAAATTCCACAGGACAATCGGCCAGCCATTTTTGTTCCCAGTGACACATGAAAATTTTTGCAAATGTGGGTCATAATGGAAGACCCCAGGCCTTCGATTTGTTTATACAAATTGCCTGCAAACACAAATATAGAGTTCATAACAGACAGTTCGAGAAGCGTCTTAGAATAAGATTTGCCTAGACCTAAAACTGTATCAGTAGGCTAAGCAAACAAGGAATTTATAATTATTTCGATGGTTTCTGCAAGTGGAATATTTTTGAATAAACTTTCAATATCAAATGAAGCCATAGTAACTTTATCAGCATTTTGACACGATATGATCTCCTTAACAAATTGAGTTGAGTTACCAGGAGTATATTCATTTACAGTCAAAGGATTTAACACAGGAAATAGAAATCGTGCTAAGTTAAAATTAGGCATATTCACTGCAGAAAAAATAGGACGAAATTGAAATTTAGATGGAAAGTCTAACTTATGGATTTTTGGCAAACCATACAGGACACCCGGACGTGAACCTGACAGATACAACTTCGAGTACAGTTCAGGAGAGAAAACCTCCAGATTATGTAAATGTTCTGTGGCTCAACCTCCTCATTCATCAATCCGCCTTCATACCGAACAGTGTAGCAGCCGTATTTCCGAGGACAATTTTTCTATTTTATGCTCTGCACCTAACGAGTTAGATTTGCGCATTTTAGAATCCATTCACATTGCCAAATAGAAGCCATCTTTAAATAATGCTAATAGTTGATATCCGTTAGAAATTTTTGTACTGATTTTTTTTCTTACCGATCACTTTGTCACTTTTCTCATTGTTGTCATGAACTAACCAATTTTGGTTTTTATGTTTTCAGAGTTACTGAAGATGGAGCTGGTCTCCGAAACGTTTAAAAGTGACTATTTCACATAGTTTAAATTTAGCTTCGTTAAATTGTATTAAATATACCTATCCGTGCTATATTCTTCGTCTTTAAATTTTTTAATGGTAGTCCGACTAAGGAGTGTTAATTTTACGTAAATCTTCAAATAATACAAAGCTAATAATTTTATTTGAATTTAGCATGTGAATCACCGTACTTTAGGAATATTGCATTTTTCTTCTATTTTAAGGCGTTTGAAAAATTCACGAACAATCTTATAAGATTGTTCATGAACCAAAACAATTATTTCTCCCCAAAATAGTTATCATTTTCATGTTTTTCACACCAAAATACATACTTTGACGAAAAGAAAACATCAAAATTCGATAGGATCCGAAACCGGAAAGATGCGCAAACGCAACCAATTATAAGATTGTTCATGAATTTTTCAAACATATCAAAATGAAGAAAAATGCTAGATTCGTAATGAACGGCGATTTACATGCTTAATTAAAATAAAATAATTAGCTTTGTAGTACTTTACGATCTACAAGCTTAATGAAAATAAAATTTTCAGTTATTTCTATGTTAAATTTATGAAAACTTTAAAATGCACCTTCAACTATATTTAATTGGTTTGATTTTTTTTAGCCTTAAGTATCGAGAGTTCAAAGTCAAGTCACCCCCCAGAAACAGTTACGAATCTGGTACGGAAAGCTACTGCTTCCACAAGGTTTTTCAAACAAATAAATGTACGAGGAGCTCACGAGATTAGAACTCAGGACTTAAATTCACTCAGGACTCAGGTAGCGCGATCGATAGCGTTCTGGTGCGGTGAATTTAAGTCCTGAGTTCTAATCTCGTGAGCTCCTCGTACATTTTTTTAGCCTGTCACATACTTTAAGAAATGGAAATTGGTTCAAACTATATAGGTTTAAGTTGTAAAAGTATACTAATTTTACGTCCCCTCTGTGTTTAACTATTTACGCTACAAAGCTTTCACTTACAGACCGTCCGTGACATCGGGAATTCAACGTAGTAGATTCACTTAGCGGGCCTGATTAAACTCTGTAATTTAACAGTTAGCTAACTAATTTACTATGAATGAATAGGCTCTTTATTTAATTTTACTTTCATGATTTATGACCATCATTTTCACGATAAAATACGTATTATTGGAAGGTATCCATGAAATATCGGCCAGATTTTGCCGCTACCGATATATCTGTACATCACTAGCCTACGATCACACAACGTTTGCTGGTTGGACGCTCCTCAATTTAAAGCATAATTCAACCCTAACTCATCGATAATGCTAAGGTTCATCAGGTGATTAAGGATTTTTCTTCGGTCAGTATTTACTTTAATGTGCTCACGGAAATCACGACCTCTGTTTTAAAGAATAACTAAAAGAGCACGAATGACATTTTACTCACTGATACGTAATTTTCGAGCTATAACATGAATTACGTTCAGGTAAAAATAACGTTTTATAATCGTCTACATCGTAGCTGCATTCTTGAAACACGCCCAGTATTTTGGCGGTAACCATCAGTGTCAGTACGGCTAAGTTAAGTTATTTTAGGTTAGTTCATTCAGCTAATCTAACGTTACCTAACCTAATTTAACCTAGCATCATGTTATGCCGTATTACATCATATTTACGCGTCCGTTTCTCCATTTTTATATACTAACTTCCTGTAACTTCACAGATTAAAAACTCAAAAATTGCGCATCAGCGAGCAAAATGTCATTCATTTGAAACGTTCTTAAATGTGTTCCTTTAGAGATTTTTTGAAACAGAATTCTTAATTTCCGCGAACGAATTTAAGTAAACTATTGACCTATTCTTCTCTCATCATTGTTATTCCTTAACTTTATAATGCAGCTCGTCAGATATTTCTGAAGTTTACTTTTCTTACAAAAAATTGAAAACTAGTGATGTACTGATAATATAAAAAGGCCGATACCGTTACTATCCGTACATCTAAATTGAAAACATTGCACATTGTTGCTTGTCAAAGGTTTCTCAAGTGGAATTATACTGCAACTTGAAAATTTGAAGCTAAATTGTGTTAACACTTACTGTAAAATAAGAATGAAATTAATAGTGAATAAACATACACTATTATATTTTGCTTTTATTGCTTCTTTAAACTGCAGTTTAAATTTTGAAGTATATACAATTGTGCACTACCACATATGAAATCAACATTGGCCGCACAGTAGTGCAATCCTGATTCCTGATTGACCTTAAGTGCGTAATTGTTCCCTCTCATTAATATATGTATATTACTATTCATTCACACTCAAAAATTATTGAGACGACAAGGTCAATCGCTCATCAGGCACTTGACAACATGCCATACCGGCTTAACGTCTTCAATGGAATAAGAAACTCGAGTGAGAGCGAACACCTCATACCTTTTTAGAGCAGAAATTTTTTCAGAAATAAGAGACACGTCAACGTACCACACACTCGCACTGAAATACATTCTGACATTGCGTGAAAAAACTTATTGCATAATGAGAAGCCACCACAACACCTGTGACGCGCAACACCATTCGAATTACTGCCGCGAAAAGGCTTGCTTGAGCAGCTTGAGTCAGACTTGTCACATGTGCGAGCAGTGTTGCCATCTCTAACTCGAATGGAAGTAAAAATTTGGCTCAGATGAAAAACAGGATAATATTATTTAATGTACACTATACAAAATGTAAATTGACATTTAAATACCTTATACCATCATAACTACCCGTAAGGTAAAGTTTTAGGTAAATGTACCATTTTTTAGTTGACAGCTTTGATTAGCAAGTTTTCCTCGGCAGCTACCGACTGTAATTTTCATGGCAAATGAATTTTGCTGTCAGAGAGTGCTCAAGAATGTTGGTATGTACGATTTTCCCTTAGGAATGTTTTTATCTTTCATTTGAGAGTAATTTGAACTCAACAGGTGAATTATTTCAAAAGTTACGAGTGTTAGACTAAAATCTAAAGTTGCACTTAAGATATTCTAAAGAATTTTCTGTAGCTTCCAGAAAACCGTTGCTCGACTGTTAATCAAATAGGTCGAACGCAAGCGACATTCTCCTCTTGAATCCGCCTTTGGGCAAGGGCTCGATTTTTCCGGCTTGTTTCCGTCTAAATGAGACTAGCGGATAGCCGTCGAACGGCAAATTTTGGTCGAGAGCGGCCGACAGAGGAACGTTCTGACCTTCAACGGCCATCTTTCACTGTGTTCTGCTACCTGTCGACCTAAAAACGGCATGAATTTTTAACTGGGTGAAGGGAATAGTATGATCGACTCGCTTGTCTTGAACAATCCACAATTTTAATGACTCCTACGTTTGCTATGAAATATGTTACGCACTCGGGGCCGAGATCATCAGTGGCCGTAAATATGAATGTGCCTCAAAGAAGAGTAGTAATTATTTTCGCTTGGATTGGAATAAATTTACGCGGTAGTGCGTGCGTCATTGAGGAGAACTTATACACTTCGCTTTTTATCACTGCGAATATTTACAATAGACTCAACTTTCCTATGGTTGAGTGTTTTATACACTGAAATTCAATATAAATGTTTTATTCTCTCAACTGTCTTTTGGGGCGATTTTAATTGAAAATTGCTTGAAGAGTGCCTGCAAAGAGGCCGCGGGTGTAAATTATAAATTTCAAAATTCTTAATTGCGATTCAAGTCTCTTTGATCACTTTATGAGTTTGAAATTGCATTCGAATTCAGGAGTGAACTTTTTGGCTCCCTGACTAATTTCAGTTCTACTAGAAACAACGGATTAATGAATACTAAATCAAATCATGTGAATGATATTAAACTATGCATAGGTTATAGTAGGTAGTGCTTTACAAAAGTGATTCACAGGTAAAGTATTTCATCAAACTTGTAACTGTCCCTAAACTAGTTAAGTATTTATACCGCAATAATTTCTACACCATTGTTATACGATTATTCTCGGATTTTCCATTCTCTTTCCATGTTTTATATTCTCAAAGGCAAAGAAAGCTCTACTGCATGCCACCGGGGACTCAGCTCCCATGCTCTGTAATGACTACACTGGTAAGCAGAAGACGAGGCGTGCAATCGGCTTCTGCAGCCTGACCTGCAGTGGTACTTGTCACTGAACACAGCTTTATGCTGCCCTTAAAAACAAGGGGTCAATAAAAAGCGAAAACAGGTCTGGTTTTCAAACATTTATTGTTGTACATCATTCTTTTATGCGCCAAAGTTAAGCTACATCAATCATTGGGCAAGTACACAAGTACTTTACGTTTCAAAAAATCGTAAAAACCAAGTCGATTGTCTCCAAAAAAAGCGAAACTTTTGAGTTGCCAACAGTTACAATCGTATTTTTCATTTCTTGGACCTGTGTTTTAGATTGAATTACATGTCTAAAACGCCAGTGTTCTCATCAGGAACTAACCTGCTTATTGAAATTTGAGAAAAAAAAATTTTCCTACTAGGCTGTCACCGCACACGCTGTGCATCCAGTAATAGTACAGTGAAACATTCATTACCCTGCTTTCGGAAATGCAGTTCAAGAATATTAGGAAAAACGGTTTTACTGATAGGTATCGAAAATCCAGTGTTTGTCGTTTCTTTTTATTTACCCGTATCACTGATAGGTAACGAGATGATCAATTTCAGCTTCAGCAATTATCATGACAATCTCCCACGTTGTAGCGTTGATTAGGGCGTTTACAAATATTCGTTTTACAAGAAGGGCATTCAATAAAATATTCAGTAAATTTCAACATGTATGATTTCAATAATATTGAATTATAACACCATGAAAAACATCATTTCCAACAAATTATTAGACAGGAAAGTGCTTCGAACAACTTGGACTAACGAATGACGGCTGCTCTTGTATTTCTAGAGAAATTTATTTCTTGCAAGACCTGGCACGATTAGTCTAATGGACTTTTGTATCCTGTTTGTTCGTCTAATTGTTAAACACCCTCCACCTTCTGCCTCCATACGTGAAATACCCAGCCAGAAATGCTAGTGCGGATCAGCATCGATTATCTGGGGACAGTGCATCTTTTCAAGGATCACTGCGGAGCCCGGTCCGGGAAGAATTTTTTCCATCGATCATAGAAGATCATAGAAGAAATTCTGAACAGAAATATCTGTAGTGATCTTTACATAAAAATCGGCACTGCTCTTCAATAATCAAAATGAAGCTTAATTGATCCTGAACCAGCGCACATATTACAAGACCATAATTTAATTTCAAACCAAATGTGTAACTTTCAATTCAATAAAAATACGCCAACTGAAACGTGAAGTTGTTTCATATTAAATGAATTTTCACAGCCATTGCGTTTTCAGTAATAGTTTACTACCAATTGAGTACAAGTCTATGTTCCGATTTTTCTAAGAGAACAACGCAGGGAATTTCAAGATTTTTCGGTAAAATGTCTAGCCATGGTGGAAATTTTTTTGCTTATTTTCACATTTTAAACTCTTTCACACAGTCAATACATTCAGCAATTTTTTTTGTTTTATAAATAAAATGCCAATTCCCTTAAAATTATTTTGTCGTTCCGCTCCTAATTATGGAAATTTGAAATTCCGATGGACAACTTAACTGACTTAATCAATTTAATGAGAAACAAGCATGGCGTAACACATGAACGAACGAATAAACATGCGCATTGATATAGGGAAAATAATTCTACTTGCGGCAGGGTTAAAATTACTAAGAGCAATTGAAATGCAGCTTCCAAATTTTGAATGTTGGAATTGAATAAATTGTACAAGCATGTACATAAAGCGCCTGTGGTATTACTCCAGCAATAATAATTACTGCCAACTTTGTATCATATTATCAACTACATTCATCAGTTATTTTATTTCATAGTGAAGAATATTTTAATAATTTTGACTTCCAACGAAGTACATAGTTATATTGCCACATGAAATAGCACAAATAGAGAGATAGTATTCTAAACGCACACATTTCACCACGGGAGTGTGTAGCGGTCAATGTTGACATCAGTCATAATTTCCCAAGCGCGTTAAGCTGGGGATACATTGACACTCTTTTCAACACTCTGAGTGTCACTTCGACGGGCACATACACTGTTGCCGGGCTGCACCCACGTCAAAGTTGCTCCACTCTGTGTGCGTGTGCTGCAGCGACCGTGTGCGTGCGTGCGTGGTTCGTCATGTGCACTGGTCCAGAGTTGAACTCATTGCCAGAAGTCGTTGTATCGTCCAACTATGAGTGACCAGATGCCGCAATGCAGTTCGTTATGCACTTGCATAATATTTAAAAAGAAAGAAAAATTTATCACTTAATATGTATATTTAGAAATGTGCAGAATTCAGCAATTCAGTAGTGTTTCATCGCAAGCAATAATGGTTTCAAAAAAGTCGTCTTTCATATGTTTTTAGATGTATTTATATAGAAGTTTGCTCAATAAAGCAATCGTGATATTTTTTACTGCAAAATGTCAACCGTTAAAATTTTAGACCTCTATCAATCTAAAAAATGCAACGTTACTATGAAACTATTACCACCTTCCGGCTGAAAAATGAAGTAAATCATATTTTTATACGGTCACATTGACAGAAAGTGACAATCAATTGTTCAAGTAGAAGCAGACATAGCAAAACACAAAATTAACATTGTGAGAAGACTATATAGGAGCGATATTTTGTACTGCAGAAATAACGATCACCAGCAGGCTAGCTTTTTCAATGCAAAGATGATGGTTGCATCGAAAAGTTGCATTTTATAGGGTGGCAGAGGCATAGAATTTTAACGATTGTCCTTCTGCAGTAAAAAATGTTGAGCGAATTCTATTTTATTTAAACACGGGAAGAACTGAAAATATTTCGTAGGCCTAGAGTTGAGAAGTAGAAAAGCGATCGTAACTCAATTCATAAAAAATAATGAAAGAATGCATCACATATACAAATAAATATTTCTACATGCAAATGTCTTCCATTTAGAATGTTTTTTCATTACTCATGTAAGAATTTTTCAAAATGACATTAAATATCGTCCAATATACCATAGTTGTCACGTAAAGACACAAAAAATAGCTAACTTGGTAGCATTAAATAGTGTGGCCACGAGCTTTAATATTCAATTAAAAACTATCGCATCGCCAGAGCAATTGAAAAAAATCGGTATTGATGAATCATCATATTTGTATGTCATATATGCAGTGTTGGGCAGTTGCGCCGCAACAAGTTGCGGCCGCAATTGCGATCGCAACTTTTTCTGTTGCGGTGGCGGTTGCGCCGCAACAATTTTTGGAAAGTTGCGAATCTGTTGCGATCGCAACAATTTTCGACGTGTCAGGCCGCAACTCGCAACTGCAACATCGCAATGGTAATTTAATTTTAAAAATAACTTCAATGAAGTTTAATACGCGTTTCATTCTCGTTTAAAACTAAACCGTACTGTTCAGTGCAGCTTAGGCAACTGTTCATTATTAGCATTAGGCGATACGGTGATACACATACAATTTGCTTACAGTATGTAAGTATATTTAATGTAACTCATTATATAACATATGGTTTTAGGAACGGTATGAGTTGTAGGTGTAAAATTACGTGTTATACGGTAAATCTACATAGCTAGATATTGCGATTTCCCAATGTACTCGACGATTTTATCCTGGCGTCCTCTCTGCAACCACATTTTAAGCTAGAATGGCTAAACGAAGTACAAAAAGTGGAGTTAATAACAAAAAACCAATCGACCATCTTAATAACAGATCGGAAAATAGTATTTCAGCTGAGGAGAGCAGTGCCGAGGACGTAGATGACGAAGATGACTTCTTCAACGTCGTAATGATAACAGATAACAAGGAAAAACGAAGAAAAGTTCGTTGAAAAAAGTCAATGATTGGCTGAAACATCCAGTAATCAACAGAACTAGCCACCCTGATGTTCACAGAGCGATGTTTCCTTCAAGTGAATTTGTCGCTTCGTTCATCCAGTTTAACACGTCAATACCATCGAGCGCTGCGGTCGAACGATTGTTCTCTTAGGCAAAGAAATTTTGAGACCACGGCTTTCTCGGCATTCAACAAACATTTCGAAATGTTAACATTTTTGAAAGGCAACGTTGATCGTCATTACAGTGCATTGACATTGTCACATTGAGATCATGAACCAGCATTAAATCATAATAGAGGAACAACAAAAAGCAGAGGAAGATCATATATTACAGAAGAATATGTATTGTTTTTCTTTGTGCATCATATAGGCTGTACAAATCTTCTACCTTTTCAATATTATTGGTACCTTTTATTGGTACCTTCAATATTATTATTAGAAAATGGGATTCATTTTATTGTTCATGCTATATTTACAAATGAAACATTTCTATCTTTCTCATTTTTTTTGGAATATTGGCCTATATGCCGAACTCCTATGAAATTATAGCTACTAGCTAGGTACCTTTTTACCTGTATTATTATGAGAAAATTGAATTCATTGTATTTTTCATGCTACATTTACAAATAAAACGTTTCTTTCAGTGTCATGATATTTCATTCAATTCTAGTCCACACATTTACTCGATCTATTATTTTTTAGTAAAACAATGCACTATTTTGAATATCTTAATATTATATTAATTCATAGCAATATATACGTAAAATCAATTGAATATTACTTAATTGAAATTATATTTCATAATTAAAAAGTTGCGGTTGCGATCGCAACTTTAGTTTTTCCAAAGTTGCTGTTGCGGCTGCGTCGCAACTTTTCTTGTAGTGTTGCGGTTACGGTTGCGCCGCAACATTTTAGAAGTTACGGGCCCAACACTGCATATATGACAGGATAAGGGGGACTATTTCCAGAGGGAAAATTAAAAGGTGAAACATTTGTGATGAAATTTATAACACTCATTACTTCTTGTGTTAGCGTCAAGTTTCCTTTATCGCCAATGAAAGTATCCAGGTTCCTTTACTTTGCACGTTACGACCAAAATCGTACGGTATTAATCGAGAAGGAAGTGGCTAGTAAATATACTGATATGAGGACATCAAGTTTTCCACTGAATTTTTATAATTGAATTAATCGAATTCATCTGGCGTCAATATGCATAGAAAGCATCTTACACAGCACTTGAATACTTTAATTTAATTAATATTATAATGAACCAGATGAAATACTTTTATTCACGATTTAAGTGAATGAAATACTTGTATTCACTTAAAAAACGGGTTAATTGTTCGAATGAACTACATATTTATAACATAAACTAAAGAGATTTTTGCATTTGCATAGCAAACAATACATCGTGATATACGAACGATACATTATGACACGGTAGAATCGCAGTAACTGTGCTCTTATTTCATCTAACTCATATAATATGTGTCGTTTAAAGACGGCTGAGACGTTCAAGTGTACAATGAAACAGAGTATTTTAACCCACTATTAAATGATACTTCAATGGCAAAGTGCACACCATAATAAATATTTGTATTACAATTATGTCACATAGCGACGCGTGGCAGCTGTTAAAGTGGGCGTGGGTTTTGGTGACGTCGACTAGCCATGCACGTACACAGACTCGCTGACGCGCACACAGACTGGAGCAACTTTGACGTGGGTGCTGCCGGGCTAGCAGGCGGGCAAAGTGAGGTTCACCTGGACATTCTCCCTAGCCATTCTTTGCCGCCGCCTGCCCGTCAATCACTCCATCTACAGATGAGCCGTAGCCTGCAGCATGTCATCAGTAGGGATGTGACATTGAACATATTGCATACATATGCTTTTGAGTATATTTTAGGTAGGATAAAATATGCCCGCAAGTATATATGCAGTGTGAGCATATCGCATATTTTACTCGGAACAGCATAAAATATGGCGAACATGCATGATTTAACTGTAAGTGGCAGTAAACTGAAACCTAGTAAAACCTTCCCATTACTTTTAAATTATATTCTTTTTTTCATCCAGTTTTATTTAATTCTTTTTGAATAACTGGATCAATTTTGTAAATTGAAATTTTTCATAAATCAATAATAATTGTAAGTTGCTACAGCTACTTCAAAAGTTTACTTTAATTTTGCGGGAATTAGCTCAAGTTTTTTTTAGATATAGTTCCTTATGAAGTGTATTTGAGATTAGTGCGGCTAAAAGTGATCTACAATCATGCCGAAGGTGAACAAGGAGCATCATATTTAGAATACTTCAAGGAATTTGAAGATTTTCAAGCCCAGGAAGAATTTCTCTATCTCATTTATTGCGAGAAACAGGTGACATATAAAACTTTTTTTCACTCAGAACACGTTAGAGAAGTTTTGCGTGGTACAAGGTTTTAGTTTCTAAATATTATCACGCAGAACTTTGTTGGGCTTAGTGCACACTTTATCAAATTATTGTTATCGAAGGATATGAATAATTATTATTGCTCGTGCATAACAATACAGGGACTTCTTACTTCGAGAGCAATAAAATTAATGGATATCGTAGAGGAAACATTGAAGAACAGATATGATACAAGGTATTATGAAGAGTTAAATTGCATTTTGGTGATAAACAAAGGTTTTGAAAAGATAAAAACAATCAACTCAATTTTGACTCGTGAGATCTCTGACGCAATGGATGAATCCATAAAGGAATATTCGAACTAGCTTGCTTCACTTTCGCTCCACTTGTTTCTTGCGATGTCGAGTGGAAGTTTTCGCATTATAAAACTTTGCTGGCAGATAATCGTAGAAGATTTGTTTTTAAAAATCTCAACTACCACGCAATTATCAAGAGCAACCCTCGAATTTGATGCTAAAATATATTCCTCGTATAAAAGAAAGATTAAGAAATGTTCCTTGCATTCATGAAAAAATATATAGTTCAGAACCAGCCTTGGATTAGATTACTTTTTTTTCGTTCGTTATCATCGTCCTTGACTCGTTCAGATTAGAATTATTTTTGTTTCAAAATATTTATGTTTAGATAAGTTATAAAAATTAGTTGAGAATTGTATACACTCAATTATTAATAGAAAATTATGGAAGAAATTATTTTTTCCGTGTATGAAGAAGTACACTGTATCCTGTATCATTGTTTCTGTACAATTTTCCTCACAAAAAATATAAATTTGGAGCTATTCAAGTGAAGCATTTATATAGATGCATATTTCTGCTTAGCATGTAATATGCGCTTCCACAATTATGCATAGAGTGTAGCATATATGCATCGAGTGTTTCTACATATGGTTTTTCTAGCATAATTCTTGCCGAAGCCTTCATATTTTATGCTGCATATGCGCAACAAAAATCAGCAAAAACATGAACATTGAAGAACGTGCAATCAATGACATACGAAATAAATTATTAGCGCTATTCTACTAAGCATCAGCAGCTCCTGGCGAGAAGTACTAGAGCGCGGAGCGCAGTACCTCCCAACGTAGCGTCTGGATTGCAACTGAGCAGTGTGAGCAACACTGTCACACTCTGCCCGCCGACTTTGACGCTTCTGCTGCCTGCTAGCGCTGTGCCAATGTGAACGATCGCTGCCCTTTCGCTGCGCGCGCTTGCCCGCGCCCGATGGTTGTGAGCTTCCAATGCGAGTGTCAATGTATCCCCAGCTTTAGTCAATAAGCTTTGGGCGTTCCGAGTTTGTGATATA
The DNA here is from genome assembly GCA_030386875.1 of Morinoia aosen. NCBI lineage: Eukaryota > Metazoa > Arthropoda > Malacostraca > Amphipoda > Talitridae > Morinoia > Morinoia aosen. The sequence continues at coordinate 38,116,635 of CM059561.1, read as the reverse complement.
AGCTTTAAAGGTAAGAAAATAAGCTTAACAGTTGTGCTATGATGATGAAAAATCAAAGAATGCTAAAAATATTTGATGAATATAGTGAAATAGAGAAAAAGCCTAGGTTTGTCGCTTGTTTAAAAAATTCAAACTGCGATTTAGGTAGCTCTCTCGACGGAGGTTGGTTGGAGAGGTAGTGGGCGCTGATAGCTTTGACCATTATTGGGAGGCTTTACGAGCAACTGTAATTGTCCTACAAATTAGGGGAGAACCCATCAAAAAATCATACGGCAACGTGTATTTCATCGAAATGATCTTGTTGCGTCTTGTGTCAAATTTGACTAGTCCGTTCAATTGAGATCTTTTCAATATATCGTTATTATCGTAAAATGTGGAGTCTGTAAACCTAAAATATTATAGGAATATCATCCTTTCCCTGAAATGTAACTTACTTTATATCCTTGTATTGCGTAGGTCATGCTCCGTTAATCTCCAGCTATGATGCGTGACTCCATCTCTAACTGGTTGTCGTTTCTTGGGAAACTTCGGGGTGCTGTTAAGAGGGTCGCCTTCCGTTCTCAACCTTTTGAGAGCGGAACTCTCCGACTGGCTGTGGTGACCGCTCGGGAACAAGCCAGGTTTACCATATTTTAATAAACTCTTTTTCTCGAGAGCTGTTATTACTGGCCCATCCTGAATTCCTTTCAAGAATTTATGTGTAGTTTTGACATAGACTCTCTTTATACCAATGTTTCATCAACGAAAACATTTGTATTCTTCTAGATCGAATATTTAAAAATCCTGTGAGCTTCTGGATCTACAATCAACTTCAATTAACAAAATTACTAGATATAGCTTTAAGGAGAGCGTCCCCCATACGGACTTTTTTCTTTATTATTGAACCTAGAACAATGAAATTTGGTATACTGATAGGAAATTGAATTTGGAACCGTTTTTGCTTAGAGCAAAAGTTCAATTTTCTTGAAAAGAAAACGGGAAATCAAAGAAAACGAAGTTAAAAGGGGGGTGTTTCAAAAATCTTCTCCTCCTACAGTTTTTGAGCTACAGTGATGATTTTGGTATCATTGGATGCGGAAAGACACGGGCTTTTATGGATGCTAAAATTCATTCCGAAATTATTCATTGCTCATGAGTTATGACGTCATAAATTTTCACTTTTTCGAAAAAGGACATTTTTTTCCTATTTTTACACTTTTTCATATTGAAAATGTAAATTTGAGGAAACGAATTTTAGCATCCATAAAACCCCGCAATTTTCCGCATCCAATGATACCAAAATCATCACTGTAGCTCAAAAACTGTAGGAGGAGAAGCATTTTGAAACCCCCAAAACCATTGTTTACATTATAAGCAAAACAAAGAAACATAAACAATTCAAATAAAAATTTTTTTAAAATTTTTGGTTCAAGTTAGACCCCTGAAATCATTATAGAGTAATCCAGAGACATAGGAGTTGACATAGCATCTTTGCGCCGTGAAGAAAGTGCCATGGGGGAGGTGTAACATGATAAAATACAACTTCCCCCTCCCCTCCCCCCCATTCTTCAAACCCCCGTAGCGGGCGAACGAGTGAACGTACGAGTCTCATTTTTTCACAGGATGTACCTGACCTCTTACAATTCTTATAACAGCAAAAATCCCAGTTTCTCAAAAAATCCCAGAAGCAAGGATTCATAAGGGGGACGCTCTCCTTAAAAACTCATTTATTGTTTTCGATTGTACGATTTACAAGCAAACTGACGGTTTAGCTATGGGATCCAGCCTCTCCCCCTTCTCGCAAATTCTTTTTTTGGGTAATTTAGAAATGCAGTAGATTTTAAAACCATTTTCTACCGTAGGTACTTAGACGATACATTCGTTGACAGGAAGAGGCAATAAAATTCTTTGACTACATAGATGAATATCTCGCCAACATAATTTCACAATGGAAACTGAACAAAATGATCAATTAGCATTTTTAGACGTTCTCGTAAAGAAAACCAACTCAACATTCATCACCTCTGTGAATAGACACCAATATTTACGGGATCATGCACCAATTTCTTCAGTTGTATTTACAACGATTATATTAAAATAAGCGTCACTACGTTAATACACAGAGCATATTGTATCCCAATCAGAAATGTCATCACTGATTGGTGAAGGTTATTGCCGTTTATTGCAGACATTCTTTGCACATCATTGAAGATCTTTGCAGGAGTATCTGCATCCAGTGCGGATTTAGTGCAGATTTATTGCAGTGAATCTCCACTTTTGAAGTGCAGATCGGCATCGAATTTTTGTAAAGATCTTTACTGACCATGAACGAAACATTTCATTAATCTGCAATAAACTGCACTTATCAATGAAGATTTTTTGAAGAAAATATTTACCAAATAGGAGAAGAAAATGCGTGGATAAAATGCTGCACATTATACTCAACAACAAAACAGTTTATCCTTCCGAAAATTGTACACCAGCGTAGGGAGTCTCGCCCCCCGTCAAAGAGGCAAACGTCCGTGTGGGTCGCGTGAAACCCTTCTCTCACACACACTTTATTGAACAAAATGGCTGACACGCATTTACATAATTTCTTTTCTAACTTCTCAGACTCACGAAACATTCCAATTTCTTCACGTGTAAGTTGATTCAGGAATGTTCCTAGCGTTTTTGTACTAATACACAGCAATTCATTAAAATCTATACATCTGTCTAATTATAAAATGTAGCGTAATTAGGAAAAATATAGATTTTAATGAATTGCTATGTTATAGTACAAAAATGCTCGGAGGATTCCTGAATCAACTTACGCGTGAATAAATTGGACTATTCGGAACGGCAACACCAATTTGTAAGAGCAATCTTTAGCAAACAAAAATATAGGAATAGAACACTTGTTATTTCCGACTTTGACCCTGTGCCTGGAGAGCAGCGTGTCGCACAAATCCCTCCCTTTCATAAAATTTTTGTACTCATGGATCATTGTGGGACACTATGCTGTGACTAGCTATGGCCTTAGCAGACTTTTTTACTTTCTTGCCGTGAGTTTGACCGGGCTACTGCAAAGTCAAACCTGGCAACTCTAGAGCAGCAAAAATGTTCATATAAAGCGGCATCATCGAGAGAGCTCAGCCAAGGTTACAGTTGCAGAGAGTTTTATCCCTTATCTATGTTATTTCATAGTAATACCGAGTTCACGTGGGATGAAAATTTATCTTATTATATTCCGCACAAATGTTTCGCACCTTCTAGGTTAAAGTACTGAGGGAAGAGAGAGTGAAGAAATATTCTGAAACCTTTTATTTAGCGTACGTTATGTTTTGCTCAATATATATTATGAGATGTCCGTTTCAGTTGAATAAATTACGGAAAAATAAATACAGCTTGAACAAAAATGAGCTTGCAAATAACTATTCATCACAAAATCCAATCGAAAGAAACTTCGGCTGATTACTGAAAAATGGCTCATGCTTATACTGTAGATTTAGTAATTCCTTGAGAAATAAAACCTATAGATAAAAGTAAATTAACTTCTCGCTGCTGTAATTAACTCAAGGATAGCTAGCAACGCATATCAACATTTTTCTTCGGTTGCTCATCAAATTTTTCATCAAGTGGAAAAGAGAAAGCTCTAAGTAAGATGACAGGTGCTTGAATTGAAATTATTCCAGCAATTACGAGCAATTTTTCATAAAAGCATACATGAGTTCTCAAATTCCTTCTAAAATACAAATACGGCTTCAACCGATCCTCTATTTTTAGGTGTGTTTACCATCTAGAAGTAGAATCATTTCAGGGTATGATTTCTTGTCAGTGTTCATAGGAGTCATTTCTCCCACATGTCGAATATTTTTAATGATTTTTCAATAGTAATATGGGTTTAAAAATTTCTCAAATGAATAGAAATGTCATTTCATCTGTCAGTGACATTTCATATGATTTGTTCTGCACATACCTCATCTTCTTTCTTTTAGATTTCTATCGTACGGCAGACAAAAACACTGCGTCTGCCAACGACAGGCTGCGGCAAAAGAGTGCGCTTTGTTTGATCCTGGATGTTTTAAACAACAGGTTTAGTAACAATGCCTGTTTTTTAGATGGGGTTGCTATTGCTCAGCAGTGGAAAGAACAACAATTTAATTTAAGCTCGCAGGAGTTTATTTTTTAAGTGTTGAAACTGAATAACATTTGTGAGTGGAAGTTCGTGGACTTTGATTCAAGTTTGTGGTTGAAGATAGACGACAGTAAAGGGCATAAAGCTGTGATTGAAGCCCACATTAGAAGTTGAAGTGAAAGGCAATGTACTGTAGAAATATGTTTTGGGTATTCGAGCAGTTCAAAAACAATTTTTAAAATGTCATTCATCTTCGAACAAACTGGGTTCCGTTATCTGTTATATAATGTTTGTACACGAATTTCATCATACCTAAAAAAGTTTTCGAATTTCGTTAATAATTCAATTATGCGTATGAAACAGTCCAGGCTACTCTGATTGCCACGATTTGCCACGATATTGTATGCCATAATATTGGGAATGAAAATGACAAATCTGTACAGAAATTATAAGAAACATTCTCCCAGAAGGTATTTACAAATATACTTCTGATAATTTTCTTAATAAATTTTCATGCATTTTCAATGACACTTCCACAATTGTTTTTAAGTTGCTCTGTGAGCAAAGGTCATTACTTTAATGTGTAGCAGTATCAGGAAATGTTTCTTAACCATAGTCAAAGATAACAATTTGTAGCAAGTGCATACGCCGAAAATAAAAACTTTTATGAGAAGGAGTTTTGCACCTGTTGGCTTGAAATTAAAATTACTTTTCATGCGATAGATTTATTATTATACAATTAATCATCACCTTCACTCTTCGCCATTTCCAAGCTCCCGAACTGTATCAACCTGCAATTAGAGTTTACCCAAGTACAGCTTATATCATTATTTTTGTAACTGTTTCATTGTTAGATGATTTTATTTCTTTCTACATGGAATAATTAGAATTTATGAAAATGGATAGGTGATAAACATTGTTCCTTTTTCGCTTCCATATTATGTGACAGTTTTAGATCAGTTGTATGATACCTTTAATTCAAGCTGTTTATGGTTTGAAATGTTTAGCTTTTGAAAATTTGAAGGTTGAAGGTTGAAGAAATTTTGAATTTTCCTACATTCCTAACTATATATAAGTAATGAATTACACCTAAACTTAGAAGCCAAATGTGACCACATTATCAGCACGGCTGGTTAAAAGTTGTTCACTACTTGTGAAAATATTCATGAAATTTTTGTAGCGCAGAAATTGAACATTTATGCTTCTATTACAGCGTCTACGGAACAGTCATACTTCTACCGAAGAAAATGTTAGCACAAAGTCAATGAGTAGGTTTAGAGAATTTGGATGTGCACAAAAAAAAGAAGTGATCATTACGTTTACCAGAAAAACCACATTCTATGCATGCACGTGGTAAGTATATGACATAATTAAAATTAAGTCAAGTTGAAATTTTTCATTTCTCATTCTAATACTTTTCTAAATTTAAAATTAATATTAAACTCAACATAATGCAACTTGTTTCATCATTCTAACATTTTGGTATCACGGCGTTCTTATTTAAAATATTAGGTGTATCAACAACCATTTTAAAGTGCGTAATAATTGCACGCGGGAATAATTTTGAGTTTTTTACAAATTGCGTTCAAAAAATGATTAGGGTTTTTATGATCGGCCTACCCATGTACGTTTACCAAATAAGAATTTTCAAATTCATTTGAGGAACATTGGCCATATTGGTATCTACAATCCCTAATAGAAAATAAATTGTTTATTTCTTTCGTTTCTTTTTTCAGCCGTCACGGGTTTGATTTCTACAACAAAAGAACAGAAGTTTTTTATGTTGAGTTAACTCAAAGTTCATTGTAACATTGCATTTTTAATGTAACAGCAGTTGTTCTCAGAAATTTATTTTTGTGATTCGAAATTGCATTTTTAAGAAATGACCATCATTTTTATTAAAATGAGTATTTTCTCATTCTGTAACTCATGAGAGATGCTCTGCTTCCATGGAAATTTGAAACTAACTTTATACAATGATAAAAGTTAACCAAGTCAAATGATGATTTCAAAAGCAGGCAATGATGGATAACATGAGACTATTTTCACAATGAATTGAAGAACACAACTATACTTCGCTCTCACTAATCACAGTAATACAAATGGGATTTTCAAGAACATTCTTTACCTGCACAATATTATCAGAGAAAATTGTACAACTCTGTGCTATCATATACTTCTGAATAAGATAAATATAACAATAGACGTAAGTTTTCTTCGCCACAATAAATGTGTTGCAAAGAGAACGATAGCCCCTTCGAATTATATGCATACTGTAACTCGATTATCTACTGCGATACATGCTGAGCAACAAGTATAATATTATATTATCTAAATTATCCTAATACTGTTTTTACGCTCTATGAGAAATTAAATATTTGAAATGGTTTTGGAAGCATTAGTTTTATGATCATGATTAAACTAAATTGTCAATTGATTTTAATTCATGTATTTGAGATTTTCATTTTTTGCAATAGTTTTTTGCAAAGTTTTATATTATCACAAATGGTGCATATTGTGTACATCTTCAAGAAGCGTTATTGGAGCTATTTTTGGTATTTTGTTAGATATGCGAAACATTTTGCAACTGATTGATGTTGAAAACTACAACCATTTATGTCTAGGTAATCATAGAAATTAAATATGACCAACACCTTTGACTACGCGTATGACATAGCGCAGCATCTTACTGTTACTAGAATTTGTAGCTATTGATATTCAATGAAGAAACAATTTAAATTCCCAATTGCAAATTTCGAATGTTGTTTATGATCTGTATTCTTCTATAATTCAAGTACTTGATTGGCATAAATATTGAATGACATTTCTCAGTGGTCACAATGCCCCATGCAAGTCCTTCAGGTGGGCAAGCATCAGGATAAAATATTTCAGCACCATGCATGCATATATGTAGATGGTTGAAAGAGAACCCCTTTACAGAAATACTGTTCATAAACTGCAATAATATTTGTTTCTAATAAAACATGTACATCAAACCAACCCCATTCCATTACTATTTCCACATATAAATATATTACATTATATTACATTATTATTATCATTATATTACATTATTATTATCATTATATTACATTATTATTACATATTATTTTCACATTACTATTTCCCCTTTATTTCATATAATAAAGTAGAAAAATAATTCTGGGAAGCCTTTGTTTCATTAGCATTGTTGAAAGTTGGTAGCAATTTTTTCTAATTCTTTTTCAATCAATGTATGCTGCTCTATTTTATAGATGCTGGGAAAAATAAGGCTGTCCAACGAAGCTCGCCACATTCATAATTCTCTGATTTTCAATAACATAAGGATAGGTAGTAACGAGCTAATTCACAAGCACCCCATCAACCAAAGAAGAAATCACTGACAGGTAAAATTATAATTGTTTAGTGAGGATATGTTATGAACATTATTAGTCCTCTTTTTCCTACCTAACACTTAGCCTGCGACCTTCCTTCTTTTCCCTTAGAGCGCTAATTTCCAACGATGCGGATGTATCAGTCTGAGAGAGACCAAAATGTTCAGGCAAATGCAGAATAATATAATTTTTTACTTTTAGTTAGAAGTCTACAACTGTGAACACAGCTGTACCTTCTACCGAGTAGAACGACTGACTGAAAATAAAGAATTAATATATTCACTACCCTATTAAAAATTAAGGGAGTAGCATGGTTGATTAAAGGAGACAGCGGAGAATTAAAGGAGTATTAAGCGAACCGAGGCCTCTTCCCTTCTGACACTTCCAGGGCGCGACTCATAAGCGCGGTGAGAGCAAGTTCTCCCATATTGCTACCAGAGGCCACTTGTGCAGATGGCCTCTTGGTAAAATGCCTGCCATCTTTCTCGAGAGAAATGACGGTTGCCATCTTTCGCCTCAGTTTTGAAGTTGGTGTTGTGCGTGACAGATGTCTGGATCGTGTCTCTATTATTTAAAACGTTTTAAGTAGTGTTAGAGTGTATATCAGTGCGAGTGTGTATTACGTGAGGGTGTATAGTACGTGAGGGTGTCAGAAGAAACAAGAGATGGAAGAGACGTATAATGCTGGTCTGTAGAGGCATTATATCAAGAGCATGAACGGAGCAAGGACCCCACTGCTAGTTTCATCACCTCGGTCAATTGATATTTTAGACGATTCATCGTTGTGGTGGGGCTGGTAGTGAAGGCAAAACCTCAATGTGAGCAATGTAAAAACAACAAAATGTGGAAACCAAACCTGAATTTTCCCTCGTCAGTCTCCAGCAACCTTTGAATTGAAGGACGTTCTTGAAGGTGATCAACTATGTGTTCAGATACAAATTCGTGTGTGTGTAGGGGGGGGGGGGGGGGGGGGGGTTTGTGAGTGGGTATAGGGGTAGGTGTGTGGGAGGGGGGTGTGGGGAGGGTTTGTGTGTGGGGATTGGTGGGGGAGTGTGTGTATATGAATAGCCGGTGGTGTAATTAAGCTCGGGCAAGGTAAAGTCATTTTATTTTCCATTCTAATTTTAGGAATGAAAGATGAAAAATCTGCTGGACGATAATTGTTTTTGTTATATATATAGCTACGAGTATATTCTTTCAACGACCCTAGGGTATTGTTGCTATATTATTTTCAAGGTACATTTATATTGTTCCCTGCAGGCTTTCGCCTCCAAGGCTGCGTACAGCTGATTTCCCATTATTGCACATTCAACCGTTGACGCTTCTCAACCAAATATAGCCAGTTGCCCATTAATTACCTTAGTTATTGCGTTGCGAAAACTTCAAGCATAAGTTATACGTCACAAACATGTCCCATTAATGTCAGCTTAATAATGAACACGCACCCATGAAATTTTCTGCACATTAGTAGGAATGTATTTAATTTACATACTCTGGTACATTTTTATTGTGCTATAAACCGTGTTTGCTTATGGTGAATTGATTAATCGCGCAAAAACTAAGGTAATTCAAGGGCAAACTGGTTATAATCGGTTTGAGCAGTGTGACGGTTGGAAAGAGTGACTAATGGGAAATCAGCTGTGCGCAGCCGTTTTTTTAAAATCAAATTAAGAGGTGGCCATCCTGGGCCTCTCATGATTCTCCGATGGTAAATAGGAGAAACTGGTCGCGCCTTGGGAGCGCGACGGTAGTGCTCCATGCTGAGCCATGCGTGGCCACTGGTTGGGACAGAGGCGCAGGCGCGCCTATAAAGTGGACACTTCGAAGTTGCCTCATAGGAGACGCATGGATGAAACAACCATGCATATTTGGGAGCGCTCCCAAGAATCACCGATGCCACTCCTATAATTTTTAATAGGGTAATTGTGCGAGTGTTTTTTTCTTCTCTCAAATTGTCACTGTGGGAATTAACGCTCCCAGGGGGAAGAAATGAGGTCACAAGCTGAAGAGTTTATTTATATGTTGAAATAAAATTAGTTGGGCTTCATTACGGACCTTTTTTTATCCGGTTGTCTGCTGACATTTTTTCCGAACCTCTGACTTGCGCTCTCAACTTTAATTTTGCTTAAAAAAAATTCTGACATACTGTTTCTTCGACTGCGGGTCTTGCGTGGGAATACACCTTGGTCATTGGTTCTCCGTTGCCTTATCTCCGTGGTAAAAAGTGCGTTTCTCCTTACTCTCTCGAGAACAACCATCCGTATGATTTGGGGGTTTAAGCTGATTTATCGAACCTAATGTGCATTTTAGTATTTAAAGCCAGAAATGCACAAAAAATAAGAAAAACTTGAAATGAAATTGATTGGTCGTTCATGTAAAAGTTAAAAGCTTTTTCAAATGAGTACGTACTATGAGGTGTTTTTTTTTATTTTTTTGCACGCGTGAAAATGAAATCATTACTTTTTATTTCTGTACTCCAAAGGGAAAATAATAAAATTACGTAATAATAGATCCAGTAATGTTTTCAAATGGATTTAGATGGAGAATATTCTGGAATAACAGCATCAAATTTTGTCAGCTTACAAGGAGAAAGTAAATTTGTAGAGTAAAGGCGAGAATTATTTTATGAGTTAGTTAATATCAACTTAGATTTCTACTGAGCCGTAAATATAGAAATTTAACAATGTTGCCTCTCACTTTTATTTATTTTAAACATACCTGAAGAATAAATTGAAATGTGATTACTGACAGATATTGTTAACTTAATCAATGGAAGTGAAACTATTACATTTTAGCGGTGTACTGCTCTTTGAAAATTTGTTATGAGTTCATAGTTTTGTACTTGCAGTATTTTTTGCAATGTAAAATGGACCATACTTTCTACAAATATGTAGGACATCCCTTACTTGGCCAAATTTCAGTTCTTTTTGTAACCGAAATGTTGAATGAAAAATTCATTACCATTTTTGTTTGCTTTGAATTTTAACAAAAATGTTAAAATAAATATTGAATTGTCTGATTCTTCCCTATTAGTCGTAACCATAATGATAACAAAGAGCTATAGCTTGATTGATGCTGAATAATGAATGCTAGAGAAGCACAGTTGAGAACAAAAATTTACTCTCAAAACAAAAGAAAAACAGTTTTATTTAAAAAAACGGCTCACCTCCAGCTTGAGGCCTCGCAATTAATTTTTATTTTGCTGCAAAAGTATTTGCACTTTCATTTTAAATAAATTTTTCTGTGAAATAAATGTTAACTTCCATCCTTCCTTGATTAGAAAGTTTTATAATTCGTAAAATATCAAAACAGGATTTAAAAATACGACTCAGAAGAAAGCTTTAGTTTACCAGTGATTAATGTTTTATACGGGGATTATATTTTTTCAAGTGAATTTCATTAGAGGGACATTTTCTTTTGCTTGTTAAGTAAAGTTGTTTGGGGAAACATAATTTGAAATGAGGTTATTCATTTTATTCAACATTGAGGACACTGTCATCATTTCTCCTTATCTTCAGAGCACTAATCAAGAAATATTAAAGGAAGACATGAGCAATTTTATATTTACTTAATTAAACAATAAACATGGAGTAGAAAATAACCTTAATAGTTAGTTTTCAGCGGACTGCCATCATAACATTTCTCGATGTATTGACTTAAGTGGTCATACCATTGCCATCTCCTCTAACTCGATAAATGAAACAAGTAACTTATTTCCTTTATAAGTAAACAATTTAATTACCTTGATCAAAGCTTTCACCAGACATGAGTTCACGGTGAAGATAAAGTTTGCAACAAATGGTAGGATATTAATTGTTAAATAAAATTCAGTTCCCCTAAGCCTTATTCTTTGACCATTCCTTCAAATTGGTTTTCAATTCAAGTTTGACACACTATCAACAGAGCACATGTTTAAGTTGGTTACACCAAACTTCTGTTATTGGCAGTAATCCTTTTACTTCTCCGTATACTACTTAAACTGTATTGGTGAAGACAGCAAGCGCTGTTCAAGTTTGTTTGTATAGTAAACACACTTAAATAATGGAGTTAAGATGATCATACTATAATAATCATAGTACCTGTAATAATTGTTCCAACAATTTACGGCGCGGTTCTTTTAAACAATTTCAGAGCAAAAAAATCGTTCATATTTTCATTGAGGGAAGGTTTGAGTTTATGGATATGTAAGGCTTCAATAGTGTGAATATGCTGTTTTTTACGGACATTATACAATACTTTAGTAGCTGGATAGAGATCTTCATTAGAGGGCTTGGAGCTGTTATGAATACGGAAATGGTTAAAAATGGAGCCTTGATACTTATGTGCATTTAACCGCTGCTTAAGGGTCATTCTAGTCAAGCCCTAGAATAGAGCATACAAGGTGTGCAGTAGTTGGGCAAATTTTCACATAGAACTACTTAGAATAAAACGGTTACTGGTGAACAATAATTTCCCTTATACCCTTGTTGGCTGCAAAATTAATAATTTTTTGAGTAGAATTGTCACGAGAAATGTTACCCTTCACCTCCTTGTTAACAATTCATTAACAAGAAGATCAGGTTCTCGGAATAGAGGAATGGCAAACCTCCAGGCTATGTACACAACACAAATTAGATGAATTATAATCGGCAATTACAGTACATATACTAAAAATAAAGGTACTCACCGGGGATCGCTGACCCACTTACGCAGCGCATTTTCTGGGCGCCCTCCGTTGCATTACGATGGATTGCTTCTAATATTGTGGGGCATGATACACAGGGTGAACTATGCTTAACATTTATAATTCCCAGCTATACGTGATACAAACATCAATGAGCGCACACACAATGATTGGTGTTAGGAACAATGCTAATTAGTAATGGAAGCAAATAGCATACGTCAAATGACCTACTGCACATAATTACACAGAAATTTGGCTGGCCAGCCTTTAACCGCAGATTGATTATGCACCCAAACATAACACAAATAATGCCTACAATATCTCAGCGCCCCCCAGCAGCCCAGTAGGCGAAGGTCACTTCAACCACAAAATTCGTCCGCGACTCGCTTCAGTTCAAAGGCCTATCTTATGCACTGTTCAGAAAATGTCTAGTGAGGACGTTATCTTGCTCATTTCGTTTCAGCATGTTCACACGTCGATTCCCTGCATTCGAGCTGATCACTCCTCAGATGTGTGACTGAATTACCGTCCCGCCTGTCAAAGATAAAAATTTAACTTGTTACTTTTTAAGCGCATCAATGACTGAATGACAATGAATTATCGCAATATTTATCTCTACAATATCTTTACTCTTTCTTTTTTTTTAAGAAATGCATCTCTTACCCTCCCTTCTAGTGCAGCATCTCCATGTTCCATCAATAACTCCCACGGTGGGTTATGTTTTGATAAATTTCCCCTTTGTGAACGTGGTGACGGGAACACGTAAATTTTCTGCAAGTGAAACGAGAATGTGTTACTTTCTGGATTACATTATAGCGTGAAACTTAGTATAATTTTCAATATAGCCACTTTTCTTATTATTGCATTAAGCACGCTTGTTATTGTGAACACACCCGCGTTTCTTGGTTGCACCTCACGTTACGGTTTCGCCGGTCGAACTGTCCATTGTTCCTCAGACGCCTTGAGCCCTGGCGCATTTTCTTCGAGGGTTGTTCACTCTCACCTTCGGCCTATGAGAATCTTAGGAGCCTCGGAGTGCCCGCCTACCTCTTTTCTAATTGGTAGTGCCGCCGCTCGCCTTTATTTCTTTCTTAGCCTCATTTTTCTTCTCACGCTCAGCTCCTTCGAACCGACCGTTACTCCTTCACCCTCGCAGCTCAAGGGTCGCGATTTATGTGTCGATTTATCTTTGACAAGAAGGCGACTTTGTTCGCGCTTGTGTAGGCATTTTTTCGCGCGTCTCAGGTTTTCTCGCCCTAATGAAAGATTTGCCAAAGTCCCCTCCAGAGACAACACACACTGTAAACATACATCGTTTGGCTCTCGCACCTTATCGCAGCCTCCTAACATTGCTGAGTTGAAAGAAAACATACAGGCGTAAAAAAACATACATGTTGAAGCGACATAAAACATTCATGTTGAAGCGACCCCTCTGGCTGCTGGGATTATCTGAGATATTTCAAGACACAACTTTTTACGTAAGCACAAATTTGTTACATTACACACACTTACAAGAATTTTCATTTTTAATTCGCAAAATTTGATCATTCTGAACATATTCTCGACAGAATTGTAAACAGTTATAACCATGCTAATGTATGTTCCAGTTACGTTAAGATTTTTTACGAAAATCAAATGCACCCTAACTACAAAATAGATGAAAGAGTCTTTAAGAATATAAAACGCACTTTTGTCAAGCCTGTTGATAGTAATACCAGACTAAAAAAAAATTTTAATTTATTACAAAAATCGCAAAATCAGTAACCTTGTTGTAAAAAACAATATTTCAACGCCTGCGGTCGGGGATCTAGATAGGGCCAATGTAATTTACCAATTTAAATGTATGAGGAGAGAATGTATGTCTCTCAACAACTGTTACATTGGCTTGACTAGAATGACCCTTAAGCAGCGGTTAAATGCACATAAGTATCAAGGCTCCATTTTTAACCATTTCCGTATTCATCACAGCTCCAAGCCCTCTAATGAAGATCACTATCCAGGTACTAAAGTATTGTATAATGTCCGTAAAAAACAGCCTATTCACATTATTGAAGCCTTACATATCCATAAACTCAAACCTTCCCTCAATGAAAATATGAACGATTTTTTTGCTCTGAAATTGTTTAAAAGAACCGCGCCGTAAATTATTGTTGGAACAATCATTGCAGTCCACCAGTACCTGTAATAGTGCCTAAAAAACTTAAAAGCAATCTATAGCTTATGAATACCAAGATGCTATATTGTTAATGGATGTTAATATTTTCCTGCGCAGTAGACTAATAAAGATTAAAAAACAGTTCTAACTGCAGGAAATGTCAAAGCCATGTAGGTGGTTAAGATCTTTTGAATTTCCAACAGTATTTTCAAGAACTATGACACGATAAATAAAATTTACGATTATTCATAATTTGATATTGTTAATTACGTTACATTATGGACCTATTTTAGATCTAAACATTAATAAACTAATTAAATTTTCAGTTTAGGATACCGTCTGGGTAGAAATCGGGATATGTGTTGATTTTCTGTTTTTATATGCATTTTATAGAGGATTTTCTTGCGCTTCCATTGGTACTTTCCGTTTACGTCTACTCCGAATAGTGCGCCCACCAGAGGGGGGAAAGCGATGGCGGTGGCGTGACCTTGAACCCTCCCCCCCCCCTCATTATTGGGGGTCAATTGAGCGTGTTTCTCTGCGGCAATGGCAATATAGTTCGTTCATGGGCTACTCAAAGTGTATTCATTATTCAAACGAAACATTCTAACGCTGAATAAATATTTTTTATTAAATTTTGATAATTTCAGAATTTATCTGTTCTGCCGTATCTATGATACCGCAGCTTTCATTCATAGCTCGATAACAGCTGCAGAATCATAGCTACAGCTATGGCGAACACACCAATCCAAAGGGCTTGAAAAGGCTATAAAACAAAGGAGTTAACTTGAAAAAAACGTATTTTGGTCGAAAAAAAAATGAAAAAATAAAAAAGTGTTTGTTATGAAGAATTACACGTATTGTCTTTTGTTGTATATTCTTTCCCAGAGTTACAGAGCTACAGCAATGTAAATTATATCAATTGAAAGGGCTTAAAAAAGCTACAAACGCTCAAGAGTTCATTGTAGGAAATTTTGTAGTTAAAAAGATAGAAAGAACAACATTTTTTTTCGTGAAAAAACGCGTTTTTCTGGAAACTAGATAATTGCTTTCTCAAATACTACTTCTTCCACAATTTTAGAGCTACAAGAATGGTTTATATTTCATTCGATAGGCCTTAGCAAGGTGTATCCATAAGGAATACAAATTTTCGATACAACTATTATTTTGGAAATTACACGACATGAAAAAAAATGAAAAAGAAGTAATTTTTTTTAATTCCTAAAACCCACAAAAAGAAGTTATCGAAACTTCCAATCCTTATGGTTATTTAGACATATAAGCAATCTGAACACGAATTACTGGTTCTGTAACTTCAAAATTGTTGAAGTAGGATTTTAAAAAAACCCTATTTTATTTTTTATTTTTTTTCGAAAAAAAAATCCAGTGCAGGTAAAATTTTTTGTCGAAATAACAAATGATCTTTGCATCATTTCACACCTACTGTGAAAATTTCAGAGAAATCCATCCATAAATAACGGACTTTTTCTTTGTTACCCAGACGGTCTCCTTAAACAGTCTCTAAACAACCTAGTACATAGAGCATGGAAGAACAACTAAGCGCCCCTTTGAATGAGACACGGTGAAATTTAAACTGCAGTGTGAGACATCAAAACTAAACTTTAAAGTTAGGAGACACAGAAATTTATAATATACAGAATAGTGGTTCTGAAAGAATTACTTAAATTTATTAAGGGAACGTCTACCCAGAATCCGAAAAATTCCTTGTTTTTGTTTTATTACGTTTTACATCAGAGATATGCTTACTTCACCAGCCCTCAAACTTGTAGTACGATCTGAGCATTGTAAGTGGGGGTAATTGGGTTGAAAAGTATGAGGGAGGGGGTCCAATCAGAAGCCAGCGCCGACCAGCAAGTGTATGTGATACGCATCTGAAAGTTCTTTTTGTATGTTTTTATTGCTTTATTCAATACAGAACTCCCTATATTACAAGGTGGCAAAGGTTCAGAACGTTCTGTGCTTCGTGAGAGGGGGAAATGAGGGGGGAAGGGGGTGGATTCGACTGCAGCTGGTAGCGCCAGACAGTCTCTGACAGACATGAACCAGAATTATCTGGATTATGTTGTGTTGGTCTATTCAACACAGAACTCTATAGTTTACAATCTAGCAAAGTTACACAACGTTCTGTGTTCCGTAAGAGGGGAAAACGAAGGCGGGAAAGAAAGGAGCGCGTCGAGGAGAACGCAGCAGCGTGTGCTCCTGGAGCGGTGAAACGTATCTATGATACCAGTTCCAAACGTCTCTTGATACATGTGGTACAAGTTCCTTCAAGGAACATAAAAAAATACAAGAAATGATATCTATATGTTCAGATAGCTTTCAGAACATAAATGAAAATTTTTAGAAAAATATTCTCCCTGAACAGTTGAAAATGAGAAAATAGGGTATTTTCAAAAGCTATCTCCTCCGAAAGTTATTATCGCTGAGCAATGATTTAGATCTCATCGAATGCGCAAAGAGTTGCTGCATAGCTGGACGGAGAATCAATTCGAAATTCATAATACTTTTTTAGGTAAAATGAAAAATCTACGGAAAAAACCTTAACCTTATAAAAAAATTTAATATCATAGAAATCCTTAAAAAAAATGGAATATCATATCATTAGCTCCGTATATACGAATTTGGAATCCCTTCTCCGTCCTGCCTTTCAACAACTCTGTGCGCATCCAATGAAACCTAAATCATTCCTCTACGATGAAAACTTTCCGAGGAGATAGCTCATGAAATTACCCTATTTTTCATCAATTTTTCCCCATTATCTCAGTAATTAGTTCGAAAATTGAAAAAAATTCGTAAACGCACCCTATCAAAAATACACTCGTATGCCAAATTTCATAGATCTAGTTCCCATACAACAAACGTAATAGCCATTTTTTTTATGTCATAGCGCTATTCTTTCGCTAACACCTGAAGCTCAAAGAGCAGCCCTGGCCAGTGGCCATTGCAACTGGCCCCGAAAGAATAAAAACGTTGTGAACTCCAGAGATGCTTCACGCATGAGCATCAGTCTGCCACCAACAAAATAACCTCATCAAAGCCAATTTTGGTCCATTTAGCTCGTTTTGACAGTGTACAACCTTTAAGGACCTATGTAATTCTCGCCGCGACCTGTGACAGCATGTGTTCGTCGATGAAGCAACGCAAAATGAAGATGGTCTGCTAGACGAGCTGCCAGCCTGCGGGAGGATGGGGGCAGGACGGCGACGCCTCGGGGAGCGGTCGTTTCCCGCAGGAGATGAAGACCTGACACAGGACTACCTTCTCGTCACTACGGAGACCCAAGGACCGGATTACTGTTATGGTGGGTTGCAGTGACTGATAGCGTTATGTCTAGTCAACCTGTTCAGTAGTTCTTAACTACTTAATAAAGTAGACGGTCCATCACTCTGGCTTAATAAATAAATGAAAAGAACACGAAGGGTTCTCGCCCATTTAAGCACACTATGAGCGATGAAGGCTATTTAGCCAGCTTAATGCTATTTAGCCACCATAATGCTATTTAGCCACCTTAATGCTATTTACCCTCCGTAATGCTATTTAGCCACCTTAATGCTATTTAGCCACTCTGATTGCTATTACCTCATTGCTAGTCTCTGATTGTTATTTCCTTATTGCTAGTCTCTCATTGCTATTTCCTTATTGCTAGTCTCTGATTGCTAATACCCTAGTGTTAGCCCACTTTGTGGCTGTTAGAACTCGATTGTTAGGGCTATCTGAGAGCTATCTGGGAGCTATCTGGGAGCTATCTGGGAGCTATCTGGGAGCTATCTGGGAGCTATCTGGGAGCTATCTGGGAGCTATCCGGGAGCTATCTGAGAGCTATCTGGGAGCTATCTGGGAGCTATCTGGGAGCTATCTGGGAGCTATCTGGGAGCTATCCGGGAGCTATCTGGGAGCTATCTGGGAGCTATCCGGGAGCTATCTGGGAGCTATCTGGGAGCTATCTGGGAGCTATCTGGGAGCAATCTACTTCACGAGATGTATAATTAAAATTTACTATTTGCTCTAAGTGTTTTTCTGTAAACTTTGTTTTTTGCCGCACCGAACAAACCTAACATTAGAATTTGTTCACAGCCCGTAATCTTCCTCCTTGTGGACGCCCATGGTCTAATCGCTGAGCCGCGCTTCCGACGTCACTCCGTCGGTTACTTCTGCTATGCGTGGATATTTGCTGGCGCTCAAGCTATTTAATTGTTCTTAAACTATCCTCTCAAAAATGTACTTTCGAGTTTCAGTATATATCCAGAGTGTCCAGCATTTCTTTCCTTGCCTCCATGGTAGTTTTTTCTCAAGAAAAGCATAATATGTACTATTGAATACAGTATATCACACATACCGGGTGGCACCCACGTTAAAGTTGCTCCACTCTGTGTGCGTGAGCGAGTCAGTGTACGTGCATGGCTAGTCAAAGTCACCAAAAACCACGCCCACTTCAACAGCTGCCACGCGTCGCTGCGTGACATAATTGTAGAACAAAAATTTATTAGGTTTTACACTTTGCCACTGAAGTATCATTTAATTAATAATGGATTAAAATACTCTATGTTTCATTGTACATTTAAACGTCTCAGCCGTCTTAAACGACACATATATGAGTTAGATCAAATAAGAGCATAGTTACTGCGTTTCTACCGTGTCAATGTATCGTTCGTATGTCACGATGTACTGTTTACAATGCAAATCTCTTTAGTTTATATTATAAATATGTAGTTCATTCGAACAATGAACCCATTCTTTTTAAGTGAAAAAAAATATTTTATTCACTTAAAAAGTGAATAAAAGTATTTTAACTGGTTCATTATAATATGAATTAAATTAAAGTATTCACGTGCTGAAGCGTTCTGTAAGATGCCTTTGATGCAGGATGACGCCAAATGAATTCTATTAATTTACTCTTAAAACTTCAGTAAAAAACTTGGTGTGCTCATATCAGTATATTTTTCTAGTCACTTCCTTCTCGTTTAATACCATACTATTTTGGTCGTAAAATGCAGAGTACAGGAACCTCGATTCTTTCATTGGCGATGAAAAAAATTGAACGCTAACACAAGAAATGAAGAATGCTATAAATTTCCTCATAAATGTTTCACCTTTTTAGTTTCCCTCGGGAAATAGTCCCCCTTCCCCGGTCATATATGAGATACAAATATGATGCTTCATCAATACCGATTTTTTTTCAGTTGCTCTGGCGATGAGATAATTTTTAAATGACATTAAAGCTCGTGGCCACACTATTTAATGCTACCAACTTAGATATATATTGCGTCTTTACGTGACAACTATGACATATTGGACGATATTTAATGCCATTTTCGAAACTTCTTACTTAAGTAATGAAAAAAAACCTTATAAATCAAAGACATTTGCATGTAGTAATATTGATTTGTATATGTGATACATGCTTTCATTATTTATTATGAATTTAGTTACAATCGCTTTCCAACTTCTCAACTCAACGAAATATTTTCAGTTCGTCACGTGTTTATATAAAATAGAATTTGCTCAACATTTTTACTGCAAAATGCCAATCGTTAAAATTCTATGCCTCTGCCAACCTATAAAATGCAACTTTTCGATGCAACTATCATCGTCGGGCTGAAAAAGCTAGTCTGCTGGTGATCGTTATATCTACAGTACAAAATATCTCTCCTATATAGTCGTCCTACAATGTGAATTTTGTGTTTTACTGGGTTTGCTTCTACTTGAACAATTGATTGTCATTTTCTATCAATGTGACTGTATAAAAATATGATTTACCTCATTTTTCAGCGCGAAGGTGGTGATAGTTTCATCGAAACGTTGCATTTTTTAGATTGATGGAGTTATAGAATTTTAACGATTGACATTTTGCAGTAAAAATATTACGATTGCTTTATTGAGCAAACTTCTATACAAATACATGTAAAAACATATGAAAGATGACTTTTTTGGAAACATTATTGCTTGCTATGAAACATTACTGAATTTTTGCATTGTACACATTTCTAAATATATATATTAAGTTATAAATTCCTCTTTCTTTTTAAATATTTCTCAAGTGCATAACGAACAGCATTGCGGCATGTGGGCACTCATACTTGGACGATACAATGACTTCTGGCAATGAGATCAACTCTGAACCAGTGCACACGACGCACCCTACACGCACGCACATGGCCGCTGCAACACACGCACACAGAGTGGAGCAACTTTGACGTGGGTGCTACCGGGTGTTGTGTAATTCGATGCACATATTTAAATCATATACAGAAAAACGTTAAATGAAATGATTGTCATGAGTGATAAAAAAACTTTTCCGTTTTCGAGAAATGATACCCTGAAATAATTTTATATTTCCGTAGGAATAGGCTAAAGCACGCGCCAACAGCCTGCCCAAGAAATTAGATTTTACTCGTTGGCTGCATTGTAAGCCTATTCCAACGGGAATCTAAAATTATATCAGGTAGTCATATCTCGGAAAAGGAGAAGTTTTTAGGTTTTATCGATCATGAAAACCATGTTATTTAGCGTTTTTCTGTATATGGTTAGAATATGTGCATCGAATTACACAGCACCCTGTTTAAAATTAATGAGATGAGAGAAACAGTTGCTGGAATACAGCAAAACCATGAAATAGTTTAACCTCTCCTTGATAAGATAAAAACAGGTAATTTTTAACGCCTATGTAGTAACTACGGAAGCTGACTGTCATACCGCTGACACTAGGCGATAATAAGATGCAATAACCACTCGTTAATAGATCATGATGGCAACACCCGTTTTTGATTATGAACAATTCATCATCTAAACTATGGAAAACAGTAACAAATTCTAAACCTACCTCTCAGTCTCCACTGCCAAGATAACTCATAATGTTTAATTGTTTAATCAGATTCACGAGGTCTATCGTTCAAAAGACGAGCTAACTCCGTTGCATTGTTAGAAATCCAACATTATATTCTTTAATTTTTCATGCATTTTGCCGCCCGATTTAATCACAATTTAGATCTTAATTCTTACTGCATTTTGGGTTACAGAAACAGAAACCAAGGTAGATTCGAAATATCATGGGTATTTTCTGCTTTTCTCTCGATTAAATTAGTCAAGTCGGTATTCAATATTTCCGAATAATTTGAAGATTTTCATTCCTAACATTTTTATGTCAAAGTATTTGGTGTTTCCACTTATTAAACTCAATCGAAATTTAGTTTTGACGATTGTTACTTCATTTTACATAAAGATATGTGGTACCATTCCAATTTTTGTCAACATGCAACCAGTAGGTTTTAAACATATTTTTGAATTCCTTTTCATTGAAGAAATCTCAATTTCTTCAGGAAGTTTCATTACAGAAATAAATCGTGCAGTGAAGTAAAATCGTGGTATGTTAAATATAGTGAAGTTTATTACTTTCATAAACGCAAGTGAGCGAACGCCTTAACTGCTGCTGTACGCAATTTATGTTTAAATGCTGTCGAGCTGGCGCTGCTGTATTTTGCAAGTGTGCTAACAACTCACAAGTCTAACCCAGCTCTCAGCTCACGCACTGAAGTATGTTAAAGCTTCAGAGATACGGTGCGGTATCTGGAGTGGTTGAAGGCAAGGAATACCGGTTACAAAGACACGATCGGCTGATGAATTTGCATTGTGTATTAGTTACTTAACATTGCAGATGCATTTGCAAAATTTTATTGAACTAATGCAGAACACGTGAAATTATAATATTTCTCGTGATGAAGAGTCACACAGCATAATTTTGAAGTAAATAATTTGAAGCCTCCAGCAGTAAACTCATGTGCCGAAGCTTCGTTGATCACTGAAAAATATATTCATTCTGAACTGAGTGATTAAACTACAAATCATCGAATTGATGACCAACTGCTAATAAGCTAATTCCCAGAATATCGAAGACCGAGGACTCAGTTTTCTTTGCAAAACGTTGAGCTAATTCAATTAGCTTTTCTGCAGCTTCCGAGTTTCTTTCTCTTCAACATTCAACTTGAAAGTTTTCTAAGTTTGATCGCTGACCGATATATTTTACTTTTAAGAAAAGGACCTATACAGAGTAAAATTAAAACATCAGGAAAAATGGACCTTTAAATCTGTCTCAAAGAATATTCGAAAATAATTATTTGTATGACTTGCCTGAATAGTAGTTATACGTGACAATAATTGAGGAGGGCAACTCTAGTCTTCATTTCAAAAGCGCTCTCTATACCAATCTTATACATCTAGAACTATTCTGACTGCCAAAAAGTCATTATGAAAAGTGATCGTCGGAGTCCAGTAAATGAATAAGAGAAGATTAATTAAGACTTAATCATGGAGAGCGTCCCCCTTATGAATCCATGCTCCTGAGATTTCTTGAGAAACTGGGATTTTTGCTGCTATAAGAAGTGTAAGAGGTCAGGTACATCCTGTGAAAAAATGAGACTCGTACGTTCACTCGTTCGCCCGCTACGGGGGTTTACAGAATGGGGGGGAGGGGAGGGGGAAGTGGTACTTTATCATGTTATTCCTCCCCCATGGCATTTTCTTCACGGCGCAAAGTTGCTATGTCATCTCCTATGGCTCTGGATTACTCTATAATGATTTCAGGGGTCAAACTTGAACCAAAAATTTTACAAAATATTTTAATTGAGTTGTTTATGGTTCTTTGTTTTGCTTATAATGTAAACAATGGTTTTTGGGGTTTCAAAATGCTTCTTCTCCTGCAGTTTTTGAGCTACAGTGATGATTTTGGTACCATTGGATGCGGAAAGACACGGGCTTTTATGAAAACTAAAATTTGTTTTCTCAAATTTCCATTTTTAACATGAAAAAGTGTAAAAATAGGAAAAAAATGAACTTCATCTCGGAAATGTGCAATTTTATGACATCATAACTCATGAGCAATGAATAATTTTGGAATGAATTTTAGTTTCCATAAAAGCCCGTGTCTTTTCGCATGCAATGATACCAAAATCATCACTGTAGCTCAAAAACTGTAGGAGGAGAAGATTTTTGAAACCCTCCAACGAACTTCGTTTTCTTTGATTTCCAATTTTCTTTTCAAGAAAATTGAACTTTTGCTCTGAGCAAAAACGATTTTATACTTAATTTCCTATCAGTATATCAAATTTCACGGTTCTAGGTTTAATAATAAAGAAGAAAGTCCATATGGGGGACGCTCTCCTTCATACACAATAATTATTCATTAGGGAATACAACATCCTAAACTTCAACATAATTAATTATTTACTCAAAAGTTCGATTACAAATAAAACTCTTTGAGGTTGAACAGTAGCATCGAAAATTAAAATTATTGAACAATAACACGTTTATAATTATACCTGCAAATTCACGCCTGTCTTCTTAACCGGTGTCAGGCTGCACCGGGGTTGCCGAGCTTTTTACCGGGGTTGCCGACTAATATTTTGAATGCAACTTTGAGTGTTGTACCTTGTTATGCAGTAGCTCATGTGTGTACGCACTATTTTTGCAACAGAAAATAAATCACTTTCTTTGTTAAAATATATCGGTGTATGTAATAGGGACTTCAAAGAGATTCAGCAATAAGCAAGTCACTCCCTGAGGTCAAAAGAGTTTCCTTTCTCCTCATTGACACAGGCTTTAGTCTCTTACGACAGTTCGCATAATAAGAGGTTTGAGGAGCCACCTCGGAAGGACGAAGTATTTCGTATAGTTGGTCGATAGGAAGACGCTGTCGCAGTTCGGCACTAACAGAGTTCACTTCTGTTGCCCTAGCGGTCTCATACGGCGCAGACAGTTGCTCGTCTTCCTAACGGTACCGCCGTAGTTCGGCACAAAACGGAATTTACTTCTGTTGCCCTAGCGGACTGAATACGGCGTAGGCGGTACCCACACACACACCTCACTCTAGCGGTGCCACCGTAGTTCGGCACAAAACAGAAATAACTTCTGTTGCCCTAGCGGAATGAATACGGCGCAGGTGGTACCCACACAAACCTCACCCCACACACATGACGGTACCGCCGTAGTTCGGCACTAACAGAAATTACTTCTGTTGCCCTAGCGGACTGATTACGGCATAGGCGGTACCCACACGAACCTCAGGAAGGGCAGCTGCGAAGAGAAGCTATCGCCCCGGGAAAAGGTAGCCGCACAGAAGACAGCCCCCTTTTCCACGATCCCCTACGTCGACCGTACGACGGTATCGACATATTCTGGCGCCCGAACAGGGACTCAGAAGCTTTGCGCGACTACCAACGTTGCCTGGGATTTCTGGGTTCTAATCAACTACGCGGACACCGCATCACTAAAACAAGATGAACCTCGTCGCTCAAGCTCGAGAATCTCTCACCTCGGCCTCACTCCCACCGATGCGGAGTACCGGGAAGAATTTACCAGCCACCTGAGGCTTTTTTAAGAAGCCGCAGAACGAGCAGCGGAACGAGAAGAACGAGCAGCGGAACGAAAAGCCGCAGAACGAGCAGCGGAACGAGAAGCAGCACAACGAGACCACGAGCTCAGACTCCGACAACTCGATGCTCAAATCGCTCCTCAAAATGCTAGAGTGAAGATACCTCCACCGGCTCCATTCGATCCCACGAAAGAAAGGATGGACGAATTTTCGCAACGCTTCTGTACTCACACCACAGCGATGGGATTTACTGAAGTCGATGCTGTTGTCATGCTCCATAATTTGATCACACCGAAGGAACGTCGACTCATCGATACCCTGCCCGCAGCAGATCGCTTCAAGCTTCCTGAAATTAAATTGCTCCTACTAGATGCTCATAAAGTTACTCCGGCAAAACTACGTGCCAATTACTACGAATTGAAGCCAAAAGACGGCAACAATATGTCACGTTACCTACGGCGACTCGAACAAGCCTTTGACGCTTGGTTAAGGATGCAACATCGAAGCCAACTACGAGACTCTTCTTGACTTTCTTATTGTTGACCGAGCTTATTCAAGCTTGCCGCCCTTCCTCACTACTCAATTGCGTGACAGGGATGGTAACACAGTCGCAAGCCTAGGAGAGCAAGGTGATAGCTTCTTACAAGCAAGACCTCATACCTCGCTCCATCAGCTTTGTAAGGGTCGCACACTGACATCATCGACGGATGCGGGCCCTCCAGCACTCAAAGCATCAGTAGCACCAGAGCGACGCTCGACATTTCCTGTCCGAGCCCCGAGGACTCCAGCAAGATCACCCAACTCCAGCAACAACTCTCGAGGAACGCCGGCAAGAACTTCTAACACACGTGGTGGTCCCACCAGCTCAGGATCGGTCAACACTCCGCAGCGTGAACAACGAGGACCTTACAATGGATTTTACTGTACTTTTCATGGCCCCAACCGATCGCATTCCAGTGATGAGTGCCGCCAATTGCAGAGGAGGCAAGGTGATGGTCACATTAATGGAGCAGCCCATGCAAGCCCACCTATCTCCAGTACTACCGCTCGAGTAAACAATCTAGCAACGCATGAAGAAGCAGATGAATACGATGATATTCCCCCAGTCGCATGCAATCACATCGCCTCAAACAAGCTGATCGAATTGGGACAACTGAAAACATGCTCTGGCACAGTGAACCAACAACCCGTTCAAGTACTACTCGATGGAGGAGCAACGGCGGTCTTTGTCAAGAAGGCTCTCGTCCCAGCTGACGCCATTTTGAAGAAGGAAATTACCGTTCGGCTGGCCAACAATCACTCTTTCGAGGCGCCTCCGGCCCGGGTCTCTCTCGTTTGCCCATATTACCACAGAGAGGTGACAGCCGTAGCCATGGAATAATTCTCCCACGATGTCATTCTCGGTCGAGTTCCCGGAACCACCTTCTTCGAAGAACAGATGACCGCCCATGAAGAGCAACCAGTTGCTGCAGAAGTCTCTCACGTTGTCACAAGGGCAGCAGCAAACGCGATCGAAGATCCCACTGCCGCACCAAGCACTGTCGATATATTGCAACACAACAAAGAAGACTTCAAGAAATTACAGCGGGAGTGCAAAACATTGCAGCTTTTATTTAAGAAAGTTGACACTGGCAAAGAAGAAACGCACAAGGATGGCAGAGTCATTACCTTTGAACTCCATCACGGCATTCTCCATCGGAAAACGTTACGAGACGGTCAGGAAACTCATCAACTTGTAGCACCTGCAAGCGTGCGCCCACAAATCTTGGAAATGGCTCACGACAGTCCACTTGCTGGCCATTATTCCCAAAAGAAGACTCAGGCACGACTGGAACGAGATTTTTATTGGCCGTCCCTAGCAAAAGATGTGGTCCAATACTGTCACTCCTGTCATACCTGCCAGAGGCACGCTCCATCTCGACCAAGAAAGGCACCTATCTCAACCCCACCGATCACCACTCCATTCTCCGCGCTCAGTGTTGATTTGGTAGGCCCATTACAGCCAGCTTCGGTACGTGGCCACCGATACATTCTCACCGAGGTGGACCAAGCAACTCGGTACGCAGACGCAGCCCCACTCAGACATATAGATGCAGAAACGGTTGCCCAGGAGCTACTCGAAATCTGCAGCAGAGTTGGCTTCCCTCATACGCTAACGAGCGACAACGGCACTCAGTTCACAGCCGCAACCTTTGAAGCGTTCCTGAATCTCGTCGGTATCCAGCACCGATTGACGCCATTATACCATGCCCAATCGAACGGCATAGTCGAACGCTTCAATGGCACGCTCAAAGTCATGTTGCAAAAATTAGCCGTAGAACAACCACGAGACTGGGACCTCTATCTGCCTTCCCTCCTTTTTGCTTATCGAGACGCTCCTCAGGCCTCAACCGGGTATTCTCCTTTCGAACTCATCTACGGCCATCGCGTCCATGGACCATTAACCGTGCTCAAAGAATGCTGGACAGATGAAAGCTTGCAAGACGACACGAGCACTGCTCAGTATCTGATGGAAATGAAGCACCGATTGAAAGAAACATGTAAAACCGCTCGCGAGAATCTAAACAGGAGACAAGAGAAAAGCGCCAAGTTCTTCAACAGCCGTACCAAGATGCGAACTCTAAAGCAAGGAGATAAAGTCCTCGTATTTCTGCCCGATTCTCGAAAGAAGCTACTTATGACTTGGAAAGGTCCCTATACAGTGAAATCACGCCTGGGAACCTATACCTATACATTGGACGTGGATGGAAACAACAAAGTTTATCACATCAACCTCCTTCGCCAGTACCACGACGGGGAGCAGCAAAGTTCCGCCTCACCAAGCAAGACAGATCGCGAGGAGGACGACGAGAGAGTAGAGGAAGCATTTGCAGCAGTTGGCCTCGCCCTAGAACCTACCTGCGAAGAAGAAGAACTCGACCGGAAAGAACCAGAGATACCATCACCCGTCGGAGAAACCATTGAAGACTGTCTCATCTCCTCTACGTTAGTTGACTACAACACAACGCTCAGAACTCCAGGAACTACTTGGAGAATATCGCGATCTTTTCACAGATACTCCCAGAAGAACCAGCACAGCAGTTCATGAAATAAAATTGAAGGATCCTTCCAGTTTTCGACTTCAACATTCGTATCCACTTCCCTTAGCGCTGGAGCCTGAACTGCAGTCAAGTTTAGAGAGGTGGATGAAGATGGGAATCGTGACGCCATCCACATCACCTTACTATTCACCGCTTCTTGCCGTCCGGAAGAAAGACGGTACCCACCGATTTTGTCTGGACTGCAGGCACTTCAACAGCCAGACAGTATTCGATGCCCAGCCAATAGCAGACACCACTGCTATCTTCACCAATTTAGCTAGCAAAACAATCTTCAGCAAAACGGATCTCACCAGCGGATATTGGCAGGTACCTTTACACCCTGAGTCCCGCCAATACACCGCCTTCAAAACTAGGTCTGGCCTCTATGAATTCAACGTACTGCCTTTCGGCCTAGCAAATGCTCCAGCCACTTTTTCCCGCCTTATACGTCAAGTCACTGAAGGACTGCAAGATACTGAGGTCTACACGGACGACATCTTAATCGCCTCGACTACCTGGGAAGACCATTGCGCAGCATTAGCTGAACTGTTCGAAGCTCTCTCTCGACATGGCCTTAAAGCGAAGCCATCCAAATGCGAATTCGGATTTGACAGCCTCCAGTATTTGGGTCATCAACTGAGCAGTAATCAGATCCAGCCTCTGGAGAACCGAGTCGAAGCCTTAAAATCAGCTCCACTCCCAAAAACAAAACGGGAGCTCCGAACTTTTCTCGGTACAGTTGGGTACTACCAACAGTACATTCCTAACTACTCTCAACTGACATCTAAACTCCATGATTTCCTAAAGAAGAACTCCCCAGAACAAATACCTTGGACCAATACAACAGAAGATCTGTTTGAAAGTTTGAAGACAGCGTTAGTCAAGAGACCGGTCTTACAGTTACTAGCCCCCAGATGTCCTTTCATTCTGAGGAGAGATGCCTCCCAAACTGGACTTGGAGCAGCTCTCCTCCAGCCAAGCAAACGAGACTTCCGTCACTACGCACCCGTAGCATATGCTTCACGTCTACTGAGAGGAGCAGAAATAAACTATTCTACCATTGAAAAAGAAGCGTTAAGCATCTACTGGGCTCTACAGAAGTTTGAGGTCTACCTTTATGGACGAGAATTTGTGTTACAAACCGACCATCGACCGCTCCTTTATTTGCAACAGGCAGACAAGTTGAACCCCCGATTGAAACGCTGGGCTTTGTATTTCAGCCTTTTCAGGTTCCGAGCAGAACACCTTTCGGGAGTCGACAACCACCTTGCGAATTTCCTGTCTCGGCTACCGTAGCAGAGACACCCTCCCCCGGGCGTGTCAGGCCGCACAGGGGTTGCCGAGCCTTTTGTGTTAGTTACCTATAATACCAAGTATTTTCTTTATGTGTCCAGCTCCCTGAACGCCGACTGTCTGTTTCTCTGCGCTGATGTTGTGTCTGTGCATTTACTTTAGTTAGCCCTTAAATATCATTTGTATTACATGTCGATATTCCAATGTTTCTTTGATTACCTAGCTAAATAAGACTAATATTCTGAATGCAACTTTGAGTGTTGTACTTTGTTATGCAGTAGCTCATGTGTGTACGCACGATTTTTGCAACAGAAAATAAATCACTGTCTCTGTTAAAATATATCGGTGTATGTAATAGGGACTTCAAGGAGATTCAGCAATAAACAAGTCACACCCTGAGGTCAAAAGAGTTTCCTTTCTCCTTATTGACACAGGCTTTAGTCTCTTACGACAACTCGCCTAATAAGGGGTTTAAGGATCCACCTCGGAAGGACGAACTATTTCGGTTAGTTGGTCGATAGGAAGACGCTGTCGCAGTTCGGCACTAACAGAGTTCACTTCTGTTGCCCTAGCGGTCTCATACGGCGCTCGTCTTCGTAAAGGTACCGCCGTAGTTCGGCACAAAACGGAATTTATTTCTGTTGCCCTAGCGGACTGAATACGGCGTAGGCGGTACCCACACACGCACCTCACTCTAGCGGTGCCACCGTAGTTCAGCACAAAACAGAAATAACTTCTGTTGCCCTAGCGGACTGAATACGGCGCAGGTGGTACCCACACAAACCTCACCCCACACACACGACGGTACCGCCGTAGTTCGGCACTAACAGAAATTACTTCTGTTGCCCTAGCGGACTTCTTACGGCGTAGGCGGTACCCACACGAACCTCAGGAAGGGCAGCTGCGAAGAGAAGCTAGCGCCCCGGAAAAAGGTAGCTGCACAGAAGACAGCCCCCTTCTCCACGAACCCTTACGTCGTCCGCACGACGGTATCGACAACCGGTAATTAATAGGAAAAACCAAACACGAGGAGATATAGAGCTAAAACTCGAATACTGTAGTACGCGTATAAGCCTATGTCGATCCTGGGTACGAGCAGTTAGCGACGCAATAAACTTTTAGAACCTCAGAACCGTAAGAAGACTCTTGTAGAAACAGCAGGCAGACAATCTTAATTACCTAAAACTGCGGGTATGCTTCGTTCTCGACGATGGTTGAAGAGTAGCAGCTCAAAGGGCAATGAATGCAGGAACTGGATTGTAAATCAGTAACGGAGAATTAGTTCTTTACCAAATGCAGACATATTGTTGAAAGCAAATGTTAATCGATGCTACTTAAAGCATCTTGAGAGTACACTAAATTGAAGCTGGCATCTATCTTCCAGAATTTGAGTTCGCCAGTCATAAAATTCAATTATTCAATTACGATTACACAAGAGAGTACTAATGAAATTAAAAACGTATGCACTTTCGTAATGCTGTGAGAATTTAATATACTATTTGTAGATGGTTGATGATTCAGAGCCTCACAGGCTACGTGTGATTTTGAAATTTATTCATGAGGGCAATCATTGAGATCAGATTTTATGATATGTACGTATGACCGCAATATGCTATTGAACTTAATTTAACATAATCAGATGTGACATGGGTAAGGCTTACTACCCAAGTTTTTCTGTGCAAGTCAAATCCCTTTTTCTTATATGTATATATTTCAACAGAAGAGAAGAAGCTAACAAAGTGTAACAAATGACATCGCCCAAAGAGCAGGTATACAACAAGAACAGGGAAAATGACTGAAGGTATGCAAACTCAGTCTCGTTTAGAAGCTGCTTACTAAGTATTCATTAAATGATCATCATTAAAGTTATTTAAGTCTTGAAAGTATTATACATTGAATTGTAAACACACAGAAATATAAACAGTATTAAGTTTGAAACATTGTTTCTTGTTTTATTATTGTGTATTGTTAGTGGATTCTACATTTCTTCACATCGACTAACACGGAGTTTGAATGAAGGGCAAAATTTTCATTGCTAATGCAGGAATGTATCTGTGTAGTAATGTACTCCTATAAATTGTAATCAAACGCAATCGTACATTAGTACTCAGTGAATCGCATTTGTATATTCCATTTAAAGATTTAATCTACCTATCGTCCAATGGTAATCTTTTGTATTTGCATGCATATGATTTCATATATGTGATAAAGTGGAATTTCACGTATATAAATAAATATGAGTGTAAATAAATCCTCGAAACTTGTCTTGCGCACCACATCTAATGGATACATATTTAACACAAAAAACTCAAATTAATATGTGATTATGTCATTTTTTAACTCACCTGAGGGTTAGGTTAATTTGAACTTGACCTGGATTAATCCTCCCACATGCTACCCAAGACCCTTGTGTTGATCGCTGGCGTTTAGGTCTGGACAGGTTAGACGTTTACTCTCTGAACTTGATGTGGGGGGTGGGGTCGACCCGTCGGGTGTGTTTCCGCTGTTTTTCAGGGAGACGGCTGAGGTGCTAGCTCCCAAACGTAGTTTCATTTTTAGGTTACTGATTAGGTCTGGTCAATTTCCGAGTTGCTGGAGATTAGCCAATGTGACAGCTGTCCCTAAGGGTCCTCCTTCTCCGCTGGTGGAGAATTATCCTCCCATTTCTATCACCCCAGTCCTAGCAAAAGTGTTCGAGCGGCTAATTGTGGGTCGACTGTCGCGATATTATGAGAGTATGGGGTTTCTCCCTGCAGCTCAATTTGCTAACAGACGTGGCTTAGGCTGTACAGACGCGCTATTATCCTTGTCCCACCTGCTTCTGACTGCGTTGGATGCGGGTCATGAGGCTGTGGTTGTACAGTTGGATTACAGCACGGCCTTCGATCGAGTTAGCCACGAAGGCCCTAGGTGTTTTGCACAGGTCGGCACTCGCAGGGGTTGGTGGCAAGTTGTAATCGATATGTGAAGAGTTTTTGGCTGGACGAAGGCAGAGAGTGGTGGTTGACGGAGTGACGGGTGACTGGTGTGAGGTTGTCTCAGGTGTGCCCCAGGGTGTAAGGGCCAAGGGTAATGATCACCGGAGAGCTGAGATAAGCACGAAGGTTTGAAACGTGAGTACGAAATGTTTTCGTCTCACAAAAGTCTGGATCTTCCCTTCGCTTTCTTCCGCGAAAGAGCGGCATCTCGGCGCTAGAAAGTATTTTACTTCCTCTTGTCAGCATTGTTGGTACGGAGTTACTCGCAGTCGTGACTTTGTTTACACTGGGTGTACTGAAAGTCACTGTTTGCGTAGTCATTACGCTAGGACCAGCCGTCGACAAATCCGTCATCTTTGACGTTTTATTATTCTGATTTATAAAACGCGGAACCGACACACGGCCACGACTAGTTTTAATTGCTACTGCACGCATGTTCTCCTTCTCTGAATCCGACCAGGGCATTAATTAAACACTACCAAAACTATTGAGAACACCACCAAATTAATTATTTATCACGCCTAAAACGATAGTACTGCGTCAGAATCAATATAAAATAGACGTCTCAAGTAGTATACGAAATCTATCCAACAACTTGTGCGCCACAGTAATGAACAATATAGTTTAACACTACGCTCACATAAATCTCTTTAAATCGAACAATTTAAATCAACCATCAAGACCAAGTTCAAGTTGCAAATGGTAATTATTCCTGAGATTAGCTCTAACAATAAATCAATCACCGTAATTAAAGTACAAAGCTGTCCTTCCAATACAACAACATCACTGCAAAAAAAACCACTACTGCAAAAATACAAAATGTCAAAATATGCTTACTCAACTCTGAGTTGCAGGGATGGCTCTCAGCTGGCTTTGCTGGTTGTGCTCTTGCCTGAAGGCTGATGTTGTTGAGCACTAGGGACTTGAACTGTTTATGATTAAACTGTTTATATATTAAATTCTTCGTTTATAATAAAATACAACAGAATGATATTCTCACAGTCCACAACAACTAATACACATCACTGTCCAAAAATGTTGTTGCACTAGCACTTCATAATAGAATCTGCTTGCTAGCACTGCTATTGCTCTTTCTATGAAATTTCAAGCAGATAACGATGTTGAACAAATCTTCTTCTTTACACAAGGACAACTGCACCTTATAGCCTTCAGGGAGAGGCACATAAAGTTCTACGTGGTACGGTGTCCGGAGCTGTTCTTCAGAGACTCGACGAGTTACGAAACGGAAAACGTTTTGATATGCTTCTCTTACTTCTCGGCCGCTGATTCTTCCTTTATCCATACTCTTCTGCAGATACACTCAGGAAATCACAGCTGGAAACTTCTTCGATTCCTCTTGATCCTCTTGCGAAAATATTCCACACTCTCTTCAAGCGCGAAGAAAAGTATCTCGCGTTGTCACAAAACGCAATTTCTTTTGACGCGAACTTCCGTGGAATTCGAACACAGACTGGCTACCAATGTAAGGGCCAGGGATAGATAAACACCGGAGAGCTGAGTAGTTTACTGGAACGTCATGAGGTAGTACAGACAAATGCGCCGGTTAAAGGCCCGCACCAATATTCATATAAGGACAATTGCTGATTCAGCATGCGCATTGCGGACACCTGCATTGAGGGCAACGGGGCAACGTACTGAGAAACACACATACCAACATACGAGGCCTGTCGAAAAAGTATCCGACCTTAATTTTTCCCGCGCAAAGTAGTGATTCTAAGGCGGCGCCACTGTGCACGGTGGAAGGAGGAATCTTAATGCGCATGCTTGACTTTTTTCACCGCATTCACTTGGGCCAGTCACTGGCTGGTGGTCGCCAAGTAAGGTGCTGTTCTAAGTGTTTGTCGGATTTAGTTTTCTTGCAAGATGACTGAACGAATTGAGCAAAGACACTGCATCAAATTTTGTCAAAAGCTTGGTGATTCTCAAATTGAAACAATTCGTAAGATTCAGCAGGTGTTTGGGGAAGATGCTATGGGTGTAACACAAATTAAGGAGTGGTTCAACCGATTCAAAGATGGCCGCACATCAGCGGAGAGTGAGCAGCGTTGTGGCAGGCGTTGTGGCAGGCCGCACATTCATCCCATTTGATCCGCAATTTCTTGGCCAAACATGGAATTACGACCGTTCGCCAACCTCCCTACTCTCCAGACCTGGCTCCTTGCGACTTCTGGTTGTTTCCAAAATTGAAGACACCACTGAAAGGATCCCGTTTTGAGAGTAGAGAAGAGATAATGCGGAACGCGACGACAGAGCTGAACACCATTCCAAAAGAAGACTTCCAGAGGTGTTTCCGGCAGTGGAAGGATCGGTGGGCTAAGTGTGTGGAAGCACAAGGAGCCTACTTTGAAGGGGATTAGGGTCCCAACCCCGTCAGGTTGTTGAAGTATTTTTTCTGGCCAAAGGTCGGATACTTTTTCGACAGGCCTCGTATGCCCACACAAGGGGAGTGTACTTGGTCCTCTCTTGTTTATTTTATACACCAGTGAGATGTTTGATCATGTGCGAAGTAATGATCTTGTGCCCTCTGACGTGTTTGATTCGGTTTCGTAGGGTGGTTTCAAGGGTGCTGTCAACTCCTGGATGTTGCGTGGTTGATGTCTCCTTCTCCTGCATTCTTTTAGTTTTTTCTTTGTTCTTTGTTTTTGTTTCACTGTTCGTGGAGTTGATGCTGGCGGGGTCTCCTATGTGAAATCTATGGATCCACGATCCGTCCCGTTGGGGTTCCTCTGCTTGATTTAATAATAATAATAATAATAATAATAATAATAATAATAACAATAGAGAAGTAGGCTGCGATCCTCAGGGTGCGGGACGCACCCCGGAACGCTACGCCTAGAGGGACCGAAGGCTGCGAAGGAAGGAAGAAGAGCGTAAAACACTCGATGCACCACTTCCAACTCGAACATCCCGATTACAACCCTACACCAGCCTTAAGAACTCGGCTGTGTATCTGTTTCAATAATAATAATAATAATAATAATAATAAAAATAATTTGAACTTGACTTGGACTAATTTGAACTTGACTCGGACTAATTTGAACTTGAATTGGATGCATTTGAACTTGACTTGGATTAAATTGAACTTGACTTGGATGAATTTGAACTTGAGTTAGATTAATTTGAACTTGACTTGGATTTATTTGAAGTGAAAAAGGTGTAGATCAATAGGATAAAATGAAATAATTGTATCTGTATAATGAAATAAATGTCCCTCAAAATGAAAACAGTAATTTTAAGGGAATATCGTTGGAACATTTGAGTAGACATGTTAGGTTACAAAATAACTACTATAAATACAGAATGATGACATAAATTGAAATGTTTAAAATGAGCAAAGGGTAATCAATTTGACGCCATGGGAATTTATGTTGGTGGCATAGGATTCGCACAGATTCCACTCTCGATACTGACAATTAATAGTCTTTTGTTTTTATAATATGAGTAGATAAAAATAAATTAATTATGGAAATAAAATAATCAACTGGGCTTTCGAATAAGGAAAATTCATTAAAAACATGCTAGTTATTTCTTCATAAAATAGTTTTTCATTCCTGCTCTTTATTTTTCTGTACAAAATAGAATCGATTATACGAACTGGAATGTATCACTTACGGAATACAATAATTGAATGGGCAATAGGCTAAAAAATGTTTAATAATTCCTCGCCAGGAGCGAATAATCTACAAAGACTATTGCAAAGAACAACACGGTACTTCGCAAAATGTAATTCCCAGAACGATTCTTAGCCTAGGTTACATTTCGGTCCTAAATAAAAGTTCAGCGCATTATGAGTTTAGCTAAGTAAAAGTACAAGGACATGACTATCCCTCTTGCGATGGACACAACGGAAGGTGCTCGAGAAAACTACGCAGTCTACATACCGACACTTCTCAAATACATTGAGCTTCTACATCTTAAAAACCTGAAATGAAAAAGTTCCATGAAAAAACAAAAGCAGTTGTAGACTCAATTAGAAAAATTAATACCATTGCAGCTGCCGTTGTAAATAGTGCAATCAACTTGCTCTTAGTAGAAGACATTTTAGTGCCCACATAAAAATTCCAATCAAGGACGAGTAATAAGAGCAATCAGGAAACCTTGAGAATATGCTCACGGTGAACCATTTTAATACCTTATATCAAATGAGATGAATAATTTTTGTTCGGAAAACAATTTCGACAACGATCTTACCGTAATTGAAATACATCTTTAGGCTTAGCTTTCATTCTACTAAGGTTTAGATGTGGGCTCTACCACCTTGACAGAGCTTGGCTAAAGGTCCCATTCAGACCAATTTATTACCAGCAGGGAAATTCAACTCAGAAAATTAGAAATCATCATTGGCATGCGCAAAACATATTCACCAATAAGTAAAATGGTAGAACAAAATACTTCAGTCAAAAGATTGTTATTCGGATAAATATCGTCTGGTTTTGGAAACTTGCGCTCTTTAAGTTTCTCCAGCTGCTGAAATACTTGAGTCTAGAAGCTAAGAGTAAAAGAATTACTTGACGTGATGTCAATCATAATCAGACAAAAGATCAATGAATTTAAAATTATCTTTAAATCGGTTACAATATCAGTCGGATAGGCTTGAACATCAGGATTCACTCAAGTCCTCAGATCACTCAAATTCAAGCAAGACCACCAACGAACTTGCCATTGTTCTCTATCTAAAAGCATCACTCAGAAGTATTCTAATACAGAGGAGAAAATTATCTGCTGAAAAAAAATAAGAGAAAGAAACAGATAAATAACTAGGAAAGTGAAGCTGGTTGGTTGAGTCATGAGAGGTGCAAGTCATGCACTGAACAACTCACACACTGGGATTATATCAGCATGCCTTCTATATCGTGCAATGTTACCCAGTTCGCAATCGGCACAGACCTTTACTCTACTGTAGTTATTATGAAGATTAAAGAGGAAAATGGCAGCCGAGCCTTCACATGGCTCAATCAAGTCTGAGTTGTGCATGGTTCAATGAATTTTATTCTAACTACATTCTTTTTACAGTGTAGGGAATAATGTTAGAAATTTTGATAATATTTTATAACCACAACAAAAATACATTAATTTTACCACATACACATGAATCGTCCATTGCCAAAAACTCTCCAGAAAACTTTCATTTTACCTATAACGATATTGCTTGTGTGACTTTACCTATACAACATAAGAGCTTCAGCCTCCGTAGTTTTCTATTTAGAGGCTTGACCAGGTAGAAAAGTTTTAAATTCTCGTGTGTTAATATTAGAAATCTCAAATTTTTCATGAGAAGTATCGGAAGAAGTAGCAATATCATACTTCTAAAGTAAACTGTGGTATGATAAGCATATGGACTTCAGAGAAACAACAATAATCGACTGCAATATATCTGATACTAACATTTAAACAATATAATGGGAGTTCTATTGCCTTAAATGTAAACGTAATGCTTTATTTTAACCGACTTTTTGACAAAAAATATTATTGTTTGTACCTTCAAATCTTGAAAACATTGACTTCAGTGGTGTAAATTTTCTGCTCCCGAAAGAACGAAAACAATAATACAGGGTAATGAAAAATTGTTGGTACAAACTACGGCTTTTAATTGAAAATATTGATACAGCACTGTTTTACCAATGAAAAAAGTTCAGAAAGCACTTCGTTTTTGAAATAACCCGATATGTAAATTAAGAACGCTGATTCTTAGCTACACTTTGTTTATTATTTACACAAGAGGGTAATTCAAAAAACACTTACCAATAGGTAAATTCTTAATAGTGAGGACCCCATTACAGATTGTTCAAAATATCTACCATGAGCGTCGACACAAGTGCGACGCCTTCGTCGGAGGGAGTTGCGCCCGTTGCCAAAGACTCCAGGCATCTCAGCAATATCTCCAGCAGCGACTGCAATTCTAGCGATAAGATCTTCTTCCGGTTCAACAGATGTTTCATAAAGATGAGTTTTCATGTGCCACTACAAATCTGACGGAGTCAGATCAGGAGATCTTAGCGGCCAGGACACAATACCATTACGACCAATCAATCGATTTTAAAATAGATGGACAAGAAAACGTCTCACATTGAAAGCAAAATGTGCCAGAGCTCCATCATACTGAAGCCACATT
This sequence comes from Morinoia aosen, assembly GCA_030386875.1. Classification (NCBI taxonomy): domain Eukaryota; kingdom Metazoa; phylum Arthropoda; class Malacostraca; order Amphipoda; family Talitridae; genus Morinoia; species Morinoia aosen. The sequence goes on along the minus strand of CM059561.1, from coordinate 38,078,479 downwards.
CTTCTACGAATATCCGATGGAACATCCGCAATAAATCCAAACAGGCTTCTACAAGAAAGATTCTGTAAACATTCCCAGTGAGACGCTCTGGCAGACGCCCTGGCCTAACATTGACAGTGTAGCGATGTTGGTATCCATGTGCATGGATTACATAAGGGTTTTTCGTTTGACATGCGAGGAAATGATGGAAATGGAACAATCCATCTCCGTTGAATGTAGCTTCATCCGTGAACAACGCGTGTTCTGTGAAATGGACATCTTCTAATTCCTGATTCAAAAACCACAGTGCGAATCGTTCGTGAGGAGCATAATCTGAAGGAAGTAGTCCCTGGACTCTCTGGAAGGAATACGGATGATTATTATTCCGATTCAATACCGCCACACAGCATTGTGAACTAAAAGAGAGCGTCCCCCATACGGATTTTTTTTCTTTATTATTGAACCTAGAAAAATGAAATTAGGTGTAATGATAGGAAATTGAATTTGGAATCGTTTTTGCTTGGAGCAGAAGTTCGATTTTCTTGAAAAGAAAATGGGAAATCGAAGAAAACGAAATTTGAGGGGGGGGGGTTCAAAAATCTTCTCCTCCTACAGTTTTTGAGCTACAGTGATGATTTTAGTATCATTGGATGCAAAAAAACACGGGCTTTTATGGAAGTCTAAATTCATTTCAAAATTATTTATTGTTCATGAGTTATGACGTCATACAGCTGTACATTTTCGAAACAGGATTTTTTTCCAATTTTTGCACTTTTCATATTGAAAATGAAAATTTGAGGAATTAAATTTTAGCTTCCATAAAAGCCCGTGTCTCCCGCATCCAATGGTACCAAAATCATCACTGTAGCTCAAATACTGTAGGAGGAGAAGAATTTTGAAAGCCCAAAAATCATTGTTTACATTATAAGCAAAACAAAGAAACATAAACAATTCAAATAAAAAATTTTGTAAAATTTTGGTTCAAGTTAGACCCCTGAAATCATTATAGAGTAATCCAGAGACATAGGAGATGACATAGCAACTTCGCGCCGTGAAGAAAGTACCATGGGGGAGGTGTAACATGATAAAATACCACTTCCCCCTCCCCTCCCCCCATTCTTTAAACCCCCGTAGCGGGCGAACGAGTGAACGTACGAGTCTCATTTTTTCACAGGATGTACCTGACCTCTTACACTTCTTATAGTAGCAAAAATCCCAGTCTTTTAAGAAATCTCATAAACATGGATTCATAAGGGGGGCGCTGTCCTTAAATTTACATAAATGCTGCTGCGACAGAAGTTCTCGTACAAGGATTTTGACGGAAAGGTTCCAACACACCTTCCTCATGATCCAGACCAAGATGTCTTGGGCGTCTAGCATTCAGTCTGTTCGTACAGAAACCTCTGTTCTCGCACAAACTTCGGTGCATAACAGTGAATAATCGATGAACAGTCATCTGTCTATTGGGGTGACGTTGTTGGTACATTCTTGCGGCACGTCTTGCATTACCATCAGCAGAACCATAGACGAAATGTATATCAGTCATTTCTACATTTGTTAGGCGGTTCATCTTATCAGTAGAGTGTCACGATGTTGACAAATGATTACGGTTCGAACTAAAGGTTACTAACATCGACTGAAAAATTCTAGAAATTTCTTTAATCTGGATTTTTTTTAAATTTATGAATAACAAGTTTTTAGACCTTTTGCAGAGAAGAATAAATGGGTATGACGTCAATCCTGCATTAATTCGACGATTCTAATTCTCCTTATTATTCTGCTCCAGTTTTTGCGAAATCGCTGTGGTGCTTCGAAATATGAGTCTTGAAAGTTTATAACCATAATATTTCGTCAACGAATAGTTTTTCGAACTTTGTTCATCGATGAAATAGTGCTTACATCAATATTTTCTATTAGTAGCCGAAGTTTCACACAAAACTTTTGCAACACTCTGTATATCACAACAGTAAAATTAAAATTAAACTTAAATATTTGAGATTAAACATTAAATTACTACGCAGATGGTGCGAAACACTGAAACTTTTATAAGATAAACTTCATTTTTCGTGGGGTGAAATAGGTTTGAATATATTCCATAATTCATTGATATATTTAACACAATGAGAACTAATTGAGCTGAATGTAGAGTATTTATTATTTTTTTATGCAAGTTTTCACATGAAACCGAATCTGTTTTTTTTCATTAGCTTTTCACGGATATCAAAATCTTTAGAAGGTTTCTTTAAATCATCAAAAAAATATTTTAAGCTGCTGTATGCTGAGTGTAAACTCAAATTTTAAACGCAAATAATTTACCTGTGGAATACAACCCAGTGCCCAGGGTGTCTGGGTTCCAGCAGTGGTTAATTGTGATAACACAGCTTAAACAATATGGAGAACAACTCACAAATGATCGATGGCGGTAGGAAAACTAAAGATACTCACATCTCAAGTTCATAGTAAACGTACTTGGCTTATGATACGTTGATTTTGAAGTTATTATAACATATTTCCATTTATCATTCATTTCATTTTCTATAGATAGAAATTTAAGCCGAGATATTATATTGAGAATTTAATGAGATAATTTCGGATTCGGAATTCAAAACAAATAACTTCTTGAGCATAACTCACAGCGCAGGGAGGCGAATCTTTCAAAAGAAGCAATTAAAATTCTAGTCGTTTCATCTCAGTCGCCCGCAAAGAAGTGCTGCTCTGATTCGGTGTGGTTTGAGCCTTCATGCATATGTTTAAAAGTAATGATGAGAACATTTTACAGATATTTCGTTTGTTTGCTTGTTTGATGCTGACATTTTAGCATTTCGTACTTATAAACAATGCGACAATGTTTCGAAAACTTCATAGTGTGTCATCTTGCGTGAAAGAAAGCTTTACTACGATTATGACGATCTGAAAAAAGTTAGTGATACGACATCCAGTTGTAAAAAACTGAAAACAGCTTAGACGAGATTTCAGTACTGACTTTAAAAAGTAATCTCATAGATGAAATGCGGGTAGCATCGAGGCCCTAAAGATCAAGTGCCAAAACTATAGATATGAAAATTCTTCCAATCTACCGGACATCCTCGCTTAACGATTTGAAGATTACCAAATATATAAATAAAAATCCACGATGGCTCAAAAAAATTATTATTCCCGAACTTCTGTTCGTTTTCTAGCTGTAAGAACGCTCGTAGATAATTTTTCTGCACAAACTGAAGATGTAATGGGTTACTGCTTTCGTGTTATTTTCTCAACATTTGAAGCTCAATATTTAATTTCTTATTTATATAACAAAGATGACATATGCTAGTTATGGTCATGGTTCTAAAAGTTTATTGAAACATTTGAAGATCATTTGTATTCATCTATTGCCAGTTTTTAGTCTGATTTTCGGTTGGATAAAAATAATATCTCTTCTGTAAATGGAGTAGAGTAAAAAATAAAGGTATAGGATGAACAAACCAGGATGTCAATATTCTCAAGGTAAGTGTTGAAGTTACACTAACCAAAATATACCATATCAAACATGATGAACGGTTTGAAAAATTGCTAAGTTCTCTCACGATAAAATATATTTTGCTTCACTTTTGGTTGGTAGATCTAGAATATCACTGTGAAAAATATATCGGTGATAAGCAAAAAGTTACAGACTAATGAAGGCTAGGGCATAGTAATTCCCTGAAACATTCATTCAATGGATATGAAAACACATGAAAAATATTCCATCTCACAAATTAGGTAGGTACGTCAATGATCGTGGGTGAACACTTGGAGGACTAACATGCTTATGAGGTAAACTGATTTTATACATTAACAATATTTACAAGAAACGATACAAAACCAGTATTACGGCTTCGTTCCAATCATGTTCTAGCTATCAATACGTTAATTCCGTATTGGGGCATGAGAGTACGAGTAGAAAAATTGTTCATTTACGTATCGGGGTGAACGAACAGCATTTCAATTACCCCAAAATCTTTTGTAGAAGAATTTTATGCATCCGAAGTAAAACATCATCATGCTATAACAATTTCTCACTTCTTCTGAAAAATACAATTTTTTCGAGCAGTAAAGATATTTTATAAACTCTGCTGCTTTAAAACCTTACCTTCAAGAGATGACAGAGGCCGCGATTTTGCGGCCCAGGCAGTGAACGTGTTAACGTGACTTTGTTACAGAGCTAACCTAGTTGTAAAATTTCATAATCGCTATAGTCTTCTGTCAATGGATAAACTTTTTTGGAAATGATTCGGTCACTTCTTTTAAAATCCGATCGAAAAGAAAAAATCCAGCTACTAGAGTCAAAGTTTGAAGTGCTTGAAAGAATGGCAGCAGAACTTGCCAACGCTTTGAACATCATTCTAACTCTCGATGCGACCTCTGTGTATAACTTATACAGCACATTTATTTCGAGGGGCTAGGAGTTCGCTGATCTTCAGTTTTTCAGTCGAGTACATAAGGATCATTTTATAAATATGGATATTCGAAAGCATGTCGGCCGTGAGAGGACTGTCGAAAGCAGCACTTCCTGGGGGTTAATCCATTCCAGGACGCATCACCACCCGTTTTCAGGCTAGGCAATACTCGTACCTCGGTCGTGTCGCGACTGACCGCTCTTCATCGAGGTCCAGAACTTTCACCCCATGAGCAACGCATAGGAACAGGGAGAAAGCCATTAACTGACAGCACGCAAATGAGCTTATGTCTAATTTTTGCTGGGGTAGTTGACATAGCTATGTCAGTTTAGAGGTCTTTACATACTTGAGCTCTAAAAGAGGTCGTACAGAACTAGCAATTATTTTCTTGTGATATCATCTCGAAAGTTTCACACCAAGGGCAGCTAGGATGCGAGAGCTGGTGTGTAGCTTTGTATGTTAATTTATCTCATCGATAACCCAGCTTTGTAATTTGCTTCAACTCCCTATTTTTTATAGAAAAATCGGCTAAAAAAGAATAAACATAAGGATATACATACAACTCAACGGAGCCCAGAATCATTTTTTGCTGTATTAATTAAGCAGTCCCCATTCTCGGTATTCAATTCCCACCTGCATAACTTAACGTGGAATAGATGTAATTCTACTGAAGTGTAAAACATGCTCCAAAGAACTAGTCCCTGTGCGTGAATTGTTATGAGAATGTTGTAATGTTTCTTCCTCAAAATCTTGATTTCCTAATTTTCAAGCGAGGCCGTTGTCATGTCTCACTACGTGAAATGATCTGTTTCTACGTAATCTCTGGCTTATGGCTGCAGATGTTTGAATTCTAGATGTTTTTTCATGTAGTCTGTCTTCATTCTCGTATTTTAACGATCCAAAAAAGAAACTTTTGCAAACCAATTAATAGATAATCAATTAAAGGAGAATTTTTAGTCACGAGGTACCAAAAGTCTAGCTTGTTTTCCTGTTGTAACAATTTTGAATTCGTATTGAAAGAGAAAGGTTCAAATTTGTGATCTGTATCGTTAGGCAATCAGCCCGTCGTGATCCTTACACTTAACGAAGAAATACTCTTGGCTATTTAGTCATTTTTAGTTTTAATTCTTTCATTAATATAAAACCGAACACATAATGCTATTTCATTTTCACAAAGGATGTAATGCGTCAACAGCTATCAAATATGTTCAAGAAGTGCATAATCCAGAAATAGTTACAGAACGGACATGCGGAAGATAGTCGCAAAGTTTCGGAATCGTGATCACAGCCTCTAAGATAGCCTCGAGGAGTTCGGCCAGTTGAGTCCAGCGTAGCTTCATTGGAGGAAACACTTACAGCTATTCCCGTAATAACCCAATGACGATTGAGCTCTGAACTTGCAGATAATGCAATGACAATTCAACTTCACACACAGGAGCTGGGAAAGAAGCCCAAACATGGAAAGCCGGATCCTTCTGACCTCTCAGCTGCCAATCACCAGCAGCGCGGAGCTTTTGCATTTTCGCATTCCCACCAATTTAAGCATCTTCTTCGGAAAGAAACGAAAAGTGGATTGTGAACAACAATGTTCGAGCATCAACATCAATGGCTAGATCGACATGCAAGACCACAATCAGAACCAAAAACAAGACTTCACAAAAAATTTTGCGTTTAGTGGGACATGATACGATTCATTCATTACGAGCTCCTTCAAAACAACAATCACTGCAGAACTGTACTGTCAGCAGATGTAAAAACTAAATACATGCTGCTCTTGGAAAGAACCACCCACTTTTGTTCAATCGGAAAGGCGTCATCCTTCATCAAAACTATGCACGTCCGCAAAAAGAACAAATGACTCTGAACAAAAATCAAACTCTGATATGGGAAACATTAGGCATCTGCCCAATTCTCCATCTACTTGTATCACTCCCTCAGACTTCCATCTTTTTAGGAATCTGGGCAATCATTAGCAGGAAAAACTACGAAAGACAAAAACAAAATTGTAAATGTATTGAACCTTTTGTTTCATTCACAAAGAAATTACCTGCACGAGGCAAAAAAAATTCATAGCAAGTGGGCATAAATCTCTACTAACAATGGGAAATATGAAAATATGAAAATATGAATATTTGGGTAAATGAATGTCGCTTGATGTATTTTTACTTTCATCATTACACCTGTAAAAACGACTAGGACTTATGATACGACCTGATACACGTCTTTTATATCTTTAATTGTATTCCAAGAGACATTGAATTTGCTTAGAAATTCATTGTTTTCAATGTAACGTAGTTTTTTCGATGAAAATAACGTTTTAAAGCTCGGACATTTTGAATTGTAAGAGAACTAATTATGCGTTGACGAGCTAAAGTCAAAAACTTTTGGTGCATATCTTCTTAAAAATGTTGTTCCTCAACGTAGGTTTGTCTGTGTATTCATTTTCCGCGTTCATATATCCCGTAGTACATTCTTTAATGTTTACCTCTCAAGATCTAATCGAGTCACTGAAAGAGCATTCTTTAGCAATTGGTCGTATATCTATTAACTTCTTTGTTAGGGTTGGAAAGTCCCATTTAGGTAACAAAATTCAACTGTGAGTAACAATGTTTATCTCTTCACGAGCTGAGTTACTTGGTATATGTATTTGCCTAAATTTTAGTTTTAGATATTTTGTTGATTTCTTTAGTTATTGAATATTGTTTCTTTATTTCTGGCTCCAATAATTTATTTTTGATTTTCTTTGTTAAATGTTTGTGTAAGGAAATTTGTTTTTTCTGTTTCTATGTAGCCGATATATTGTTTTCATTATATAATTTTGCGCTTGTACCTCGGTTGCTTGAACTGGAAATTTTTGCTTGAATTAGTTGCTTGTTTTATTCTAAGAAGCATAGAAGCCAGTAAGCCCCTTTTATCCCTCATCAAACAATATTCCTGGTATTCGAGATTTTGATTCTTTGTATTTCAATTTACTGTTTCTAAATTAACTGTCATTCATCAGCTTCCCATTATTTCTTAGGACCTCGTTTTTCGTCTTTGACATTCACAGAGGAATATTTTGTGCTGCACTACAGAAAAAATGGTCTCATTTGCCATTCAAGTGCAAGTATTTAAATACATTCATGTACAATCAGTAGCTAAAAAATTTATAAGTGAATGGAAATTACATCATTTATATTTCTTCACTGTATTTATAGTGGACTGTATCTTATCCAGCAAGCAATAAAAATTGTTTCATTTTTCATATGCTTTCTTATTGATTTTAAAATAAAAACTTTTTCCCTTCAAATAAAGCTTAAAATGAATTGACAATTAAAATGAGTCATTGAAGAGACCAAAAATTGTCACAGTTAAGTTGGCGCAAAACAGCCTAATAATAGTTTTCATTGACAGACCTCATTTAAAATTCGGTTATTTCATGAATAAAAAATTTAGTATATCTCAACGTGAAGCAGCACAAAAACGTTTGAAGATTCAAGTATAGCTTGCGTAAACTAGAATAACATAATGGTAGATTTGCCTGTTGGATGAGTAAGGGTTGGACTTGATGATTGGTTGTATTAATTCAGTAACACTATATTCATTTTCTTAGATAAATGTATAGGTATAAAACATGTTATAAAGTGCATTCCGCATTATTCATTGGTAAAAAAAGAGCTCAAACCTTGATTTAAAACCCACGAAAATAAAGCTAATTACATACAATTCTGCAAATAAAAGTTCAACATACATGTCACAGGTACTGTAGAATGACAAGATTAATTTCCTGTTAGTTTCCACTTCTTTATAGTAAATTTCATCAACAATGTTTAAATAAATAAATTTAGCCTTCAAACGACTGCAAACAATGTTACCTAGAATGATGTGGAATATTTAGCAAACACAAATGAATCATTTTGGACGAGCACAGTGCAGCGTATCTTTAAAAATTTCAGTATACAAATTTGAACACAAAAATCGCATCAGGTTGCCCCTCCATGATGTGTCACATTTGAAAATGAATGAAAATGATATTCCTAAAATGTTTATTTAATATAAATATGATTTTTTTTCTATGACCTTCGCCCAACGTTTTTCTGGAGCATATATTCCATCTTCTTAGGGCTTGTCATTTTTTCACGAATAAACTCAATGCTTCAACTCTTATTCCTTTATTTAAGAATGTTTGATCACAAAAGAAAAGTTCGAAATGACTGAACATTCGCGAGTCAGTGGGAGAAGTAAACAAATGTCATTATTCAGACTTGGAAGTTTGTCGACTATAAATAGCTGTACAGGTGTGGGGTCATGTATTTTCGTGAAGAAAAATCGCTCCATATCTATTCACTGGTCTTGGAAACTACTTCTTCAAATTTCCATACATGCGATAAATATCTTGACAACAAGATGCTGCCGTTACAGTATTGCCTTGTTGATAAATGAAACATAAATGATTACCTTTACAGACTAGCAAACAGTAACCATTCAACTTATTCGATTGCCAAAAAATCTATATGATTAAAGAGCAGTGATTTTAAATCAAATTTTTGTCCGTTATAAAAGCTACTTAAGATTAACCATATGCATACTAATAATCAGGCTTATATGTAGTGGATGAAAAAAACACCTCAAAATACATTTCATATAGGACCCCCTGATACATGTAAAATGCACCAAAAGACAGCCTAGGTATGCAAAAATCCATTTGATTTCTGTTTTACGCACCCGTTTTCCATAAATCAAAACTCACTGTTGCTAATAATAAATTTCACTTGGGTGAAACATAAGCGTAGCATACACCATCATATTTTTCGCTCAAATTAGTATTATGTGCGTTTGTCTCTTATATGACGTTTTTCTATTGAAGTTCAAGAAAATATGGGGGAATCCTGTCAGACGTACGAAATAAAATTCACGTGTGAATGTAAATACACTGTGGAACATTTTTTCAAAAACTTTCAATTGCTTTTGGAATTTTAACTGATTCTGAAGAAGTTTTAGGCGCTGACTTCAAACCTGAAATAAATTTTTCTCTTTAAGCTACAGTTCGTGAGCAATTTGAGGTTAATGAAATTGTACAAATATAAATTTCCTTAAACAATGTATAAGCATTTCGACGTCCATATGTATAGATAGCTTCTAATATTTTAATAATTATTCTTTTGTCATAATTCAAACATGACTTCCAAGGAGAGATATCATTGCAGAAACAAGCGTGATGCTTTCTGCTACATATGTGGATGCTACACACTCAATCATCAGAACGTAACATAACCTCTGTCGTCAAGCGTGCCTACAAGGTATATTTTGAAGGTCATCTTGGTGATCAAGACAAGCAATGGGCTCCTCATGTTGTTGGCAACAATAGTGAGGAAATTCGAGACTGGACTAGAGGAAAACGCAACGGCCTGCCTTTTGGAGTATCAATAATTGGCCTAAACCCACCAACCATATAACTGACTGTTATTTCTGCATGGTAAACACAACAGGTGTTGGGAGGAAAAACCGACATAAGATTACGTTTCCGAACATTCCCTCAGCTACTCGGCCTGCTCCGCACTCTAAAGAAGTTCCGATTTCAGTTTTCAAAGGCTTTCCTTCATTGGACAATAAAGACATTGGACATGTTACAAGCGAACAAGGCAGTTGTGACTGTGAATTGTCAAAAGAGTGATCACAATTGTAGAACAGTTTTTCAGACACTGAACCTTTCTCTGTCTCCACGCCTCTTCCCCCAGGTTGAACTGAATGATTTAGGACGGGATCCAGGTCTTTCAGAGAAAGCAGTAGAGCTTTTAGCATCAAGATTACAGGGTAGAAACCTAGTTGGTCACTCTATTAAAGTATTATATTTCAGAAAGCGTGACGAGCTTTATGTGATTTTCTTTTGAGAAGACAAACAGTTTGTTTACTGCCATGACATCCCAGGGCTTCTCAAGTAACTGGATATACCTTACTGCATTCCTGCTGGATGGAGACTCTTTTTAGACAGTTCAAAACGCCGTCTAAAGTGTGTTCATAATGGTAATGGCTATGGAGCAGTACCTGTCGGTCACTCAGTGCATTTGCGGGAAGACTATGATGATATGAGAATGCTAATGGAGTTATTGAAATATCATGAGCACAATTGGATCATTTGTGTAGACTTAAGGACACCGTCTGGGTAGAAATCGGGATAAGGGTTGATTTTCTGTTTTTAAATGCATCTTATAGAGGATTTTCTTGCGCTTCCATTGGTACTTTCCGCTTACGTCTACTACGGATGGTACGCCCACCAGAGGAGGGAAAGCAATGGAGGTGGCGTGACCTTGAGCCCTCCCCCCCTCATTATTGGAGGTCAATTGAGCGTGTTTCTCTGCTGCAATGGCAATATAGTTCGTTCATGGGCTACTCGAAGTGCTTTCATTATTCAAACGAAACATTCTAATGCCGAGTAAATATTTTTTATGATTTTTGACAATTTCAGATTTTAGCTGTTCTGCCGTATCTATGATACCGCAGCTATCATTCATAGCTCGATGACAGCTGCAGTATCAGAGCTACGGCTATGGCGAGCACACCAATTCAAAGGGCATGAAAAGAGCTACAAAACAGAGAAGTTGACATGAAAAAAAACGTATTTTGGTCAAAAAAATGAAAAAAGTGGTTGTTTTGAAGAATTACACGTATTGTCTCTTGATGTATATTTTTTCCCAGGGTTCCAGAGCTACAGTAACGTAAATTATTTCAATCGAAAGGGCTTGAAAAGAGCTACAGAAGCTCAAGAGTTCATTGTAAAAAACCTAGTAGTTCAAAAGATAAGAAGAAAAACAATTTTTTTATTTGAAAAACACGTTTTTATGGAAACTTGATAATTGGTTTCTCAAATGTATCTTCTTCCACAAATTTTGAGCTACAAGAATGGTTTATATACCATTCAATAGGGCTTAGCAAGGTTTATCCATAAGGGCTAAAAATGTTCGATGCATCCATCACTTTGAAAATTACATGACATGAAAAAAACTGAAAAAAAGGCAATTTTTTTATTTTAATTTCCAAAATCCACAAAAAGAAGTTATTAAAATTCCTTAGCCCTTAATTCCTTTTACATAAAAACGAAGTAATGGTTCTGAAACTTCAAAATTGTAGAAGAAGATATGTTTTTGAAAAAAAACTTATTTTATCTTTTTTTCGGAAATGAAAAAAATCCAGCGCAGATATAAAAATTTTGTCCAGGTAACAAATGATCTTTGCATCATTCCACACCTACTGTGATAATTTCAGACAAATCCATCCGTAAATAACGGACTTTTTTCTACTCAGACGGTACTTTCTTTTTGGACAACAGACAGGTTTCACCAAGTTTCCATGTTTCTTTGTAAGTGGGACAACCGAACACGAGACTGACACAGAGTCTAGAAGGACAGGTCTATTCGTGAAACCCTTGAAGCAGGCATACCAAATATCATTCAAGACCCAATTATAATTAGACATACGAGTCTTCGTAGACGACGTGCCATATCAAATCAAGAAATGAGATTCGTGGATTAACGTACACTATCAATTTTAAAACTACTGATTTTTGAACCATGTTTCCAGCTTCAGAGCTTTATATCTAAAACCTAACGAAAATTTTTACCCTTTTTAAAATTTTCTGCTAGAACGTGCAAAACCAAAAACAATGTATAGAGCACCAGTGAAATACATTTAGATATGTACAGCTATATTATGCAAAACAATACATCGAAGGAAATATGAAATAGCAGAAACGATATGAAGCTTATAGAAGTGGTATTCTGCTCATGATACCACTTGATAAACTACATTGTTAGCTGACTCGACAAACAAAATTCATTGACGGGGACACCATTTGCATAGAAACGTCAAAGCAAACATACCAAATTAGCACTAAAAGACATTTATTTCATTGTCATTCGTAAAAACAACATCCAACTGCTTCATTAGTTATAATTACACCAGCAAAAAAATTAACTTTAACTATGTTTTTTGAGAAAATTTTAGTGCAACTTCCTAATTTTTGTATGTTCATTCTCAAACCAGGATCAGATTTGCCCTACCACATAGGTTCCTAAGTAATATAACTGTGTTTATAATTATATGATATTTATTATGAGAGTGAAAATGTTTGAAGCGCTTTGGAGAAAGGTTTGGAATCGTGGTACCTTATTTGACAAAATGTAAGTTCTTTTGCAGACCCAAAAAAGTTATTTATTTTATATAGAAAATAGTACTCAGCTAACTATAGCATCAAAAATTATTCAGACTCAAGCTCTTGCGCTTGAAAATGAATATAGAGTTCCCCTGCTGTTAAAATTGCAGTTGTCACTCATCATGTTACAGTTGAATCGTACTTGATACCTGTTTTCCGTCCTCACGATATCTTGGGAAATCTTTCAACATCCTAGTCACTGATTTCACTTGTATTAGATGAAAAGAGATCAAATGAGCATGCAAGAAATGTGTTTGTAGCAACATCCCACACCCTAGAGCTTGATAGGTTTTAGCATGTTATTCTCTAGTTCTTCACAGCTGTCAGCCCGACGATTACCAAGGAAGGTCTGCAGTGCGTGGACGAATGAGTCCCTTGCTAGGAATTCAATAAGACTCAGTTTATTGGTGAATTCCCTGACCACGAATCTGTTTCTTGATCTTCGGTGCAAAAAAACACTACTACAAGTTTAGGATCAGTTTTCTTTACACCAAATTTATCTTTGGTGTACTAGAATCTTTCAGAATAATGAGACATTGCTTTAGAAAAATGATCAGTGAGCTCAAAAGAACGCGTGTTCTTTGTATATCTAGTTCTAGACCAATATATACAGAAATTTCTTTGAGATCATCACTTAGATTTGCATATACTATATAAATTTAATAACCATAGATCTCCCACATGCCAACAATTTGTGCGACCCAGATGGATATACTGTGGCATTGGCTTTTGATGCCAATAAGAAGAGTAGGTGAATGCTCGTTTGCAGATTCATGAGGCCACTTTACATCGGTACAGAATCAAGCACCATTTGTATTTTATAAATGACAGCTAAGGACTCATTGCTTCGGTCTCAGCCCAACAGTTCTTTATTCTATTTGAAACTGACAAATCTCTCACCAGATTATCCAAATTCTAATGATTTATCAATTGGATCCTCTTTTCCCGACACTCAGCTACATATACTATATGTTGGCGCTCGCTTCATCATTGGTTCAGCATAAGGCATAACCTCCCATTTGCCATTTAACCGACAAGTGAACTCAGTAGAATACACAATACAAGACTTGAGAAAAGCCCGAGTTTTAACTTGTTCACTAAATTCGCAAATAAAATTACAATTGAATGCAGTTTCTATTGTTTGCATTAAAATTGTTTTCTGTTTCTTAAGATTGTTCTTTCCAAAGAAATACCGAAAGCTGTATGAGGCATGCAAACATCTTGACCAATCAATTTTTTCGATTCAGTTTCAAAACATCATGGAATATGCTTTCAGTATGAAATGGAGTGTATATAAAAATTAAAAATAACTAATCGATGCATGTCACGCCGTTTTAAAACCTCAATTACGGCACCTCTACAATATTGGTTAATTATGATATCTCGAACGCAGGAACATATCTCACACTACTGCACAGATGTGTAACTAAAGAGTAAGGTTGTCTCTGAACCCTGATGTGATAGAACGACACCATTTACAAATTAGTAATTAGGATGTTTGGTTTTAGCATGAATCACATTCGAGAACTCAAATAGTAAACCTCTTGTTGACTAGTATTAGCAATGGCTGCCTGCTTTTAAGCTTTTTCTTCAACAATTTTGACTATTAACCTCACCCTAAATTATATTGAATATTTTTAGAAGAGGATGCTCCACGATTTACACTCACAGAAATCTTGATACACTTTCAGGTTGGCAACAATGTACAACAACAATCAGCAAAGCTACTTATCAAAGGTTGACGTAGCTGTGGGTTCCCCTATATTTGTTTTATTCTGTGGCAATTCTGAGATTAGGTATAGTATTAATTTAATTTTAATTTAGCAAAAGTATTATCTTGCTAAAAAGCACCATCAGCCAAAATTGTAGTATACTTTTTGAATTTTTCAAATTTTTGAAATCGGTATTCGATGAAACTTTTATTAATTTTTCTTAATACTCTTCCTAATCTACTGTTTAAATTTCAGACGTAAGAAAAGTTTTGAAAAAAATTATTTGCAATTTAATTTTAATAACGAACACAAACTGGCCGAAATTATAGGTCAGAGGAAGACACATCTGAAATTTTTTACTTTATTTTATCGATAATCCCATAAACTATACGGCTTGGCTGAAGAATAAGTAGTTCGTTTCAGTCTCTTTGCATAGCATAATCTACTACCATGCCAAAGTGCTTCGAAATGGATTCATATATTAAAAAAATTATTGAATTGAATTAACTTTTACCACCAAATGCTTCTATAACCGAATAAAGTTCTCAGACCAAGAAAGACAACTCGTAAAAGTTATAGAATCATAGAACACTGCCTCTAAAGGGCATATTAAAAACTAAAACTAGAATTTCTCTTGAAGCTAATGCCGAAATAGCATGAATATGCCTAATAAAGCTTTTAATAGCCGTTCAAACGAAGTATGTTTATTCACATGAAGTTATGTTTTTTCTTCAGCAGTTATGAGACATGGATTTCAGTGAAAAATATCGCGAAGATAAAAACGCTGTTTGCTCAAGCTTGCCTGACAAAGAGTTATTTAGCTCTATATCCCGTCAATAGAGACTTCAGCTGTGTGAAACAAATTAATACAAACTTAAGAGTAATTTTGCGCTGTCAAACGCAATGTCGCCTTAGTCTAGAGGACATCAGAATACTCGCTAATCTGATTATTACAACGATGCTGCATAACTCATATCACTTTTCTGATTCGGTTGATTGTCATACTTTTATCAATTCCACAACGAAACGCTATAAATTAGCTGAGGGTATGCATGAGTAAAAGGTATTCCAGCACTATTATAAATTTCTTCAGCGAAGAGAATCTCAATATTGCGATACAATCATTTTCCTTCAAATTCTACCTCGATGATCGCCAAAGAAATGCAGTCGTTTTTCTAGCCAGTAATTACTGTGAAGTTAGGGTCAGTAACATTGATGTAAATCTTTCTCTTAGAAATAAAAAACATTGTTTCGTCTGTCGAAAGACAGGTATGACAACTTCGATATGTTTTATTTACCAACATTTTATCAATAGTTCTAGTACCTTTGAATCGTACGTGAAATAATTTCTGCCAATCACAAGCTCCGGGGGACACATTGCGTGCTGTGTGACCCTGAATGTTGTTATAGGAGGGCAACAACGGGCATGAAGCTATGACTGCAACTATCAAATGAGAAAAAAGTTAAGAACATACTGTAATGCTCTTCATTTTTAAAACGATGTACTCTTTTTTGTAATTTTTCAGGTAGGTAAAATAACTCGTACAAAGAGATACATTTAAATTTATTATCTTCGATGTTGTTACTGAGTAATTTAAGCTACAAGTAAGTTGATTTCCATTCTACCACAATAAAATATTTGTGTTCAAATTCTTATAATAAAATTTTAAAAATATGCTTCTACATTACCCATCAGAAGTGATGAGCACGTTTTTGAAGTAGTTTACAACATTCTGTATGATTTTTATACGCTGTTATTTTGGTCACCAGACTTTTTGAACATAGTGGATGAAACTGAAATAAAAATGAGAAACATAAGGAACATATTCTCAGCATTCTTACATTTTATGATTCCAATTTTTAGTGTATTTTACATGTATCATTAAAGGTTACATCTAAAAAATATACAGGCCGATGGTTAGAGGTAACAATGGGGAACTGCAGAGTTTACTGGTAGGATGTTGTACAGGTAGGAATGCGAACCAAATGCGCGGGCCCTAAAGAGCTTACCTCTGAGGTGCTTAGACCTCTGAGGTGCTTAGGGTAGGTGGGCGTGCTCGCTCGCACATACCTCCTCCCTTAAACCGAATAGGTATTCAACTATAAATAAAAAAAAATTATATTCGGGCGGATAAAAACAAAAAAATTTTAATATCAATCACAAAATCCGCATCAACCCAAATAATTTCATTTCCTTCGCAACAAAAAGTTATTACTCGTCGCAACAATTTGTAAATAAAAACAATTTAGACATCAAGTAATCACAAGGATAATTTCGAAATCGTGGCCACAGTAAATACCCTTACAGCAAACATCATCAATTTGCTTGAACCTCGTTACTTGACGTTAGTAAAGTCACGCATACACAAAAGTATTACAACTAGCAACTAAATAAATCTACTGATTATAAGATTATAATAACTCCGAGCCAAACACGAGTTCATCGGCAAGGCAATTACGGAAAATCTTATTCGAAAACTATTACCCCGTAGGTAATGAAAAATAAGTGCAGTAGTGGTAATGAATCTAAATGGTAGTCAAATTAAAGAATCAAATTAAAGAATCAATAAAGTTTTCACCAAAAAGAAAAAATATTGACGTTAGATTGTCGTATGCGTTTCCGTAGACTTCAGAATAGATGTTAATTAAAGTTATTCTTATTAATTTTTATAATGTTAAACCCAAACATCGCACAAATTACAACGGAACTTTTCCACTAATAGTAAAATAACCAATCAGAATAAAAAGAGTGCCGTAGACTCGTAAAACTTAATTCTATCGGTAACATAATGATATAGAATGTGGAGTAAGATATAAGAAAACATGTAGTAAAATCAAACACACGCTAGTTTAAGGACACCGTCTAGGTAAAAAAAAGTCCGTTGTTTATAGATGGATTTCTCTGAAATTTTCACAGTAGGTGTGAAATAATCCAAATATCATTTGTTATTTCGACAAAATTTTTGTATCTGCACTGGATTTTTTTTCATTTTCGAAAAAATATGATAAAATAGGGGTTTTTTTAAAATCCTACTACTTCTACAATTTTGAAGTTACAGAACCAGTACTTCGTTTTCAGATTGCTTAGATGTCTATATAACCACTCGCAATAGGGAATTTCGATAATTTTTTTTTTGTGGATTTTGAAAAAAAATGAACTTTTTTTCATTTTTTTTTTTCATCTCGTGTAATTTTCAAAATAATAAATTTATCAAAAAATGCTATTGCGCCAGGATACACCTTGCTGAGCCCTATCGAATGGTATATAAACCATTCTCGTAGCTCTAAAATTGTGGAAGTAGTAGCATTTGAGAAACCAATTATCAAGTTTCCATAAAAACGAGTTTTTTCACAAAAAAAATTGTTTTTCTTTTTATCTTTTGAACTACAGGGTTTTCTACAATGAACTCTTGTGCGTTTGTAGCTTTTTTCAAGCCCTTTCGATTGATATAATTTACATTGCTGTAGGTCTGTAACTCTGAGCAAAAATATACAACAAAAGAGAATAGGTGTAATTCATGAAAACAATTAATTTTTTTAATTTTTCATTTTTTTTCGACCAAAATACGTTTTTTGTCAAGTCAACTCCTTTGTTTTATAGCTCTTTTCAAGCCCTTTGGATTGGTGTGCTCGCCATAGCTGTAGCTATGATACTGCAGCTGTTATCGAGCTATGAATGAAAGCTGCGGTATCATGGATACGGCAGGACAACTAAATTCTGAAATTGTCAAAAATTATGAAAAAAATGTTTATTCAGCGTTAGAATGTTTTGTTTGAATAATGGAAGCACGTTGCGTAGCCCATTAACGAACTATAATGCCATTCCCGCAGAGAAACGCTCAATTGACTCCCAATATTGAGGGGGGAGGGTTCAAGGTCACTCCACCCCCATCGCTTTCCCCCCTCTGGTGGGCGCACTTTTCGGAGTAGACGAAAAAGAAAAGTACCAATGGAAGCGCAAGAAAATTCTCTAAAAGATGCATATATAAACAGAAAATCAACACATAACCTGATTTTTACCTAGACGGTGTCCTTAAAACATCAAGCATGAATATGGAAATTGGGTAAACCGTTTCAAATAATCGTAATCCAATAGTAATAAAATGTAAACAAAGTCCATAATTTTTGAACGACTGAATTTATAATTACCTACTTTCAAGTTTCTAAATATACTTAAACCACGTTGGCAACACTACGAACCTGGTAAAGTAACATCGTATAAAATAAACATTCTTTTTCAAGTTGAGTTATTTTTGTATGTAAAGTCAATGGTTCACCGTATCAATGGTTCACCGTTGTTCTCCTTCCCTTTCACGAAGGTGAATTATCCCTAGTAGTATGGGTAAACTGCGCGCGGCCATGTACATGTACCATGTACATGTACCAAATTACCGTGTTACGAGATGCTGTGTTACCGCTCGCACCCGTGCGACCTGAAATTGGAAAAAATACGAGAAGATTAGCATGGTTAAAGCGCAAAATTTAGTACAAGAATGCTTGAATAAAGTAAATTGAGAAACACCTGTAGTGTCAGAGTGATCCTCAACGAATCTCACTATTTAGTTAATGACGAGTAAACATTCTAAAATCTTGATTCAAAGATTTAAATGTCCAGCAAAAACATGTCTCTCATTATTATTCAAGTTTTCTCAGAGAATGGATGCTGACTCAATAAAGGTCAGCTGAATTACGACAAGGCATTTAATTTATTGAGAGATCGAAAACACTATCTCCGTGTTAAAATCTTGGGATCAGCAACCGGATGTCGCTAGAATTTTCCAATCTGTATTTAAAGTGTGAATTCAGCATATTAATTCTCATCGAGACATGAGAGTGCGTTCCCAGACAATGCACGGCAAAAAAGATTAAATATGTGCAAAGTCGTCATTTCTTGCAACACATGCCACAATCACGTGCGTCTTTTACACACGAACATAAGAAAATTATTATTCTGTGGTTGTTAAACCTTTATACTGTAAACGATTGCTTTACATTTCACATATCGCGTGACGTTAATGCCTTAATCAAAAAGGTAAATACTAAAGGGCATGCGAGGTTAACATGAAGCATAAACAAATACAACAAAAAGACACAATTGAATGCATAAGAACTCGACGATAAATTTTGCATTCTTTTACGTCTGATTAATTTTAAATCAAACATAAGCTTTACAAACGTAGCATAAAGCTTTACTGATGATGAAATTCGAGTAGGCTTGCAAAACGACTGTATGACGCAGTAGATCGCAAACGTGCTCAAAAAACATTAAAAACAGCCACTCTCGTTTAACAAATGACAAAGAAATAAATTAAATTTTGCTCTTACTTTTAATTAGTTTCCACTATTCAATTATTCGTTAATTATCCAAAACACATTTTATTCACGACTTTTCACCAGTCATACTCATGAATATTCACCTAGTCATATTCATATACACGCTCACGCCGACGTACCGCGGCTATCAACTGTAGAGTTCGTTGACATGCGCAGCCTGAGCTACTCGCGGCCTTGAGCCAACGCAAAAAGAATAAGCTACTCCCTCGCACTGCACATGAAATTATGCGTGCTGCTCTGCACACTCTGCACACTCTACACTCTATTACTCTCGCATGGTAATGGGCGTCTATAAATTATGCGTGCTGCTCTGCACACTCTGCACACTCTACACTCTATTACTTGTTACTCTTAACTTATTACCAGACAACCACGTGTGGTTAATTAATGGGCATCTATCGCCTCTCATTATTACTCTCGGATAGTACTTCTGTTCGCCAATACAATGACAACCGCAATCTGCAATGCTAAACTCTGACCGTCATGATATCAAAGGCATTATTTCCACCACATGAAATTATGAACTAAAATCAGAGTCCCATCATAAACAACGGTAACAGCTTCTCTTAAAGCTTATTCACTTAATTGTCTGCGCGAATTAATTTAATACTATTTCCCAACAGTATTACTCGACCTCGCTGGTAAATTTACCTGGTAACTTTGAACCATTTTACCAGGTATATCCACAGCCTTGTCGGTATCATTGTATCATTTACCAAGCGCTGAAACGCTCTCTGTGTTTACCTCTACCAGGGTTTACCTCTTACGTACACTCTGGGTTTACCTCTACATGGGCTTACCTCTTCCGTACACTCTGAGTTTACCTCTACCTGGGCTTACCAATCTTGGGTTTACCATTTACGTACACTAGACGAGAGTCTTTCTCTTCTTTATTTTAACAATACCATCGGGTATGTATCATCAGAACATCCACTATTATTCACTTCACTCGGGAAGAGTATCTATACGGGAAGAGTACTTCCTCAAAATCACAATGCAATGATTCTCTTGCAAACAATTCTCTCCTTATTCGCTACTGCTTGAACGTTGAGTTTTACAAAGGTCTTCAGCTTTACCTTTGGGCAAATTGGAACGCCCTTCCCCCCTGCAACACCCTATCAGACGCAACCAGCAAAAAAAACTCAGGTAGCATTACATGACCTACATGTTGCACAGGCTACAAAAGGCATTTAAGGATACTTATGTCTCTTTCCCCAATATATCCACGCAAGAAAAATAACCGTGGTAGTCATTGTACTCGTTACAGGCGCGCTGGTTACTGAAATTTCAGGCATAGTTACGTTACTAGTTTGGTGTTTAGGTATTACACATTACATTACTGCTCAACTGAGTTTAATGATTGCTCAAGCGCAAATTTATACAACCTTCACTGAAACAATACAAAATTACTGGAAACTCTTATAGCAACACTCCAAGAAAATAGCGCCACTCACTTTAAAAAACAGCTCTTTTCAACTCTTAAAAACAGCTCATGTCTAGGGGTTATTGAACACACTGCTTGCACTCTGCAAATGCAGCCTATGTTTGACCTTGACTGACTGGAGAAAAAAAAACTACCATTGCTGCTGCACGCTGTCGGCCGTCTGCTTCACGCGCAATGAATATCTAGGCTGCAACGGGACTGTAACAATTATAACAATTAATTGTTGCTGCGTTACTTATCTTAAATTGTAGGTTTAGGTGTCGTACGATGTTGTGACCTCTGCAGTCGTTGTAGACGATGCACCGTTACTGCTTCGTCCGTAGCACGAAGATAAAGTCCGATGAATCACCTCGTAGATGTAGTTTTAGGTCTGTAGCCGCCCTTTTCGTAGATCTCTGAAGCTCTCTGTAGACGCTGTCCTTATTCTCGGTTTCGTGTAACTCTGACTGTCTCTTCAGAGCCTCTTCTTAGTAGTTATAATTCTTGTTACCAAACGATCTTCACGGTACTTCTCTTGATTTCTCTGTAGTTTTCTGCTATCTGTCTTTTCCGTGTTGATATGCTGCAGTCGCTGGATCTTCTTCTCAAACTTCTGTAGGTTTCTCGTCGAATACTATATCTTCTTCACTGCTCAATTATATCTTCTCGAATTCGTGGGTCTGTCAACTCTCTGGCCACCAAATATACAGGCCGATGGTTAGAGATAACAATGGGGAACTGCAGAGTTTACTGGTAGGATGTTGTACAGGTAGGGATGCGAACCAAATGCGCGGGCCCTAAAGAGCTCACCGCTTATAAGACATCTGTGGTGCTTAGGGTAGGTGGGCGTGCTCGCTCGCACATAGTTCTAGTACCTTTGAATCGTACGTGAAATAATTTCTGCCAATCACAAGCTCCGGGGGACACATGCGTGCCGTGTGACCCTGAATGTTGTTATAGGAGGGCAACAACGGGCATGAAGCTATGACTGCAACTATCAAATGAGAAAAAGTTAAGAACATACTGTAATGCTCTTCATTTTTAAAACGATGGACTCTTTTTTGTAATTTTTCAGGTAGGTAAAATAACTCGTACAAAGAGATACATTTAAATTTATTTTTTTCGATGTTGTTACTGAGTAATTTAAGCTACAAGGAAGTTGATTTCCATTCTACCACAATAAAATATTTGTGTTCAAATTCTTATAATAAAATTTTAAAAATATGCTTCTACATTACCCATCAGAAGTGATGAGCACGTTTTTGAAGTAGTTTACAACATTCTTTATGATTTTTATACGCTGTTATTTTGGTCACCAGACTTTTTGAACATAGTGGATGAAACTGAAATAAAAATAAGAAACATAAGGAACATATTCTCAGCATTCTTACATTTTATGATTCCAATTTTTAGTGTATTTTACAAGTATCATCAAAGGTTACATCTAAAAAAAGATGTAACTAGTTTTATCAGCATGGTTCTCATATTGCTGAGAATCAAGATAACGAATGCTCTAATTACGTTCAAAATGAGAATTTTAAGGAGATCGTCCCACTTGTTCAACTTTTTTCGTCCGATTCATTTGAAAATTGGCCAGTATATTTATTTTGTGAAAATAAATCTTTTTTACTCGTGTCTCTTTTTCGATTTAGGGCTTAGTTTTTTTCTTTGAAAAATTAGTTTTTTAGTATATGTTATGGATATTTCAAAATGCTACTCTTCTTCGAGTTTTGATGCTAGAACGAAACCAAAGACAGTTTTAGAGTCCTTGAAACATTCCTAAAACACTCAAATGGGCTTTTTTCAAATTTAAATTTTTCCTATTTTTTTCAATTTTTTAAAAATTTCTAAAAACAACAGTAATTTTTTGGGTTTAGAGCTATGTATTTTTTCGAAAAATTTTTATTTGGAGAAAAGCGTAATTGAGTGTGTTAGGAATGTTTCAAGGATTCTAAAACTGTCTTTGGTTTTGTTCTAGCATCAAAACTCACTGACTCCTAGGCTTTGATATGTTGAAAGTTATAGGTTTTGAGTACAAGCCAAAAACGAAATTTTTTGTTGAAGTGTAATATAATGAACAATTTATGTAATTGAATGCAGTTTTAATTTTATTTCGATAATTTCCGTAGATAACTTCATATTCACACTGTGAATTGTGATTGCCAAACCCCTCAAAAAATTTTTTTTATTCTAAAATATGAAATTTTTTATTTTCAGTCTGATTCTTATGAAATTTGACTATGATATATAACTTCTGAAAAGAAACACAATTTATTCAATTCATTTTTTTGTTTTGGGGCTTAGTTTTTGAAAAAAAATTTACATTTGGTTTTTAGGTATTGACATTTTACTGATATTGATATTTCAAAATGTTACTCGTCATCGAGTTTTGATGCTAGAACAAAAACAAAGACAGTTTTAGAATCCTTGGAACATTCCTAACCAACTTAAATGGGCTTTTTCCATTTCCTATTTGTTCTCTTTTTATGTGGTGTTCAAATGGGCTCAGAGTTCCAGATTTTGGTTCCCTCACCCCCCTGTGGGGGGTTATATTGTCCGTAGCGCCATAAAATTTTAGGATAAAATAGTCCACCACCTTAGGGTTCTTTTCCAACAAAAACATGAAAAATGACCACCCGAGCGACAGGGGCCTGTGACGATCTCCTTAAAGCTCTTTACTAATCACGGGCTAAATTTTCACTATTGTTCTCGACAAACGATTCAGAATCCAGTTTCTTACATTTTTTTCATCAACAACTTCATTAAAGAAAAGGGCCCTTATTACAACTAATCGTCAAGTTCAACCAAATACCTCCCCTATCAAGTTAACTTTATTGACGTGTAATTCGGGTTTACCACAACTAAAACTTGAATCATTTTCAGTTCTCCCCCTTTTCTCGTTGTTAAATGTACGGAATTTATTCTCTATGAACTTACCCGAATTTTGAAGAATTCTATTTATGATAAATGCTCAATTTGCTATCATTTAAATGCGACAATATTTATTCAGTTCAAAAAAATCATTTTAGATTTCCATCAACTTCTTTTTAAAGTCATGTGAGTGTATATTTTTCTTGATAAAAACCTCATGAAAGGGTAACAAACATGATTAAAATACGTTGCTAGGTGAATAACATTATTTTCAGTGAATATAGAAAAATATTATGATTTTGTTTTGTTTCAAACATTCTGTAATCGATGATTTTACTTAAATGAACTTAAATGGTTGTTTTTAAATTTTAATTGTAAACATACTTTCAATCTGGCTATGCGAAAAAACATTTAGAGAGTGAAAAATGTTCTTGAAACTTCTGCCTGTTGTACAACTGATCTATACTTCTATCCCAGCAGTCTACTGGAGGGTCGAAAGTCTCGTCTATATGGAATAAAATGAGAGAAAAGGAAGTCAATAATAGTGTACACTGAATTCAAATCCGAATGTAAGCGTAAACTAGTCATAAAACAAGTTCAAGAATCAATGGAACATTGAAGCTTTAAATCCTACATAAACTATTTGAAGATAAAAGGTAGCTATCAGGAATTTCTGTACCTAGGTTCCACCTACTGTACAAAGTTATTATACTACTGTGCATAGTTATTCACCTAAAGTACATAGTTATTCACCTAAAGTACATAGTTATTAACCAGGTGTAACCTGGTTTTCACAGCAATGTTGAAATGATTTTCTTACATATTAATATTGTTCTGAAAATATACCAATCAATTAAATTTGATGTAATTTTACTAAACTCATCTAAAAAAATTTTAGAGACCACAAGTTAGGCTTTTGCAATTAATAAGCATTTGTTTGATGATTGGAGGAGGGTAAGGATTCAGAGTACATTCTTGTTGCTGATGCGGTAAAAGTTGTTCTAAAAAATATATCCTTCATTAAAAAGGGTGTTTCTCTTTTGCAGATTTCGTTAAAATAGTTTGGAATTAAACTTAAGCTTTGTGTACATCCTCTATGAGCTCCTTGGGATTAATTTTTCGCAATGAGAATAGTTAATCATTTCAAATGAATACTTCGAAAGAAGAAAATGTCTAAATTTGAGTAAGCTATTTTTTCCACAATTATTCCTGTTAGCCATGTAAGTTATTTTAAGTGCACCACATGTTGGCAGAAAATTGGTCAACGTTATGGAAGCTAATACTTAAGGATACAAGAAAAGCGGTCTTGATTGGAAACATAGTTTATTTATTGCGTGCAACATATTGTGAGCGCTAAATATCGCTAGCAGTATTATCCTATTGCTAACTATTTTGATGTTCTGTCAATGATAAAAAAAACATTTTAGAAAGTTTTCGTTCCGTTATCACTCTTTAAATGAAAATCCAATTTAGCTTTCCTAATAAATGTCCAAATTTCATCTGTACAATAGTTGTCTTGCAATCAGTGTTAGGAATTACAACATGTTTTGCACACAGTACTACGTTTTGAAGATAATGAAATGAGATTTGAAATTTTTTCAAAGTTGCTGGAAATTTATGTGTCGAGAATCTGTTCAGAATGATCAAATTTTTGCGAGCTTCAACATGAATGTTTTATGTCGCTTCAACATGAATGTTTTTATGTCGCTTAAACATGTATGTTTTCTTTTATGCCTGTGTGTTTAAGGGGGAATGATAAGAGTGGCTTGCTCGAACATGAGTGTAGGCCTGAATGTTTACATTCAACATAGATTTATGTGGCAGGCACTCGAGCTGGGTAGTGTTGTGCTTGGCAAGCAAACCCCTCGAGAGGCGAACAAGGAGTGCGGTGTAGGGTTACCACAAAAGGCAAAGGTTTGTTGACCATAGGCTGGCTGGAAGGGTAGGGGAGCAGAGGGTAGAGGCGTGAGAAAGCTCTTTCGCCAACGGACTTAGACTTCAAGAATTAACACACAAATAGGGGCAAAAAAAAAAAAAAAGGCGTGTTCAGCTCACAGCGAATAGGGAGAGTGCAACCTCGGGAGGAGCCAATAGGACAAAGCCGGAGAAGGTTTGGAAGTGCAGGAGTGGTGCCATTGGTCATGATTAGAAAGAGGGTAGCCCCAAAAAGAGCACTTTTACTAGCATGAAAAGACGAGAGTCAGTAAGAGTTCGACCGGCGAAACCGTAACGTGAGGTGCAACCAAGAAACGCGGGTGTGTTCACAATAACAAGCGTGCTTAATGCAATAATAATAAAAGTGGCTATATTGAAAATTATACTAAGTTTCACGCTATAATGTAATCCAGGAAGTAACACATATCTCGTTTCACTTGCAGAAAATTTACGTGTTCCCGTCACCACGTTCACAAAGGGGAAATTTATCAAAACATAACACACCGTGGGAGTTATTGATGGAACATGGAGATGCTGCACTAGAAGGGAGGGTAAGAGATGCATTTCTTAAAAAGAAAGAGTAAAGATAGTGTTGAGATAAATATTGCGATAATTCATTGTCATTCAGTCATTGATGCGCTTAAAAAGTAACAAGTTAAATTTTTATCTTTGACAGGCGGGACGGTTATTCAGTCATATGTCTGAGGATTGATCAGCTCGAATGAAGGGAATCGACGTGTGAACATGCTGAAACGGGATGAGCAAGATGACGTCATCACTAGACATTTTCTGAACAGTGCATAAGATAGGCCTTGAACTGAAGCGAGTTGCGGATGAATTCGGTGGTTGAAGTGACCTTCGCCTACTGGCTGTTGGGAGCACTTAGAGATTGTAGGCATTATCTGTGTTATGTTTGGATGCATAAGCAATCTGCGGTTAAAGGCTGGCCAGCCAAATTTCTGTGTAATTATGTGCAGTAGGTCATTTGACGTATGCTATTTGCTTTCATTACTTAATTAGCATTGTTCCTAACACCAATCATTGTGTGTGCGCTCATTGATGTTTGTATCACGTATAGCTGGGAATTATAAATGTTAAGCATAGTTCACCCTGTGTATCATGCCCCACAATATTAGAAGCAATCCATCGTAATGCAACGGAGGGCCCCCAGAAAATGCGCTGCGTAAGTGGGTCAGCGATCCCCGGTGAGTACCTTTCCTTTTTTAGTAGATGTGCTGTAATTGCCGATATTTATTCATTAATTTGTGTTGCATATGTATACTTTGGAGGTGGGCCATTCCTCAATTCCTAGAGCCGAATCTTCCTGTTAATGAAATGTTAACAAGGAGGTGAAGGGTACATTTCTCGTGACATATGTAAATCACAGAGGTTGACAAAACCACAGTCATACAAGGCGGTCGTTACTGAAAGAGAATAATAGAAGCTATATTTCAACTTT
Source organism: Morinoia aosen (assembly GCA_030386875.1). Taxonomy (NCBI): domain Eukaryota; kingdom Metazoa; phylum Arthropoda; class Malacostraca; order Amphipoda; family Talitridae; genus Morinoia; species Morinoia aosen. The sequence continues at coordinate 38,051,160 of CM059561.1, read as the reverse complement.
GGCGCTTGATCTAAAGACTACCTACCGAAACTAATGGAATTTTAACTCACAACTAATAAGAATTCCTCCAGTTTTTCAAATGTAAAGTGAAACTTGTTTGTTGGCATGCTGATGAACGCGAACTCAATCAAAGCGTAGTAACAGATAATAAAAATTAATTACTTTTTTCGATATTTAACTGAAAGCTCTTTAGGGTTCACCCACGGGGAAAACTTTGTGGTTTCCATTTCAAATAAAATAAACGTATTTTGCAGTTATTGTTTTCATTCGTGCTAATATAAGACTTGGTCAGCAAAAGTCTATTTTTGACGAGTGTAGGATTTCGTTCACAACTGAACACAAATCATAATATCAAAGTTTTTTTGAATGGACTAGTTCATAGGTTTAATAACCTGAACAGATTCGAGAGGAAAATAATTTTAATGCTGTGAAATTAATTTTTTAAAGAAAATTATAAATTAAATATACTGATTTGAAAAGCGGAAATTTAATTTCGAATGTTATTTGTATGGGTTCCTTTTGAGCAATATCTAATGCTTCAAAGCAAATAGGAAAACTGTTGTAAACATTATTTTCTCGTGCTAAATTTTTGTGTTAAAATTTGTATTTATGTATAAAATTCTTTAGTCCAATGATACTTTCTACAAATGCGTCAATTTTTTATTTGGTCTTCGTAAATTTGATACTATTTCAAGTTCACATTAGGTCAAAACATACTTCGTTAAAACTAGTAAGTTAAATTTGGTGCCGAAGTACCGTAGATTTGAACGAGGAATAAAAGTGCTTCTGTGACACATAAAAATGTGTCTCATAAAAATGTAGCGGAGCATCTCCATGACTGCCAATTGTACTCAGAATATGACAAGCGTATGACAAACACAAGTGTATATTTTTTTCACTTTTTTCACGGTTAGGGGTGCAGAATTGCATCGATGAGCACGAATATTCATACCATTCTGTCGCTTGAATTGCATTAACTAGGAAGCCGGTAAAAATGTCTCTAAAAATCAAACCATCTTATTCAATAATAGTTACATGATCTGAATCTATGTTGCATGATCATGATCTATGTTGCATTCCAAATAATAACCAAGCCTCTTTTCAGGATAACTATTGGAGACATGTAATCTGGTTAGATATTTCTTTTTCGATTCGTCTCAAAACTCCTTCCGTACTCCTTGTTTGTGAGAATTATATTGTTTATCTATTCTAAAAATGTGTTCATAAAGCTTTCAAACATCTCGCTAATCATATAAAAAATAATTCGTAATGAAGGAGAGTACATGTACGGAGTATCCAATCATTTAGATGTTGGATTAAAGCATTCAAATGGGAACAACTTTGATTGCAATGTTGTAAATTACACTACAGTAGAGTATCTGGAGATCTTTGATGCTTCTTTTGGATGCCATTTGAGACTCTTTTCCCATGTTCCCGCAAAATATGCGCTCGAAATCCAGCATATGATTTAAATTTCCTAGGACATTTTTTAAATGAACATAGAAATGCAACATTGCATAAGTTTTTATGGAATGCAACATGACTTACATACCCTGCCAATGACTTAGATACTTTACCACAGAATGGACAATTTATACTGGGGCCTCGGACTACCTTTTTCCAACACATTTATTTTCTGCATTTTTGAGATATATTTTAATAAGAATTTGAGAACGCTTTAATGAACTCACAATTTATACACTCAATAAAATCTATATGTTAACGATAAATGGCATTGGTAGTAAGTCTACTTCTCTTTTCTGATTTGAGTTGACAATCTACATTTGAACTAAAAAAAGGATCAGGATAAAAATAAGTATGGGGAAAACATACGACCACAAGTCTTTTTACACCTAAATTTGTCAAAATTGGACACTCACAAAATAAGTGCGGAGAATTTAGGGACGATAAAATCGCTCAACAGCATTCTAACAAGACTTAATTCAAACACTTATACCATATATGGAGGAGATTTACACGATCACTGCCTGTGCTTCACGATAATCAACGGTAAACGTCCGCTTAAATTAAGATCCCCACTCATGAACTCTATACACTGAAAGAAATAATGGCCCTATTTTGAAGCACCCAGGTGCCTCTGACGTCTTGTCCCAAAACCAAGTCACGAAGGTGCTTCATTAATGAGACACTTGAGATTTGGAGGCATGCCAGTGTCTCCAGACCCGATTCAGAGACGTTCCAGTGTCTCATTAAAGACGCTCCAGTGTCTCATCGATGAGACGCTAAGGCATCAGTTTGAGGCACTTTTAACTGGTGTCTCATTTAGAACTCTACGGTTATTGACCGTAGCATTTCACTACCAGTAGTAGTAGTCATACTAGTAGTAGTAGTAGAAGTAGTAGTAGTAGAGGGCTTGCTGCTGACGCTACTACTATTACTATACTACTACTACTACTACTACTAATACTACTACTTCTACTCTACTACTACTACTCTACTACTACTAATGCAATGCATTACATTACCTCGCATGGTTGACGCTCGTATAGCCTGCAGTTTCACCGTCAATTAGAAACGCTCTCGAAGTTAGGGAGGAATGAAAAGCTGTTACACAAGAACATCTATGAATACATTTTTTAAAAATAATAAACTGAGAATGGCTCTCAGTCCCCCCATAGCTTATTTGTTTTATTCTAATAAATTTAAAGTAAGTTTTAAAAGAGGATAGGAAACGTAATGCCTTATAAAATAGGCAAGAATTAATTAAATCACAAATAAGCAATGGTATTACTAACTAAACTCATGTTATAAAAATGAGTTAAGCAGAGGGTATCATCCCGACCAAGAGACTCATTGTTGCTGAGTTGAGAAGGGTGAATGAGAAAAATAAATCCAAGCACAAAATATAATAAAAACCTTCATTAAAAATCAAATGAAACAGTGCAAAAAACAAGTTAACTTTTGAAAATATAATAAATCATTGTTGCTGAGTTGAGAAGGGTGAATGAGAAAAATAAATCCAAGCACAAAATATAATACAAACCTCCATTAAAAATCAAATGAAACTGCAAAAAAACAAGTTAACTATTGAAAAAATAATAAATCATTGTTGCTGAGTTGAGAAGGGTGAATGAGAAAAATAAATCCAAGCACAAAATATAATAAGAACCTCCATTATAAATCAAATGAAACAGTGCGAAAAACAAGTTAACTATTGAAAATATAATAAAAATTTACATCCATAATAGATTCCCTGTATATTCCTTTCTTCATTCTACCTTTTGGTTTTTTTGCTGTATAGCCTACACGGGAACCCACACTCTGCAGGGATACCAAAAAGGTAGAATAAAGAAAGGATTAGATTAGATTCTGTTACTTTCACAATTTCTAACCGCTACAAGAAACGTTTCGAAGAGAGGAAGGTGCCCTTCAATACGGAGATAATGGAACGGAATGTATGCAGAAGGGGCATAAAAGCAATAAGTTGAGAAAGAAGTCCATGAAGTGTGATAAAAGTTAAAGAAGAAAGTAGTAGGTGATGAAAAACAGCACAGCAGTGAAGCGGAAAAAAAGTGTTCCTTGACACAAAAAAAATGTATTTCAACAAAAAGAAGGCCTACCTATTCAATTCTCAGCTCGGGCCTCACACATTTTCCCCTGTGAGTGCAAATTCTAATGGATACAATATTTTTACCCCCCTGAGGGGAAAGAGGAAAGGATAGAATAAAAAAAGTTCAAGACAGCGGGAGGAACTGAAAAAAAGAGTAGCAATGAATCGAAAAGAAAATTTTCCCTCGCCTAAAAATAAACTTCTTCCATTAAAACGAAGGCTGACCCAACCATAACTTGATTTACGTCAAAATAGGGTTCAAACTGAATACCTAAATTTAGTTTGCATTTTTCAGCATTTTTAAGTTCTGGACAGTGTCGAGGACGATTAGAGGAGCCTTGCACTTGTCCTTCAACCCAATAAGTCCTCTTTGTATGAAAAGCAACGTTTTTTTACATGATTTGGGGCAGTTCATGTTAAATATATAGTAACACGCTAGCCACACAGTAACACCTTGCAATAAACCCTTCACGCGGCATACCTCAACACCTTCAGAAAGAAGTCTACCCTCTGCATCAGGGTCGGCAGGGTCGCTGAAGTGAAGCATAGGAGCAGGTCCAGTCTTTTCCTGGAAATAACGAATATCGTAAGAACACGTTCATAAAAACGATCAAGAGCCAAACCAAGCTAACAAAATGAATACCTTAAGGCCAAAGAAATCTATGTCACGTGTTAAATATATTGTGCAATTTACTCCACTTATTCCTTAGTGTTCGGTGCTTCGTGTAATCCGGGACTAGGTTCCTGAATTAATCATCAAAAAATGCCGAAAATGTATCAACATGCGTTTGAGGAAAACGTACAAACGAGTACACAATTTTAGCCTTCTAACAAGCACATGTCTTGCCCAACAACTTGAATTAGAATGTACATAACAAATAGAAGTCAAATCTTAATTTGAACATGAACTGAATTTTATAAAATCTTTTAGCATGAAGTATTGGCTATACTTTTAGTATGAAGGTAACTGCTCATGAAGAAAACAAATTCATCGAGGCATATCGATAAGAAGTATCATCATGCTTAAAAACTGGAAGCTTTCATGCGTTTCATTAGGGAATGGAAAACCTTTGAATGTAGTAGACAGCACCTCTCAGTGCACAATTCTGGGAATAAATAGTCTAGTGCAGTGTTATTCAATAATTTTTGGATGACAGCCACTTAGGTTGATTGAGGTTGCCCTAATTACTGCAAGTTAGCGTATATTATGTGAATCATAGATTAATGTAACCTAATATTACCCGTAGTGTGTTTATTTATATATTTATTTATTTGTTTGGTGTCCGCTTCTGAAGAAACATAGGATGTCTGAGTTTGCGGTATCATGGGTGCCAAATTCCTCAGTGTAACATTGAAAGATGGCCTTTACATGCATTGATATGTTTGACATTTTCTCAGGATAGTTTCGGTAAGGATAGGATTGGTTAGGTTTGCATTGGTTAGGTAATATTGACAGAATTTTTTCACGGGTCCACCGATGACATAGTCGGTAGAATTTCCACGAGTTCTGCTACTACCTAACAATACCCTTGGTTTATTTGTTTGGAGCTCGCTTCTTCCCTTTCTCTGTCACGCTCATAAGGATAGTTATAATGACCGTATCTGTGACACGAGTTTCACCAGCACACATGGACAACAATATTTTTATCACGGGTACTGTTAGGATGGATATAGTTGTTTGTAATCCATTTCTGGAAAAAAATTCAAGAAAGGTATTGAATCCCGTTATTTTTGACTGGCCATGCACACCAGTTAATTTACATATTTTTCGAGAGCCAAGAATTGAGTCATAGCAAGCCGAGCAAAGATGACCACTGGGTTAGTGGAACGCATTTGGTAGAGGGTTAGAACGATAGTTCGATTCATAAAATCCAAATAAATTATATATGCTTCACAATTATAAACAGATCCAGTCGAAGCATTTTGTGCATGTATAAATAACTTGTGGTAACATTTGTTGTAAGCAAGAAGTACGTCTAATTATGAAAAAACGTTCTTCATGGAGGTTTGCGTACATTAAATTGTATGGGGCCTGGACGCATGGAAAATCGTATTCCCCTGACAAGCAGAATACATGTAATAACATTAGTGTTCAGTAGACACTCATGAGTAAACCAATGGTAATGATCTAATTGTCTTCATTTCTTACACTCGTAATTTAGAAATATAAGCTTCTCGTGACAACTGACCAAAATGCAATGAAAATTAAAAACCATTTGAATGAATACATTTACCAGTAGAATATTGGGAAAAATATCGCTTGCATTAAAATAAATAAATCCAATTCCATAATGAAGCAAAATTTATCAAAGAAAACAAACCAAAAGAATTCGTGATGTAATTCCCAACAAACCCAAAATAATGAAAGCAATAGATAATTTCGTAATTTATACCACAGTTTCACTTACATCAAAACATCAAGCACTGAGACATCACATTAAAAATTCATTGTAACTTACTTCTGGGGTAGAGGTAAAGCTTACAGATTCCTTCATTAGACTGGGCACTTGAAGAAGGGCACTGCATACCATACGTTCTGCCGACAAAATTAATATGAGTTAATTATCCGAGAGTCAATATCATACGCGTAAAGTATAAAAATCTCTATCTCTTGAACATCTCATAACATTATTCTTCCCCCATGCGGTCTCAATCCATACACACCGTATGATAAATGGTATAAGAGCTTGACACACCAGAAATGAAAATATTAGCAGGAAATTATTAAATCTCTTAATTGAACATGCACATGACTAATAGCACAACTCAAACCATGATGAGTAATAGTATTAAGTTTAGTAGAGCATAGCTTAAATGGTATTTTTAGCTTATACAACAATTTTAATGATGAGCTGTTTTTTCAACATTTTTAGGTTTACTTCCGATGCAGTTTACCCACCGATTCCGTATTGTTTACCCATACACAATAATGCACATAGGCACTTGTGGATTATCTGTCACCACTTTTAATTTATGGTTTCCTTTTGATGTTGAGAATAGATTACATTAGGTTAGCACAATTAAATTGTTTATATTTTTAATGTCTTAAATTTTTATTTTGTTTCAGGCCAAAATGAATCTTTGGGACCTTCCAAGAACTGAAAAAGAAGGTCCCAGATATTATATTAAGTAAGTAAATTTATCAGAAAGGAATATAAATAAACAAGGATGCCTTCTCATATGAATAATCCAATCATACTGTCCAGATCATCAGTTCAATATTCATAAAACATTAACATTTTCCACTTTTTCCCCAAACAAATATTTTTTCCCTAAAAAAGTGGTGACATATAACCCACAAGTACCTGCAAATATACTGCTGTCTCATGGCCGTATGACTTGGGCAACATGAGGCACAATCAACAGAGCTGGTTGAAATTGATTTATGGTTGAGAAGCATTCTGATCAAACATTTACATGTTAATTAATTTATTCTGCAAACATTAATGAGAGTTGTTAGATAATTCAAAATATGCTAAGAAATCTACAATTTCATTATTTTGAACATGACCTAGTTTAATGAATATGACTCATTCTTTTAAGAAAGGGTGCAACTACTTAATTGTTATAAATGCAAAAATATTTAAAAAAATTTAATGATAATGAAACTTGGCATGTTAATCTACTTAACCTCTTCTCAAGGCACAAGTTTGCTCCCAGTGGCATACTGCTATTGCCTGCATTTTTAGTATTGCATATTATCTCAAGTCTCTGAAATAAAATAACTGCATGCTTCTTTTTGTTGTAATCTTATTCGATACATGATCTTAAATGCATTAGCTTAGTAATGTATTGCGTTTGCTGAGCACTTTTTGGTATGGCATTATAGTATCAGATATATGCACTTCTGCTTCTAAAATTTTCAGAGTAATTAACGATCTGTGCTGAAATTAGCAAGTCTATAATAAAATATTTTAAAGCAACAAATCAACAATATTCATAGAGCGATTCATTAGAATGCTTCATCACGATTTTGACGATTACAACTTGTTCCAGTAGCAAACGAGCATCGCAGATTACAAGCTCACTTCACGAAAATGAATATACAATTTAAACAATTTAAACAATTTATTTACCACAGGAGATACAGAGGTAGGTGATACAGAGGTAGAGTTTTACTTAAGTCTAGTACAATGGTCAAATTTGAGTATAGCTACCTGTGGGCCCGAATAAGTTCAGCGACTTCTAGGGCATCCTACCATCACGCTATTCTAGGGTGTACAAAAGTTTAACCTAGTTCACTTAACCTAGTTTCGCATTAGACTGATCATTGAGATGATTAACTCGATATTTTACAAGTCGGCTATATTTAACAGTATGTTCGATAAAACGATTCAAGAGCAGAGAGAAGATTGGTTATGGTACACAAGGCAAGTTACATTATGACATTATCATTAATACATGTAGGAGGCAAGATTTCGACACGGTGATCTTACACTACTAGTATTCTGATAGGAAGTGAGACTCAAGATGTCTTTTGAATACTTTGTACGAATTACATTCACGGATCTCTGCAGGTATAGAGTTCCAAGTTTTGGTTCCAACGAAGAGAATACTGTGTTGCGACTTGGCCTTTGAATAATAAGGAAGCATGAATTTACTTCTATTTCGGGTTAAATGGTCGTGATGACCAGTTTTCGCAGTTAATAATTGTTTTAGGCTATTGTCGCCATCATTTCTTAATGTTTTGTAAATGAAATTACAGATGGAGATTTTGTATAGATCCGAAAGTTTAAGTATTTGTAAATTTTTGAAAGAATCATTTGCGTGAGCATTATATTCTAGGTTCTTTACCGCTCTGACAGCCCTTTTCTGCAGAGTAAAAATTTTGTTGGTTTTATTTTTATCAGTTCCGTGCCATGCTTCTATTCCGTATTGCAAGTATGGAGAAATGAGCGTTCGGTAGAGCATTTGTAAAGCTGTTTCAGGCAGAAAATTTTTAACTTTATTTAGGATTCCGATGGATTTTGATAATTTAGAACTAATATGAGTGATGTGCTCTTTGAAGGTCAGATGTTTATCTATTATGATGCCCAGAAACTTACATGAGTTGGTTTCTTCGATTTCACCTTCGCCAATTTTAATGCATGGGAGAGATACATCTTTCTTGTATGAGAAAGTAATATAATTTGTTTTATCGATATTTAGGCTTATTTTATTAGCTTTGAGCCACGATGAAACCTTGTGAAGTTCAGTATTTATACTCTCCACAATCATAGCAGGATTTTGGTTCGGAAGGACCGCAGAAAGCGTACTGTCATCGGCAAAAAGTATGAATTTGAAGAATGATGTAGATTTTACAATATCATTGATAAAAATCAGAAACAAGAGAGGCCCGAGAACAGATCCTTGTGGAACTCCATGGCTAATTGTCTGTGGGTCTGATTTTGCGTCGTCAATGACAACGTATTGCTTCCGATTTGTTAGGTATGATCTGAACCAATCATGGGCAATGATTGGTTCAAAGATATCTTCAACAGTCTTGCATATATACATAAACGAACACCAGTATTGCACAGAAATTTATATTTTGCCTACATAAAAATGGACTACATGCAAAAGAATCCACCAGTTATTAAACAACACATCTGACAAATACAACTCCAGCGCTGCGCGCATCATTGCACCATCCTTCCCGCGGGACTGATGCGTAGTAATACAACACAGCACAACACAGGAACAAAGCTCCTAGCTTTCCGCAAAGCAATCTAATTCTAAGCTTCTATTACATTTTTGCATAATTAGCAAAGGCGTTGCCATTAATTGTTGTGCTTAAGTACCAACAGTATACTTCTACACTATTTAGCAAATGTTTTGTTATCGTACTTATCACATTGTATTTGCGCACGAACGAACGAACAACACCTTGCTTTGAGACACATAGCGCTCATCGAAAAGTCGCACTTCCGATGAGACATCGGCTCTCTTTTTGCGATGTTCTGGCTACTTTTGAGACACCTGAACAGCCATGAGACACTCAGAGGGGCCAAAATTTCTCTCAGTGTATGATGGCTGTCAATGTGAGGAAAGCACTGTCAAATTATTATACCCTGGTGGTGAGAACAAAACACATTTACTGGAGAGCAATAACTGAGACTTTAACATTGACTCCTCTCTCGCACAATTTCAACGGCTTTCTACTTGCCGAGCAAACACAATTCCCTTGGGAAAGTAGTTCCAATACTATTGACACGGTGTCAGCTTATCAGTGATTAATTCACCAATACATTTGTTGTAACACAACATTTGAACAAAATTCGTATTTTTTGTTTAATGTGTTTAAAGACTCGCACTATAAAGAACCAGACTAACTTCCACATTGGTGTGTTTCGGTCTCGTCTGAACCTTGCTCTGTGGGTTTTGATAATTTTGAGAGTGCAAAGATTCAGAGAGGAACACTTCTGGGGCGATTTGCGTTTGTTCCAAAATGGCAGAACTGATTCTGTTTGAGAAATACATGACGATGGGGGAATTAATGATAAGTTCATCAAATACACAACATCACTTCTAAACATATTTACTAGTACATATACGAATATCATAATGCTCCATCATGAACGCTTGATTAGGAGGCCTTTAGCAACTATCAAATCTCAGATTATTTCCTAAAATTAACAGGTGGACGTTCCCGATTTTCCTGAAATGATAAATAATAGTATATAACCGGATATGCTAAACCTATTCACCCATTTTGTAGAATTTAAAAAAGAGTCCTAATACGTATATTCTAATTTTATAGCTGCACCGTACTATTCACAAAATTTTCAATTTGATTGGAAAAGTTCACACATGAATTCGCATGCCCTAGTGAAGAGGTTGTAATAAGTAAAGTAATTTTTTTTTAGAAAAAATTAAAGCTGATTCTCACTTGTTATTAAAATCACGCAACTACACTTATCCGTTTCATTCAGGCTTTTTGGTTAAAATTAAGAGACCATTGTTATATGCACCACACGTTTCATTATCTTATGTTTTTTCCGATTTTCCGTGTAAAACAGAAACTAACCTATTCGTTCCCTAATTAAGACCTCGAACTCGTACAAACCTCGAATAGTGTTAGTCTGTTTTTTAGGGGGAATTTGCATCCACTGAATGAAACCTTTAATTCTCGATTGACCTAAAAACGACTGATTTACGCGAAACATTATATTCTCTCATCATTGATGTTAGTTTAAACACAATCTTTAGCTCTGCAGCCTTGAGTCCTACAAGGATCAGATTCAATCACTGACCTGGGTGTGAGGTAACATAAATAAAAACACCTTTACTTCGCTGTCTCTCTACTTTGTGGGAATAGTATTTTTACCCACTGAAAAAGAAATTGGCGATAAAAATTAATTTGCAGAAATTTATTAAATAATGTATGATTAAAATGCATAGCTTCACATTTTATTGCAGGTTAAATAGGCCCCAAGAAATTGCTCAAATCATACATAACCTGGTTAAGAGGGGTTCATGTTCAGCAACGTTCGGTTGAAAATTCAATGGAATTTTATAGCAGGCTGGGCTCGCTCGAAAGGAAGCGCAAACCTCGTTGGCTATTTTTCACAAGCTTTTCATTAGCCCGTTCTTGCCCCTGTCTTTCAGGGTACGTTAATTGAAGCGTGCCAAAAAAATGTGTAGTGTTCGTAAAGCGTAAACTCAAGTTTTTAGGGCCAATTACGCAGCATTTAAACATTAGCTGTACATGAGACCGGCTTATCTCTAGGGAGCATTGTTGCATACTGTTGCATATTAGCCAACTTAAATGAGTGTTCGTGTCAGCTACATGTGACAATGTTACTAGACATGACGTCCAGAATAGACATTTTTATGACCAATATACTCGGATCTCAGAAATTCGGAATTATTTTTCAATTGTTCGACTTCGTAGCCAATAAAATTGGCAGCGAGATGTACTGCCTGTACTATTTTTTCATATGTCGCGTAGCGAACCAAGATTTCAGGTGCATACCTAATGGACAGTCATGCGGCATTGTGTGCGAAATTATCTCCTAAGTTATCGGCTAAACTTGGTGTAACTTGATTGGTCCTGGTCTCTAAGCCGATGAATATTGGCTTTAGTAGTATACGTAGAAGCTGCAACAAGCATTTATCAACAACGGCTTCTTCAACCCAATGTTCGACAACATCCTGAGATATTATGTACTAAAAATTGACATCACCTCGCTGGACTAACCAAATCAAATCATCCACACCGTATGCAACCCAAAACATTGTTCATCGGCTTACAAAACTGGTGAACGCATACTGAAATAAATAATAAAAAAAACGAGACTTGCAGCATCGATAATGAACGTCTCCTACTCATAATCTACCATAGGAGCCATTCCGTTGCTGGCCTTATATCCAAGCACAATCACAGCGCAAAATTTTAAAACAAATATCGTGTACAATTGCAAATGGAATCTTGAGTACTGTGAGCTCACAATCGTTCGTACATCGGCACTGCAACTATTGCCCTCTCCAGAGAACTAAGAAAAAAAGAAAGAGGAAATCATTCATTTCCAAAAAAATTCGATCATTAAAATACATTCAATTATAAAAAAACTCTTTATATAAAGGTCTTAATTAATAAACAAACCATATGAGGTGAACAATAACTGTATCAGGGGGTAATTATGCTATTGAGAGAAACAATCAAAACAATTTCTTGAATATATCATTCAGCGCAACATGACTAAGAGCTTATAAATACTACAAAAGAATGCCTCGGAGGTCTTTCGCTATAAGTTAAAATGAAGGAAGAAAAGACGCGAAACCCTCTACCAAAATCGACTGAAACACCGTCGTAAAAGGTTTTCAAGTAGTTAGACAATGTTTGTTAATAAATAGAAAAACAAAGCGCAACACGCACATCTAGAAACATGTGAACAAACATACATGCAAAATGAATTGTTTGTTCAACGTACTGATAGTAAGATAACTTGTTAACTAATCCTTTGCTCAGATTTTCTTTTTCTTTCATTTGCCAAATTATATTTTGGGAAACACAAACGTACGACGTCCACTGGGGTAGCGATTAATTTCATTCTGAAACAATCAGCCAGCGTAATAAATAAATTTACTAAGTATCAAGTTCTTTCAGATTCAAGGTTCAGTGCTAACTTAAATGGTCTCAGAATATTAACTGTCAAGACTTTAAGGCTTTTTTTGCGAGAAAAGATACATAAATATAGAAAAACCTATGCACATAAGTTCTTGTGACCTAAAATATCGTGAAAAAAATTACAATGGATTCTAATTCGGGAACAACTAGTGAATAATAAAAAAATACTGCGTCACGAGCCAAAGCAATCCGACTGCAAATTCTTGAAGCAATGTTCATCACACACAATAAGTCATCAAGAAACAACCAAAGCACTGGAACTCATCGCATCCCCAAGCTTCTCTAACAGACCGTACTTCCAAGGGTGCCAGCCTCTGGAAGTCTACCTGCTCAGTTCATCTCCAGGTGACCACTCAGCAGCCAAAATCGGCTATGAAAATATTTTGGCTAGTTGGCTGCAATGTAGTGTTTGACAGAGCGGAAGCACGTCGAAACGTGTCACAAAATTGATTTGTAAATCTGACTCTTTGTAAGCTATTTGAACCTTTAGATCCTGAGACCATTTGTGGTTTCAAAAACATCGAAAAATTGAATAAAAAACTAATCCTGAATTAATTTGGCGTTATTTTTCACTAGACATGTTTAGGTGAAAGGTTTGTTCTTAAGTATGTATATAATTTTTAGATAAATATATAAATACCCGTATTATTCGATAAATATAATATAGTATTGCAAACCATAAAGAACCATTTTATGTACTTTTATTTTAAGCACATATCTATGCTGTTTTCCGAGTTAAAGGCCCTAGTTTTTAAAGTTTTAATTAAACGATTGTTGGTATTTTATAGTCTCAACGGTTTCACTACTATTCTAGCTGGGTAACAAGCTATGTGCCTGTTGGTAATAATAATAATTTTTTTTCCTTAGATTTCAATTAATTATCGAAATATCGTTGCCGTTCGGGGCTGCTTAAACTGATAGCGTTCTGCGGTGCGCGTGGTAAACGCATCGAACATCACATACAGTGTTGGGCGTTCAATATGTCATCCTAAAATTTTTCCGTACTTCCCTACACGAAAACAAGCCTACACTGCTAAAACAAATGATGCTTACGTAAAACAAAACAAAAAGTGTAAGAAACTAAAAAAATTTGCCTTTTATAAATTATATATTGACAATTTGCAAGGGAAATGAGCTGACTGTATTGTTCAGGTAAAGTTTTTATGTGAAAAAACTGTATATTCAAAAATCTATTTCTTCAGTAGTTAATATGCTTGATTCGCATCTAAATGAAATACTAAGAATCAAGAATGGCAACGTTTTAGTTTCCTTGTAGGTATTCTTTTCAGACGGAATGTTCTCAGAAGTATTATAATTTTTCATACGCAGGTTTAAATTTTGTGTATGGAACGCTATTTTCCAAACGTTGTACGGAAAATTTTTTCTTCGCGTCTTGAAGAAATGAGAGTAATTGCATAAAATTGTTCGTACATATTTGGCGTTCAATTTTCACAACGAAGACATCGTTCCTATAGTGAAGCGATAATCTAATCTCTGTATTGGGAATCTTATGATCAGACGGTGTCAGTCGAAGAACATGACGTTGCTCATTAGTTACTTGAAGCAAATTTACAGCTGTTAACAAGTAGATTTAATTCATGTGCCAGTCGCAATGGGTCCTAATAGTTTACTTCCGTTGTAGAATGAGGAAGAATATTTTTCACTCCATTAATTGCTTAAATAACGTCATCGCAATTATTTTTTAGCTCACGTTAGGCATTTTCATTTTGCGACAATGTGCTTGTCCAGAATGCTGCTTGCGAGAAGCGTTTTTTTTATCTCTGAATAATTTTCACCATGTGCAATTCGGTAATTATATTGCATATACAATTTTTAGTGCTTTATGTATATTTACTGTAAAAGTCTGAAAAGCTCTACTTATACCCTATACTGTAGATTACTGTTAAGTGGACAGCGTCCCCCTTCCGGAACTTTTTTTCGTTATTGTACCTAGAGCATTGAAACTTGATATACTGATAGGAAATGCAATTCGAAATCGTTTTCCTTCTATGACAAAATGTGAGTTCCTTTAAAGAAAACGAGATATTCATAGCAAACAGATTTTGGGGGATTTTTCAAAATGCTTCTAGTCAGACAGATTTGGAGCTAGAGTGATGATTATGGTATCATTGGATGCGGAAAAACGTGGATATTCCAAAAATCTATACGTTGTACCCTAACTTACCAGTTTTGAATGAAAGAATGAAAAAAATTGAGAGCAAATTCAGTTTTCCAAAAAATGCTGATTTATGACGTCATATATTTTAAACAAACAATTAAATTATCACAGTTCTGTATATTTCATATAAGCCCTTGTCATTCCGCATTCAATGATACCAAAATCCCCACTGTAGCTCAAAAACTGTCGGAGAAGAAGCATTTTGAAACCCCAAACTCCATTGTTTATATTATAAGCAAAACAAAAAAACATAAACATTTGTAATTAAATTTTTTTTTAAATTTTTGGTTCAGGTTAGACGCCTGAAATCATTATAGAGTAATCCAGAAACATAAGAGATGACATAGCAACGTCACGCCGTGAAGAAAGAGCCAAGGGGGAGGTGTAACACGATAAAATACCACTTCCCCGTCCCCTCCCCCCCATTCTTCGAACCCCCGTAGCGGGCGAACGAGTGAACGTACGAGTCTCATTTTTTCACAGGATGCACCTGACCTCCTACACTTCTTATAACAGCAAAAATCCCAGTTTCCCTAGTGTTCTCAAAAACATGGATTCCTATGGGGGACGCTGTCCTTAGGTTAGCACAGTTGGGGATTTAGATTCTGAATGGCCCTTAGATTGTGTTGTGTCTTGCCATTATCATTTTGTGTTGCCATCCTCGAACTCGCCAATAGGCGACGTCTCTGTTCCTGTATCGTTAGGGACTTCGGTATTGGTTGTTTTATCTGAGGAATTTATCGTGAGGGATATTTCCACGACATTCCGGTTTAATTGTAGTTCAGTAGTGTCCTACCGCACCAAATTAACAGAATAACATTTTAGCTCGTTACGCTTTTTTTTCTCATTTTCTAAAGTTAAGGAAGTAGTCTTGTTTTCTTCTATCTGTGAGTTATTTCTCATCGAGTGTTGAATAATTTAAAAATACGTAGTCCGACCGTTCCCAGTGTCTTCACACTAATTAAAAGAAAAGTAGATAAACTGAATTTGCGAAATATCGTTTACTATGATATTCAGAATGTGCTGGACATTAATTTTTGAAAAATCTTCAACAACTATTAACCAAAAACTTGGGGCAAACTGTTAAAAAACGTAGAAATAAAATTTATTCTGTTGACGTACTAAATTTTGAACTGGGAAATGTATTTTACTCTCTTTTTACCTTACTAAATAAATGCGTGTGTTACCTCACAACCACACTGTTCATTTTCCACATAGTACGTGCAGTATACGGTATAAATTTATTAAATTGCTCGCTAAATAAACAAAATTTGTGAAAAACCCATTACAAAATTTGAAATTTATGATGGCTATGCATATGTAAAAACGTGGATTGACGAAACTCGCTGTTATCAGAAAATTTTCTTAGTATGACCGGTTGCCGTGGATAATTATTAACACATTAAAAAAAAAACGGAATACCTTACAAGTTACAGTATATCGAATTGGTGGAAAAATTGTGAGGTGTTTTGTCAACTTTTAATTTTTTAAGATAGAAAGGAAAACCAACGTGGCTAAGAATATCATGATACAAAACAAACGTTTCGGATTATAAATATCCATCTTTCGCACTGGCTGTAACTTCACCAAGCCATCCAACTCATCTATAAGAGAACACTGTTTGAAGAAAAACCATATTTTCAAAAGTACAAATTTTTAAATTTTGGACTCAACATCAAATTTCTCCGATCTCTGCATTTTAGAATCGATTTACGTTTTAAAAAACCGTCCGTCAATAAATGAGTGTGATACGGCGGTTAAAACTTTCCATTGTTTGTTGAAATTTTGTATAGTTTTTTTTTTGTTTTATCATGTCTTTTAAATTTCATCATCTTTCATCCGACTCATTCAGAAGATTTATAGTTACGTTTCAATGCTTCGATTTGTTGTATCTCAGAACACTGAAGATGGATTTTTTATAATCCGAAAGGTGTGTTTTTTATCACGATATTCTTAGCCACGTTGGTTTTCCTTTTTATCCTAAAAGTGAGATTACCCAGAAATCAATCTATTTCATTTAATTTTTTAATGATTGTAACTACAACTTTCCCTGCCCACTCATGGATATAGCATGACGTGGTAAAAGTGCATTCATTAAACGAATATTTTGATAAGTGCGCAAAAGCACGCTAACCAAACAAAGAGTCAACTGAACTGCTGAGCGCGTTCAATTCAAACGTTCAATTATTACACTTTGCTTGAAATCAGAGATGGAATCTGACATACAGGAGATGTATAATCCCAAATGCACAAACTTGATTAAGTTTTGGAAGCAAATCATGCTCTACGGAATCAGAGAAATAATAATACACTAGCTATCAACATCAGCGGAATAGAGTTAATAAGTTGGTAATGAGAGCCTTCATTGGGAATACTCAACAACCGGGTGGTAAACTTCATTGAAAAAATATCGTATAACTTATTACTCACTCTTACAGGAAGGCTGTTTCTAAGGTTACAAAAGCCACATTTAATATTTTTTCCCCGGTGTCCACTCAAAACAAGCTTCGTTGTTCAACTTTCAACACTACTTCAATAGAAGCTTCGCTCAGAGGAATTCCATTGTTATGAAGGTAAGTAACATCTAGGAATTAAGAGTAAAAAATAATCACGGCTTCAACTCTCCTCAATTAGGCATTTGAATATACCTTTTTTTCGAACAAAATATGCGTACAATAATTCGATTGAGCATCAAAACCGAAAATGAAGCGGATTGCATGGACTCTTTCGGAAGAATTTGCTAAAACTACTCATATCCTTTCCTGAAATCGAAATTCGTTAAATTTTTCACAGAGAATTGGTAGTGGATTGCATTTATTTTGTGAGTAATATCTATGGAAAATTTTATATTTCCCTAACATAATCTGGCATAAATCAGCAAGACACTTTTTCCCTACCTTTGCCTCAGTGGTCCGTTACACTGAAACTTGATTTAGTAAGAATACATTGAGATTTTAGAAGTGGTGTTTAAAATTTCGATGGTTATTGATAAAAATACATGTTTCATAGATTGATGAACGCCGACCAAGATATCATGAGCTTCTAAATTAATACCAAAAGTTGGATTTGCTGAACATTTTTTGTTCATTTACCGAACAGCTCGTACCGTAACTCAGCTAGACAAAACAAAGAATGCGTAATAAAACAACAAAATTTAACCTGTTATAGGTTCTTTTCTATTACGTGAGAGCACGGAATTACGAGATGGGGAAATAAATTAAATTACTATTTGAGGAAATATTCTTAAAACAGACACTACATTGTGCCATAACTCGGATACGTCGAATACGTGATAGTGAAAACATAGATTTAATGTGTACAATCTATAGAAAAAATAAACTGTTGCATGAAGAGATTTGTATGATTTATTTTATTGAATTAAGAAAAATACAAGACATTGTTTTCCTACAACAAATGGCGTCGAATTTTATTTATCATGAAATAATATTTGCTTTCAGTTTCTAAATAACATAATTTTGGATATCATGCCACTTTAACCGATACTGCTAGCTATAGCTTGCCAGAAAAAACTCCATAGTTTAAACTGATGGCTGATGTTTTTATATGAATTTAAAAAAAAAATTATTTCGCTGACGGCAGCAGGCTCACTCTCAACGTTTCTTCGTATACCAAAAAATGTCTCAAAGCTTCTTAACACTTTGACGTCGACGTGCGCCACCGGTGGTACACAGAGGTAATTTTCATAATGCTGCTGACCGACCGGTAGCCTCAAACTCAATTTTCATAAATACTTAATCAAAGCTAAATGAAGGTACGATCCAGTTCATGTTCGGTATTTTCAAAATAGTTTACTACAATCGACTTGAAATTTGAGTGTGGCATTGAACTTAATATTTAGTAGTCTCAGCCAAAGTGTTAAGTTTATCGTAGGAAACCGTCTGCCATATCCTGAAGGACAAGATCAACATTGACCTCTCCGACACTGACATCACGTCAGCTACAAGAATGGGGAAAAAACAGTAACTGGGAACGTAGATCAAAGAAACATTGCATTTGAACTAAAACATTATAACAAAAAACGTGAAATACTCAAAGCCTGCCGAGAAAAGAAACCAAAGTTCTTCTTCATAAATGAATACCTCATACCTTCACGAGCTAACGCCATGTACATTCTGAGGATGGCCGAAGGGAAATTCCCGGATAAAGTTGGAATCCCAAGAACACAGGATGGAAACATCTTCATACTTAACCCCGGAAACCCAGATTCAAGACGCCGCGAGATCAATTCGCCAGATGACCTCGAGCAATACCTGATGTAACAACTCAATATGTCATCGAAGCAGATCATGGGTGACTAGACTAGGTGATCCCCTAAAGTAGATATGTCAATTTCGTATTAGTTTAACCTCAATTAGGTATCATGTCAGTTTAACCTCAACTTGATGTTAGTTTAACCTGAATCTATACAAATGTATAACAGATGTGTTTGTAAACATTTATGACAGCTGTGAGTGAACTTTTGAAACAACGCAATCAGCAATTTATTTACCTACCAATGTTACTGTGAATTTTTTCTTTTTTTTTACCACTAAAGTTATTATTACGCGTAAACCATATTAGCTGATTATATCATTGTCGTTATAATCTTTAAAACTTATTACCTGTTGTATGTGAACTTGTGAAAACGCCCTCATGCAGCAATCTGTTTACACCAATGTTGGGATATTGAACTCCAATATTTATCGCTCATGGACTGAGTTTATGTGTACTCACGTAATCGCACTAGATTTTTTTTACTCTATTCTCTCGTACTTCATAAGCTAGTTTTTTTAGACAGGAATATCCCTTAAAGCTTGACTCTGTATTTCGTTTTAAGTTTTATAGTGCCTAATTCTTACTGTTTACTAATTTTAAATGACTGATCACCTTGAGATATTCTAGGAAATCGACCCAGATCTCAATCATTTGAACAGAATATATCCAAACCTAAACGACTCTCATGAGTGTAGGTATACTAATATATCAAAATTCAACAAAACTATACGAATAACTGACCGAGATTTCTCACTCCTGTGTTTGAACTGTAGGTCACTCTATCCAAAATTGGAAGAGATACAATGTACTATTACTGAACTTATATAGAAACAAGACGTGATTAGCTTCACCGAAAGCTGGCTAGATGACTCGACTAAAGACATGATTCGATTTGAAAATTATCATAGTTACCATTCGCTAAGAAAAAACCAGCGGGGCGGAGGCATCAGCACATATATATCTAACCACATAGACTCGAGAGCCAAAGCAAGTGCAACAATGAATCAGGATCATATAGAATCACTCTTCGTAGAACTGTCTATAGATGGTAAACGCATTGTGCTTGGAACGGTGTATAGGCCTCCTACAGCCTGTCCTATATCCTTCCTGAATGAGCTGAATCGTATTATTTCTCAGTTCAACAGGCCCTTATACAATGACATAATAATATGCTGTGACTTCAATTATGATCTACTGAAACATGAAAACTATGAACCCATCTCTAATTTCCTAACAACCTTTCAGTCTCAATCCTTCCTTCCGACCATTACAAAGCCTACACGAATAACCTCAGAGTGTGCTACGCTGCTTGACAATATCTTTATGACAGACCCAAGTGATTTTCTTGCTGAAATAATTACTTCTGACTTATCAGATCAATTCCCAGTTTATCTTATTAATAAAAATGTCTATATTGCTTGCACCAAGGCACGGGCTGAAACTTACTAATATCGTAAAATAAACGAATCAAATCTTAAAGAAATGCGCACCGTTCTAGAAGAATCAATGCATACATTGCACATCTCTCAATAAAACAATAACGCTACGAGCATTGATGAAGCAGTAGTAAAGTTGACTGCAACTTTAATGACCGCATACAATCAGTGTTGCCCAATTGTAACTCGTACAGTTACCCCGAAAAATCAACAAAAGCCCTGGATTACTAGAGACATCGTGATAAATATAAAGAAACATCAAGCGTACCTAGCCCTCCTTTGCGAAGGGCGAATATCAAGAGAAACATATAACCGATTCAGAAACTATGTAACAAACCAGATAAGAACATCAAAAAAGAACTACTTTACGCTCAAGTTTACTCAATTCAAAACTGACGTTAAAAAGACTTGGTATCTCCTTAAGGGGAAAAAAAAGTCTGTTATTTATGGATGGATTTCTCTGACATTTTCACAGTAGGTGTGAAATGATGCAAAGATCAATTGTTATTTCGACAAAATTTTTGTATCTGCACTTTGTTTTTAATTTTTTTTCGAAAAATATGAAAAAATAGGGGCTTTTTAAAATCTATCTTCCTCTACAATTTTGAAGTTACAGAACCAGTACTTCGGTTTTAGATTGCTTATATGTCTATATAACCATAAGCAATAGGGAATTTCGATAACTTCTTTTTGTGGATTTTGGGAATTAAAAATGAAAAAAAATTGACTTTTTCTTCATTTTTTTTCTTTATGTCGTGTGATATTCAAAAAACTAGATGTATCCAAAAATTCCATTGCTTAACGATACTCCTTCCTAATCCCTATCGAATGGTATATAAACCATTCTTGTAGCTCTAAAACTGTGGAAGAAGATACATTTGATAAACCAATTATCTTGTTTCCAGAAAAACGTGTTTTTCACAAAAAAAAAATTGTGTTTCTTTTTATCTTTTGAACTACAGATTTTCTACAATGAACTCTTGAGCGTTTGTAGCTTTTTTTAAGCCCTTTTGATTTATATAATTTACATTGCTGTAGCTCTTTACCTCTGGGAAAAAATTTTCAACAAAAGACAACCCGTGTAATTCTTCAAAACATCCACTTTTTTTATTTTTTAATTTTTTTTCAATCAAAATACGTTTTTTTTTTCAAGTCAACTCCTCTGTTTTGTAGCTCTTTTCAAGCCCTTTGAATTGGTGTGCTCGTCATAGCCGTAGCTATGATACTGCAGCTGTCATCGAGCTATGAATGAAAGCTGCGGTATCATAGATACGGCAGAACAACTAAATTTTGAAATTGTCAAAATTTATAAAAAAATATTGAAATGTTTCGTTTGTATAATGGAAGCACTTTGAGTAGCCCATGAACGAAATATATTGTCATTCCCGCAGAGAAACACGCTCAATTGACCCCAATAATGAGGGGGGGAGGGTTCAAGGTCACGCCACCCCCATCGCTTTCCACCCCTCTGGTGCGCGCACTATTCGGAGTAGACGTAAACGGAAAGTACCAATGGAAGCGCAAGAAAATCCTCTATAAGATGCATATTAAAACAGAAAATCAGCACATATCCCGATTTTTATCAAGACGGTACCCAGACGGCCTCCTTAACTCTTGCTGTAAACCGAATAATGCCGATAAAAAGAAAATTGAATATGTTATTCAAGATTATGTAAAATACCATGAGAAGAAAGAAATTGCTAATCTCTTTAACAACTTCTTCGTGAACGTAGGAAAAACTATCTACTGATCACCTGGAATTTATGGATCATATTCGAGAACCCAACTCCTTTTTCTTTACGCCTTCAAACTCCTCCGATGTAATTACGTGCATAAACAACATGAAAAATAAATCGAGTGGGTTACAAACGTTTCCGACTAAAGTACTTAAACATATTGCTGACATTGTAGCCCCGCTGATCTCAAATATTATTTACCAGTCTCTCTTACTAGGCATTTTCCCGAACTCCCTTAAAGTTGCTAGAGTCCCCCCTATCTTTAAAAGTGGTATAAAAACCTGTGTAAACAATTATCGACCTATCTCCGTACTACCAATTATTAGCAAAGTATTCGAAAAGATTGTGTATAAAAAAGTGTACTCTTATTTTGAACAAAAATCATTTCTTTACGATAAACATTACGGCTTTCGCTCTAAAAAATCAACAACACAGGCTATATTAAATCATATACAATTCCTCTATTCTAATAAAGATGAAGGAAAGCCTGTCTTCTCTGTATTTCTTGACTTTCGAAAAGCAGTTGATTGTGTGGACCATAAAATACTACTATCGAAACTACACTGTTATGGCATTCGAGGGATTGCCCATGATTGGTTCAGGTCATACCTAACAAATCGCAAGCAATACGTTGTCATTGACGACGCAAAATCAGACCCACAGATAACTAGCCATGGAGTTCCACAAGGATCTGTTCTTGGGCCTTTCATGTTTCTGATTTTTATCAATGATATTGTAAAATCTACATCATTCTTCAAATTCTTACTTTTTGCCGATGACAGTACGCTTTCTGCGGTCCTTCCGAACCTAAATCGTGCTATGATTGTGGAGAGTATAAATACTGAACTTCACAAGGTTTCATCGTAGCTCAAAGCTAATAAAATAAGCCTTAAAATTGATAAAACAAATTGTATTACATTCTCATACAAGAAAGATGTATCTCTCCCATACTTTAAAATTGGCGAAGGTGAAATCGAAGAAACCAACTCATGTAAGTTTCTGGGCATCATAATAGATAAACATCTGACCTTCAAAGAGCACATCACTCATATTAGTTCTAAATTATCAAAATCCATCGGAATCCTAAATAGAGTTAAAAATTTTCTGCCTGAAACAGCTTTACAAATGCTCTACCGAACGCTCATTTCTCCATACCTGCAATACGGAATAGAAGCATGGCACGGAACTGATAATAATAAAACCAACAAAATTTTTACTCGGCAGAAAAGAACTATCAGAGCGTTAAAGAACCTAGAATATAATGCTCACACAAATGATTCTTTCAAAAATTTAAAAATACTTAAACATTCGGATCTCTACAAAATCACCATCTGTAATTTCATTTACAAAACATTGAGAAATAATGGCGACAATAGCCTAAGACAATTATTGACTGCGCAAACTGGTCATCACGACCATTTAACCCGAAAAAGAAGTAAATTCATGCTTCCTTATTATTCAAATGCCGGTTGCAACACAGTATCCTCTTCGTTGGAACCAAAACTTGGAACTCTAAACCTGCAGAGATCCGTGAATGTAATTCGTACAAAATATTCAAAAGACATCTTGAGTCTCATTTCTTATCAGAATACTAGTCTTGTAAGATCACCGTGTCAAAATCTTGCCTCCTACATGTAACTAATGATGGTGTCATAATGTAACTTGCCTTGGGTTCCATAACCAATCTTCTGTCTGCTCTTGAATCGTTTTATCAAACATACTTTTAAATACAGCAGATTTTACCTATATTGTAAAATACAGCATAAAATATCGAGTTAATTATCTCAATGATCAGTCTAATGCGAAACTAGGTTAAGTGAACTAGGTTGAACATTTTTGTACACCCTAGAATAACGTGATGGTAGGATGCCCTAGAAGTCGCTGAACTTGTTCGGGGCCACAGGTAGCTATACTCAAATTTGACCATTGTACTAGACTTAAGAAAAATTCTACCTCTGTATCACCTGTGGTAAATAAAGTTTAAATTGTTTAAATTGTTTATTGAGTAGCCGCAGGGTGGAATGTACAAACGATATAAAATCTGTCGTACAACGCGTTAGCTGTACGTTTTTTCGCAAATAAGTAAAAGGTCTTGAACTCAAAAATGTAATCTAGAAAAAAAAATAATGGAAGTAACATGTATGATCCGTTGTAAATCCAACCGTTAACTTTACTACATTGTGTACACAATTGCGTAGCTATTCGCAAACACAATCGTAGTAAAAAATACTGAGAAAATTGGCAGTCATACGTAGTGTTATTGAAGTGAAGATGAAACTCCCATGTAAAAGTAGCGGTACTAAATAGCATCACCTAACAAAGCATCCATAGTATTGTAGGATATGAATTTACGTGCATAAGAAGATCCACTCACGCTAAGATGCATGATACCCAGTATTCACTTTGCTACAATATTATTACACTCGAACTAACTAAAATTTACAATCAATAACGTCTTATCCAGCAGCGCATGAGAACTATCCCCAGTTTTAATGTCTCCGACATCGACAGTGTAAATCTCGTCTCAGTATCCCTTTCAATCACTTAGATTCACTAATACTGTGAATTGAATGATGTTCCTGAAATATGGGAGTGCACAATTATTGAGACCCATTACATCTTGAGTAGAACTAACGGAACTTTCGGAAGGCGCCAAAGCATCTGAGAGAAGAGGGAGGAGAGCGGGATCCGTGCGTCTTTCCAAAGAATTTATTTGCAACGGTGAATTCAGACGAGCTGCCATGCAAATTCTTCTGAAATCAAAATGTCAAAACTTATTCAAATTGTTACCTGCGTGTGTATCAATTTATTCACACGCGTATTCTGTCTTTCAGTATTGCTAAACGAAAGCATTTGAAATGTTACCACACGTATGTATAGAATTTCATTTCCACAATTTTTATATTCAAAGAGATTATCAATATGCAATATCATAGACTAAGGTAACCTTATTTCCCAGTCTGTAATTTATCGTCTGGCAAACGATAATTTACGTCTGAATTTACCGGTAATTATAACCTTCTTCTTCCTATAAACCGACGATATATACGTCGGAATTAGTGTCTGGAATGTCTCATATTATCGTCGGATTAACGTTAAATACCGGTTCTGATCGTAAATTTTGGACGAAGACCGACGATATTAACCAGTTAATTACCGGTAGTTGAACGGTTATTATAGTCGGTCTTCGTTTAAAACTTACGATAATTACCGGTAATTTAACATTAAAAATGGCTACTCTAACCACAATATTCAGGGACAGTCATAAGCAGTGCAACGATTTTTCCCAAAAAATTGCGAATTGCTTCTAAGCCACTCCTCGTGAAACGCATCTGTCTAATTACCGCGAATTTGAAGACTTCGCAAAAATTACCGCAATTACTTATATAAATTCAAAAAAATTATTGAATACTGTCTAAATATTTCATCAAGTTTCTTACAAATTGCGATAATTGAACAGTTTAGTATTACAGGGTGAGGCCTATTTTAACACGTAACAATGCATTATTAGAAAAATAGCTGGGATACAGATGAATGCTTCAGTAAGAGGGCTCAAAATTATTGTCATCTTCATCGTAGAACACGAGACAATTACGATAAGTCTCACAGTACAATATAGTCATTTCAAATCGCCACTGATTTATAAATAGGTTAAGACATTACAGATGTTCAACAAAATTAATATTTTTATTTCATATTCAAAAGCCGCCATTTGACTAATAAAATAAATTCTTACAAAAATATTGGCGGCACGCAAATAATTCCATCACAAGTTGTTTGTAAGATTCCCCACTGCAAACAGTACGCATATGACTTTCATTTAAAATTAACCACCGCCACAAAAGGACTTGCCAAGCAACCGATTACAAAGAAAATTTTACCATTTATAAATTAAATTTGCACACTTCCATTCTTAGACATCAAATATCTACAATGCCCAACCCTCTCAACCACTACACATCTTCGTCCTTTAATTGGGATGAGGAGACGACAGGGCCCGCACTAATGCTATCGAGTCGCAAGTAGCAGAGAGCGGATTTATCCTCCACAGCTATACCTCTTCAGAAGAAGTTACCCTCCACCTCCCGCTTCTATGCGGCTCCGATATTTGTACTCTCTATAGAATTCTTAATTTACAAGGTATTCACATCATAAACAAGTGAACAACTCAAATTTTTCATATGGAACTTTTCCATATAACTGGTGCTATTAGGCACAGAAATTTTCGTAATGCCGAAACCTCCTGTTCGATTAAAAAAAAATAAAATCCGCAAAAAAAATACAACATACATTGGGTTCTTTTTGGTACCAAAAATAGATGAACAGATGCCACTTCAAATTATAATTAGTACGATCAGTAAGTACTAGTATCGAATGAACTCATTAATTCGTAGATGAAAATATTATCTTGACATCCGTTTTTTTGACATTCCAGCCACTGAAGTTTTCTTAATGCCGATACCTCATGTTCAATAAAACAAAAATGAATTCCAAAGAAAAAATGAAAATACAGTAAGGTCCTTTTTGGTACCAGAAATAGATGAACAGATCCGACATCATGTTAATACGATCAGTAAAAACTTGTTTCAAGATTAGATTTGATAATAGTGTATTTGTAGTCTTCCTAACCGCTACAAATAAGAGCGTATCGAAGAGAGGAAAGAGGAATACACCATTTAGTGTGGATATTAGGAAATGCGGAATCTATGTAGAAGGGGTATAGAAACAGCAAGTTTGAAAAGAAGTTCATGAAACACGATAAAAGTTGAAGAAGAAAGTAGCAGGTGCTGAAAAACAGGACAGCAGTGAATTGAAAAAGGTCGTCCTTAAAATAGAAAAATGATTTTATTTCAACAAAGAGAAAGCCCACCTAACTCTCAGCTCGGGCCCCCACATCTTTCCCCTGGGAGCGCCAATTCAATTAGATACAATAATTGTATCCCCCTGAGGAAACGACTAGTTCCCAATGAACTCTTCAATTCGTAGATGAAAATGTTATTTCGACATCCATTTTTTGATATTCCAGCCACAGAAATTTTTATAATGCCGATAATACCTCAGGTTTTTAACCTGCTAACTATTCCACGGAGGCCGGCACAAGAACATCAACGTATTCGTGAAGAATTCAAAAATTACATAAATGAGAGACACAAATTATATCCAAGTCCTATCACGAGCCATCCTATGTTAATAATAGCATAACAACACAAATTATGTGTTACGATTGTTAACAGGTATGTACTTTTGAATTAAATGGAAAATTATTTCAGCAACAGATTATTTAAAGTCGGCAACCTAGAAACGATAGTACTTCATAAAAAAATTATATTTACAAGCACAATTAGTAAAATTAGACCGACGCCTTGCTTTCAATAAATCTATCAATGTGAAAACTTAAGCTCTCGCTCCTTTTCTAGTTCAGGGGAAACTTTTTGGGTTGGGATTAGGCATGAGGACATGACGGCAGAACAACTGAGAGAAAACACCCTACTTTTAAGACTGCCAATAACGCACTACCAAGTCAGTCGCAGTGTTGCCAACTCTATAGCGCAGCAAGGAGCTAGATTTCGAACAGAAATCCGCTAGATTATTGCTGAATGATATATTTCGTTTAGACAGTAAATTACAACAAATAATAAGCCAGCATAGCACGTTAAACACATTAAAGATTGACTTGCAAGTATTAACTAAATTGATTTAACAAAAAGTGTTCCTTCATCGGCATTTGAGCGTGACAATGCTTATAAATTCGTTGCTATGGAAGAAACGTGATTTAATGGATTGTTTTACGACCCTGACAAGTAAAGTAGACCCCTGAGCTAAATTTCACTACTCCTTACTTCCTTTTTTACTACTTTTCAAATGTTTCTGCTTTTCACTACTTTGCTACCTAATAGACGAGTTATGGGAATGAAAGAAACGTCCAGTAAGAAACATTAGGCATTAGTATTGAATCATATGAGTTACATACTTCACATTTCATCATGACAGGTCTTAGTTTACGTGAGGTATCAGCGATGGCTTCATTGTAGGAATTACATAAAAAGAACTTTTCTCTCTTGCTTCAGACTCAAACAAATCTAGAGGGACTTCACTCACTGAGTTTCCAAAGTTTTATTGATTGTCTCTGGCCTGTTATCAATATGAGTATCACATATTTAATTTTGACTGTTAAATGAAACAGATTCACTGTTCAAGTCTAAGCTTTTATCAGGAAGTGACTAAGAATTAAAGGGAACTAAGTACTGTTCCCTTCATAGGCATTATTGGATGATTTTGAAATTGATTAATCATTAACACAAGGTTTGGAGACAGTACCAAGTACATCAGGGCAAGTGTGATAAACTAGATTATTTCTTATCTAACTTTTCAACGTTACAAAATCTTTCCAGAACAACACGGTAAGAACAGTGGTAAGAAATTCACTGAACATGTTTTTATTGATCCACTGTCAATAGTTGAAAAGTTAACCATCTATCTAGTCTATGAAAAGCAATATTTTGATGTACAAACATCATCTCCAGGCTAAAAATATATATTAAAAACTTTCAGTCACATTGATAACATGCAAATCTAATGCTCACAGCTACATCAGACAAAGCGATAAAAGTCATTTAAAATTTTTGTCAAAAAAATCTTTAGTTTTATATAAACAAGGTAAAATTTAATTTTAAAAGGTCAAATTCAATGTAAAAAAGCTCAGGTTCAATGAAATAGCTCAAGTTCCATGTAAAAAAGCTCAAGTTTCATTCAAAAATGTTCAAGTTAAATTTAAAAAAATGTCAATATCAATTTAAAAAAGGCTCAAGTACAATTCAAGGAACTCAATTTCGATATGAAAAATGTCAAGTTTTATCTATAAAATGTCAGAGCGGAAGGTAAACAATTTTTGAAACAAGCTTTTCCAAATTTAACTTGGTCCATTTTAAAATACACTTGACATTTTCAAAATCAAACTTGATCTGTTTTGAATTCAACTTGGTTTTTTTAAATTGAACTTGGGCTTTTTAAAAGAAAAATTAAAAAGGTGTAGGTAACAGTATTGCTCTAGGTATAGTGTTAAAAATATGTTAATACTGTTACCTAATCTTACTACAGTAGTACATATTGCTGTGGTACAAATTTAGTTTCTAGTCAGTTTCTTGTGCTCTCATTTCGAACATTATTACTTTGTATGTTGTAGCTTGAGTATCCGATTTATATTTTATAAATATGACAAAATTTTATTTCTGCATAATTTTAGCCTGAACATGATGTTCGTACATCAAAACGTCGCTTTTTATAGATTACAGAGTTAGAGAACTTTTCAATGATTGACCCTGTTGCAATAAAAATATGTTGAGCGAATTTATTACTACTTTAACACATAATGAACTGGAATGATATCGTAAAGTGAAAAATTGTGGCACACTAATTTAAATTCGTCATTAGATTGAGTACAATCTTCTGAATTAATTATGCTCATGCAATTCCTCTAATGCTTCTACTGCACAAGCAATCCAGAACATAATTTGAGCTTCTGCAAAGACATTGTAGATAGGTAGTGGGATGTTAGCAAAGGCATACCAGAAAATAACTATCAGTAAAAATGAGTTGGAGTGGGTGTGAGAAAATATTTAATTTAATTTTTTTCCGCAGATATCGCTGGTGTCCATTAGAAGTTTGATTCAGAAATACACCACACCTCATCTCTAAAAACACAGCTGAGGTGACTCAGAATAGAATTTGTTATGTCACCACATATGTTAACACAAGATTTTACTAACTTTGATGCCTTATCTCTCATCACTTTGATGCCCTATCTGTTGTAACTTTAGTAATTGTGAAGCGTTTGCCAGTAATCGATTTTTAGTTTTTCGGTGCCTAGACATAATTAATTATATCAAAATGAACAAGTCTTCTTCTATGCACTTTCCGTCGGAAATGGGTAGTTTACGAGTTATAGCGATAAATGTCTTACCGCAACTCTAGTGTTTGAAGCGGAAAGAAATTCGTCGAGCGCGTCGTTTAGCAACACTACAATGAACTCTCCCTTCCTACGCGCTCATATGATCGAGGGCATTCCCGCCATCTCAGATGAAAATTAACATACCACTATAACTCGATATTTTTGGGTGATATCCTTTATTGTGTTTTCAACTAAAAGATCCTACAAGTGGGTTCAGGCTTTGCAGGCTCCGCAGGGTGAGCTATTAATGAATTAAAAGGTATTCAAACGTACTCAAATAGCGCAATCGCTCAAAAAATAAAACCTTCCGCTCTAACTCGTAAAATACCCACTTGCCGCAAAAAGTGTATAGATGAAAAGTAGTTTATATCAATGTTATTCCCATGATTCAAGCAACAAAAATTCGAAAATCGATTAGTAGCTGTTTATTCGATCGCATTCGTCCTCATGGAGGAAAATTAACATACCGCTCTAACTCGTAAAATACTCATTTCCGACGGAAAGTGCAATGACGAAAACTTGTTTATTTCGATCTAATTAACTATGTTTAAGCACTTGAAACTTAAAAATCGATTTCTGGAAAATGCTTCACACTTACCATAACTTTTCATGTCTAAAAATACAATACTAATTAGGAAAATATGCATGAACGAATAATTTTCAAAGCCAAATATATTACTTGAAAGTAAGGTCAATATTAAATTTAATGTTGTCAACGATTTCAATAATTTTGTTGCCACATATTGGTAATATGGTAAAATCGAAGACGTTTTACACAAATGACATTATGCACGCAATTAGCTTATTTTCGAGATATTTAACTTTGAAGTTATAAAAACGTCGTTTATAAAATTTAACAAACTGATACGTAAATAAGCAGAAGTACAATTTTACGTAACAATTGGCGAGGGTATGTTAGGTAAAGTTAGGTTAGTAACATTAAATTCAACATTACATTGACAACATCAAATTCCATATTGACCGAAAGTGATTTCCTGTAGCGGTTACACGAGGTTATGCTTTCCATCAGAAGGAAAGTCACTTAGAAATTTCACATTTACACTCAAACTAATCAAACTAATTATTAGGACAATATTATGAAAATTATTTAATCTAATGTATTTAATCCTTAGTATTCAATGAGTGAGCATTGAATGCTTCACATTTCCTCAAGATAGGACTTCCAGAGCTGGACTCAATGGTAATATTTTTACGCTATTATACACAGTTATCATTAAATTTTCTCACACAGAAAACAATTGGCACCATCGCAAATCCAAACAAAATTGGCAGTAGTAAATTACCAAAAATTTACTGAGAGTAACTATCAGCACAAATAAATCTTAGGGTAGAAAAATATTTCCAATTAAAATTTTGCTCAAACCATGATTTTGCTGGGATGAATCAGCAGCTTTATTCAGTTATACACCCACTTTCATCCACACTGTTTTAAGAAACGCAGCAGAAGTAAATCATATTAGTAATTTTAATAACACCAAACAACTCAAGTAACTTCTTTGTAACCTCTTTATACCTTAAACCCTGTTTATTATGATAGAGTAACTTGAATGGTAACTTTGATGCGTAGCCGTTTAGTTGCTATAAATAAATAAATCAATAAATATATATGCATATATATATATATATAGTGAATTTGTGAATGCACAGGAAATAATTTTGACATCTCACGTTACCAGTAAACTACATCAAAATAACTGAAATACCAACATTAGGGAAATTAGATCTTGGTCCACATATTATTAGCTCTGAGACAATTTCAATGTTTAGACCTTAATACTTTGAAACAATCCAAACAGTCTACAGTGCCAACGCTCAAACTTCGATCACTGTGATGAACAACGAGCAATGTGATACCTTAACATTTGGGTTGCCACTTTTGTCTGTGCTAAAATATCTAGAATCGTTTTCAAATACAGATAGAAATAGCTAGCTTCAATAAAACATAATCTAGAAAAAAAGCTAAACACAAAAATGAACAACTTTCAATAAAAACTGTGACTACACTATCTGCATCACATTAATCCAGTTGTTTCCGTGCAAAGTAGGTCGTTTCAACTTTATTAGATACATTACTGAAATATATTATTGTAACTCCCATCAGTTTTGTAACTGAAAAATCATTTGATTCGTCCAATAACAAACTAAATTTGTTATTTAGCTCTTCCTCACAATGAAGACAGAGCATAGTTTGAATAATATTCGTGCACTTAGTGCAATGCATTTTCGTGTGACCGTGAGTGTAGTGATGTACCAATGTATCGCTATCGGCAGTATCAGTCATTTTTACTGGTTTCGGTATCGGCAAAATCCGGGCGTTACTTTACCGATACTTGCCAATAATACGTATTTTATCATGAAAATGAAGGTCATAAATCATGAAAGTAAAAATATAATCAAATATAGAGCCTATTCATACCTAGTAAATTAGTTAGCGAACCGTCGAATTACAACGTTTAATCAGCCCCGTTAACTGAATTTACTAATTTGAATTCCCGATGAGTCACGTACGGTTAGTATGTGAAAGCTCTGTAGCATGAATAGTTAATGAAATTTCTATACTTTCACAGCTAAAACCTATATAGCTTGACCCTATTTCCATATCTTGAATACTGTGACAGACTAAATTTCGGTATTTTCACGGGATTCACAGAATCACAAACAAGTATCCACACAAGCTGACAACAACTGAGAAACTGATCACTGATGTTCCCGAGTCCCGACTAATCCCAAGTCCAACTAACTTCCTACGGAATCTCTTACATAGACTCATGTGACTAAACGAGTAACGACGCTCAAACAAGGCTTGAACTCCTCTCAAACATGAAATGTACAGTCTCAACTGTTGTCATATTTAATTAACGCATTTTAGCTTCCAACTCATTGCTGATGCTTTTAGCTAGAAAACTATCTAGGATATTTTAAAAACTATCTAGATTTATAGCTATTAGCATGAATACCAAATTCGATATCTAGATTGAACGAAAACTATCTAGATCTAGCTATTTTAAAAGCTTGAGTGGCAAATATGCTTAACATTACGTTAAGCTCAAATGCAAGTTCAAAATCCCCAAGGTTCCAATAATTTTCCATATTGATTAACTAATTTAAAAATATTTCGGGCGGGGAATTGTAGGCTTGTATATTTTTGATATGTCGTTTTTAATCAAATCACATATAATTATTTTGTTAGAAATTAGGACATTAAGGTTAACTATTGTTACAAATACGACCGTGATGAACAATTGTACTCTCGTATTCTAACTCTTTTAGAACGATAAATATTTCAAAGCCAGAGTTATAAAATGGGTAGAGCCTAAAATATATAGTTTATTGGATTTAAAACATAATAGTGCATGAATGAGATATTTAGTAGGAATGTTTATGTATCATATACGAGTATACACCATTATTGTCCTGCATTTTTTAACTTCACACTTTCACTCTTTCACTCATAAAGAGTTAAAATTAAAACATTTGAAATTCAATTCAAAACATTTGAAGCCATAGTTAAAGAATTTGAACTTCATATTACAATGTATAAAATTAAAATGTATAAATATCGAAAAATAATATGCAAAAATCCAATTGAAATATCAAAGCTTCAAATTAAAGTTTTCACTTTCACAATAAAAAACAAAACTTCAAATTACACCATTTGAAGGTTACGTAAACTAATTTGTGTAATATCATTTAACCACGAGAAATATATAAGTAATTTTATCTGACTCATCCTTGATTAAACTTAGACATGGGCTTTCGAATTATGAAGTATAGTCTGAAAAACAATTGCAGTTTTACCGTCGTATTTTTACGGTAGTAATGACAGTCAGAAATCGACGGTAGATAACGGTGATCATCGTCGGCGGGCATTTATAGCGTCTAAAATTACCGTTGATCACCGATAATATATATACCACCGGAATACTTACGATGAACGATGAAAACCCATGATAATTACCGTTACGCAGACGATAAAATTCGGACTGCGTAGTTATTACAAATGTTTCAAACGTGCGTTACAACGGAATAAGTCTCAAGTAAGTCTTGGAAAGGCAAATTTTAGATTTTTAAGCCCACATAATTTCTTTTACCTGAGCTTGGCTGTGAATACTACATATAATAAAGTATCCATGTACTTGACCCAAAAACAAATGGCAGTTAAATTTGGGTCTTATTACACGTGAAAACAATTAATTGGTTATAAACGCAGAAATTAATATGTGCTCTGAAAGATGTTTTTGGGATTTTATGAAAACACGTATATCCGTAATTTTGCTATCTATACATATTTGTTTTTTAATGGCGTTTAAAAACAAGTAGGTTGCATACACACGTGCCTCCCGTGTGGAAAAATTCATGTAAAGTAAATGTGGTATCTAATAAGAAATCCACGTGGACCCTACGTATGAAATCCAGCATGCAATGCACTAACATGGCTTTGATGAGTATATTTAGTGGCAAATCCAGCTTAAATTCACGAAACCAGCAACTAACCATGTGGTTTCCATGTGACGTTGTATGTAGGGTACTTCGCAAAGCGA
Source organism: Morinoia aosen (assembly GCA_030386875.1). Taxonomy (NCBI): domain Eukaryota; kingdom Metazoa; phylum Arthropoda; class Malacostraca; order Amphipoda; family Talitridae; genus Morinoia; species Morinoia aosen. The sequence continues at coordinate 38,016,344 of CM059561.1, read as the reverse complement.
TGTCGCTACCGGTCGTACATCAGGATAGTGAGGAAAAATCCTCACAATTTATGAAAGCTAAATATGGTAATATGAATTAGTTTCTGTGTATATTAGTGTGAATTTACAAACTCATTTAGTTAGGGTGTAAATGTAGGAAAGTGAATCCTGTCATGCATCTTTGCGTGAGTTGATCTTCGTATGTACTGAATCAAGATTCAAATCCGACAATACCACGTACGCTCTCAAAGGTGACGCTGTTTAGCACCAGCTACTTGTAGCAGTGAGCTTCAGCTTCGCTTTAATGACACAACGTATGACTGACAGTTATCTCAGTATTTTTTTACTACGGTTGCGTTTACGAAGAGCTACGCAATTGTGTACACATTGTAGTAAAGTTATCGGGTGGATTTACAAAGTATCGTACTTGCTACTTCTATGATGATTCTCTCCAAATAACACTTTTGTGAGGTCAAGACGTTTCATTTATTTGCGAAAAAACGTACATCTAACGCGTTGTACGAAAGATTTTATATCGTATGTAAAATGTAGCAGTCCACCCCGCGGTCATACCATGATCAACTGAAAAAGCTCTGAGGCAATTTTATGAGACACTGAGAGTGAATTGAGATTGAAATCTGCTGCCGTCAGCGAAATTAGGATTTTTTTCAAATTCATGTTAGAATATCAGCCATCAGCTAAAAACAATGGAGTTTTTTCTGGCAAACTATACCTAGCAGCGTGGGTTAGAGTGTCAAGATATCCCAAATTATTCATTATTTTGTAACTGAGGGCACAAACTTTTTCTGGTGAAATCTCATTCGGCGCCATTGATTGTAGGAAAAAATGTCTCATCGTTTCTTGATTTATTAAAATAAAGTAATATAAATTATATCATAGGGTAAATTTCGTTTTTCTACAGATTTTGCACATTAAATCCATATTTCCACGATCTCGTTTTCTACGAATCCGAGTTAAGGCACCAATAAAGTGTCATGAAACGTATCAAATACATTTTGTCATATCGTAATTTGAGGTAAAATCCCATATCGTAATTCCGTGCTCGCACGTAATAAAAAAGGACCTATAACTGGATCAACTTTTTTGTATTTTACGCATTTTTTGTTTTGTCTAGCCTATTTAGGTTGCCAGCTGTTGTGTACATGAACATAAAATATTCAGTAAATCCCACTTTTGATATTATTTGAGCAGTTCATGACAGCATGGTTGGCGTTTTTCTATGCATGAAGTACATATATTTATCAACTACCACCGAAATTTTACTCCCCACTTCTAAAAGCTCAATGTATTAATACTAAATCAAGTTTCAGTGTAAAGGACTACTGAGGCAAAGGTAGGGAAAAAATGTCTTGCTGATTTACGCCAGATTATGTAGGTAAAATATAAAATTTTCCGTAGATATTACTCACAAAATAAATGCAATCCACTAACAATTCTTTTAGAAAAAAGTTGATGAATTCTTTTTAGGGAAAGGATATGTGTAGTTTCAGCAAATTATTCGGGAGGAGTCCCTGCAATCCACTTCATTTTCGGTTTTGATGCGTAATCGAATTATTGTACGCATATTTTAATCGATATAAAGGCATAGTCAAATGCTTGACTGACAAGTATTGAAACCGTCATTATTTTTACTCTTAAGTCCTAGATGTTCCCTTCACAACACTGCACCTCCTCTTGAAAATGAGCCCTGGAGAAGGGTCACCAAAGGATTGAAACTATATGCGGCAGCCATGATTTTACTGAGCATAGGTACGAACAGCAAAAAATGAATAGAACATTAAATGTATGGCTTGGCCAGCACGGTTCGCCCCGATGACGTAGCGGTGGGAGCCCGGAGTTTTAGCAACGGGCCAGCGCGGTTACCCTCCGCACTCCTCCAGCTCGCTTCAAGAAGTCTGAGCCAGTACTCGTACCTTCAAGAGAAAATATAATTTTAAGATTCAATTTTTATACCTTGCAGGGAAACTAAATTGTCACGCTGACGCGGCTCACAAAACTTTAGGAAAGATTTAAGATTACTCTATTTTACGAGCCTGCAGTAGCTGAACAGTATTAGCCCAAACAATGGCATTTAGCTAACCAGCTAGACTGGTTGCTAGGTTACAAAAGAGTTTAAGCTTATTTGAGCCTAAGGTTTAAAGTTATGTACGGCTCAGACAAAATTTAATTTATAATATCCGTTCGCACTGGCAATTATTAAAATAATCGACGCACTGAGATGGAAAGAGAACACCGCACTGGAATTGCTTTCCAACTCACCATATAGGACGTGCTTAGAAGGCCGTTCCTCCGTGCAGTAGGGCTCAAGAGACGTGCGCCGGCCGAGGAGTGCCGCTGAGCCGCTGCAACGCCTCCACTGCGTGAGGCGAAGACAGAATGGCGCGAAGTCGCTGCAGGAACTTCTCCTTGCCGCGCCGGGCCACGAGAGCGCAGAGCTGCCCCGGCTCCAATCTTCGGTTTGGAGCTTCACGAAGAGCTTACATGGTTATGAAGAAGTTCGTATTTTCACGATAGTTGACATCCAATTTTTCTTCATAGAATAATAAACAAAAATAGAATCTTGAATGAAAATGTCTTACGTCTAGGTCCCAGGTAAACGACGATGATGTCCCGAAACCAAGGAGAGCTATTGGAGCTTCCTTTCCTGGTGACCGAGTGCTGAAGCCTGAAGCGCTGAAGTGCTTCCAGCTCTCAAGTGTTGAAGCGCCCTGCAGAATCTGATAATTTTCGGTAGAGCTCGTTTGCGTTCTTAATCTGCAGGTGACTCAAGAAGAAGAGCGGTAATCAAGAACAGCAAATGTGTCATGGTTAGGCTTGTTGGTAGACAAGCCCAGCACAAGCGTTAACTCTTTCCATAGTGCGTTTAAATTTTACTATTGAAATTAGATTTGTTTATATTGGTGTCACAAAAATTAAAGTTACATTTTGCCCAAGGCTCGTTTTATTCTACACCTCCCATGAGGAAACATTCCAAAGAAGTAGTGTTGAAAGTTGAACTAAACATGAAAGTTTATTGGTTACGTTTGAACTCGAAACAAGAAGCAAGGAGTTTTCCACAATAGTATGTGTCAATAAGGACAATGCTCTGCTGAAAGAAAACGAGGTTCCCATCCGAAAATGGCCCAATGACCTAAACAAGGTAAACAACACATTCTCATTCGAATTCGTAAAAAACATTTTGCTGGGAATATAATGGCCATGATCATCAAACTCTTACTCAACTGGAGGCAAGACTTTAAATATCTTGCAATCAGGTTAAGCTTTCTTCCTTTTCTTTGTATACACGTAAACAAAGCTTTCAACGGCTCACTATTTGTTGGGCAGGAAAAAATTGCATAGTGAAAAGATTAGTAACGTATAAATGAAGTACATTTATATGTAGTCGCATGTGTAGCAGACTAATAGATAAAGCACGTAGTCATGCCATCTAGAAAAGACGCTTGAGGCATACTATGGGCAGAATAATAAAAATTTTGTACAAAATTTGGTATCTGTGTACACAAATGAGATAGGAAACAATCCTGGTGAAACTTCTCAGAATACCATTCAGAAGTCAGGTGTTCTTGATTGCATGATTTCGAGCTTCATTCACGTCTACCGTCAGCTTTACTTTCACGAATGAACACTATTTAAATTGAATTTTAACTTACCCTTCTACTTACTGGTTCATTATGAACCTGTGCTAGGCTAGATAGTTCAACCGCAAGAAACAGCCACGCACTGCTATAAGCCAGAGGTAAGATTGTTGTAATTCCTAGTTTTCTAATCTAAAGTTAAATTGCAACGTGATTTTAAAAATTAAGCTGCAATTTTTACCTCTGAGCATATTTTGACTAAGAATATTGCCGACCAAAACAGCCATAATGTTCAAATATGGTGTGCATGTAGATACATATTGTTTTTTGTTCTAAATTTAACCCTAAACCAGCTGAGGGACACAGAATCTTGAATACCGATATTTCTTATTAGTTTTTTGGTAGTCGGAGTCATCATTCCAACTCCTCTAGTCCATAAATGGGTCTCTACTCTTACTCCAAAGTAATTGGAAAAAGTTAAATAGATCAATTTTGCATGAATTAACTCAAAAATATTACCCAATATCTTTCCCAAAAAAATCCCAGTGGAATTTTTTTCGATTTAAAAATAGAAAGAGAAATGCTAACGACTTTGTTGTGCGTTTCTTCTGATAGATGATTCATTTTTTTAGCAAAACCGTTTCTAAAACAATTTTGCGATATGACAAAAAAATGAACCTAAGAAATAAAAATATGAATCTCTAAGTATCTAAACAAATGCAGATTTAACATGAAATTCACCCCAGGAAATATTTTTATACATGAGAGAGTACTGGATGCTGTGGCGATTCAATGAACAGCAGAAGGGAACGACTAAAATGCATCTCATCATTGGATACTTCCACGATTTCTTCACCTTTCAACGTTCATCATATAAAAACTCCTCAAGAAAAAGAGAAAAATATTCTAGTGATGTAGAAAACTTGCGACCGTAAAATTGGGGGAATTGAGATCCACAATTTAAACAGTTTAAACAATTTATTCGCCACAAGTAATACAGCAATAGATTGTGTCTTAGGTCTGGTACAATGGACATATTCAAGTATAGCTATACACGTAGGTCCAAATGAGTTCAGCGAATTCTAGGGCATCCTATCATCAAAAGCTATTTTTAAAGTGTACAATTATGTTTAACCTAATTTACTTAACCTAAGAGCATACATGACTTATCATTCCTCGATGCTTAATTAAAAAAAAATGAGCCTAATGGGAACAGTATATCCAAGAAAATTGATTAGGAGCATAATATATGTATATATGTATATATAATATATATATACACATATATAATATATATATATATACATAATCATATAAGATAACTCAAGTCAATATTTTTCTGTTGTTATACGACTTATCTTGGTAAGGTAATCTGTCATAATTAAATATATAAATAATGATGACAGATAACCTTATCAATATAAGTCGTAGAACAACAGAAAAATATTGACTTGAGTTATCTTATATGGTTAATATTTCGATAGGAAGAGGGATTCAAGATTTGTTTTGAAAGCTTTAGAACTTCTTCCACGGATCTCAGCAGGGATTGCATTCCAATTCTTATTACCAAAGAAGAGGCTATTTGATTCTGTTGGGTGTTCGAGTGTTGGGGTGAGAGGCTATCTAATTCTGTTGGGTGTTGGGTGCTCGAGTCACTATGGGGTCACCAAATGAGGGGGTCGGTATCGTTGATATCCCTCTATCCGCAACTTGACTTAATTGGTGAAAAGGAACAAAGAAAGAATAGTACTTGAACAGGTTTATTCCATCGGAGAGTGAGTGTGATGTAGTGGTAAAAGTAAGACATGTTAAACTAGTAAAGAGGGTAAAAGAGGTTAGCAGCGATCTGACGAAGAAACACAAAAGTTAGTAACGCCAACAACGCAACCTGAACTAATAAAAATATGTAACTACACAAAAAAAAAACGAATGAATAATTTTATTTGCCAGAATTACTAATCGCATTCAGAAAATACATGAATCAGATCTATTGGGCAAATTGAAGCAGAAATAGAGTAGAGTACTTTTCGAGGTACTTTTCGACGAGGTACTTTACCTCAAGGTACTTTTCGAGACGAGGTACTATTCGGATACGATTTTATTGACTAATATTAACTATCACAAATGTTCAGTGTGAATACGTACGTGTTAAGTACTTGATCACGAAATCTAAGTTATCGGTTCATTGACCGCTATCATTTGAATACTAACGAGTTATTTACATTCGAATTAAGGGGTTAATCAATAACTGATGACATCCACACTTTAAACGCTAACTTACACGAAGGTATCATCACATTTACTGAATACTATATCCTTTAAGTACATATGATACTACAGTAATTATCGTTGGGGACCTTTTGCAGGTCCCCGCCGAATTCGTACGTCTCCGGCACACTGGCAGCACACTACGAGCTAATTGCTCTAAACATATCACCTCACAACTTATAACTCACTACTTATCTTTGGCAAGTACTTCCACTTATAACAACAATTGACACTAATCATAAGTATTTTCACTTAACTATGAACACATTTATAGAATGCAAAGTCGAACTCACCCGACGATCGTATCAGGCAATGGCATCAACACAACTAAGTCTAGCTGGACAATGGACCTCTGACTAGCAAACACCGCTTGAAGAGCATGAATGTTGCTAGAAAAGGCTCTTTAAGGCACGGAAATTTACATTAATATTAAATTTCAGATTTGTAGTAATTATTCTGGAATTTTCGGGGTACCACATAATATCAAAATTGCTCGATCAGATCTTTTAAATCTAACTAAATGATACTGTGTTATGACCGAGATTTTGAATAATAAGAAAGTATGAAGTTACTTCTGTTTCGTATTAAATGATCATGATAGCCTGTTTGAGTAGTTAATAATTGTATGAATTCTCTGTCGCCATCGTCAGTTAACGTTTTATACATGAAATTACGCATGGAGAGCTTGAAGATTCAAAAAGTCTGAGCATTTTTAAGCTTTCGAATGAATCATTTGTGTGAACATAAAATTCAAATTCCATTTCCGCTTGAATGGCTCTTTTTGCAGTCCAAAGAGCAGATTGGTTTCATATATTTCAGTTCCGTGCGAAGCTTCTATCCTGTATTGTAGATATGGTGAAATGATCGTTTGTTATAGTAATTGTATTAGCATTTTTTACTTTATAAAGGATTCCAACGGATTTTGATAATTTAGCACTGGTATGTGCAATATGCTCTTTCAGTGTCAGATGTTTATCTAATATAATGCCAAAAAATTTACAGGAGTTGGTTTCTTCAATTTCACCATCACAAATTTTTGTGTGGAAGAGACATATTTCTCTCGTATGAGAAGAATATAATGTATTTTGTTTTATCGATATTGAGACATATTTTATTAGCTATAAGCCACATTGAAACCTTTTGCAACTCATTATTTATACTCTCTGTAATTAAGATTGGATTTTCATTTGGAAGAGCCGCAGAGTTAATAGCAGCTGCAATTTGGCTTTGTGGTTGGAAAACTGCTCGCAGATTGGTTGGCACTTAACTGTTCAATAGGGAAAATGATGCTTTGTCCAAGTTGCCGCTTTCTTCTTGTTTTTGATGTTGTTCTTGTTTTTTTGGAAGTTGCTTGTAGATGTTGCTGAATTCTTAAAACTCTCTAGTTCTAAAGACTGACCTGAAAAATTCTTGGTTCAGAAGTATCTGTTATTGATAAGGTATCTTCCACTGGTTCCATAGGGCTAATAGATGCACCATCAGTTTTTTTCTGGGCACTGGCATTTGATCGTCAATGATGCGTTTAGCAACAAATTTTCTATGGCGTTTCTGCTGTTATTGCAAAGGTTAATTTGAGAGAGATTAAAGATTTTCTTTGGTAATCTAGAGGTCTTTCTAAAGTAGAGCTGCTCAAGTTTGAAGCTTTATGAGAAAGGGTTAATTTGCATGACTTCGGAGTAAAACAAGAATATTTATATTCATGTGCTTATGATAAAGTTAACAAAATATCTTTGTTGCTCATGTTGATGCTCTTCATTAGCATATTATCTCTGAAGAGTTCATGAGACAGAAAGTCAGCAAAATTAGCTTACGTACTTACACATACACATTTTTATTTCTACATACACACGCACACATGTACACAAACTAAGCACACCTCAGCATACTGAAAGTTAGGAAGTAGGGACTACAAATAATTTTGTTGTTCTAAAATCGTTGTTTAGTGAAAATTTATTCGTGAATATATAAGGACACCGTCCCCCATATTATGAGGTCATGGATGATATTGCGATTGTTGCTGCAGTAGGAAGTGTAGGAGGTCAGATAAATCCTATGAAAAAATGAGAATCGTACGTTCACTCGTTCGCCCCTACGGGGGTTTAAAAAATGGGGGGGAGGTGTGGAGGAAGGGATATTTTATCATGTTACACCTCCCCCATGGCACTTCCTTCACGGCTTGACGTTGCTATGTCATCTCCTATGTCTCTGTATTACTCTATAATGACTTCAGGGGTCTAACCTGAACTAAAAAGTTTAAAAAAATTTTAATTACAGTTGTTTATATATCTTAGTTTTGCATATTTTTGCTTATAATGTAAACAAGGGACCTTTGATTTCAAAATGTTTCTTCTCCTACAGTTTTTGAGCTACAGTTTGGATTTTGGTATAATTAGATGCGGAAAAGCAAGGGCTTTCCAAAAACTCAAATGGTTTTTCGATATAAATTCGTGTTTAAAAGATATGACCTCATAAATCAGCTTTTTTCAATGAAATTTTTTTTTTCAAATTTTTCAATTTTTTTTTTTGGGAAAAACCATTTGAGTTTTTGGAATGTCCACGTCTTTCCGCATCCAATGGTACCAAAATCATTACTGTAGCTCAAAAACTGTCGGACAAGAAGCATTTTGAAAACCCCCCTAAATGATCGTTTTCTTTGATTTCCCATTTTCTTTTCAGGAAAATCGCACTCTTTCATAGATGGTAATCGATTCTCATTAGCATTTCCTATCAGTATACCTAATTTCATTGCTCTAGGTTCAATAATAGAGCAAAAAGTTTCGTAAGGGGGACTGTGTCCATTAAGGGGTTCAATAATACGTTGGTCTGGTTCATTAAAGGCTTTGCATAGGATAGAGAAATTATACATTTTGAAAAGGCAATCGGAGGTTTTGCAAAGGTTTCTAATGACGTATTGGGGGGACAGGCAAATAGGCGGCCAGTGAAATGAGAAAATCCTGAATGCGGGCTGTGACGGATAAATAGCTGAAGGGCAGTGCTTCCAACGTACGATTGCTGGCGGCAATCACAAACATACACATATACACAGCAAATTTCCAGGCACTCATTTTGTCGTTTTTTCCTGTTAAAAAATACGCTATCTTAAAGGTATTATTATTATAAACATGTATGTCAACCGTTGTAAAAAAAATCGCACAAGGGCTAAAAACTCTTTTTGAAAATCACTGATCAGGTAACCCGGAAAAGGAACGTAAATGAATATTTTCTGTTTCAGTACGGTCAAAGTAACTGGAGAAAAGGAATTTTTTATCGAAAAATTTTCTGGTTATTTGATTAACAAGGTATTTTGGATAATTGTTATACGCAAAAATTATCTACATATATTCTTATTCATTGTGTTATATTTTTTACGTGCTTGAGACGCAATAGGCTCTATGTTATAAAATCTTTACACACGATTTAACATAGACTTCGTAGAAACAGCTAAAATAATTTCCTCAATGACTTGTAAATGTAGGCTTCCTATAAACTGAAAAGATGAACTTAGAATCTTACTGTCTAACAAGGACACATAAAAAATATATTTCAATATTCTGTTCGCATTCCATTGTGAATTTATAGTCGGAGTGAAAAGTATTAATGTACTTAAAACATTGTCTGTTTGTTCCCGTGACCTAAATAATAGAAATGTATCATCCATGTACCATCTATAGAAAACAGGTTTATATTTTATATTCAGTCGAACATGAATTTAGAAAATCTGTATCTAAATGAGCTAAGAACATGTTAGCAATTACAGGAGATAGGTTAGAGCCCATGACTAGTCCCTCTAGTTTTTTATATATCACCTCATTGAACACGGAACTAGAATCTTTGAGTGAGATTTCCAAAAAGCTCTAGAATGACTGTCTGACATGATTCACTATATGGATATTGTTTAAAGACATCTTTTATAGTAAAATTTCGATTGATTCCACCAAACGCACATTTGTTTACAAAAGAATCAGCAGCAAACATCTCTCAATTCAGATAAATCAGTGCAAAAACTTGAGAATTTCAATAATTCTTTTCCTGAGATGTCGGTAACGAACAAACTAGCTCCTTCCTTCAAGGCTATGGCAATATTATGAAAAGACTATGGCAGTATAAGCAAAATCCTATCTTTCCCTAAGTCAAAAATAACGTGCATTGAAATAATTTATTAGTGGATTTTGGAGAGTACATCATACTCTGACTTTTACGGATCGCATTAAAAATGAAGGTTGACGAGTTAGTAGCTGATGTTTGAATTTTCTATGCTGTTGTAAATTTCCTAATCGCAAATTTCTAAAATATCTTAATTATGCTGTTGTATACTCGCAAATTATTTATTCAGTTGTGATTCGCAGGGGATATATTATCTGTCTGAAAAATCGATATAGTTCGATATGAAATTTACGCATTATTTCACGCGTTAGACCTCAGGTATGCAAAGGTGTTCATTAAAGAGTTCTATACAGGCATCTTCAAGTACTGTCGTTCACATATCTATACCAATATTTTTACTCAGGAGCGAATCCCTCCTATGTAAATCATCAGTGCTCCAAAGTGTGATTGTTGCAGAAAAACCAGCAAAATTGTCGGAAGCATTGTGTTTCAGCCCTAATACTGGCTAGGCCGATAAAATTTCGATACGCGCTGCTTTTCCAAAATGCGTACCACGCAAAGATTAAAAAAATTACCAGGCTGATTTTCCTAATTTTTATGCCCATTGCAGTTCTTTTTCATTCATAATTCGTCTCACCTATGAGATTTCATTACTGTGACATAAATACAGTTGTACAATGGGATGTGGTCACTTAGAATCTAACAACCATTAGTTACACTTAGTGGAGGATTGTAAGCCTTTTTCGAGTTTTGAATGAACTTTTTTGCCCTAGAAATTATTGTTACAATAACAGCTGTTGACTCATTGACTTATTTTTAAAAAGTTCTACGTGCTCACACATACCTAATTGAAAATCGAGGACGTATCGCCGATGTGATATGGTCGGGCATGAGAGAACCCAAAGGACGTATCATGCGTAAATCGTCTCCGAATCATAGGCGAAATGTCCACTAGAGGACGAACTTTTTGGCTCAGATACGTACGCGGCCGTCCGCGACGATCATACATGCTAGGTCCATGCTACGTCCCTGCTCAACCCGTTTCACCGGCGATAGGCACATGATTCGCGGATGGCCATCCTTGAATTTGGCGTTAAAAAAAAACTTTCGGCCGCGCACACCCGGGATTTATCGCCTCTAAGCGACCCTCAATTACAAATATAGATATTTTTGAGGGTCGATTAGAGGCGATAAATCTCGGCTATGCACGGCCGAAAGTTTTTTTTTGGCCGAAAAGTGTCGTTTTGAAGAGCAACACTCAAATATTTAATATATATCAAATATTTGAGTGTTGCTCTTCAAAACGACAACTTCGCTGAGCGTGGCAGAGAGTTTCTAATGACAAAGCTTACTAAACACTGAAATGCTTACCCTCGCAGTTAATTTTGTAAAGAAACAAAATAATGGCTCATCTTGGCCGAAAATTAAGCACTCCTGTCCAAACACAGCATAGACTGCGCTGGTATTATTTCTACGATCACGCATACTGGACTCGCAGTTATTAAAACATCTTTTGACATCTAAGTTATTTATTGTTTTAATTTTTTACGAAAATCCAAAGCACGATCGGCATTAAGCACCCAAAAAGGTATAAATTAAATATTTCAATATAATTAATCCTTTATTTAAGCTAAATCTAGAATATTCGGACAAGCATTCCGAGCCATATTAATGCGCTGTAAAGAGTGGATGATGGATCACACTAATTTGAAGAGAATTAAGCAAACGGGAAATCTATGAACAAGGCGTATCTACACTCCTTGTTTTCAGAATCAACACGATACACAAAAGTTTATGAAACATGATAGAAGTTATAGAAGAACGAAATAAACAATGCAAAATTCAGCAGTAAGCTGCGAAAAATAGATCCGTAGTAAAACAAAAGCATATGAAATAAAAAGGAATGCCTACCTTACCTTCAGCTGGGCCCCAGAAATTCCCCTGGGATCGCTAGTTCCCATGGATATAATAGTTTTATGCCCTGAGGGGTCTATACCTTCTGTGACACTTCATCTTAGAATGTGACACTTCATCTTAGAATACACCCAGTGTCTTTTCGTCTAACTCGAGTGCAACTGGCTTTAAGGGCTGGCGCACAATTTTCAAATGTCCAAGTGATTGCTGGAAGATAAGTGACGGGTCTCTTGCCTCTCCTCCATCCCAGTCAACTGATCCTGTTGAAAAAAATAGTTTGATATTAAATGTAGGATTGCTATCCAACCAATGAATATTCTGAGTACGAAATACCTTTAATAGTTATAATTATTATATAAGAAATTTTTAACCTCCCTTAACCACGACATAGATATTCTAGGAGAGGAAAGAGGAAGGCACCATTCAGTTTGGAGTTGAGAGAACGCAGAATCTATGCACACGGTGCACAGAAACAGGAAGCCAAGAAAGACGTTCATGAAACAAGAAAAAGTTGAAGAAGAAAGTAGTAGGTGCTGTAAAACCGGACAGCAGTGAACCGAAAAAAAGATGGTCCATAACAAAACAAAAACCTATTCTATTTCAACAAAAAGAAAGCCTACCTAACCTTTAGCTCGGGCCCTCACATAGTCCCCCTGGGAGCGCTAATTATCATAGATACAATATTTGTATCCCCCTGAGGGGATATACATACCTTTAATAGTTTTCTGGTCAAATTTTAGTGTGAATAAATGCTCCTTACTCCTCACAGCATAGGTTTGTAAAGTTTATCCTTCGTTTTAGGTTCCATATCAGTATCTTTACTTATTTAATTAGTAAGGGTATACTGGTTGGAAAAAACTTTGTTAGAGAAAAATATCGAATTACTTGTGTTTCAATAGTTCTAAACATGTTAGAATACAAATATAATCACTGATTTAAGCTAGATTAGACAGAACAAAATCATTGGTATCACAAATATTGTAACCAAATATCACAATGCGAGAAGACTAGGTAAGGTAATTTTGTACATGATTGAAATTGCAGATGACTAGTTGTTTCTGCTCACCAGGTATTCGCATGTTAACGGCACCAGAGATAGAGGCTAAATGCACTACTGGAGGCTTCACGTGTCTATAAGCCACAGTCCTATTGAACAATTTTAGAACAAAAAAATTTTTTGTAATTTCATTGAGGCTCGGGAGTGTATGAGTGTATGACTTCTATTATTTGAATATACTCCATTTTACAACAATATACAATTTTTTGCATTTGAACACAGATCTTCATATGAGGGCTTTGAGCAATGATCAACACGGAAATGATTAAAATTGGAACCTTAATACTTGCGTGAGGTTAATCTTAGCTTCAGTGTCATCCTAGTCATGCCAATGCAACACTTATTGAAAGACTTGCGTTCTATCCTGTTACATTCGAACTGATATATCACATTGCCTCTGCCAAGGTCACTGAATCCGGATCTGGAAATATTGTTTCTAACTAGGAGATCACTGGTTTTGTGATTTTGTAGTACACACGAAGTTTTATTGACATATCTGGATCTATGGGTTTCACGAAAGTTTTAACAACATTTTTGAAGACACGTTCATTAATTTTGTAATAGCAATGCATTTGATTTCCATAGTATATATTCATGTTCCGCATAATATCCTAGATTATGGTCCTCATTCAAAATTCGATTTACAAAGTAACCAATTCCATCAATAAGCGTATTGGAGAAATTGTTATTAACTAGCAACCTCTTGCATCCTAGCATATCTGAATGAAAACTAGCCCAGCGGCTGCACACTTCATAAGTGCATTTTAACAAGGTATGGATAACGCCTCCTTAATACACATGCGCTGCATCACAATCACAGTTTCTGGTTCCACCAGCAGGTGAGGGCTTTACATACACAATTATGCGAAAAGCACTCTGAGATGTTTCAACTGAAACGTCAAGAAATGGCAGCTTCCCATTCTCACCCAGCTCATACGTAAACGTAACACCGGATTATCAGTCATCAAATTCCTCAACATCTCCAACTGCTCTACCATCTCAATTTCAACGATAATATCGTCCACGTGCCTTTCGTATAAAATCGGCTTCACCGGTATAGAGTTCAAGTTATAGAAGCACTGCACATTTATAACCTCGAACCTACCCTCAACGAAAATACGAATTATTTTTTGCTCTATAATTTTTCTGTAGGACTTTGGCTTAGAGGTTTGTAACCCCTAGTAGATCATCCATTTTGCCTCTATCTCTGGTGCCGTTCCCATATGAATATCTGGTGATCAGTAACTTGGCATCTGTAATTTTAATCTTGCACACAATAAGTCCTATCTAGTCATATCGCAATGGGATTACTAATATTTATATTCAGTCTGATGTAGCTTACGTTTTGGATTGATGTAGATTTATCACAATGATTGTTTGGTCTCTGGCATCCCGAGGATGTTAGTAACAACGAAACGATGCGTTTCACAGACATACTGTATAATTAATGTATATACATAGAATTTTTGAGAAATTGAGTGTTCATTTCAGTAAAATGATACGTAACCATCTCTGTATTCTAACACGTGGAGAACTAAAACAATTTCGCAAAGTTGAAAAGTTGGAAAATAAATTGTGTTAGAATAATTAAAAAACATCTCTATACTACCAATCTGTGTTATAAGCAGGGTTGCGAAGTCGGAGGAATAAATTTGCGACTCCGACTCCGACTCCGACTCCACCTTTCCAGAATTTGGCGACTCCGACTCCACCTTTCCAGCATTTGGTGACTCCGACTCCGACTCCGACTCCACCTTTTCAGAATTTGGCGACTCCGACTCCGACTCCACATTTCCAAAATTTGGCGACTGCAACACCGACTCCGCCTATTCGCAATTTTGGGACTCCAACTCCACCTATTCATAATTTATAAGATGAATATTTTATTTCTTAACTAGCGTTCACAGTCCGTCAAAAATGACGGGATTCAATACCTTTCTTCAACAAATTTTCGTTCGAGTGGAGTTTCCATGCTTAAACTCATTCCAAAGGTAACTTATTTTTCTTATTAGAGTAATAAACAATTGGAACACAGTATTTTTGAGCCGCAAGAGAAGTAGTTATAGCCATTCGTGTCGTATCCTAGATACAGAAATTCAGCATTTCAGAAAGCAATTGCGAGCTTGTGTATGTATATTGTAATATGCAATAGAGTGTATTGTAATACAGCACAATTTAATATACAATACCCCGCCGAACTCGGTATCCACGATTCGAACTCTGGTATATAAGGCTCTGGATCTCTCAATTGTTTTGAAAGTGGCATTATAGCTAGAGCACTTGTACGAAAATGAGTGCATTAATTGACCGTGAACTGAAACCAAGACCGCCAGTGCTAATTTTTTCCTATCGATTCTTAAGATCGTGACACGAAACGTATAAATAAACACACGACTGTCATTCTTAGTAGTAGACGGTTGCAGATGTTGAAACCTGTACATATGTTCACTATATTCTTTATTAACGAACGACTTTTAAATAGACTGCAGAATTTTAATAATCAAGTTGAAAAATGACGGGATTCGATGGTATCGTTGTAAAAAAATATCAAGCTAAAGATGACAAACAAATATACCCATCCTAATAGTACTCGCGATTGAAATACAGAATTCTCGTACTTGTGAACTGGTAAAACTTTTATCACAGTTATGGTCATTAAGCATCTTTAAGAATGTCGCAGACGCACACACCAACCAAGCAAGCAACAACACTGTATTATAATTTATATTATTATTCGGGAAGAAGTTTTTAAAAAAATTGCCATGCCTTTTTACTGCGATTAGCAGCATTTTCGTGACAATAGATTCGATTTTGACGCAATGTTTTTCATTTATAAACAAAAGTGAGCAGATGCCAGGTTTTTCATAATATTTCAATGGTATTCATGATACTGTCCAAGCAAGCAGATTCCCATTGTAATAAAATAGGAGAAATTACGCACGAGAACATATATTTATTTACAAATTGACGGACACCTGGGTTTTTATTAGACCGGGTGTCCCAAAAAATGTCCCCGATTTTTCAATTAATTATATCTCCGCTATAAATTAAAATATTTGAATTGTCTTTCTTTCACAATGTAATAAATTTTGTTTCCTTTTCAAATAATTTAAGTTTTTGAACATCAGTTGAATAAACACTTTACAATGATCAATTTACTGAATGGGGTAAAAAAACTAATTGTTCAAAGGAAAAGTTTCTAAGCAATATTGATACTCTTCCTTATTTTGTACTTTCCAAAAAAAATGAACAACAAAAATGCAAAAAAGGAACAAGTAATTACCATAAATAACGTTTAAACAAATAAAGTAATTCAGCATCTTTCGACATACCCTCCATTTCTCTCAAGGCAAGTATTACTTCTGGCCACCATTGAACGAAGAGTTTTACAGATTAATTCACCGTTTTCTTTCAGTGCTTGAAACACTGTTATTGAAAACACTTGAAACCTCTCAGAGGGTTTAAATACTTGGTGGTATGTAGGATACATCATTATGAAATTATTCTTAACAGTAGGTATTGAGAAATGAAGAAGGACACCAGTGTTGCTTTTAAAACTTTCCCTTTGAACAATTAGTTTTTCTACCCTTTTCAGTAAATCGATCATTGTAATGTGATTATTCAACTGATTTTCAAAAACTTAAAGTATTTTAAAAGGAAATAAAATTTACTACAATGTGAAACACAGACTATTAAAATATGTTAATTTAAAGTGAGATATAATGAATTAAAAAGTCGGGGACATTTTTGTGGGGTACTCGGTATAGCGTTGATTGTTCTTATACAATAAAGTGGCAAGTGTCCCCTTAAAAAAAAATAAATTGGTTTAGGTATTTCCTGTGCGTAATCTCTCCTATGTTATTACAATGGAATTTTAAGATTTAAAACTTGAGGGCTACTGTTCGAACATTTATTTCAAATACAGAAAAACTTCAAGGGAACAATAGCAAGTCGTTTCCCGAGATGCGCAAAAAGGGAAACAGCACCCAAGTTAGGCATATCTTGAGGATTCCAACAGTGCGCACAGCAGCGTCCTCTGTACTATTTTTATTATTAAATTCCTTTAAAACGGAGACCGAAGATTTTCTTTAACGAAATGTCAGTTTTAAAAACGAAACTCCTTAAAAATGGAAGACAACCAATAGACGTGGCCGGTCATCAGCACGGTACTCCGGTAGGAAGTTTTAGAGGCGTTCTGAGTAGAGAGACAGAGTTTTAAGATGTCTGGTCGCCGACTAGCTGAATATAGTATCTTATTGCAAGATTGCATATAGCACTAAGATTTTAACAATTAATTGACAATTAATTACCTTGAATAATAAGTGCCTGTTTACCGGGTCGAGGAGTTAAAGTCGCAGAAAGAGACTGCTTTTTACACGAGAGAAATAAGTTAGAGGTGCCAGACCGACTTTTAGTAAAAGGGCGACATGCTGCCAAAGCAGAGTAAGCTCAAATATAATTTAATTTGTGGACGCCAGTGCGTCACGAGTAATGTTAATTTAATCGATTTTAGGTTAATGCAGGTCTGGTAGAAGCTCAAACATGCTTAATTATAGAAAGTTAAATTTAAACAAAAAAACGAAAAGAAAAGATGTAGCTGCAAAACAAAAAGACGAAGAAAACAAAGAACTAATTTCAACAGTTTCAAATTCTTGTCTGTCAATTATGACAGCCCATCTGAAGGAAATTTTTTCTTCCACAAAGCCGCCATCAGAAATACGGAAGGTTTTTAACAGGAAATTAAATTGAACAAATAAAATTGGCTGTCCGTCTTTGTTGGTTGGTCTGTCTCCTTTTCACGCTCTTAAAGATGCTTAATGACTGTATCTGTGATGCAAGTTTCACCAGTGCACTAGTACTAGAATATTTTAATCGCGGGTACTATTAGGTTGGATATATTTCTTTATGATCCACATGGGGAGAATTCGTATATAGACAATATTAAATCCCATCATTTATCACGGGCTGAGTACACAATTTTATATACTGTTTCAGAACACGAGGTACAAAATTGCAAACCAAGTAGAAAATGGCTAAATAAATACTTTCGATTCCATAAAATTTTCCCCCAAAAATCGGGGTCGTAAGATATTAGCTGTTTATTGTTTTAAATGATGAAATTTAATGGCCTTATACTTGCAATATTTATTTTGAATTTACTTTACAATATTGTTCAAAATGTGTTCCACCTACATCAATGCCTTTTTCGAATGTTAGCCTTAACGGCTGCCGGATATTAGGAAACACGTCTGGCATTTAGGTATCTCGCCAGCAGCCACTGCAATTCTGGTCACAAGATCTTCCTCAGACTCAATGGGTGTAGCATAGACAAGGCTCTTCACGTGTCCCCAAAAAATGAAATCGAATGGAGTCATGTAAGGAGATCTAGGAGGTCATGCAACTAAAAGATTTCGCTCGATCAACGTAAATTCAAATAAATATTGCGAGTAATTTAGTTATTAAATTTCATCCTTTAAAACAATAAACGGCTAATATCTAAATGTCTCTTTCTTCGGAAAATTTCATAGAAGAAAAAGTTTTTATTCGGATATTTTCTACTTGGTGGGCAATTTTTTGCCTCTTATTCTGAAACACCCTGTATATTACTGACAAGTGTCTTCTGAGTAGGTGAAGTAGTCACTGCCTACCTTGAGAAGCATAGATATGTATCCACAGTTTTTTTATTACTAAGTAAACACTCATTCAGTGAAATTATAATAGTTAATTCAATGACCATGCTTAACATCCACAAAATGATATGTAGATAAAGTAGGCAAGATTTGCACACTGCCTCTTATTCTCTGTGTCTACACTATGCAGAGTAACAATACAGAAAAGGTGTCATATTATTGCTCAAAACTATTTTATATCTCGGCTATAATAGGCAAAAGTTATTCCCAGTTAAAAATTTTAGACGTTTTCAAGTAGTTTCTATGCTGCGGTAGGCAAGACTTCTAGCCGTATATTATTCGGAAAAGCAGTAGTTTTTTGGTCGCCATGACCACTTAATATGGCAGTAAAAAACGACTTCAAAACCATTGAATTTCCTTTGCAGCTTTTCCTAAATTTCCACTTCTATCGGCTACGTATCGACTTTCCACGCACCTAAACGGCCACGCGCCGCATCGTTCCGAACATCCTGCCGCATTATTTCGACCTTGCCCGAACTCAATTACACCGGCCTTCCGTACACATACGTGCACACACACATACACACACACGTACACACACACACGTACACACATACACGTACATACACACAGACGGACACGTACACACCCACACGTACAAACACACACACGTTCACACCCACACGTACGCACACACGTACACAAATATGTAGATGTACACATCGTTCATCACCTGCCAGAAGGTCCTTCAATTCAAGAGTTGCTGAAGACTGTCCGAGGGGAAAGTCACGTATGGTTTCCATGTTTTGTTTTTCCGTTGGTGATGCTGAAGTTGCATTGCCTTCTCTACCAGTCCCACCACAACGATGAATTGTCATATATATCAATTCACCGAGGGGGTGGAACTCACAGTTGGGCTCTTTCCTCTATTGTTGGTTTCAAATTATCCGGCCAGACGTACTATCCGGTACCAGGCCAGACGTACTATCCGGTACCAGGCCAGACGTACTATCCGGCTTCTAACGTCCTCAATGGAATTAGGAACTCACGTGAGAGCGAACATCCTATACCTCATAGCACAAATTTATTACAAATAAAATACACCCTCACTTACTATACACTCGCTCTGATATAAACACTGAACACTTTCCTTGAAACGTTTTAAATAATAGAGACACGACTAAGACACCTGTCACACACAACACCAAGGACAAAACTGGCGCGAAAACGCGCGTGAGACAGCGTGACAGGTTCACCAACCCAACATGTCAGTGTAGTGTTGCCCTCTAAGTCGAATGCAAAGAAAAAAATCACTCAGACGAACTGCGGGATAGTAGTATTCATAATAAACTGGCATAAATTATCATATTGACATTTAAATTTCTAACAACATAAAAACGTTCCATAAATTAAAATTTCAAGGTTTATTTACCAATTTCCTAGTTGGCACCTCTGACTACCAATTAAGCTTCCCTCGGCAGCTTTGTAACTTTGGAACTGCCCCATGCATCGAAGTCGACCGCAAGCCGACAGCTTAGCTTGACACCGGCCTATTGTGGAAGAGCACGGTTCTTCCGCGCTTATAACGTCCCAATTAGACTAGCGGATGGCCGTCGAAAGGGAAATTGTAGTCGAGAGCGGCCGACAAAGAAATATTCTGGCCTTCTGCAGCCATGTTTCACTATGTTCTGCTACCTGTCGCTCTAAAAACGGCATGAATTTTTAACTGGGTTTTGCTTTCGTCGCAGGGGACTGAAGTCTTCGGAACGTTTTGTTTACGAATAAAAGTCACTTTTAGCGTCTTTGCGTGTAATATTATACTATCTCTTATTCTCGTCTAACTTTTTACTTTATGTTTGACACTTTCTTATTTTAATAAACGCCCAAGTTCTTCTAATTTCATGTTTTTTGAAGCGATTTGAAACGTTTCCAGTGAGAAAATTTGTACTATGGCATAAATGTAACAACCATTGCATCTGAGATAGTGCATTGCTTTGTTACAATATGTGTGTGACTAAGTGAAGTTTTTGCTAGAGTGTTATTATTTTCATTGCAGCTCGTTTACATTGTATTTGAATTTTTCATGTGTCTCAATGCCGATATTGATTACCTTACAACATTTCAAAATCTTCCATAGGAAGAAGTAATTAATTATGTAATGCTGCAAAACGGATACTATTTCAGTGTTTAAAATTGTAGAAGCATAATATAAAATTCTCCATTACAGCGTATGCTTACTTAGAAACTGGGGAGTGATACGAAGATAAAAATTCAACATGATAATGATATAGTGAAATACAATATAACTCTGAAAGAACCAAACAACATTCAAGAAATAACTTTAGAAATGAGCAGAAATTTTTATTAATAATACATGTTAACTTGACCTAAAGACAAGGAAGCCATGTCAATTTTGATAACATAACCTGAGAACTAGAAGTCTTTATGTACCAGACCATAGCTTCAGGTTTTGGCAAAGACTACTCATTGGCAAGGAATCATAACATAAAGACTAAAAATATTTATGATCACAACATAACTTCAAGTTTCTGCAAAGACTAGTCATTATCAATCAATGCATCATTAAGAGCGTATATAGTTACCACTCCTTACGTGAAAACAATGGATTGCATCAGCTGAAATGTTCTACAAGTAACTTTCAACACATTTAGTACTATTTGCTACTTCCTTTGTACTAATTGAAGGGGAAATGAACGAAACAGAAATATACAGAACAAATTTTAAATGCTTCGAATTACTAATTCTTGCTTAAATAACTGCAAAATATTCATTATTACTCCAGTACAATTATATTTCTTTCTTGTATTTATCATATATAGGAATGCAAACCCACAACGACTAGACAACAATGTCGGTATTAGGTGATAGGTATAAATACGCTGTTTCAAACTTAAAACAAAATAATCAACAAAAACATTGCGTATTTTTAGATTTTCAGCAAAGTATTCTAACTCTGTTTTATTTGCTTTCGGTTTTAAACAATTATAAATAATTTTTAGTAAAAACTAGAATCGAAGGCAGAAAAAATAGCGACTCCAACTTCGACTCCATCCCATCCGAATGAACGACTCCGACTCCAACTCCGACTCCACCACACTCGGAAAAGCGACTCCGACTCTGACTCCACCACACTTCAGAGAAGCGACTCCGACTCCGACTCCGACTCCACCCTAAAACATGCGACTCCGGCGACTCCGACTTCCGACTCCGACTCCGACTCCGCAACCCTGGTTATAAGCACATGAAAAATCTAATTTCAGTGCTACATGCGGAATGAGCATGGTGAATGATGGTCAGTTGAGACCAAGGAGCTTTAATGGAATGGAGGCGGCATCGCTATCTTTTGCCAGTCAAGCGAGTGAAGCCAATTTTGCCGATCCAAGCCCCGCCCACCCGGCATTGGGTCCCAGTGTGGAGGTGGTGTTGCAATGGAGGGGTAGCACCACCTTCATCATCAGCGACTGAAGACCGCGCTGTTAAATGGCAGACTTGTGCTACTCTGTGCTATACATTTTTTTCTTAGGCATATATTTCAATTGCGTCCTCGCTGAATGGTAAAGAAACTCATATTGAAAAAACTCGTCCTTGATCGCAGCGTGGATAAGCGGCACCCTGTCACGCTGAGTGTCTGACACGCACTGAACCCCATCTCCGTGACAGTGTGCCCGTATACCCTACAGCTACCGAAATTGGCTTAACTTTAGAGCGCTGATGCCGCCTCCATTCCATTAAAGCTCCTTGGTTGAGACAATACCCGTACCTGGCACTCCCCTCATCCCCCATATAATAACAGGCTACACTTAGTATCGCTCCAAATGACTACTATCATCATTTACACTTTCAGCGCAACATACTCCACCGGTGATCTCGGAGGGGATTTTTCTAATGCTGCTGACCGAACAGTATCACAAACTAAATTGTAATGAATATTTAATTAAAGCAAAATGAAGGCTGATCCGGTTATTGTTTGCATTTTCAAAATAGCTAACTCAATTTGATTACAAATTTTAGTTGAATATTGAAATTCAGTTTAAACAATTGCGGTCAAAGTGCTAAAATATATACTCATGAAGATTTATTTCGAAATTCATGCGAGTGCATATCACTCGCAACTCGCAAGAAGTGGAAGACTAATAGATAGATACAGTATGTAGTCGCCTTGTCGAGAAAGGGAGTTTGAGCCTCATTTGAGCCTTTCTTTCTTCGTTTGAGCCTGGGCGCTTGGTGACCTGAGTTATTTAGGAACAATCAAAATTGGGCACAAAAATTGGTATCTGTCTGACCACATGATGCCATTCAGGGGTCAAGTGCCCTTGCTTGTATGATTTCGAGCTCATTCACATTCTTTTGACAATCTGCTTATGCGAATGAAAACAATTTACATCGATTATAAGGCCAGGTATTAGAACTCAAATAAGAGCATAGTGGTTGTGATGCAACTTACCTTCAGAGCTTTCTGAATGACAGCTTTCATCGGTGTCGTTGCTTCGCTCTTCCCGAAACACCGTTCTCAGCTCGGACCCGTTTAAGGCATCGCCCAAACTTGATGCTGCTGCTGCTCTTGTTGTTGTAGTACCATTGGAGGCAGAACATACACTGCTGAGGTATTCTTCTTTATTCAAGGTAGGGATCTCCTGATAATTCACCACGTGATTTTAAGCTTCCCTTGTCAGTAGGTTATGCGTAATTCCTGAGGTAAATTTAAGATTCCTACACTTTTGTGCTGCCTCGATGATAGTTCACCGCACGGTTTGCTAATCATAATGCTAATATCACTGTCAATATCGAGTATAACGTCATCACATTTAGGTCAATCAATGAACATCAATTTTCCCATTTCACAGTGAATTCCATCTGTTGTTTGATAATCAAGCGGCAATTACACCCAAAAAATAACGAACGTCTCGGATTACTCATGATATGTAAGTAAGACAGCGCCTACCATACTTTGCATTGACTAATGATGGGAAATTATCCGAAACAGTGCATGCAAGGTTTAAAATCTATGTAAGAAATCACGTAAAATAATATCCAGAAAAATATTTAGATTTTACCGTTTACCTCATTCAAAAACGATATTGAACACTAATTGTGCCCATTCAATTCTGTTTATAAATCACAAATAATTAGACCAGGAAAATCGTATCCATCCTACAAGAAAATGTAACAATTCATTAAGAAACCAAAATTATAAATCAATCTACCAAATTCATTATTACCATAGCGAAAACGCTCGTGGTTAAATCGTTACTGACTCAACTCTCCACTAGAATTACCAGAACCGATTTCACGAAACTAATTCTATCTTTTTAACGCAACTCTGAGCTCCGATATCATGAATGTATTAATAACTCAAAAATTAATAAAAATAATGAAAACAGTGAACTTGAACTCAGTGAACTTGAACTCAGTGAACTTGAACTCAGTGAACTTGAACTCAGTGAACTTGAACTCAGTGAACTTGAACTCGGTGAACTTGAACCCAGTGAACTTGAACTCAGTGAACTTGAACCCAGTGAACTTGAACTCAGTGAACTTGAACCCAGTGAACTTGAACTCAGTGAACTTGAACTCAGTGAACTTGAACTCAGTGAACTTGAACTCCGTGAGCTTGAACTCAGTAAACTTGAACTCAGTGAACTTGAACTCGGTGAACTTGAACTCAGTGAACTTGAACTCAGTGAACTTGAACTCAGTGAGCTGGAACTCAGTGAACTGGAACTCAGTGAACTTGAACTCAGTGAACTTGAACTCAGTGAACTTGAACTCAGTGAAGTTGAACTCAGTGAAGTTGAACTCAGTGAACTTGAACTCAGTGAACTTGAACTCGGTGAACTTGAACTCGGTGAACTTGAACTCAGTGAACATGAACTCAGTGAACTTGAACTCGGTGAACTTGAACTCAGTGAACTTGAACAGAGTGAACATGAACTCAGTGAACTTGAACTCGGTGAACTTGAACTCAGTGAACTTGAACACAGTGAACTTGAACACAGTGAACTTGAACTCTGTGAACATGAACTCAGTGAACTTGAACTCGGTGAACATGAACTCAGTGAACTTGAACACAGTGAACTTGAACACAGTGAACTTGAACACAGTGAACTTGAACACAGTGAACTTGAACACAGTGAACTTGAACTCGGTGAATATGAACTCAGTGAACATGAACTCAGTAAACTTGAACTCAGTGAACATGAACTCAGTGAACTTGAACTCGGTGAACATGAACTCAGTGAACATGAACTCAGTGAACTTGAACTCAGTGAACTTGAACTCGGTGAACTTGAACTCAGTAAACTTGAACTCAGTGAACTTGAACACAGTGAACTTGAACTCAGTTAACTTGAACTCAGTTAACTTGCCAAATATTTATCGTATATCTCCTATCCTCTCAAACCATAGCCCAAAAATAATTTATGACAAGACATTTGATTTCAGATCTTCAAATGTCGACAACGCAGGCCATTTTAAATCATCTCCGATAACATATTACATATTGTTTTCAATATAGTTTCTTTTTGTTTCTCCTTTTTCAGAAACAAACCTATTACTCTCGAACTTTCAACGCTAGGGCATTTGAGGGGTTATTCAAAACTGATATAAATTTAACTCATACCTGACATGACGAATCGAAACCATGTGTTGTAACTGGTAAGGCTCTATCAGAACTACTATTAACCATGTAGTTTCTCAAAGAACAGTTTTGGGTCTCCTCCAGGTTATGATATTTATCAGTGATGCAATTCACTGTACTCCATTTTTCAAATTCATGCTTTTTGCCGATGATAGTACACTTGCTACGACGTAATGAAAACTACATCTCACGGGCAGATAGCATAAATACTGAACTGGAAAAAATTTGTATGCGTCTCAACGCAAATAAAATATCCATTAATTTTGAACGGGTAACGAAAAATACATTCTGTTTTATAGCGAAATATATCTTGCATCAAGATCAGTGACGGCCAGTCAGATGGAAGCGACTTATTAAAAAAATATCGAAGTATCATTACCAACTAAAAGCTATCTTCTAAAGTCCATGTTTCATATTAGAACTATATAAGCTGAATCTGTAACCATTCTCGATGGAGCTACATATGGTTCATTTGAGAATGTTTTGAAAATGTTGTGCCTAACTTCAAAACATTCATTTATGCGGTGCGTATAAGAAGCAAAAACTGGAGCTGATGAAAAACGAACCAACTATTCAGTACAATAGAAGCCACGAGAACAGTAAGAAATCGATTTATTCGAACTCCTGAAAATATTTGAACCTTCACAAATCTTAACTTTTCTACTGTTTCTTGGCCAAACTGATTGTCAGAGACAAATGAAAGCGATAATGATCTTATAACATTCAACGGTCGCTCAAAATTGCCATTAAGACCTGAGAAACAAAAATAAGTACTTCTTGACTATTACAAAATGAAATGGCAATCAGTTTCTACATCTAGAAAGCAAAACTTAAAACTCCTTCTCCTCTCACATCCTGAAATTTTTCGAAACTTATCTTGAACATTACTTTTTATCAATGGGCTGCTGAAACAAATGCTCAATGAAATTCTTCTTGCATACAATTGAAATATAATAATAAATTAATCAAATCTATGATAAAAATAAAATGGAATATATCAAATCTAATTCCATGCAACGGATCACATCTTAAGCCCAAGCTAATATGCTGTTCTTTCTTGCCCTCCATGAACTGATTAAAAAATATTGCACTAACCTTCAGCTCACCAAGTGACGAAACAGATCATCTAAGCAATAACGGTTAGCACAAATTCGTTTTAGGAGCTTAGGCTAGTAAAAATTTGAATTATGCCAATAGAATGAAACCCACCGAAAAACCATCAATAAAATTAATTTTTAAAATCCATGTTTACAGCTTATGCATTATTCTTTCACAATCATTGCGAACCAGTTTAATCCACACGGCAACTTGCAAAATCACATTGAGAACTAAGATTTGATCATTTGAACTATCGCTGTCGGCTGTCGCTCGGCCGTGGACGGACTCGGAGCCTTGGACTCGCCGTTCGAAGTTTGAACCTGCTTGTAAAGCTAATTCTCACCCTAAAAAAGTAGAGTAGAGTTTAACTGTTCAGTAGCGTAAGCTTTGAATATTCGGAACTAATTTTTCAAAAACATACATAATACTAAACGAAACATTTCGAAAATATTTCACCTGAGTGTGTGGGTGTGTGTAAGGCTGCAAGGGAGATTACATTTTACTTTTTTATTTATTTTTAATATAATATACGAACAAGGCTAGGGTAATTTTTAGCTTGATCCTCAATTTGTCGGCCTGCGATTCATAGTCGATGTCCTATTATTTATCGATCTCGTGTTCACCTAGCCGCTTGCCACATCTCAAACTTAATTTATATTCCAGACATAGGTTTTTTAAAGGGCTTTTCAGCATTTTCAAAACTTTTCGTTGATGATGAAATCTTAGTTTTAAATTGAATATATATAATAATTGATCATTAGTCTTCGTTCAAAGTGCTCTGGTATATGACGTATGTTAAAAATGCACCCATCGACTAAATTCGTTTCATTAAGGTGTAAAATTTGGCGGCGTTGCTAAAATATAGTAATTCTTCAAGTTAAAATACTTGAAATAAAATTAAGCTAACTAATTTTCGTGACAATTTGGAAATACTGAGTAATGACATTGATCGTAAAATGAAGTAGATCTTCAGATTTAACTCTTGCGTGATTTCCAAACTATTTCAGCTGATGTGTGACAAATTCACGAGTACATTCATAGTATACCATTTTCATGTCGATTTAGATCAAAGCAACTTTCAATTGACATGAATGAAATTTAGTTGATCATTAGTGTAATGTAATTTGATAGGAATAATTCTTTGCATGCCATTAATGATAATAAAGTTTTGCAGTACATATTTCAGATCATATTTGTGGACATTTTATTGTTTACAACCTATTTCTACAATAGATGGATACTCGTATATGCGAAGAAATGATATCTTTTAAAAAATATTAGGTATTGAAAGAAAAACTAATCTAAAAAATGTAGCATTATTTTCTTGAAAAACATTTATTCTAAAATAATTATACAGCCTAAATATATTTCCTCTGAAAAGTAGTCCAATTTCATACAGGTGTCTCTGAACGGTTGGTCTAGACACTGCGACTTACTTCAGGGTTAACGTTCGCTCAGTTTACAATGCAAGAGCATAATTTGCTTAGAAAATTGTTCGATAAATGAATGTATAAAAAATATGAAAAAAATGAACATTCAAAGTATTTTAGACAAAGGTTAACCAATATTCATTGATGATAGATCCAATTGCATTAAGTATGTGACAAATTATTGATGTTTGACTGAATATTTCATTCATGACAATTCAAATTTTACATCGGATGACAGTCAAATTTGTTTCTGATACACTTCATTACTTATGTGACAAATTAGATATTCTTTGTAACAAATATCATTGCCTTGACGATAAATTAGATATAATTGATCAAGAATTATGTATCCTTGATGACATGATATTTTATCGGTGACTATTTAGATATCCGTTGCGGCGAATTAGATAGCCTTTGTAATAAATTCGATAACCATTCCAACAAAATAGATATCCTGCGTTCCGAATTAGATATCCTTTGTGACCAATTAGATATCCATCTCACATTTGTGCATTGAATTGTTACACGGCTGTACGTAAAAGACCACAAAGGAAAAATTCGGGACTTAAGTGAAGCCCTTATCTCAAATGCTGCATGTTCAATGAGCTTTCAGCGGTTAGGGGCAAAAAGTTCCTAAGATTCCCCAAGTGTTGGCGACAAAACCTGTATACGTATTCTTGTGTATAATTTCTTATTTGCGACTTGTTCAATCTTAGCTAGGAAAATATAAACAGATGCTTAACGATCGGTTCAGGGCTGTATTCTGAGGTTAATATGCATGCTTCAACACTTCTCAAATTTTCCTTTGAAATAATAAGATATACCTAATGCAGTACTTGAATTCAACATTTTGAAAAGATCGGGTAATTTCTACTTTATCGAACATTGTGGGAAATTCCACAACTTCATTTTCATTTTCAGTTTTATTTTCGTTAATAATCGACAAGGATCAAAGTCGTACAAGTTTTTAATATTTTATTAAGGAGCCGTACAAGGTGGTTTTTACCTTTAGGCCTTTAGAGGTGAACACATCTGTTCACACAGAGTTTTAAGTTTCAGTTGAAGTTATTAAAGTTATTAAAGTTTCAAAGTTCAATGGTGTGCGACTGTCGCTCAAAGACCGTAGGAAGGATGCTTCGCAGCGTTAAGGCGCGGAAAAAGCAACCGAGCGGCATCTCAGCAGGGCTGAGCAAGGTATGCTTGACAGAAACGTTGCCGCTAGAGCGTGAAGCCAGGGCAAGAGGCCACAGGCCGACCTGAAGCGAAACAATAACAAGGTAAGTTCAGATTAGGAACAAAAGAACATGACCAGGAACAAAAGTACTATTGTCAGAAAACAACTTCAAGATATCAATATAGACAACACACCTAAACGCACCCGCAAGGCCTAGACGAAGTTGCACGTTAGAGGTGAGGAAGACGAGACGCTGGACTGAAGAGAGAAAACTGCCAGTGGAGTGCCCCCGGTGTCAACGGCACGGAACGTAGAAATCATACTGAAGACAAACAAAACTAAATTAAACGAACGGTACATCCAAAATAACGAACGATAAGAGCAAACAAAAGGAAACAAATTCAAATGAGTCAGAATCAATTAGAACAAACTAAACCTGCAACAACTCACCCAAGTTTATTGCCACACTTGGTGGGTATTATACAACTTTTAGAAGAATGTTAGGAAATTCAGAGGAAAACAGTCAAAGGCAGGTGTTCAGGTAAGGACAGAAAGAATTGTTGAAGGTTTTAATTTGTTGAAAGTCATAGGCCCAGAGGAAATAAATTATAAAACAGCTCAAGGATGAGTAGTGGCGCATCCAAGTATTAGGAGCTGAATTTAAAGAATTTAGGTTCACTCAGATATGAGCAAAGCTCAATCTCTAATATAAAGTACGGCAAGATGCCGTTAGTTCAATTTAAGTTCAATGAGATTTGAGCACAGCTCAATCCCTAATAGTAACGGCAATATACCGTCAATTCAATGTTTCAAATTCAATGTTTAAAACCTTGAACACCTTTAAGAGAATTAATTAACCCCCCCCCCCCAAAAAAAAAACTGAATAACAGCCACAGTCACGCAAACGTAAAAATAGTTGAAACACAGAAGCAGCAAGAAATTAAGGATACTTAGGTAATGTGACAAATAAGAGGGTTGACACCGGCAGGACGACCATAATGCAGCAACAGATCAGCGCTCATCTTAAATCCTAACTAAAAACTGGAAAACTCCACCGACATTACTTCCCACTGACTGCAAAACGACCGAAAACAACGGAAAGAAGCAAAGCGACTCGCCCAACTTCACGCCACGGTTCCGACTGACTAGTGACGAGTGCACCTCGCGAGCATGTGCAGGCCTTCCACGCTCGTCAATCTTTGTACCCTAGGCTGTCACGTATTTTACCCTAGATTGCCCGTGATTACCCTAGAAAATATGAATCAGAGCATTCTAATAATTGAAGTATTTTCTTTAATAATAGTATCGGCTTTACCTTTAATTAAGTCGCATTGGCAGCCTTTTGAAAGTTCCTGTGGATATTTTGATTAATGAATGATTTATCTGAACACCTTTAGTTTTGAAATGTTGAGTAAATATGGCATCATTCCATTAAAATTACAAAATAAATTTCAAATGTGTATCGATAAAGAACTCAAACACACAGAGCGCTGTGGCCGACAAAACTGAAGTCTAGGTTTACATAACTAGTGTTCACAATACATAAATAATAATTGTTAAAAAAAGTTTATGAAGAAAAATGCAGAAAAAATGTAAGATATTTTCCCGCTTTTTCTATTGAGTCTATGACCTACCCAAAACAAATGAAAAATGAATGAACACTACGTACGTTGATAGGTATAGCCTTAGACCTTTATGCAAATCATTTCTAATCTCCAGGAAACTATATTACTCACATAAAAGTAAAGTTCTGGAAATCTCTCCTACAAACTACAATCTACAACATTGTAGAAACGTTATCACGTTTGTCGCATTTTGGATTTCTAATGTATTGGCATTGCTGAAGAATCTGTGCACATGGCATTTATTTCACTTCATTAACAGTCATTAAATTGACATTAATGGGGACATAGGATGCAGTTAATACTCTGCATGAATCAAACCACACATGGCTTCAGTCTTCAAACTGGTTATTTGAAAAGTTTTGGTCAAATTAAGGAGGTCATCTGAGCGATTTTGAACCGGTTGATCAGAAATTTCGCCAGAATGTGCAATTTAAAAACAAACACATTTCACTCGTGTAAATTTTTCTATTTTAGCCTTAAGCGAAGCCAGATTTTTCTTTTTCTTTCTCCAGGTGTCGGACGATTTTCAGATTTTCTCCAGGTGTCGGACGTGGAACGCAGTGTTGGATGCCTGTTTTCGGGGCTTGATGCCTTTGCGGTCCGGCGGCACGTGAGAATCTCTACAAAGCATTTCGAAGATACTACACGCAGAACCCATACGAAGAAACTTGGTAATCTGGGCATTCATAATGATAATCGTCCATGTGATCCGGAAAAAGTTGTATTCAACTATTTTTCTTTTCTGTTTCCTTTTGACTTGGGGGAGGGGGGGGGAGTTCTAGTGCCGGTAGTCCCATAAAATTTTAAGGGACAGTAGCCACTACCTTAATACCCTTTTTCAGCAAATAAAAAATTGATCATAAAGACCAAAATCGCTCAGACGACCCCCTTAATCAACGAATGCATTTGAAAATGTGACGGGCAACAACGTTCAAATTATAGTTGTAAGATTTGGATTGCGTGGTAGCCCACAGACAATTTTACGGCTAAGAGCTGTTTCCCAGTAATGAACGGCAGACATGACTGGTGTCGATTAGTGTTCACCAAAGTAATGTTTTCGCCCCTCTTCATCAAGAAATTTCTTAGCGACAAACTTTTCCATCGGGGAAATTTCATTTAACATACAAGACAGAAAGATTTTGCAGTTGGTGTTGAGCATTAAACCGATTTAGACAGCATACGAGGTCATGATCAGGATCCTCGACGGAAAATTGTTTTGGAATTTGTGAAACTGCTTCAACCAAGAAGCGTGTACAATTAGGAAAAGCACTTTCTTCGTTTCAATTATTGCCATCCTAATGTTGTGTGTATTTTTTCCCCCTATTGGCACTAAAACACTAGTGAAATTAGATGGAATGGATTCAGCAAAGAAATGGTCGTATTCTTCGCAAAAGCAAAACGCATAAAATCCGAACGAAAGCTCCTAATAAGGCTAAAATTTTTGATCCCAGGTTGACGATATTTGGAGAATGTGAGTGAAATAAGGTATTTAATTCGTGTAATTCCCCCAAATCCAAAAACCTTTCTGCGGTCCTTCCGAACCAAAATCCTGCTATGATTGTGGAGAGTATGAATACTGAACTTCACAAGGTTTCATCGTGGCTCAAAGCTAATAAAATAAGCCTTAATATTGATAAAACAAATTATAATACATTCTCATACAAGAAAGATGTATCTCTTCCATGCATTAAAATTGGCGAAGGTGAAATCGAAGAAACCAACTCATGTAAGTTTCTGGGCATCATAATAGATAAACATCTGACCTTCAAAGAGCACATCACTCATATTAGTTCTAAATTATCAAAATCCATCGGAATCCTAAATAAAGTTAAAAATTTTCTGCCTGAAACAGCTTTACAAATGCTCTACCAAACGCTCATTTTTCCATACTTGCAATACGGAATAGAAGCATGGCACGGAACTGATAAAAATAAAACCAACAAAATTTTTACTCTGCAGAAAAGAGCTGTCAGAGCCGTAAAGAACCTAGAATATAATGCTCACACAAATGATTCTTTCAAAAATTTAAAAATACTAAAACTTTCGGATCTCTACAAAATCTCCATCTGTAATTTCATTTACAAAACATTAAGAAATGATGGCGACAATAGCCTAAGACAATTATTGACTGCGCAAACTGGTCATCACGACCATTTAGCCCGAAATAGAAGTAAATTCATGCTTCCTTATTATTCAAAGGCCCGGTCGCAACACAGTATCCTCTTCGTTGGAACCAAAACTCTGAACTCTATACCTGCAGAGATCCGTGAATGTAATTCGTACAAAGTATTCAAAAGACATCTTGAGTCTCACTTCCTATCAGAATACTAGTCGTGTAAGATCACCGTGTCAAAATCTTGCCTCCTACATGTAACTAATGATAATGTCATAATGTAACTTGCCTTGGGTACCATAACCAATATTCTGTCTGCTCATGAATCGTTTTATCAAACATACTATTATATATAGCCGATTTGAACGATATTGTAAAATACAGCTTAAAATATTGCATTAATTATCTCAATGATCAGTCTAATGCGAAACTAGGTTAAGTGAACTAGGTTAAACATTTTGTACACTCTAGAATAACGTGATGGTAGGATGCCCTAGAAGTCGCTGAACTTGTTCGGGCCCACAGGTAGCTATACTCAAATTTGACCATTGTACTAGACTTAAGAAAAATTCTACCTCTGTATCACCTGTGGTAAATAAATTGTTAAATTGTCAAATTGTTAAATTACAATCTAAAAACTTCAAATAAGCACGGGTTAGCTTGTTGTTGAAAGCATTGGCTATCAAATCATTTATCTGAGTCGCATCGCAAAACGACAACTCAACAAAGTGTGAGTGCATCCCATTGCTCCAGCAATTGTCATTCACAAGCTTGTGAAGAAACTGCACGCCGCACATTGCGAAAAGAACCGCAACTTGTTCAGTGGAACACGTTAACTTGTGCTATATTTACGAACCAAATTCCCATGCGATCCATCTTTGGATTAATACCTTCTGCTCGTTTAATTCTTATTTGGGTTATTCAACTGTAGTTATTGACAACCTTCATGTTTTCTCATGATTTTTACAAACCAGATTTGAAATATAGATTTTACCCTAGATTTTGCATTTTTTCCTCTTACCCTAGGCTGTACCCTAGGAGGGGTCTGATTACCCTAGACTAGGGTAATTACCCTAGGAGTGGAAGCACTGAGCATGTGGGAGATTTTCCCACAACATTGTATAATGCCGTCCTATCTGTGATGTGCCGCGTACGCTGGCAAGGATACAAACACACAAATAAAGACATAAGTAAACGCACCAATGCTTCTATTGTACAGCACAGTTAAGTGCTCATTCACATTGATGTGACCATTTTTGATGAAGACAATTTTAAAACATGCGACATTTAGTTTCAAGCTTGATGCAATGTGCACAACAATGTAAAAACACGCGTTTGATGGCTTATGTCCGCCCATTGTACGGCCATAATTCAACGATGTTTGTATAGCTGTAAACCACCGATAGCCGTCCTTAAATATGACGGCCATCTACAACTGAAAATTTTGCAGCCTCAAATCCTATCTGGCCAGCTTCGAATACGTCATCCGTGCTCGACCGTGAGTTGTTAAGAGCGTGTACAGAGAGTTACAAGGCTGAGCCGGCCTACTTGGCTCCTGTCTCATCCCTATTCAACCGTCTCGACCTTAATTCACCGGCGACACGTCCTTGATTTTCAATTAGGTATAATTATAGCCTTCTTTGCAATTAACTTTGCTAGAAATTTGCGCTTCGCGATACTTTTATTCGCTGTTTGTTATAAGAGCCTATATAACAGAAGACCTTACTTAACGGTAGCAGGTAAACGTCTGGAAATGGTTATTCATTGAGGCGAGCGTGCTGGAAAATGATATCATCAACATGACATTACTCTCTATAAAAATGGCAGCTACCGAAGAATGTGTAATGTAAGCCCTCGTAATTGGAAAACACGCCATCAAAATCGAATAGAGAAATCTAGTATACCAATACACTAGATTAGCAATGATCACACTGAAATATTTGTGATTTGAATTGTACGAGTAATTCTAAAGTTTTCTCGGTTCAGCGTAGACACCTGCAAAGTAATTTCACTTCTAGATGTTATAGGTAGTACCATCTCCGATCATGTATATCTGAAGTTTAAGATTACAAAACACTTTTATAATTATCTTACCACTTACACGATTGTGGTAATTTGGTTCAACTGTAATATGGTTGAAATTAAGAAAATAATGTCCTATTTCAATAGCCATATGACTAACAACAAATGTCACAAACGAAGCTGGATTAAATTTTTTAGCTCTCGCACAAGGTATTGATGAAACACCACATTCGATCTTATAGTACATAACTTCCGATAATTCTCTCAGGAAGATTGTCGTGGATAAATCGTGGGATATATTTTTCATTTAATTACTACCAGCATTTAAATATACCATGACTGCCTCACACCTTTGTCATAGTTGGGAAAACGATTTGTAACGGTCAGCAGAACTCACTCGTGATTATTTTTTGTTGTAGTTTTCAAATAACTGACTGTTTTCCGGAGAGCAACAATATTTTATTGTGATTCGGCCGTAAAAGTACATGTCACGATATGCAATACATTTCATGCCATTGAATAATTCATATCTCACCTTGGATATGAAAAAAAGTGCAAACACGATTCATAATGTTTTTTGCAATATGGTGTACAAGTTTAGTAGGAAGCGTATACTAAACAATGCCTGGGGAAATTGTCATTTAGACCAAATTTCTTCAGATCATCACCTTCCGGAGCAAATTTCTTTTGGACGAGGGCTTAAAAATTATAGATTAGGTTACCTACCTTTTTCGACGAAGCTCAATGATGAATTATGAACTTATATGTACATGTGACACATACCGTAAATCAATCTCAGTTTTTTTTCGAGTGCAAATATGTGTCCTATAATATTGGAGCATGTATGCGAAAAATATGGGGAAAATGTCCCAAAGATGTTGTTCATAGTATTTTTCAATTCAATGTGTAGGCTCTCTTTCCCGG
Organism: Morinoia aosen; assembly: GCA_030386875.1. Taxonomy (NCBI): domain Eukaryota; kingdom Metazoa; phylum Arthropoda; class Malacostraca; order Amphipoda; family Talitridae; genus Morinoia; species Morinoia aosen. The sequence goes on along the minus strand of CM059561.1, from coordinate 37,980,752 downwards.
CCTACGTAGTTATTCGGGAATAGAATTACTTCCCTTCACCAAGGGGTTCAATAAATTGATCCTAGCCGTGATCACTCGATTTTATTTGAGGGACATTCTCACAATTGATTACAATCTTAAACAGAGAGACTTTCAAAATATTGAGGAATTGCGAGGAGTCAGGATCGATAAAGAATAAAGCTACGTAAATCGGCAATACACAAAATAAATATGCTCATGTTTTCGATAGATAGCTCTCAGTATGAAGAAGTAAAATACACCCAGATATGAACAAGGAGGAAATTTAAGCAGCGAACTACACGCTGACCTTGCGCTAATTGGATTGACTTATCATTGCTGCGCTGGGTTCCCCAATTTATTAGTCTTCGAACCAGCTTTCAAGAAGGATGGACGGCGCCAACACAAGGGATTCATTACACTGTAAACTGTGATAAATCTAATATTTTGGTTTCACTTTTTCCAAAGTATAGCTCGTAGTCGATTTAGATATATAAAATCCTTCATTTTACACACTTATTCAATTTTGAAATCTCGTTTCTATTACTTTATTGCTTTGTTCAATAAACTATTAAAAAATAAACAATTGAGTTCTCAGCTTGTGTAAGTTTTCCAAAGAACAGAAGATTCAGCTACAAATTTTTAGATTTTTTAAAAGCGTGTGTCACATGCTCAACACTAATTCAGTTTGAACGTATTAAACAATTCATAAGGCTGAAGAGCAATTCACTCCCTTTAGTCCAAAAAATTTTAATTCCTGATATCGTTATTACAATTGAAAAAAGTTGGAATAAATTATTTGATATACGCAGGTTTAATGAATTCTACTAATGAAAAAAATGTTCCGTAGTTACATGCCAAGCTCAATAAAGAATGAATGAATGCCCTAAAAACAAACTTCTTCACATCGAAAAACTTCCTGACTCAAGAAACAATGTTGGTTCATTAATCGAAATGCACTTTATAAAGGAGAAAAATTCTCACGGGGGATTACTCATCAATTCTCTTACGAGCACCCTTTCGATATTTGCAAAGATTTTTCAGAAAGTATCAATAGCGCACTGTTCCAGTTAGGTATGTTACTAATTGCCGCTGGGTATTGACAACGTCAGGAAATAAATCTATCCCCACACAAAAAATTAGATTTTGCCGGGTAAAGCAAACTGCTAGCCGTATTCATATCACAACACAGTTAATGAGCTCACTTGTGAACAGTGATTAAAATAATTTATAGCCTTGAGGACAAACTGCCTCAAAAAGAGCGTAAAAATTGTCGCACTTGTCACCAACCGAGCTATAGCAGAAATTATCCACATTTCTTACCCCACGTGATGAATTGTAGGAGCTGGTCATCGGTACACCATACGATTACTAATGTATTTTTAAGAATATTCCAGTTGGCTATCAAAGTACCGCACAATTTGTGTGATACCACTCAACTTTCTATTTATTGAGACATTTTCGGAGCATGAAAGTGACCATACCTGTTTGGAGTGCATCTATACAAAATTTTCCAATACAGGCTTTAGGTGCGTTAAGCTCAATAGTTTCCCCAGCATAACGTACGTAAATCGTGTTGGAGCGAATGGAGGATTAGTAAAGTTTAGGTTTACATGTATTATGAAAAGTAACAAATAGTTCAACTCGCTTTCTGCCTCCTACTTGAAAAAACCGCTCGGAAGACTAATAAAGGAAAAACGGTATACATTCAGGGCACTAGCATACAAATGAATAAAATAGTGAATTAGGCTTACATGGAGCTTAGTACCCACGTTCCTCATTAGGAGTGATTTGTTGTTCATTTCTTGTCAACAAATCTCTCCTAAAGAGTAACGTCAATACTAAGCTCCGTGTAAACTTAATTCACTGTTCCATTCGATTTGTATTCTAGTGCCTTGAATGTATACAGTTGTTCCTTTATTAATTGTCCGAGAGGTTTTTTGAAGTAGGAGGCAGAAAACCGGGTTGAAGTATTCTTAACTTTTCATAATACTGTAAATGTAAACCTTAACTTTATTAATTCTCCTTTCGCTCCAACACGATTTCCGTAGGCTATTCTTGGGAAACTATTGAGCTTAACGCACCCAAAGCCTGTGTTGGAAAATTATGTTAATCATCAAGGAATTCACCATTTTAATTTTTGAAGTTTTTCCCGTATCTAAGCTTCGATATTTCGAAACTGTTTCCATCTCAACAAGTTTCGAGTTAACCCAATCTAGACCATTGATGCACAGTGATGCGCATCTTCATCAAGAGTTTCGATGCAATATCTTTTAATTTTGGCGATTCATCGTAAAAGTATTCAATTAAATTCTTGTTGACATCATGTTCATTGCTTCTCAGAAGTGGGTGCATTACTGTGAACAGGATTCCATGCGAGATTTGGTTAGAACATTCTGTACCAACTGAAAATATGTATGTAATCTATTTTACTCTTTCTGAAATGAGCTAAACGACATATAAAGTACAAGATAAAACCAAAAGAAATATCACCGGTATTCTATGGGAAAAACAATTTTCAGACGTACTAATATGGATTTCACCATTAATGAGAATATTTACACAGGATGAACAAAACAAAAGTTCATAACGAGAAATATGTAATGCAAATTAGGTTAGTAAGGTTTTTCAGCACAGCGAAGCTGGCACTTTCCCTGTTACTGCGCCAATGTTATGACGGGTGCAGTATGACTCCTAAGAAATTATTGTCATGACTAACTTTTAATCCTATGGTCGTTGTGTCATCGCACCTTCTTATACTATTACACGTATGATCTGGTGGGTGCAAAAATAACAATTGATATTTTTCAACTGTAATTAGATTTAAAGGTAACATCTATTGATTATACCTTTTAGGAATTTCTGTGACGACTAATGCACTCTCTTGCACCGATGAAAGCAGTTGTCAGAATGTTAAATAAAATGCTAAAATAATTTCTTAATACGTGCTTTTTCCAAATTGTTATTTATTTCTAATTTTTAAAAATGACCTCGTAAATGTTCGAGTAAAATTTTACGCTTATATTTAAAAGATCCTAGGCCTGAAGTACACTTGCAAATGATAACGAAATGAATCAAAATCCATACAATACTACGCGACGACACAGCGGAAATAATGAATCTGATCGTACACATTGTAACATTCCCTGGTACTTTAGATCACCTCTTTGTTCCCACCAACCAAACTTCATAACTGAAAAACATTGATTCAACGGAAAATTTTTGATTCGAACATGGAATTTAAATATCAATTAGTACTTTAATAAATTTAATTACCTTTTACTCCGATCTTTATTGTTTGATGGGTTTGATTGTTCTCCCGCAGACCTCCACTGGTCCACATAAACGTGCGAGGCCAATTTTGAGGTCTCGTCTCGCAACGCTCACGGTGTCTGCACGCGGTTGCGGTCTGAGAATCATGTAGCTCCTGGCTCCTGTATGAGATGTTTGAAGTGTGGCTGGAACGGGTTAATGAGAGAAACGTGCCGGTGATGTAGACGTTTGGCTTTTTTGTTCGATTTAGCTACACTGAGTGAATTTTCGATTAATCCATTTAAATTTTTGTTATTAAGGTGTTGGAATATTTATAAAGATCCGAAGATAAGATTTTATGTCATTGAAGAACAATATTAGTGATAAGTTAGATTTTCATAAATCTTTGAGAAGTGTTCTTTTAAAGTAGGCCTACACGCTCAATTTAATCAAACAAGTCAGAGGAAAAATATCGAATTTTACTTAAGTTGAGCATCTTAAGGGAAAAAACTTGCGAAAACAAAATTCTGGCGACGAAAAAAAAACTTAAGAGGACGAGCGAGAAAGGAGGACAAAGGCAATGTCCTACGCTGTAAAATATGGGAAACATCACGGAAGATTAGCGCAGTAACTCTCACGACTGCGTGGCGCAGCAGAGCAACGCTTGAGGCTCAGGAAGCCAGGCATTATTTCGGGTGTCAGTTCTGTTCACATGCTTGACAAATCTACACAAATTACGGTAGGCACCTTTTGTCCTCAACCACATAGCAAACAAGCGGAAATGAGCCTTTTTGTACTGTTTACCTGTAGGCCGAAAATCCATCGGTATACAGCCATCTCTGCTACTGTAATCAATTATTGTTTTCTGGTGAATTAGGATGGCAGTAATTCACACAACCTTAATTACCACAGAAAAATCAGGGACTGAATACAGAAACGGAATAACATATTAAAGAAAGAAATTATTAAATTATTCACGGAGGATTAAAATGGTACTGCAGATGAAGAAATAATCGTTTGAATTCAACTCGATTACCTTCTACACACCGAAGTATGCTGTGGAGGAGTGGTATATGAAAGATCCAATATATTCTGTGGCTGCTGTTCAGCTCTAAATTACTGTTTTCAAAACATGATAAACCACGGTTATTACCGCTGTAATATGTAACACAATGCTTGTAGAATTTGATTGCTCATTCCATTTCATCTATGGGTAAGTGTTTTACTTGTAATAATTTTTCAACTGTAGGCGAATAATAGTTGTCACTATAAATACGCCAAAAAAGAGGTAAAATATCTTATGCTATCGATAAACAAATAATCGCGAGCTGTTGGCATCGTTTCGATTTTTAGATTCTTCCAAGCTCATCTGACCACTCTTGTTACCACGATTTAATGCATAACGTGTACCATTTTTTCGATTGATCAATTAACTGCGTATATTGCTTCTGTCGGATTGAAGATGCAACTTCCTAATTCCAAAATAATTAAATTGAACGTTTTGCACTCAACAGTTCATCTTCAGCAAAAAATTGTTACAAAACAAACAAACATGAGTAAATTAAAACTACAGCCTACAAAAGAATCCTACAACATAGAAAATAGTCGTAAATGCACAGCTCAAAAATAACTCCAAATAAAAAACGCTAGCTAATCATTACGTGTTCGCGACGAAAAGAGGAAAAACACTTTAAGTGTCATTTACAGCGGATCTGAGTATAAAATGTATAGCGACTCAAGGATGAGGAAATCAGTGATGCGTGGAGCACCTGGAATGATTTCAAAATGGTTAATGAAAACAGGGGCGTTACTGTTTTCAGCACTGTTTTCAACAGCACTTACTGTTTTCAGCAAGGCATCTTACAGAGGACAGTGAAGGGGAACTAAGAGGACGACCGGTTCTACCCTTTCCCTTTTGCGTGCTCGGCTACTCTGGACATAAGAGTACGACAGGTAGGACCTATTTACAATGATTCACAACGTGATCATTTTAACTGATAAACCCGAGAGGAACACATAGCAGGGGGCAGCTTATTCTTAACGCGGAAAAGGGAACTGATAGTAAAGTTATAACTTAATCATTAGTTTGCATTTTTCATTTGTTTTTATTTTTGTTTCAATATACGACTATATTTATTTGTTTTGTAGATGTAGTTTTTGCTGAAGATGAACTTTTGATTTCGAAACGTTCAATTTCATCCATGTGGACTTTACTAATTGTATTAATAAAATGACTAGACATGTAGCGACTTTCACCTTGCTTTTAATTTAAAAATCAGACGTATTAATGTGAATGTACATTTAGATTTTCAATTCCAGACACTTGAACGGATAAATGAAGTTTTTCTCTCTGCAATTATATTACTGAATTCGAAAATTTATTAGTAAAATTTTTAATCAACATATTAACTAGAATAAATTAGGTCTGTGATGAAAAACTTCTCCGACACCTAGATGCCTTCATGAATACTTGCTGTCAGTTTTCCAGCGAGTACAACGATGCTTCTTCATTCACTATATCAAGATACTATAATGGATGTGGAATTGAAAGTATAGGTTTCATTTCCATTAAAGATTTTCCTGATAGCTGCAAAATTGTTGAAAAATAAATTTTGTTCTATGTGGCCTAAATGTGACAAAGAAGTGACACGAGCTCACATTTTTTCGAACAGCCAGCGACATGAAACAAAATGAAAATGACATAAAATAGCAGAGGAAAGAATATTTCGGTGAACGTCTCTTGTTGTCTATCTGAAGCTTGCAATATTACTTCGACGAATTTAAAACAGCTGGCAATTGCTGATTTTGCTCCTGTCAATTAAGGGGATCTACCACCCTGGAATGGACCTAATGGTTCGAAAGTCACTGTAAACATTTATATTGCACTTAGGAGAACGAAAATGCACACAGATATGTAAAACTAAATTCCAAACACATTTGCATCTATAAAACTTTTCGATTTTTAAGATCAAAAATTAATTCTTGAAAACGAGAAAAAAAAACATTGCGCCAAACCATTCTCACTTCACAATTTTCAACGTAAAAGCGTGATTTTGGTCTCATTTGAAGCGCAAAGACTGTACGAAAGCCGTAACATAGGATCTTTTTGATTTTCGAATTAGAAAAAATTCATGGTAACACATGTCCAAAAAATTTCTTCCCAAAAAAATCCTAGACTACGTTGTGAAATCCCAGATTGCAACATTCTATTGCAACTAGGTGTACGAAAATAAATACAGATATGAGAAATGGAATTCTGAACACATTTGATTCCATAAACATTTTCGATTTTCACCATAGAGAAAAAATATTTTGCGGGAAAAAAAAAATTCATATATATTCTCACTCTGCAATTTTCAACGTAGAAGCGTAATTTAGTCTCATTCGATGCGGTTCGACGGTGGGAACAGTGTAACGAAGGGAAACTCTATTGAATTGCAAGTTTAATTTGTGTTGGTAAATAACTCATTTTTTGGATTGTTTTTCAAACGTCGGGCACATGTAACCATAACTTTTTTCTAATTCGAAAATCAGAAAGATCCTACGTTACGGCCTCCGTACAGTCCTTCCGCTTCGAATGAGATCAAAATCACGCTTATACGTTAAAATTGTAGAGTGAGAATTGTTTGGCGCAACGTTTTTTTCTTGTTTTAAAAAATAATTTTTTTTGCGTAAATCGAAATATTTTATAGAAGCAAATGTATTCAAAATTCAATTTATACATATCTGTATGCATTTTCGTTCCCCTAGGTGCAATAGAAATAATAAAAAGACATTTGTAAAATTGGGTGTTTCAGGTAAAGCCCAGGGTAGTAGAACCCCTTAAAAAATGCTTAGTTCAAAAATAGAGAAAAGTAGGACAAACGAATGTTAGGAAAATGGCTGCAGTGAAAACTTGCTTATTATGCCTTTGAAAGGATTCATTTCTTTGTTTTTTCGCATGTTTATATGAAATATGATTTTTTATAAGGAAAAAATAAGTTTTGTGGAAAATGATTCTTCTCCTCCAATTTTGAACTTACAGGACTGGAAAAATGGCTTCTAGATAGCTAATCGTCCTTTCTAAAAATCCAGTGCAAAAGTTTTCCTATAGTTTGATATTATGAATTTAAGAAAATTTTTTTCCCAAAAACTGACCTCTATTTTCGCTTTTTCAAACTATTTTTCTTATAATATTCGAAATGAAGTTATTGAAATTAAAAACTTTAGCACTGCCTCTCTAGAGTATTTTATCTGTTTTCGATTTATATATACGCCATCCCTGTTCACTCAAAACTGTGGGAGGAGAATCACTTCAAAGGGCGAAAAGCTAAGTTTTCAGGAGAGTCATTTTCTAAAATTTGTCTTTTCTTCCTCTCTAAGTTTTGAACCGAGTCTTTTTCGAAAATAAACTCCACTGCTTGTGTACTTCTTATTGAGTTCTATCGATTGATGTACCAACATATCCTGTGCCTTCAAAACTGTGGGAAGGATCCATACCAAAAGTCAATAAATTCAAGTTTCAGAACAGCATTTAAAAAAACGTTTTTTCTTAATTACAGAATAATTTTTTTCTAAATCAACTCAATTGCATTGTAGATCTATTTGAGCCCTTACTATTGAAATATTTGCCATTCCTGCAGCTTCGAAACTCCGGGAGGCGATTTTATGTTTACACAACAAGCTAATTAGCTGATATCTCAGCAGCCGGACTCAAAACGAACACTCAATTACACCATCATAATTTATCACTGAGTAATAGAATGTTTCGTTTGAGTACAAAAGCATCTCAAGCAAGGCCATGAATGAACTCTCTTTCAATTCCAGCAGAGGAACACTCAAAACTGACTCGTTATAAAGGGGGTAAGAGGGAGGTCACCCATCCCTTGGCGTGTCCCAAGGTCACGCTAGTGCGCATCTTTTACCCCGTCTATGAGACGAACCAATTGACGCACTTGAAAGCTAATTATATCGTTGGATGCGCAATAAAACTCTCTATAAGATGAGTTTATAAACTGAAAATTTACCATTATCCGGAAGTAGACCCGAACCGTGTCCTTAAAACTCGGACTTGGCTTCAAGTGTTAGTGAGATTTTTATTGAGCAGAACGTCTCAACTAACGTTAAGGATACCGTGCACCTTTTTTGGCGAAAAAATTTTTCAGCAAACAATTTTTTGCATTAAATTGAAGCCATACATGTTATGAATATCCACAATTAATTTTACAGGCGTGCACGGAATAGAATGCTGACTATGGGAGGTAGAGTGGTGGGTGGGGGAGATGTTTTTTGTAAAAAACTTTTTTTGAACAAAACATTTTTATACAATGAAAAAATTTCATCCTTTTTAACCACAAAAACCATAAGTAAACAGAAAATTATTTACTAACAAACATGACGTTTGTATGTGTAAACGTCATATCGTTTATTTGCTTCCCAGGAAATCTAAAACTTCCCTTGCGCTAAATATTCTCCTCCTACAATTTTTGGTGTAGAGAATTGAAATGATGTTTTTTAAAAATGATAATAGAGCTACAGCCCAAAAGAAGAATTTGGGATTTTCTAATTAAGTTAAAACGGCGGGCCGTCGTACTAAAAAACATGAATATTTGGAAATTTTTAAAATTTGTTCATTAATTCAAAATATCTTCAAAATCAAAATGACTTCCAAATATTCCTACTTCAGCGGTGTTGCCCAAATATTTTTCATTCAAATGACACTTGTTTTATGTCTATAGGTTGAAATTTGTGGTAGGAGTAAGGTTTGCCGTCCCCCCACAATTTTCCGTTCTCTTTGCCGTACCTCATTTTCTATGAAGCAAATTGAAAATTCTTAGAGGTTAACCCCTATTTTTTCATACGTTTTAACAGTCTATTACAGTTCATAAGCAATGGTTAATGAAGGAAAAAATGCAAAATGTATACGGTCCCTTCAATGACGTTGGTGTTACAGCGTTACATTGCCTACCTTCGTCAGTTCAATGAACACTTCTTTGAAGCGATTCAATAATGGGGAATACAAAGTAGCAGTTGACAGGAAAATTTTCCTGGAACTTTCATTGCAGAATAATATGAATGGTCATCACCAGTAACACCGTTCGTCGTTGGAATTAACTCTGATGAACAAATTTGCATTGAAGTGGGACAGGAGCCCTTCATTGATCGCTAATGAAACAGTCACCATAATACTATTTAAACTCCGTGTATAGAAATAAACGAACAGGCTTGCGAGTTCGAGCTATGCGAATGTCATTATTCAGTTAACTATTAACTATTTGATTCAATTTTAGTAATGAAGGCAAACCCACTGTTGCTAATTTCGTGCATCAACTTCGGAAATAAAAACTACCTATCGTCTTATCTGGTGTCACATTTTCGGCGAACCTGTCAGTTATGTAAGCCAACACGGCTCGCTGTAGCAGGTGCTTTCTACTTAGCTTCCGAGTAGATCCTGAGGCTGCGGGCTGAATTGAGATCCTTCCTTGTGGGTTGGTTGTTTTCTTTCGACTTCAATTTGTTCTGGCGGCGCCTTAATCCTTTGTCTACTGACGGCTACTCCAGTGTCAGGATGGCTAGTGCTTTCAGTCTAGGGAATTTGACAAAATTTCCAAGTAATTTCACTTGCAAAAGAAATATTGTGAAATAAATGACAAAATTAGGGCAATTAATAGCATTCCTGCAACAAAGTTTTTAGATATTCCAGATGCATTAAACATGCAATTTGCAATTTATTTTCCCTCATTTTAAGCATCATGATCTGTGTAACAGATTTAATATCTTTTTTAATAAATTTGAGTAGGTGATTTCATGCGTACATTGATTCACTGATGAGTTTAGGGAAAACTCAATTGAAATTTTTTTTCATAAATTTTTCAACTTTTTTTGGTGTCGAAGATTTGTCACGCTAAGCATACATTCTCAAGGAATTATAATTTTTGATTTAAAAAAGTAGTAAGCACCTGCTCTTAAACAAAAAAACGGCCAAGGCAATTTCACTGAAATTGCAGAGTACTGATAACATTTATTCCTGAAAACTTTTCCCTAAACTGTTTGACTTTTGGTATACAAACTGTTGAGGGATGTCTTCGCAGGTGTCTCGACCTCTAATCCTATTCGGGCCTTCATTTAGTTTTTTCGGCAACTTCGAGAAGCACGTAGATTATGCAGTAAAGTGCGGACTTTCATTACAAACATGACCTTACTGTTGCTACAGGTCCGTGCTGTACAAAAGGAAGAGATCACATTTGCAAGCACGACTGCAAATAAATTAAACTTCTCAGTTGTGAATAGGGAATCTGAAATTAAACCAGTAAAACTCGAAAAAAATCTCGAACGCGCTGGAGAAGCAAATTTTGTGATGCTTTCAATTTCGATATCTTGTATTTGAAACTCTGAAATCCGAAACAAATAAAAACAGAATTATTATGTGATTCCGAACACTAAAAGATGTGTTTGACTGACGGCTAGCTATGCCATAGGCGTGGAACAGGGAAAATTTCCATTATCTATGAACTCATTTCAATTTATTTCAACTAACCTAGAATTCGAAGATGAAAAAGCTGAATAAATTTCCTGAAAAACTGAATATTATACAGTTTTCAAAGGCCATGACCAAAACGGCAATTATGGAAAAATAGAAAACTAGCCTGCACCATTGAGAGAACATCCGAATTGAAAATTAAAGCCGTAACTCCAGTGGATTGGCGTTTTTTGGTTGGAATACGCGCGGCTTAGAGTTTAAATGTCCCCCTTATCGAACACAAAACCGCCCGCGAATCGCCCGTGTTCCGCCTTACCTACCGGCCGTGTACTGCTTCAAAACCAGATTCGAATCGCAGCTGGCCGTCCATGGATTATAGGTAAAAAAATCGCTCCCGGTTGCATGTGCCCGCCTCACGGTGTGTACAATATTGCACTGAAGGCTTTGGATCTTACAACATATTCACACTTAAGGGGAACGTCAACCCAGAATCAGAAAAATGGCTGTCACGTTTGTTGAAGGGGAACTATACCTTTTTCACTTCAAATTAATCTAAGTCAAGTTCAATTTCAAGTTCTTCAAATTAATCCGAGTCCAGTTCAAATTAATCCAAGTCAATTTCAAATTAATCTGAGTCAAGTTCAAATTAATCCGAGTCAAGTTCAAATTAATCCAGCCCTCAGTTGAGTTATAAAATGTGTGTTCACAATTCAATATATTCAATATATAATAATTTCAAGACTTAAATATTCATAAAATGGTTATTATAAAAGTTATTGAAGTCTTAAAAGTGTTATATATTGAATTGTAAACACACACAAATAAAATCAGTAGTGAATTAGAAACATTGTTTCTTGTATTATTATTGTGTATTGTAAGTGGATCCTACATTTCTTCACATTGACTAACAAGGAATTAGAATGGATGGCAACATTTATATTGCTAATGCAAGAATGTATCTGGTAGTAATGTACAAGTATAAATTTCAATCAAACCGAATCGTACATTAGTACTCAGTGAATTGCATATGTATATTTCTCTTAGAGATTAAATCCACATATCGCCTAATCATAATCTATTGTATTTGCATGTATATGATTTCGTACATGTGATAAAGTGGAATTTCACGTATATAAATGTCTATGAGTGTAAATAAATCCTCGAAACAAGTCTTGCTTATAACATCCAATAGATGCATATTTAAAACAAAAAAAAACTCAAATTAACAAATTATTATGTCATTTTATAACTCAACCGAGGCTTGGATTAATTTGAACTTGACTCGGATTAATTTGAACTTGACTCGGATTAATTTCAACTTGACTCGGATTAATTTAAACTTGACTCGGAATAATTTGAACATGACTTGGATTTAATTGAACTTGACTTAGATTAATTTGAAGTGAAAAAGGTGTAGATCTATGAAATTTGGCATACGTATGTATTTTTGATAGTATTATGGGTGGGTATATGAGCTTTTTTTAATTTTCGAATTCATTACTGAGATTATGGTGAAAAATGGGTGAAAAATTTACGTATTTTCATAAGCTATCTACTCCGAAAGGTAAAATTTTAGAGAAATGATTAAGGTTTCATTGAATGCGCAAAAGGTGGCTGCATAGCTGGACGTGGGCTCGTTAAGAGATGAGCAGTATTTTTTTATAATATTTGAAATTGATTATTTTTAAATCATGCATTTTCCCGAAGATTTTTCAATGCAACTGAAAAATTACTTTGAATTTCAAAGCGAACTCACGTGTACCTATGCAGCAGTTTTTTCGCATTCAATGAGACATGAATCATTACTCTACGATTTTACCTTTCGGAGATGATAGATTCTGAACTTCATGTTGTCAACTGCTCATTTTCTACAATTTATCATTTTTCATTTTTTAAGCTATATTACTTGGAAAAATTGACGCGGTTGACTTTCTGAAAGCTATCTAACATATGAATATCTTTTCTTGCAAGTTTTTTGTTGTTTCTTGAACGAACTGGTACCACAGGTATCACAGATACGCAGGGAACTGGTATCACTGATCCGCATCACCGCTCTCGGAGCGCAAGCTGCGGCAGCCTCCACGACGCGCTACACCCCTTCCCCCCCATGTTTTCCACTCTCACGGTGCAAAGAACGTTGTGTAGCTTTGGCAGATTGTGAACTAAGGAATTCTGTGTGGAGTAGACCAACAAAACAATATCAAGATATTTCTGGTTCGTGTCTAAGACAGTTACCGTCCGGCGCTAGCAGTTGCATTCGAATCCACCCCCTTCCCCCCCCCCCCCCCCGTTTCCCCCTCTCACGAAGCCCAGAACGTTCTGAACCTTTGCTAGCTTCGGAAATAAGGACTTATGTATTGTATAGAGCAATAAAAACAGCAAAAAAGAATTTTCAATGGCGTGGCACATGATCGGAGCTGGCTGCAGATTGGACCCTTTCCCCCCCCCCCCCCCCCCCTTCTCAACCTCATTTTCCTCACTTACGGTGCTCAGATCGTTCTTCAAATTCGACACCTTGTGAAGTGCGCATTTCTCTAGCGAATAAATTAACAAAAAAATTCCGGATTCGGTTCGGACGTTCCCCTTAATGCATTGTGAATGTATTGACCCAATAAACTCATTACAATATTTTACATCCAATGAGGTCGATGCACGTGCAACTGGGAGCTCAGGTACATAAGACAATACATTAGGAAGGACAAGGAATCCCGCTCATTCTTTAAATTTTATAACAAAAACTAAACATTCTCTACATAAAAATTTACATGAATATCTTACTTCCACTAATCACAGCCTTCCCACCAATGGAACACCAAAATAATATTGGAATTAAATATGAAATCACAATCCGTTTAAAATACTGCATGTAACAAAACATATGGATGGGAATGTAATTTCCTAATCACAAAGCTTCCTTTCAACGCTCGTTTACATTATAGATTTGAGGCTCCCTATTCGCAACAAATGCAATCCTGAGAGGAAAAGGGAGGTACCATTTAGTATATAGGCCACATGTGGACTATGTTTTGGGACATATGTGTACCACTATGTAAAATGTTCATTTGCATACCGGGATAAATGAATAGCATTTCCATAATTACACTACCTTTTTCAGAATTGATTTTAGCACACTAAGTAAAAATTATCTTACACTTATATTTTCACTCTTTTTATGAAAGACAATAATAAATTTGAGCAGTACAGTCGTTTTATCAATTCTGCTACTCACAACCTTGTCGAACCAACCATTGCAATTGCACAAGCGTAGTCAACGTTTTAAGGGAATGCGGAATCTGCAGAAAGGGTATATAAACAGTAAGTTAAGAAAAAGTTCATGAAACAAGATCAAAGTTGAGGAAGAAACAAGTAGGTGCTAAAAAACAGGACAACAGTGAACCGAAAATAGGTGCTCGTTAACATAACAAAAACATTTTATTCCAACAAAAAGAAGGCCTATCTAACTCTCAGCTCGGACCCTCACATTTTCCTCCTGGGAGCACTAGTTCCCATAAATACAATAGTTGTATCCCGCTGAGGAGCGTCTACATTATATCGCGTGTCCCACAAAAATGTCCCCGAGTTTTCAATTAATTATACCTCAGCTTTAAATTAACCTATTTGAAAAGTCTTTTTTCACAATATAGTAAACTTTGTTTACGGGAACCATGTCGTATTTTTTAATAAATGGCGTAATTTTTTTTATTGCTTTAAAAGACTTTGAAAGATGTTCTTGAATCACTGTGAAAATGTTGCGAACGTCTTGCAATTCGAGCGCCCCCAGGAAGGGATCAAAGGGGGGTTACTCATCGCTAAATCAAAGGTTAGGCCGTTCACGTCTGCCTATCTTTGTGTAATATACATTTCAATGGTAAATGATTATCTATTTGAATTGAAATTATAAAAAAACAGTGCTTTTGAAGGGTCGGTGACGACAGAACACCGCACTCCCTCTGGGGGTACTCCAGGGGAGGGGAGGGGGTACTACGCGGGGGTAGGGTACTACTAGTTGCAAGAGTTTCATTGGCTTGTGAAAGAAGCAAATTACCCGTCTGGGGCAGGCCGTTGCGATCGGCTCTTCTGATACGTAAGTTATAGACACTAAGTCCGTCATTTCTCCGGCAATTTTATAGGTATATTGATGCGGTTTGTTGCTTTTGAAATTATATTGTGTGATCTAAAATGGAACCGGGTTTGATTTTCGAAAATTTATATGTAACATTTTTTCCATTGACTGTTAACTTCAATCGGCGATATTGAACAATCACAATTTTCAAGACATTCGTTATAATGGGGCCGAAATTTACAAAGCTAGAGCAATGTGATTTGCTGCATTTGGAAGTCACATGTGTAATCTACAATTGCTGTCTAGTTGATTTTCAAAAATTTTTACGTGAAATTTTTTCCGTAGACTTTTTACCCTAAATTTAAACTCTGAATATAGCTTTTTAAAAAAATTCTATTAATTCAAAATGAATTCATATTCAAAAATCAGTAAACAGCATTTTTGGAGCACACGTTGTACTTTCACATGCAACAAACCGCATTGCTCTAGCTTTCTAAATTTTGGCCCCATTATAACGAATGTTATATATATATTTTTATTTATTTATCATGAATAACTCATTTTCTATGTCCTAATGCAAAAAACCTTGTCGACGAAAAGTTGTTGGGAATTTAGAGATCTAGTACTCTGCAAATTTTCATAGACGTAAGTCAGATAGAAAAAATCTACGGATGGGAAATCAAGTTATGGGCCGACCGGTGAGCATGGTTCCCTTAAGTTACTAATAGTCTAAATTTTTGAAAATTGTTCAATTAATAACCACTCTACAGTGATCGATTTACTGAAAGAGGTAGAGAACTAATTGATCAAAGGAAAAGTTTTAAACACAAGAGCACTGGTGTTCTCCATTTCTCAATACCCTCATGTTAAAAATAATTTCTCAATGGTGAATCCTACATACCACCAAGTATTTAAACGCTCTGAGAGGTTATTTACTCCCTTATTTTATTATTTGAAGACACCTAAAATATAGCTCACTAACTATCAAAGAATTTTCATCGTATTGAAATATGAAGCAACGAAAAATTGTGAACAAGTTCGAAGAGCAATTAATGAAAAATTCCCGGAAAGGAACGCGTCCGATAACAAAACTGTGTATCGTAAAATTGGAAAATTAAATGCTCCTCTAACTTTTTGACTGTTTGCCGTTGCTTCATGTTCTAATACGATAAAATTCTTTTATCGTTATTGAGAGGCATTTTAGGTGTCTTCAAATGATGAAATAAGCAAGTCAGCAATCTCTCCGAAGGCTAAAATACTTGGTTGTATGTATGATACATAATTGTGAAATTATTTTTAACAGTATGTCTAAAAAGTTTATCACTTTGCTTGAATCGCAATGCTAATAGAAATTTAAAAGCGAAGAAAATGTCAATGAAACTAGTCATATTTACTCAAATTGAGAATATAACAAAATCGAAAACGTTTCGGAGTAAAGCTCCACCTTCAGTTCTGTAAAATACAAAGAATTAAAAAAGTGCAAAAAGTAAAAACATTACGAAGAATACAAGCAATACAAAAACGAACACAATTGTACGAACAAAAAGATAAATAAATGTCAAACTATGCCTAAAAACTAGCAAAAAAGTAACGAAAAAATACACACTATGAATTTACTATTTGAAGGGGATAGGAACTAAGCATATTATTTAGGGGAGGTTTTCCTTTAAAAATATGAAGGGATTCTAAAATTCGGAATTCAAACTCATTGGGAGCGCTATCAATGACTTTAAAATCTTCCTCACGAACTAGTATACTGCACTGTTCAGCATGGTTGCGTACGGCTGAATGAGGAGGATGGGCAAGTAAGTTCCCGGTACGGTGGCTCCTACCGCGGTGTTCTGCTATTCTTGTGTAAATACTGCGTGACGTCATCCCGACGTACGCCGATATGCACTGCACACAGCTATATTTATAAATGACACATGAACGCATTAGACCAAGACGGATTCCTTGTGCTGAAAAAAAGAACCAATTTTGGTTCCCCATCTGAGAAACTGGCCCGTGAATTAAAGTCTCTTTTTGATAGGTATTTTCCTACTATCAACCTGCGTGTAATTTTGATTAATAAGGCACAAGAATTCCATCCCTGGTCTAATGCATTTTTGTGTCATTTATAAATACAGTTGTGTGCAGTGCACATCGACGTACGTCGGATGACGTCACGCAGTATTTACACAAGCAAAGCAGAACACCGCGTTAGAAGCCACCGTACCGGGAACTTACTTGCACAGCCTCCTCATTCAGCCGTACGCAACCATGCTGAACAGTGCAAAATACTAGTTCCTGAGGAAGATTTTAAAGTCATTGATAGCGCTCCCAATGAGTTTGACTTACGAATTTTAGAATCCCTTCATATTTTTAAAGGAAAACCTTCCCTAAATAATATGCTTAGTTCCTATCCCCTTCAAATAGTAAATTCAGAGTGTGTATTTTTTCGTTACTTTTTTGCTAGTTTTTAGGCATAGTTTGATATTTATTTATCTTTTTGTTCATACAATTGTGTTCGTTTTTATATTGCTTGTATTCTTCGTAATGTTTTCACTTTTTGCACTTTTTTGAATTCTTTGTATTTTACAGAACTGAAGATGGAGCTGGACTCCGAAACGTTTTTCGATTTTGTTTTTTCTCAATTT
This sequence comes from Morinoia aosen, assembly GCA_030386875.1. NCBI lineage: Eukaryota > Metazoa > Arthropoda > Malacostraca > Amphipoda > Talitridae > Morinoia > Morinoia aosen. The sequence continues at coordinate 37,963,345 of CM059561.1, read as the reverse complement.
GAGTAAATATGACTAGTTTTATTAGCATTTTCTTCGCTTTTAAATTTCTATTTTTAACAGTAGGGATTGTGAAATGAAGAACACCAGTGTTGTTTTGAAAACTTTTCCATTGAACAATTAGTTTTTCTACCTGTTTCAGTAAATCGATCACTGTAAAATGGTTATTAAACAATTTTCAAAAACTTCAATTATTCGAAAATTGAACAAAATTCATTGCATTGTTGAAAGAAGACATTTCAATTGAGTTAATTTAAAGCGGAGATATAATCAATTAAAAAGTCGGAGACATTTTTGTGGGACACCCGGTATATACAGGGTGTTGTGTGATGCGATGCAGATATTTTAACCATATACAGGAAGATGCAAAAATAAAACGATTTTCAGGTATGACAAAACCTCAAAACTTCTTTGTTTTCGAGAAATGATGACATGAAATAACTATAGATTCCCGTAGGAATAGTCTGAAGCGCACGCCAGAGAAGTTAGATTTTTCTCGTTGGCTGCATGTAAAGCCTATTCTTACTGGAATCTAAAACTATTTCAGGTCATTATTTCTCGAAAACAAAGAAGTTTTGAGGTTTTCGTTACTCATTAAAATGATTTTTTTTGCGTTTTTCTGTATTTGGTTAAAATATGTAAATATGTGAATCGGATTACACAACACCCTTTTTATAAATATATATATATATATATATATTATTCCTGATATTCCAGATACATCACGAAATAAAGCAATAAAATATATTATATTTCATTCATTCTTAATATACAGATATATCAACTCAAGTGCATAGAGTTCCATCTCAACGCTCATGTACATTATATAGTATTCATGATAGATCTCTCAAATTTATAGACGTTATAGAAATGATTAGCCCGCAGGGAACATTTTGAATATCATTAGAGAACATAAAAAATTAAATTAGAGTTACAATGTATATTTTCAATACCCTACCTCAGCTGGGTGACCAATGAACCAGTACAATTTTTTTGCAAAATAAATGAATCATTCATAAACTACATGAGTAGGCACTTGAAATTGACTGAATGTGCTTGTTTATTGGCTGGATGCAAAACAGTACTTTATATAACAAGTTCAAATACTGAAAAATATTTCATTAGAGAACCAAATGGAAAATAAAGACAAATAATAGTACAGAAGAATTTCATTGAATTACTAATGCAATTTTAGAAATAAAACTTGCACTCCCATCCTTATGTTTATGTAGTTGATATTTGTTTGTTACATGCAGTATTTTTAACGGATTGTGATTTCATATTTAATTCCCATATTATTTTGGTGTTCCATTGGTGGGAAGGCTGTGATTAGTGGAAGTAAGATATTCATGTAAATTTTTATGTAGAGAATGTTTCGTTTTTGTAATAAAATTCAAAGAATGAGCGGGATTCCTTGTCCTTTCTAATGTATTGTCTGATGTACCTGAACTTCCAGTTGCACGTGCATCGACCTCATTGAATGTGCAATATTGTAATGAGCTTATTGGGTCAATACATCCACAATGCATTAAGGGGAACATCCGAACCGAATCCAGATTTTTTGTTGCTTTATTCGCTAGAGAAATGCTTACTTCACAAGCTGTCAAATTTGCAGAATGATCTGAGCACCGTAAGTAGGGAAAATGAGGTTGGGAAGGGGAGGGGAAAGGGGTCCAATCAGCAGCTAGCTCCGACCAGCAAGTGCATGTGCCACGCCCTTGAAAATTCTTTTTTGATATTTTTACTGCTCTATTCAATACATAAGTCCTTATTTCCGAAGCTATCAAAGGTTCAGAACGTTCTGGGCTTCGTGAAAGGGGGAAACGGGGGATGGGGGGAAAGGGGGTGGATTCGAATGCAACTGCTAACGCCGGACAGTAACTGTCTGAGACACGAACCAGAAATATCTTGATATTGTTTTGTTGGTCTACTCCGCACAGAACTCCTTAGTTCACAATCTAACAAAGCTACACATCGTTCTTCGCACCGTGAGAGTGGAAAACATGGGCGGGAAGGGGTGTAGCGCGTCGCGGAGGACGCCGCAGCTTACGCTCCGAGAGCGGTGATGCGGATCAGTGATGATACCAGTTCCCTACGTATCTGTGATAGCAGTTCGCTCAAGAAACAACAAAAAACTTGCAAGAAAATATATTCATATGTTTAGATAGCTTTCAGAAAGTCAACCGCGTCTATTTTTCCAAGTATTATAGCTTATAAAGGGAAAAAAATGATAAATTGTAGAAAATGATCAGTTATCGATAAGAAGTTCAAAATCTATCATCTCCGAAAGCTAAAATCGTAGAGCAATGATTTAGGTCTCATCGAATGCGCAAAAAACTGCTGCATAGCTGGACGTGGGTTCGCTTTGAAATTCAAAGTAGTTTTTTAGTTACATTTAAAAATCAACGGGAAAATGCACGATTTAAAAAAAATCAATATCAAATTCATAGAAAAAATACTGGAAAACTCTTACAAACCCACGTTCAGGTATGCAACAACCACTCAATGAGACCTAAATCATTGCTCAAAAATTTTTACTTTCGGAGGAGATAGCTTATGAAAACATCTAAATTTTTCACCTATTTTTCCCCATTACCTCAGTAATGAATTCGAAAATTAAAAAGAGCTCATATGCGCACCTTTAATACTATCAAAGATGCATACGTATGCCAAATTTCACAGATCTACACCTTTTTCACTTCAAATTAATCTAAGTCAAGTTCAATTTAATCCAAGTCAAGTTCAAATTAATCCGAATCAAGTTTAAATTAATTCAAGTCAAGTTTAAATTAATCCAAGTCAAGTTCAATTTAATCCGAGTCAAGTTCAAATTAATCCAAGTCAAGTTCAAATTAATCCGAGATAAGTTTAAATTAATCCAACCCTTAGTTAAATGATATAATAATTTGTTAATTTGAGTTTTTTTGTGTTAAATATGTACCTATTGCATATTATAAGCAAGAATGGTCTCGAGGATTTATTTACGCTCATAGATATTTGTATACGTGAAATTCCACTTTATCACATCTATGATATCATATACATGCAAATACAAAAGGTTATCATTGAACGATTTGTAGATTTAATCTATAAAAGAAATATGCAAGTGCGATTCACTGAGTACTAATGTACGATTCCGTTTAATTACAATTTATATATGTACATTACTACCCAGATACATTCCTGCATTAGCAGTAAATATGTTGTCATCCATTCTAATTCCGTGTTAGTCAATGTGAAGAAATGTAGTCAAGTTCAATTTAATCCAAGTCAAGTTCAAATTGATCCGAGTCAAGTTCAAATTAATCCAAGTCAAGTTCAATTTAATCTAAGTCAAGTGCAAATTAATCCAAGTCAAGTTCAAATTAATCCGAGTCAAGTTCAAATTAATCCGAGTCAAGTCAAGCACAATTAGCTAGCGCAATTATCTAGCAAAAAAGTATTTATAATAAACCATAGCCTCAAATTATAGATAGGGTGCACTGCTGCACAGGACTCAATGCACAGAATTACAAATCTTGAAAAGCAAATGAAACAAGAGAATAGTTGAAGGCAGTAAGAAGAGCTAACATGGACAGTAAAAAAATGAATGAAAAATGTCCATCATGAAAAGGCAAAACCATAATCACAATATAAAATGACCCTAGTGCACATCTCTCTCTGATCTTGTAAGAGTGCTAAGTCCCAAAAGTGCACGAGTCATACAATGCGGAGCTATTTTTGGCAATGATATGTATTTACAGCAACCGATTTGTCATTATAAACTCAGATTTTTGGTTTTCACCATCGTTTTTCTGTATTCTTGTTGGCACTGATACAAAGCCCTGTAAAAAGCATATTGGTCTTATTTTTCGTTCAAGGTCAGCATTTACACTTATTAATATCGTGAAAATAAGTAACTTATTATGACATCAATACAAGGTCAGCACTCAGGGTACAATTACACTTATTTATATGGTAAAAATAAGTAACGTGTTGTGACATAAATACACATTTGAAAAAACAGTCTTTGTAGTCACTCTGTAACACATGAGTTATAATACTAAATTTATGTTTCTTCAAAGAATCTTACAGAAAAATTATCATTGTTATTATTTACAGAATGCAATTATTCCTCCCATAATACATCAACGGTATTTTCAGGATAGGGGATAATGAAGGGACCATTTTAAAGGACATCTTTTCATGGTAACATCTGTCCACACACTGGATACAAAGTGCATCATATGAATAATTTCGTACTCCAAAAATCAAAACTCAAAAACGATATTAGAAAACAATAGAGCTCATTCAATTTTGTTTATAAGCCGAAAATAATTAGGTCAGAAAAATCGTAGGTGTAGAAATATAACAAATCATGAGTAAAGAGACACTGCACATCTACATACATTATTCTCCATTAGTCAATGTGAAGAAAAAAATGTAGGATCCACTTACAATACACAATAATAATACAAGAAACAATTTTTCTAATTCACTACTGATTCTATTTGTTTGTGTTTACAATTCAATATATAATTCTTTTAAGATTTCAATAACTTTTATAATAATCATTTTATGAATATTTAAGTGATTAATTTGAACTTAACTTGGATTTTTTTATTGCCTTATTCGCTAGAGATATGCTTACTTCACAAGCTCTCAAATTTTCATAACGATCTGAGCACCTTAAGTGGGGAAAATGGGGTTAGGAAGGTGGGGGAGGGGTCCAATCAGCAGGCAGCACCGACCAGCAAGTGCGTGTGTCACGCCCCTGAAAATTCCTTTATGTGATTTTATTGTTCTATTCAATACAGAAATCATTTTTTTACAAGCTAGCAAAGGCTCAGAACGTTTTGGGCTTCGTGAGAGTGGAAAACGGGGCGGAAGGGGGGTGGATTCGATGCAGCTCCTTGCGGCGGACAGTAACTGCATTAGAAACGAACTAGAGATGTCTGGATTTTGTTTTGTTGGGCTATTCGACACAGAACTCCTTAGCTTACAGTCTAGCAAAGCTACACAACGTGCTATGCTCTGTGAGAGTGGGAAACAAAGGCGGGAAGGGGTGTAGCGCGTCGAGAAGGACGCCGAAGAGTGTGCTCCTGGAGCAGTGATGCGTATCACTGATACCAGTTCCAAACGAATTTGTGATACCTTTGGTTCCTGTTCCTTCATGGAACAACAAAAAAATTGCAAGAAAAGATATTCATATGTTTAGATAGCTTTCAGAACATTAACTGCGTCAATTTGTCCAAGTAATATTGCTTGCAAAAGAAAAAATGGAAAATTGTTAAAAATGCGCTTCCTGAACCGTTGAAGAAAAAAGTTCAAAATCTATCTTCTTCGCAAGTTATCATCGTAGAGCAATGATTTAGGTCTATTGAATGTGCAAAATGTTGCTGCATAGTTGGATGTAGGGTCGCTTCGAAGTTCACAGTAATTTTTTAGTTACATTGAAAAATCTACGGAAAAATGCTTGATTTTAAAAATTTGATTTAAAATTTTATAAAAAAAATCATTGCGACGTACCTAACGAGTCCACGACCAGCTATGCACCAACATTTTGCGCATTCTATGAGACCTAAACCATTTTTCAACGATAATAACTTTTGGAGGTGGTAGCTTTTGCAAATACCCTATTTTTTCACCCATTTTTCCTCATTATCTCAGTAATTAATTGAAAAATTGAAAAAAGTCTGGGGTACTTACGCATAACCCTATCAAAATTACATACGTATGCCAAATTTTATTGATCTAGTTCCCATACAACAAACGTGACAGCCATTTTTCTGATTCTGGGTCGACGTTCCCCTTACATTGCGTGAAACTTAGCTGATTACCTATATCATTATTTACCAAGCTCTCCACTTCAACTATTTGGAGGAAGTTCACCTGAATGATTCTATCTTCTTCATGCTTCCAATGTTCATGAATATAACTTGCAAATGAATCAAATGAATGTGAACTGTTCCGTAAACTCGCTCAGTAATCTTTCCAGAGTACTTTAATATGAATACCACTGCTCTACTTTCAAATCAGTAACTGTTGGACGAACAACACTTCACATAACCAAGTTGAAAATTGAACTTAGCTTGAGCTCGCCTACCGACGTGAAAGATCTGAAGATGAGCGTAACGGTCGATCGCCGTAACATCCCGGTAAACAATCAATAGAGCATCAATATACATGGTTTTAGCATCTGATGCAATACAAATTCACAATTTATCTAATGCAATAATTACGAAGAACACAGTCACAACGCCAATTGCGACCTTGCAAAGTTAGTAACTTCCGGTACATAGCACGGCGACTCACCGTCGTGAACTGACAGATCACCACACACGAGTGCTTTGAACGAGCCCCCAGATCGAATTTTAAGATACCCTAAAAATTTGCTCACGCACACTAACGTTTGAATGTTCGAAATAAATTTTTGTAAAAGTACATATAACTAGACGAAAAAATATTGCTGATATTTCGCGTGTGTGTGTGTAAGGGTGTATTAGATTATGTTTTCTTATTATTTTATTCTAATTCAAACTGGCAAGGCTAGCGATAAATAACAATTGATCTTCAGTTTTTTTCTCAGCACTGGTGTACGTGACGTGTTTCAAACACCCGTGACTAAATTCCTTTTTTACGTTTAAAGTTTAACATTTGGTGACATTGTTAAAATATACTAATTCTTCAAATTCAAATTTTTGAAAAAATTGAAACTAACATCCCTTTATGACAATTTTGTGTCATTAGTAAAAGTAAGAGTATTAAATCTGATCGTGAAATTGAGCACATTTGCAGCTTTAACTCCTGCGTTACTATTTAAACTACGAGTACAATTTTAAATAAAAAAAAGTCAAAGCAATTTGACAACACTATTACCGAGCACGTACTGTTAGCGACGAAGTTATTCGTACACCCCTTGTCTTTCAAAACTTTCTAGAATTACTCAAAAACTATTGTTGCCACAGAAATAATATTTTCACAGGGTGTGAATCACATATTAGTGACAATAATACTAAGTTTCTAGAACGAAATATAAATATTTGAAAAATTTAAACAAGCTGAACTTCAGAAACACGATAAGACAAAATTGGTCATACAGTCGGTAGTATTACGCTTTATTGAGGTGAATCTATCATTTGAGTACATTTTAATAATCAATACCGTGACCTTTCATCTTCACAACATTCCAAAGACTTTTATTATAGTTCTTGACAAGCTTTTCCGTACTTTCAGATGAAACATTGTTCCATTCTTCGATGGCGATGCGTTTCAATTCGTGAAGATTCTTCGGAGCTCTCCTGTTGATGTGCCTTTTAATTTCTGCCACAGATTTTCACTGAGATTGAGATCAGGACTCATCAAAGGCCATGGCAGCACATTTATCTTATTTCGTTGGAGCCAGCTAGTTGTAACTTGGCCGTATGCTTTGGGCCATTGTCTTGTTGAAATACCCACCGCCTTCCAAGTCCCTAACTATTAGCTGAAACCGTTAGGTTTTCGTTGAAAATAGAAATATAGCCATCAAAGTTCATCTTCCTTTCAATTGCAACCAATTTTCAAGCACCCGTTGCATCAAAACAACCTAAAACATCAGTGACCCACCTCCGTGTTTAACTGTTGACACAGTGTTCTTCGGCAGGAAAGCTTCACCATTCTTACGCCAAACCTTCTTCATGTTATTGTGACCAAAAAGCTCGAGTTTGGTTTCATCACTCCATAATACTCTTTCTCAAAAGCCTCTGTCCTTATCCAAGTGTGACTTCGTAAAGTACAAGCGAGCAGCAACATGATATGGTCTGTGGAGTGGAGTCCTTCGAAATCAACATGCATGTAGGCCTTCCTGGTTCAGACAGCGTTGGATTTAGTTCCCTGAGCGTTCTATCTCTCATCAATGTCGTCTAGCTACCCCCGTAGATTAGCGTTGACCCACAACACAATTCTCGGGAAGTTTTCACCTAGAGTTTTTGTTTGCGACTACACACAGGCGACGTTTCAACAGTATCAAACATAACAAACTTTTTTATAACAGATTGTACCGTAGATTTTGGAATTTTCGAACGCTGATATGTCGCCATAACTATTTTCAGCATTGTGGCTCTCAATAATCTTCTGTCTGAGGTCCACAGCGAGTTCTTTAGTTTTTCCCATCGTGGCGCTAGTGAACGAATGACGGAGCTCTACTCCTCTGGCTCCCCGATAGCTTTGGCACAATTTTCTAGAGTGATCTCACATCTAGAATATTCAACAACGATTTAGATACATTTATTTAATAAAACAAGTATAATAGTTAATATTTTTCAATCTAAAGTAATGTTCTCAATTGTATGAATAATTTTCTCTTCCCGTGTTTCTGAAGTGCAGCTTGTCAAATCTTTCATAAATAATATTTGGTTCTAGAAACTTATTATTTTTCTTGGTATTTGCTTCAAACCCTGTGAAAATCATATGCCCGGGGCAAAATTCGTTTTTGAGTAATTCCAGAAAATTTTGAAGGACGAGTGGTGTTCGAATGATATCGTCGCTACCTGTATACATGTGGGTGATCAACCTTTGTCCCGGCTGCGCTTTTGTCAATAGCTAGCCGCTGCACCCATTCTTCCACCGCCACCAGCACACACACCACCACCCCTGAACCTGTGACGCATGCCAGATACCGCCATTCTACAGATCATTCTCTATCGAAACTACATGTTTAATGGATAAGAAGACAAAAATATTACGAATTGGACAATTGTATATTGCTGTCGTAATTTTCGTCATGATAAGTTCTGAGAATTTATTAGTACTTCATTCTTTTGCGGGAATACAAATAATAGATATTTACTGAACACGCACATGTAAAGACTTTTGTTCGTTTTGTGTCACAATAGTTCGTCGCCAATCAAATTGAACAATATTTCTATTTAAAAAGCTGTCGTTACTTATTTATTACATAATTAAGTTAATAATGCAGTGTTCCTAAATCTCCTGCCGATTTCAAAATTTTAGACTCGGCTTCAACCCTGTACGACCTAAGAATTTTACAGTCGTTGCATATATCAAGCGAAACCCTCATTTGAACAATATGGACAGTTAGTACCCATTGCAAATAGTGAAAAGGTAGATTCCTAGTCAGAATCAGCCTAATTTTATTTCATACCAATGTGTCACATGTAGTCTTTTTGTGCTTCTGTATTTTATTCTTTGCTTTCGTCCGTCTCATACTTCGAATTTCTAAGCAGAATTGCGGTATCTGGCATGCATCACAGGTGCAGGGGTGGTGGTGGTGGTGCGTGTGATGGTGACGGTGATAGAATGGGGCAGCGGCTAGCTATTGACACGAGCGCGTCCCGGCTCCTTAAATTTATTCACGTAAATAAATAAGTTTTTCCCCAACCTTGATTTCTCAAGGACTGTGAAGTTGAATGTTAGCTATCAGTGACGAACGATCCCAATTGAAAATCAAGGACGTATCGCCGGTGTATTAAGGACGTGAGTTTCGATTATGCAAGATTTATAGGCTAGTTGGCCTGCTCTGCCTTAACACTGCCTCTACGCGCCCCAAACCAAGCGCGGTCGAGCTCGGACGTGAAATTCATAGTTGGCCATGGATGATTCGAAGGCGCAAAATTTCCAGTTGATCAACGGCCGTAACATTTGAAAGCGGCATGACTCGATCTGTCAGTTAATGACAGCGTGTCATCGTGAGAGTACTGGCGGTTACTGCCTCTGCAAAGGTCGCGTTTGGTGTTTCGGCTGTGTTCTTCACAATCATTGCATTAGGCAAATTGTGACGTAGTATTGAATCAGATGCCCAAAACATGCTCATTGATATTATATTGGTTGTTTTCTAGGATGTTGTGGCGATCAACCGTTATGCTCATCCTCAGATTTTTCTCGTCACTTCTCGAGCACAAGCTGAGTTCAATTTTTTAAACATAGTTATGTGAAGTGTTGTTCGTCCAACTGATTTGAAACTAGAACAGTGGTATTCATATCAAAGTACTCTGGATAGATTACTGAGCAGGTTTACAGAACAGTTCACATTCACTTGATTCTTTTACAAGTTTTTCACAGAGTGGCTACAAAGACTGTTTTTCAAATGTGTATTGATGTCACAATAAATTACTTATTTTTTACGATATTATTAAGTGCAAATGCTGACATTGAACAATAAATTTAACCAGTATGCTTTTCATAGTGCTTTGTATCAGCGTCAACAAGAATAGAGGAAAACGCTGGTGATAAACCAAAAGTGTGAGTTTATAATGAAAAATCGATTGCTGTAAATATGTATCATGGCCAAAAAATAGCACAACGTTGTATGACTCTTGCACTTTTGGGACTTGGCACTCCTACAGGGTCCGAGAGATGTGTATTTGGGTCATTTTATGTTGTAATTATTGTTTTACCTTTTCATGATGGACATTTTTTATTTATTTTCTTACTGTCCATGTCAGCTCGTCTTTCCGTCTTCAACTATTCTCTTGTTTAATTTGTTTTTCAAGATTTGTAATCCTGTGCATTGAGTCCTGCGCAACTGTGCACCCGAAAGTGCATAAAGCTTGTCTATCATTTGAGGGTACGGTATATTGCAAATACTTTTTTGGTAGATAATTGCGCTAGCTAACTGTGCTCTAGTTTTTTCTCTAAAACCGCATTAGTAACGCAAGGAAATTCTTTTTTGCTATTCTCTGCCATTATTTTCCATTTGATTCTCAAATGAAATATTTTAAATATTATTTTTCAGTGTTTGAATTTGTTATAAAAGATGCTGTTCAGCATCCAACCAATAAACAAGCACATTCAGTCGATTTTAAGTGCCTACCTATGCATTTTATGAATGATGCATTTCTTTTACAAAAAAAAAATCGGTGCTGGTTCATTGGTGACCCAGCTGAGAAAGGGGTATTGAAAACTTACATTGTAACTTAAATTTCATTCGTTATTTTCTTTAATGATATTCAAAATGTTCCTGCAGGCCAATCATTTCTATGAAGTGAAAAAATTTGAGAGAGATCTCATGAATGAAATATATACATGTTATAAATGAGCGTTGAGAGGGAATTCTGTATACATGCGTTGATATATCTGTATATTTAGAAAAAAAAATATTTTCTGTCCGTTTATCTCTTGATGTTTAGATATATGAAAAATAATATATTTGTATAAACACAAAATACAACAATTTTCTCAAGTGAGAAAAAACCCAAGACTCCTTTGTTTTCGAGAAATGGTGGCCTGAAATAATTTTACATTTCCACACGAATAGGCTTACCATGCAGCCAACGAGTAAAATCGAACTTCTTTGGCAGGCTGTTGGCACGCGCTTCGGGCTATTCCTACGGGAATCTATAATTATTTCAGACCATTATTTCTCGAAAACTGAGTTTTGAGGTTTTTGTCACTCGTGAAAATCGTTTTATTTTACGATTTTTGGTATTTGGTTAAAATATATGCATCGCATTACCCAACACCCTGTACATACCGAGTGTCCCACAGAAATGTTTCCAACTTTTTCATTGATTATATCTCCGCTTAAATTAACATATTTGAAATTTCTTCTTCTCACAATGCAATAAATTTTCTTTTCTTTTCTAATAATTCAAGTTTTTTCAAATCGTTTAACTTTACAGTGATCGATTTACAGAAACAGATGGAAAATTAATTGTTCAGAGGCAACTAATTATTCATAGGAAACAATTATGGCGTTCTGAATTTCTCAATACCTACTGTTAAAAATAATTTTACAATGATGTATTCTACATATCGCGAAGTATTTATATCCTCGTAGAGATTATTTACTTTCTTATTTCATTATTTCAAGACACCTGAAACGCAACTCACTAACCATCAAAAAATTTTCATCGTATTAGAATGTGAAGCAACGAAAAACTATGACAAAGCTATAGAAGCATTTGATTTTCTTTCTAATTTTCTACCTTAAACGATACACAGTTTTCTTATCGGGCGACTTCCTTTCGGGATTTTTTCATTAATTGCACTTCGAACTTTTTCACAGTTTTTCGTTGCTTCATATTCCAATGCGATGAAAATTCTTTGATCGTTAGTGAGCTGCATTTTAAGTGTCCTCAAATGATGAAATAAGGGAGTTAATAACCTTTCAGAGGGTTTAAATATTTGGTGTTCTGTAGGATATATCATTGTGAAATTATTTTCAAAGGTAGGTATTTCGAAATGAAGAACACAAACGTTGTTTTTAAAATCTTTTCCCCTGAACAATTAGTTTTCTACCTCTTTTTTGAATCGATCAGTGTAAAGTGGTTACTACACGATTTTTCAAAAATTGATTATTCGAAACGGAAACAAAATTTAATACATTCTAAAAAAATACATTTTAAATGTTAATTTAAACCGGAGATATAATCATTTAAAAACTCCGAGACATTTTTGTGGGACACGCGATATAATGTGGACACTCCTCAGAGGATTACAACTATTGTATCTATGGAAGCTAGCGCTCTCAGGGAGGAAAATGTGAGGGCCAGAGTTATGAGTTAGGTTACTCCTTCTTTTTGTTGAGGTAAAATGTTTTTGTTATGTTAAGGACCACATATTTTCGGTTCAATACTGTCCTGTTTTTTAGCACATACTACTTTCTTCTTTAGCTTTGATCTGGTTTCATTAACTTTTTTCTCAACTTACTGTTTTTATACCCTTTCAGCACAGATTCGACGTTCCCTTTAAAACGTTGACTACGTTTGTGCGATTGCTACGGTTGGTTCGGTTAAGTTGTGAGTAGCAGAATTTAGGAACCGACTGTACTGCTCAAGTCTATTCTTGTCCTGTATAAAAAGTGTGAACAATATAAGTGTACTATAATTTTTACCAGGTAGGGTAAAATCAATTCTAAAAAAGGTAGTGAAATTATGGAAATGCTATTCATTTATGCCGGTATGCAATGTACCTAATGGTACACATATGATATGTCCCAAAATGTAGTGCGCGTGTTGCCTCCATACTAAAAGGGGTCTTCCTTTTCCTCTCTTTGGGTCGCATTTGTTGCGGATAGGGAGGATTAAGCTAACCAATTATCTAATCTATAATGCAAACATGCGTTGAAAGGGAACTTTGAGATACGGAAATTACATTCCCATCCTTTTGTTTATGCAGTTGATATTTGTTTGTTACATGCAGCATTTTAAACGGATTGTGATTTTATTTTTAATTCCTATATTATTTTATTGGTGAGAAGGCTGTGATTAATGGAAGTAAGATATTCATGTAAATTATAGTGTAGAGAATGTTTCATTTTTGTAATAAAAGTTGAAGAAAGAGCGGGATTCTATGCCCTTTCTAATGTATTGTCTTATGTACCTGAGCTTCCAGTTGCACGTGCATCGATCTCATTGGATGTACAATATTGTACTGAACTTAAATGGGTCAATAAATTCACAATGCAGTAAGTGTGAATGTATTGTAGGATCCAAAGCTTCCACTGCATTATTGTACACCTTGTGAGTCGAGACATGTGCAGCGGGAGCGATTTTTTAACCTATAATCCATGGACGGCCAGCCGCGATTCGAATCTGGTTCTGAGGCGGTAAACGGCCGTTAGGTAAGGCGGAACAACGGCGATTCGCGTGCAGTTTTGTGTCCGGAGAAGTGGACATTTGACCCTTAACCCGAGCGTGATACAACTAAAAAACGCCTAGGAACCGACGCGTCCCCACCGGCGAAGCGTCCATGATTTTCAATTGGGAAAGTGTGATAGTGTACGAAAATGCTTCGCTGAACTCTAGCAATTCATCCAGTTAACGAGGATTAACAACTTTTCTTACGATTTCTATTCATACTAGAACAAGTCACTTAGACCGAAAAATGTTGCATTGGATTCTGAAAAAGAACATACATCAAATAAAAGAGCTCACACAAAAGAAATAATTGCTATTGTAGCTCTTTGTACTTTATTACTCAATTTCAACAAAGAAGTATTTTCTAAGGCCATCAACATCAGTGTTGTAATAACAGTTATTCCCTGCAGTTGTACTGGTCGCATTTTTTATTCACAAGCAACGTAGTCATATAAAAAATGTTAGGATGATGTAAAATCATTGATCAAGTATACAAGAAATTTAATCATCCATCTTGTAATTCAAATGGCTTCAATAATTTTTCCTTCGGTTAGGCAGTGCTTAAGGTAACCATCCCAGGCCCTTGCCAGATGCTGTCGATTCCATGGTCATTTTTCATGTTTTTGTTGTAAAAGGACCCTTAGGTGGTAGACTATTCGTTCCAAAAATTTTATGGCGCTACGGAAAATAATTCCCCCCCCCCCCCCCCGGGGGGGGTATGGCGACCAAAATTTTTCAATTTTTCCGATTTTGACCCCACATAAAAAGAGAAAAAATAAGAAATGGAAAAAAAGCTTAATGTGAGTTTATTAGAAATGTTCCAAGGATTCTAAAACTGTCTTTGCTTTTGTTCTAGCATCAAAACTGAAGGAGTTGCATTTTGAAATATCAATATAAATGAAAAGCACCCAAAATTTTAAATTTTTTCCCGATTTTGACCCCATATAAAAAGAGAACAAATAGGAAATGGAAAAAAAGCTCAATGTGAGTTCGTTAGAAATGTTCCAAGGATTCTAAAACTGTCTTTGCTTTTGTTCTAGCATCAAAACTGAAGGAGGAGTCCCATTTTGAAATATCAATATTAGTGAAATATCAATACCTAAAAACCAATATGTCAAATTTTTGCAAAATCTAAGGACTGAATCAAAAAAATGAATTGAATCAATTGTGTTTATTTTCAAAGGTTACATATCATAGTCAAATTTTATAAGAATCAGACTGAAAATAAAAAAAAATCATTTTGTTGAAAAAAAATGATAATTTTTTTTTTTTTTTTTGAAATCACAATTCACACTTCGAATATGAAGTTATGTATGGAAATTATCAAAATAAAAATTAAAACTGCATTCAATTACATCAATTGTTCATTATATTACACTTCAACACAAAATTTTATTTTTTGCTTTTACCCAACACTTTGAATTTTCAACATTCATCCTGGGACTAGTTCTCGAGTTTTGATGCTAGAACAAATCCAAAGACAGTTTTAGAATCCTTGAAGCATTTCTAACAAACGCTTGTTCGTTTTTTTCAAATTCGAATTCTTTGAAAAAGTATATAGCTCTAAACCCAAAAAATTGTTGCTGATTTTTGAAATTTTAAAATTTTTTGAAAAAATAGAAAAAATTTGAATTTTAAAACAACTGAACGAGCGTTTGTTAGAAATGTTCCAAGGGTTCTAAAACTGTCTTTGTTTTTGTTCTAGCATCAAAACTGAAGGAGGAGTTACAAACTGAAATTTCAATAAAAATATACCAAAAACACATTTTTCGTCAAAAAAAAAGTAAGGCCTAAATCGAAAAAATGACAGGAGTAAAAAAGGTTTACTTTTACAAAATACATATACTGGCCAACTTTCAAACGAATCGGACTAAAAAAGTTGAAAAAGTGGGATGGTTTCCTTAATGTTAGTTTGAATCGTAATCTTCCCCTTTTCTATCGTTTATGTGCAAATATTATAAAATATTGACAGTAATTATCTGTTCTAACGCGTTGACTCACTCAATTAAACTGAAGATCAAAATTCAGTTATAATTATAGTCAGTTATACCAATCAATCCTGATTATGACAGCCACTAAACGGGTCGCCTTTGAATTTGTTGGTGCTTAAGCATACAAGGGAATTGAGTTGGGTCAAATCCTAAAATAAAAATCCCTCCAGTGTCTACAGGCAGGCGGTCACTATAGAGGGTGGTTACGGTGGTCACGCCGCAGTCAACGTGTAAAAATTTTACGTTCTTTTTACACGGTACTGTTGAACGGTTTTGAACAGTTATTGTTCGTACGAATAACACTTACAAATGAAGAATATCGTGAAAGATAGTACATTCCATGTACATATACACTTGAAAATTAAGACACACGCTATATAAAGAATTAGTGTTAAGAATCACAGTTCGCGAATTGATTAGGATGTTTCAGTTTAGTTTATGTTTACTAGTTTATGTTTTGTGAAAACATTTATTTTCAAGTAAAATGAAACTTCAGAATTACCTAAAGTAACCTTACGAGCTCACTGTCACTCTTTGTCTCACTATGTCACTCTGCGCTTCTTCTGCATGTTACGACACATTTCGCTTAAAAGGACGAGTTGTGAAGAAAACTGCCATAATTCAAAACTTCGCTCAAAACAAGCATTTAGATACTAATTATTATAATTTTCGGTAAATCTGAAGGATATGACGGTAATCGATTTTGTAAATTTCAACGCCTAAACATAGTTAATTTAATCAAAATAAATAAGTTTTCTACTGTGCACTTTCCGTCTGAAATGAGTTTTTTTACTAGTTATAGCGGTAAATGACTTACCGCAACTCCAGTGTTAGAAGCGGAAAGAAATTCATCGATCGCGCGATATGGCATAGTCTCGCTTTCGACACGCTCGTCATCAAAGACGAAACTAAACCTACCGCTATACCTCGTTAAATACTCATTCGACGAAAAAAAGTTTATGGAAGAAAAGTTGTTCATTCCGATGTTATTACCATGATTCAAGCAACAAAAATTCGAAAATCGATGAGTAGCTGTTTATTCGAGCGCATTCGTCATCAAAGACGAAACTAAACCTACCGCTGTAACTCGTAATATGATAATTTCAGACGGAAAAGACATAGAAGAAAACTTGTTTAATTTTCTTTAATCAATTATGTTTAGGCACGAAAAGTGGGAAATCGATTACTGTCATATCCTTCAGATTTACCTAATTTTCTGCTAGTAACCTGTAAGAAATCAAATTTGTTAAACAGCATTTTGACAAGCCCTTTAACCTTTCACGATTCTCGGTTTTCTACATTACCTACAATAGAAGAATGAAAAACTAGTTCACCATTGCACGCGTTATTTAGGAGCTTATGTAATGGGTATTTATCACACTATCCTAATGCACCTAATTTTGTCCATATAGTGTCAGATAAAATTACAGGCGTCCGACACTCAAAAATTGGCTCGGTGGTTCCCCACTCATACCTGATGAAATACATCTAGCATTCGGCCAATATTTAAATTTTCAATTCTGGCTAGCCCCTAATTACCCAGGTAAAACTTTTACTTTTCTTTGGGTAAGTACCATTCACCCTCAATAATAGAATTATAATGGACAGCAATTGCACGTCGAAAGTAAGTTTAGGTATTTATTAGATTAGGTTCTTTCGATGTAAAACAACTATTTAAAGCACTGCTGTTCTGCCTTACCACTAAACCGAACTGTGAATATTTCAATACGTCGCCTATGAAGAGGTCTGATAGCAGTCAGGTGAAAATTCGTGCTGAGAGAAGAAAATTACAAGATAGGAAGAAAGTGCCGCTTAACGAGACTCATGAATTCAAACCGTTTTTAACTTTCACGTATTAATTTTTCCCCTACATTCAAGTCGATATATAAGACTGGGCGATACAGGAGTAGGTTGTTGCTTGTAGAACTGTTGTCAATTTCTAGAAGTCCGTGAATGGAAGCCCTTTTTTGAGCTTTGTACATGAAATGAAGACTGGCAGGAAACCGAAAAAATAGGCATTCATCATGCAAGCATAAGGACCTGAAAATATATGTTGCTTTCAATTTAGAAAAATTTGAAACATGTGTGTTTGAGCTTGAGTAGAATTTACTTCATGTTTTGTCACACCCAACACTCTGGTATCTCACATAGAGGCGGTCGTCCCTGCTCGTTTTCCTCCCAGTCAGCTTTCAGAAATCGTCGCTACAGCTCAAACCACCTTTTTAAAAGTTCTAATTTCCCCCCCCCCCCCCGTTTTGAAGAGCTACAGAAGAATTTGACCTTAGAATTTTGGAATCCATGATCATTTTCATCCACCAACCTCGTTTAAATCATGATTAACACTCAATGAAATTAAACATTGCCCCAATTACACAATTGAACATCGTGTAAATTAATTAAAGGGTGTTCGGATGTGTATGAATGAAGTTCTATTTTTTGTGTAGATGTTATTGTGTGTTTATTTAATTGCTTGAATTCGAATGCATGTGTTCGTATTGCCTCGAAAGTTTAAGAAAGTTCAGTTTTTTAATAGTTAGGCGTAGCTATTTTTCGATGTGTTTATATAATCAATGGTTTTCAATAGTTCTTACAATTTGATTTATTTGTTTTTGTTCTTTGTTTCACAGCACTGGAGATGGAATCGGAGATTCCGAAACGTTTGCTATTCAACGAATGTTCCCTTTTACATTGGTTCTTCTTTTCATTTTACGCATTAGATTCGCAAAAAATCGCCCTTTTAATTCTATTATACTCAAGTTTACAACGTTGGGCGTGCGAAAAACCAACGCTCTGGTTGTGTTTCATGTTTCTTTGACAATTTGCACCCCATAAACAGGCTATTCAGTCATTGAGTTCGAACACCTTCCGTGTATCACACAGGTACTGAAGCCCATTAATATTAACTGCATATTCAGGACTCAAATTTCTTTTTGACAACGCGCCTTTATCATATCATATGTGAAATGTACGTTTAAGTGTGGTTGTCAATCATCGTCTTAACTTTACGATGTCAACTGAAAACCGTTTCATGAGTCGAAGAAAGCTCTAACCAATCAAGCACAATCATTCGCCAAGTTCTCTCATTTTTTAACCCAACTTGATCTGAACAGCGAGTTTCGAAATAGCTCTTCGATTTAGGGAGTACTTGACGTAGATTGTATTGCAGTCGAATTCATTCTTTTGTATATTCGGACGGATATATTCGAATCGAAGGCCGGCGGGCAGAAAAACTCAAAGTTGCTGCATTTTCTCTTGCTTGACATAACGTAGTCTGAGAAAATTGTTGAACTCTTTCACGTGACAGCAAACTATCGCTTTTCACTGAAGCATTTTCCCGTGGTCAGATCAGAAAACTTTTGTGCGGGTGTGTGCTGCCTCATTTCTTTGAGCCTGCTTCTAAAATTGTTGCATCACGCAAAAAATGGAGTGAATGATGATCAGTGCCCCTCTGAATGATTCATGCAATAGATACTGTCTGATTTTAACTCGCACGGTCACGCCAAAGGAATATCTGGAGCCATGGATCCCAAAGGAAATTATTGCTATTATGAGAAACAAGGGAGGCATATTTCATTCTATTCTTTAAAGAGATATTTATTTTGAAATGCACTGGTGATTTTGTACTTTATCTGCTGTCAAATTAGAGTATCTATAAAGAACTATTTTGATGATAATTTCTCATCGTTCACGACCTATAGAAAATCGACTTTCAAGGCCACTCGCAAAGGGAAAATCTTTCGTAAGATAATTTAACTATCTTAAAATGTTTCGTTTCTCACTTTGATATGCTATAAGTGGTCGGCAGGTGTTTTGACAAACTTGCCCTCAGTCATTGTTTTGTTTTCCTCTACACGTAATTTTATTTGAAGCATTTCTATTTTCATGCTTTTTCTTTCAAAGTGTTGCTTCCGGACTGAATTCGATCCGATTTTCTTCGTAACAATGACGTTATTTGCGAAAATTTTGTGAAAACGTAATTTTTTATGCTCAGGAAATACTGGTATATATTATCAACATCTCTTCATCGTTCTTATCATATTTTCGCAGTTTTTGTGAATATTTTTGCTAAGTAAGTAACAAACATTTGATTAGAGTTCATTTTTTTCTGCAAATTGTTAACTTTTATATATATGTCGACAGTTTTTTATGAAGTTGACTTTTTTAGTAGGGTTTGAAATTTGGGGAACTGCTAATGCGGTGTTATTGTGAGTGAAGTTTGAAATACCTACAGCCTTTAGAAAAGTATGTTTTAACAATTTTGTCCATAGGTATTAGAATTGATGTTACGAATTCTTGATATACAAAAGGATCAATTTATTTCATATTAATATCCGTGAGTGGGTATACAGGAGTGGTCAACGTTTTTAGGAAAAGTGAGTTTTTCTATTTTCTTTTAAAACTAACATTATAAAGGATAAATAAAACATAAATTACCCAGAAACCAGTGTTAATGGCCCGTAAAACTAAAAAGTAATTACTCTCAATATTTGCAATGTTGACCACGCTTCTTCAAAACTGTTTTGATACGCTTTGGCATGCTGCTTACTAATTTTTCACTGAAATTATGATCAAATGACCTCCACTCTTCTTTAGTTAAGGTTCCAAGTTGCGCTAAATTAGTTGGCTTCTTCTTGTTCACTCGACTTTTGATGATCGATCATATGTTTTCGATCGGATTTAAAACAGCCAAATTTCCAGGCCACGGACCCAAAATCTTCACACTCCAGTGCCATCAAAAAACTCTTTAACCACTCTTGCATTATGACAGGGAGCGCCATTGTCGGTAACCCACACCTGGGACCAGCTATCCGAGACCAGCTATCGTTGGAAGGAGATGATCTTTTAAGACTTTCAGGTATCAGGCCGAATTCATTGTTGTGTTTTGGAGTAAAATCGTCAGTGCTCCAGTCCCCTTACCTATTACGCAACCCCAGACGTGAAGTGTGGCAGAATGCTTGACCGTTGGAACGGCACCGTCCTTATTAAATCTCTCGCCTTTTCTTCGTCGCACGAGGCTATTCCCGATGGTGGCAAAGAGGGGATTGGAGGTTCATTTGAGAAAATGACTTTGTCCCATCGTTCAGCAGTCGACTGCTGGTACTTCCAGCAGAAATTGAGCCGTGCTTTGATGCTCCTCGTCGTCAAAAGAGATTTCTTCGCAGCTCTCTTGAAGCAAGTCCGGTGTGAAGAGTCGATGTCGAACAGTTCACCCTGAAACATGTACGCCACTCCTCTCCCATTCTAGCGCAGGCTCTGAACTGCTGGCAGTCCTTTCTCGTAACGAGTAGCGTACTAAAGCCCTATCATCACGAACCGACGACAACCTTTTCCTGCCAGGAGCTGTCTTCGCCAATACGGATTTTGTCTCTTTTAATTTTTTTATCAATCTCTAGACAGTTGACGATGATGCAAGTTGCTTAGCAGCGATTTCTTTTTTTTTGGTAGACCACTCTGATGGAGAGCAATGATGGTTTTCATAATTTCTTATGAAATCACCATGATTTTGAATTTGGTAGGAAAAACATTTTATAAACGAATAAAAAATAATAAATAAAAAAATTAAAAAATAATCATGCCACTACCTTGTTGAAGATCTTTTCAGCAGTTACAATTCCTGCATCAGCTTTTAAACCAACACAAATTGGTTTTCTGTACTTTAGGAAAAACAAAACTGGTTAATTTTTAAGAAAATCAATGTATTTATGTTTCTTCAACATCGTTTCTAAATAATTTTGCTGAATTATATGACTGTTAACGATTAGGCATAAGTATAATCTAAATTAAAGCCCTAAAATAAAAAAGTTCTGTTAAAATCATTAGCCACACCTTTACCAGGGTCAACGCATGATGCAACCGGTAAGCCTTCTTTCTTATGGACTGAGTGCGAAGACTGCGAAGTACCCTTAGAACATTCTGTAGTTATCAATGCATGACTTTTAAAAACATTTATTCAGTAGATAAGTGGGTTAACAACGGAAAATCCATTAGCGCTTTCATGATTTTCTGTATTAAATCCCAATAGGTATTCATAAATTCAGCCTGAAAATTTGTAAATTCACGATATAAGGTGGGACCAACTGCCACAACGAGTCGCAGCTTTCTGCTCGTCAAAAACATTCAATACACGCAAAGAAGTAAGAAAATAAACGTTGAAATTAGTGATGAAGTATTTCGTCCCACCATGCGACATAGTTCAAAAATGTTTTCAAATAATTTTAGAATACATTAAGATATATGCTCTTATGCATAAAATACAAATCGCTTCATTTGATATTTAGGTATGGCTGATAAAATCCAAATTTAGATGCTAACATTTTCAGTTGGCAATGCTCTTGGCATCAGACCAGGTTTACGTTATTAGGGAAGGGCTAGAAGGCCTTTGTTATGGCATGGGGAAAGAATCATGTTTTGAAGGAATGTGAGTTAGAGCCAAAACGTGCTTTTTAAGAACCACACAATTATTGATTATTGAATTTCAGCAAAATTGGAGATAGGTTGGTTCAAAGTATTCAAGTTCATTGCATGTACGTACACAATATCATTCAAGAACACTGTGTGTGAATGAGCGTACAGAAATATAATTGCGAGCTCGTTGTTAATGCACAAATGCATCTGAATACAAATTTATTTACTGATAACGTTCCACTGGGTAAAATAAAAACCTCTATATTTCAGTATACTGCTCAACAATGAATGATGAACTCGAAAACAGTTCATATAAATTGAGTATTAACACGAAAGGAAGCATGAACGCAAGTAGTCAGTTTTCTTACACTTAGTAAATCGTCGCGAAGCCTTTGACCCATTTAGGACTGAACAATGTTCCCATATGATGTCGATCATTTGATTGTGGTTTCTTGCGTTTCTTTTCTTAAATGATTCAGTGTTATGACCAATTTGTGCGCATTATGGAACAGTCAACTTCACCGGAGTTTCTCGAACTTCGGCCGCATCAACTTTAGGTTGAAGGAATGGACAACTGGACAATTAGCGTATAGCTTGTTTAATTCTTGGTTTCTTTCTTCAGCCACTACTTCCTCAACTCATCTTGCATTTAATAATTTCTTAATTGTCTTACATCACATTAGGCTTAGAAAATATAACAATTGGTCGATTGAATAACGCTACAAAATATTCCTGCGGAGTTTATACTTTTTCCAATGTTTGTTCCCTATTAGTTGCTTTATTACCCGGATGTATAATGGGAAAAAGTAGTAGAAAACTTACAGCAATGACGAATAGACGTAAGAAATGAACACTTTAAGAAACTCTTCGAATGCACCATTTTGATGAATTTAACAATTTGTGCAAATAGTATCTAAATTTGTTTTCAAACTTAGGTCCAGCACTATTTTCTCTGCAATTTCACTCGTTCAATCCAGATGGGAATGAGATGAAATGTTTTCAACCATGCACATATATATATATACATATATAAACATTTATGTATAGAACATTGTAATACGATTTTATTGGAAGGGATCTTATGAGTAGGAGTAAATGTTGTTATCCTGGTGAATTCATTTAATATACTTTTGTGCTCTCTACAAAAATGTCAGAACATTGTTGATTGCAAGAATTTTTTTAAAATGAATGAACTGGTAATCTTTTGTCATTCTAAGCATTTTTCAAATACTTCCCGCAGAAGTAAAAGTTAATCATTGGCCTGATCGACGAAGCGATCCAATGTGGTGCATTGGTAACACCGACACAACATAGCGGTTTAATTTTGAAAACTATGTTTCGTTTCCATCATTATTGGTGTGACAAGAATTTCTCGCCTCTCAGTTTTAAAGTATGTGCACCTCAGAAAGTCAATAAGTTTTCTGGTAGAACTCAGAATCCTTAGTGAGTTCAATTGCTTTATGGGATTGCAATTTTTGAAGCTCTAGCCGCAACCACATGAAAAATCAAACACGTCAATTGGTAGTTAAAACACTTTAATTCACGATATAAACATTCGAAATCATAAACACAATGTTTGTACACGATAACTTACCGAATCATCGTCTCAAAAAGCGACGTAGGAAATAAGTGAATATTTTTGAGGTTTCACACCGGTGAGATAAGCAATAAAATGTGGAACGACATTGCCTAGTAAAACTATACAGAAAACTTTAACTTACGTCAATTGTACAAATGGATGCTAGGAACGACAAATATCTTAAATTAACATACATATATCGATACATATACCCTGAACGATATAGAATCTTCTCGCTTGTACCTCGGGGTCTCAAAACAAATGTTCAGTAAATTTACGTATCGAGAACATATTTAGATGATTCAGCAAGAAAATATGGTGCGTATTCATTTCAAGTGCAATTAGTAGGAAATTCGTAGCGTGTGACTATTTTCCGTAAATATTCTCCAATGAATTCAGCTTATTGTTTATAAAAAACGTAAACTCACAATGTACAATAGCTCAAGTAAATTTTCCAACGATCATAAAGAAGGACAGGAAACTAACTAAAACATTACATTTTTGCCTTTAGGGGACAAGTGATGGAACTTCAGCACTCAAATACCCCATTTAATCATAAATTGATATGACTCACATGCCCTACTGCACATTTACCGGCTGGAGTACCTACACGGTCTCTGAAGTTTGTCTTATTAGCACTCGGAATGACTTTTTGAAGCTCGCTGGTAACCTGAAAGTACACATTGCAGCGAATGATTATTCACAAAAAATGCAATATTTTATATGTCTAAACTCTCCCTAGGTTGAGCGCTAAGTGCATGAGACGAAAATAAGGATGAATATGTTATTTGAAATATATAATATACGCAGAATTACTAACAAGATTGTAAAGATGAAATACGTATCCAAATTGCTTAACTAAAATAAGTCAAGCGCTGGTTTTGAAATTTTGTATTAATTTTGTTTGCACGATTTTGAAATCTACAGTATTTGCTGGAAAATAATGGGTTATAGGAAAAATACAAGAAGTGTTCTTCAAGTAGCAACAAGGAACTTTTTACCCACGATTACTGTTCAGATTTGGTGACAATCTAGAAAAATGAAGAAACATGGCAGAGAGAATCATACTGATGGATAAATTACCAATTTTCTTCAATTCATGATACACACGTATTTTCTCTTTCAGTGTAATAACTGGTGTAGGCATAAGTAATAAAAAGAAACAAATTTCACTGTGGAAACAATGCTAAAACCCACCTCATTTACATACCAGTATAAAATAGCTCCTGTTCCTCTAAAGTCTAAAGAGAATCAGCATTACTCATGAATATGGTAAAAAACAGTTTGCGATAACACAGATGTTATCCTTAATGCTCCATAAATGTTCAAAAAATCAGTTCTGAGAGGGTTTAACGTTGTCCTGAGGAAAAGTGTTAAACGCCGCTGCAGACTTAACATATAGCCAGTAATTTGAAGCATTCACTGAAATAACCATGAAAAATTTGTTGTTTGCTGAGAAACGTACAGACAATGCTATTGACTGGAAGAGGGTTATGTGGTTCAATGAATTACATTCACTCTTTTCAGAACAATAAGATAATTACTGAAGTGGTGCGCACATTGCTTGAAATATTGTACACCTCTCACGTGAGCCTCACCTGAAAGTAGCGTGACGTTTTAAAGTTGTATTTTGTTCAGATGTATGAACCTTCCTAGTAATATAACAATGTAACAAAACCGCGTGCAAGTTTTTGACGACAAGAACATTTTTTAACCTAATTTCAGTTATATGTCAACAAATGTTCGAAGAAAACATGTACAGACAGCGCGCAAATAGTCCAATATTTATTAGACCTCACGAAATCATTAATCCCACTCAATTGAATTCTGATTCGCTATATTTGAAACCTTTGAGAATTCCGTGTTGTGTATCAGAAGAACGCCCTATATAGTTACGTTCAGATCCAATTCGCTCAAGATGGAATACTTTGTGATAACATTTATTTTACTCCTAGAGCAACAAATGATCAAAGTATTTAGATTCAACACCCAGTGAACCTGAGTTATAATCTGATGCAACGTTGTATTTATTTATTCATTGTTTTGATAACAATCAATTCAAATTACACAAAACTGCCAACTTGCTTATCAATCACGTTGAATTTGATGTGAGATTTATGGCTTTAGCTTTCAATTTCTTCGAAATTCTTTCAACGATCATTCATAAAACAAGAATTTAACTTATTCCTTTTCAATCAAGAAAAATAAAAATATTGAGAATTGTACGAGCTGAGTGATTACGGTGTCATTGTAAAAATTACTAGAAAATTCCTTTCAAAAAACTATAGTTCTATTACACAATGTCGATTTTAAAAATGAACTCTCATTTCGGCTGGTAACTGCATCAATGTACTGTTTCAGCGACAGGACGGTATTTTTGTTAACAATTAATATTTTCGCAGCATATCAGCGTAAGTGAATTTGATACATTTTCAAAAAATGTTGTTCAATTATTGATTTCACCGACTTGATTGAATGATGTCTCGGCATCTCATTAGACTTTCGAAAAGTGCTTTGTACTAACCCTCGATCAATAAAAATCTTTCGATCGTTTTGTGGTGAGCGAATGTTTCATTTATAATTGTTATGCTTTTTTTATTGTCTGTGATTGAAGGCGATTTCTTGGCTAATTTCTGAAAAAAATTGTGGATAATTTTCCATGATATACGATTAAAATTTTCTTGTAATATATGCGGACTCTTGAAATCTGAGCGACTGAAAAGCGTACGCCATTTTATTTGTATTTTTTTTGTTCGAAGCTTGTTCATGATGCATATAAGTCTGTGAAAAGATTTGCTGCAGAAAAAACAGTTTGAATTTTCCTAATAAGCGTACAAAATGTTTTTTTCATCGACAAAAATATGTTTTTTACTCTTTTTAAATTATTGACATGTTTACTTGATTTTTGTTATATCCATAAACGGCGAAATTCGTTTCTTTCAAATCGATTTACGTTTCACATGTGTTTTTTGGCTTGCCTTATTTTCCCCGGAATTTTTTCGTAGATACAAATTTTTGGCTTATGGATTTTGTCGGGGATTCACTGGTTCAGATGAAAAACTTCGAATTATCACGCGTCAAAATTAGCCTTTAGCAAGATATTTTCCCAAGAAATCGTTTTTTATCCCATCCGGCTTTTACATGCATGTTTAATTACGTTGAACTTAATTGAAAATGTTGCACGCATTTTGAATTTTGTGAGCAATTAAAATGAGTTTATTGCCATTATGTTCACAATAAAAGTTAAAGACATTTTTTGGCTTTCACCGAGAAGTTGGGCCGAAGGAGTTCACTGCACTTATGTAGAACAAAACATTCCGCTTTGCTTTTCCCCCTATAATAATAACCTAAAGGTTAAGAAGACGGAAAATATTTTATAAGCTCTGTTTTTTAAATGAATGAGTACATTAAATGAAAATCATGCGGCTGCAGCGTTGCTTATCTGCAGCCAGGTTATGTGCAGCTCTATTTTACTCGAAATCTAATTTCTCATTTCAATGAAGTTCACAAATGGGTGAAGTGTCAAAAGTGATGACTGAAATTAAAATTTCTTATTCTTATTTGAGGTTAGAAAATGAAATAAATTATTACTTACGCCAATAACAGGGCTCTTGGTTACCGTTAAATATTCAACTGCAGCACCTGAATGTAAATGTAGGAACAAAAATTTAGATGCATATATCATAGCAACTTTAAAAAGCGGCGCATTATCATAATGTTTGTATCAGACAATTAACAAACCAGTTTTTTTAGAATTAGTTCATAAATTAAAAATAGCGGGATAAACATGGATTCATGCCCATGCCGCAGTGTTTAAAAGCACGAATCTATTCAGAAGTACATGAAAATATATAAATTCCTCTAAGTGTTTCAGCTTACTCAAGCTAAATATACACTTTGGAAAGTAAGAAAAAAGATTGAACACATCTTCTAAAACGTAGTGTGGAAAATATTAAACAACTATTTTTTAGACGCTGTACATATCTCATATCGAGGGGTTATGATAATACCAAGGTGTTATTATTATTAGCAATTTCCCATCATATGAATGGAAAAAAGTGTTAAATCCAAAATTTAACTTGTATTTCTCATTTCCTAAATATCTGAAGATTAATTCTGGACCTGACATTTTGAATCATCAAGCCAGTTCATATTTATAGTTAAGTATTTCCAGTACCTCAACTATGAAAGCTGGGTTGATGTCAAATCCTCAACAGCAATTTTGCGCTTCAACCTGCATGGCTAACCACATGTGTGTCACTTACAGGATACCTGTTATAACGCTCGTGTCTGCTTGGCGAATCATTTCAAGGGAAGGCACAATCAGAAAATCAGTTAAGGAAATTCGACTGATAATATATTTACACAAGTGTCAACGTACTCTTTTATGAACGGTCACATTTATATCTGGGGCTCGTGGTGCAGTAGTTACGTCATTTGAGTTGCACTACTGCGCCAAACGTTCAAATTCCCTGCTTCAGTGAAAATTTCCCTATTCACTTAGTCTCAGCTGGCTGGAAGTCAGTACGAGGAAGAGTGAAAACAACAAGTTTCAACGTACGAAATTTCACAAAAGCATCCAATTTGAAAGCATAGACGTACGTTTACTCCTGATTGGCCTTTCGAGTACCCATTGATCAGTAGGGCTGGGTAGCAAGACATTCGTTCCAGATCATTGAAGGCTTGACTGATCATCTGAGTCTAAGTTTTAAACGATAAAAACTTTAAGGGATTGATGTTCTTGGTCATAACGAGATAAACGTGTAATATTTGAAACGGGAACCGACGAATGAGAAGAAGAGCAAGAAAAACGAGATCGATTTTCAGTATTCAATTTGTCCATGAATTTTATATTAATAATAGGAATAGGTTAGATGAGTGTAGGGGGAGACATAGAATACATGGAAATTCATCGCATGTTTCGTTCCTTCCATCACCATGTTGATTATTTTACAACTTTTCTCCACCAAGAATGGAAAGTCATCATTTAAAAAATGATCAAGTACAATTAAAATTAGTTAAGTATCAAATTTGGTTGTACGACTTCACATAGCTTTAAAATGAAGATAATAGCAAAGGCTATCGATTTAAAAGACATTTTCGTTAAAAACGGTCTTTTCGACCCCTTAGGTCATCATCAGCGGATGTCTGAAAAATACACCGAAAATATACATTTACATATTGAAGAAAAACTACACAAGAAGTAAAATAATAATGGTAAAAACTTTAAACAGAAGCTATATTTAACGTGTGGGACGACTGCATATCGTTTAGATCGGGTTTTAGGCGGCTAATGAAGAGGGATTCGATAATACGTAAATCAGTGACTGAGTAAGCAGAACTAAAGATGGAAAAGTCTTACTGTAGAACGGGAGATTTACACTTATCTGAATGAATTCGTATAGCCGAATGAGGTGGCTTGCTTAGTGGATTAACGGTTCTGAAACTCCTACTAATATGCTCAAATACTCTACATCTTAGTACGCGTGTGGTAGAACCAACATACACAGACCCAGCCAGTGGGCAACATTATTTATACACGATAGAGGAGAGCATAGACATAGGTAGTTTATCCTTGATTGAAATCAGATTACCGATTCTAAAATTGTTAACTAATATAGTCTGGAGGTCAACACTTGTAAAATATTTCATTGTGAGAGCGTAATTCCTTCTGCTGCTTCTCGGACTGAAAACAAAAGAACGGCATCGACACGTACAGTTTCTTTTTCTCTACTGTCGGCAGCATCGTAGCAAAATTACATTTGGCTTCTATTAGTTGTCGAATACATCTATTGAGTAACTGAAGCGGATAGCCATTGTTCAAAAAATTATCTGAGAAATGCAAGCTCATTATGCAGTGGTAAATAAGTGGAACTAAGTTCATATGCCTGGAACAATAACGTCTTGATAGTATTGATTTTAAACCGTAGCGGACATAAACTAAAGAAACTTAGACCCATGCCAGTAAACGTATCTTTTCTATAAACAGAAGAGCAAAATGTGTTATTTTTGCGCTGTACCAAAAAATCTAAAAAAGGTAATTAATTGTTAGCTTCAGTTTCCATGGTGAACTTAATGCTAGCATGTTTTGTATTAAGGTAGTCAAGAAATAGACTGGTATGTGTTGGATCACGAAATAAAACGAAGGTGTCATCAACATACCTACGATAAAATACTGGCTTTAAAGAAACAGGGCACTCTGAGAGCCAATTTTGTTCATGGTACGACATAAAGCAAAGGTTGGCCACAAGGGCAGCCCCATGCCTAACCCTTCCGTTTGCTTATAAAATTTACCATTAAAAAGAAAAAACAAATACAGAACTGCAAGGTTCAACAAAGTTTAGAAAACAGTTCTGCTCATATTATATACAGTATTTTCTACATTAAGCGAGCCTTGTAAACAAATATCAATGGTTTCGGTCAATGGAATATTGGTGAATAAATTTTCAACATCAAATGAAGCCATGTACAACTTGATTAGATTTAAAAATTTCCCCAAGCACGTCTCACATGATGAGTTACTGTGTGTATGAGCTAATTGTTTCTAGGAAGATTCGTAATTGCCGAGGGGTTCTGGATCTTTCACCTCAACAATTGAACGTATGCCGTCATTCGTCTATCAGTTGAGAAATATGACTTGTCAAGCATCTTAATTCGGACTTTCATGAAGTGCTACATGTGATTCTTTTAAGAACATTGAACGAGTCCTCTAGTGCAAACTCCAAGAGAATAATCGAATAATTAGTGTTAAGTACACTCTGCGTTGCCGATAGAATTCGTTGAGGTCACACGCGTTACGTAAAATGAGAGGTCAGTTTGTGACTCGGATTCCCATAACTTTGTTTACTTAAAATCCCTTGGAAATCCTTCGGTTTGATTTATAACATTTCAACCTTTTTCTTTTATTTGAATATGTTTAGCTTTATACTTCAAAAACCCTGTAACTCAGATTGTACGAGGCTTCAAGAAAATGTCAAGAAATTGATTTAAACCAAATTTCACTTCAAAACTTTAACAATTCACAAACAAATGGCCTTACCAAATTCCTTAAAATAAAACAAACGCTGGACACAGGTTAAAAATTATTTATAATCTAATACTTTTTAAAGGTGAACAAGTCTTCAAGTGCTACATTGATAGTTAAATATCGCAGCATTTTTTTCAAATTTCATCCAAAATCGGCCCATCAATATCGCTCTGTATAAATGATTATATATTCTCTAGACCCTCGGATTTATTTTAGGCTACATGGAAGTTATAGTTTCCGGCAACATAAATTTTCATTTCCTGATTTTCTATATGCTGTGTGATACGAGACCAAGGTCTGGCATGTTGAATAGTTTCTTTTGAGTTTTGTACTTCCAACCAATTTATAAATATCTGTTATTACTGAAGAAAACATCAAGGCTATTTTGGCTCCTTCAGTGTTGGGCAGAAAAGTCATTTCATTGTGAGGTACACCGTCGCATAAATTTCAGCACAAATAAACATTTTGCGTGTAATTTTTACATATATTTTAACATAATCTATACCTAGAACATTCACTTATTTTGAATTAGTAATTTATTTTTTCACTTATATAATCAGAAACGTTAAATCTGGAAGTGATGATATTGACTAATCATATATATGTACATTCGATTCTCCATTCGGCCGTTTTCGTACTAGATAGTTACTGATGATGAATTTGTGAAGCATTCAATACATCATTGATCATTGCTATCTCCATAAATGAGTAATAACTTATAAGTAGAAAAAATTTCCTTCATATGACAACACAATTAGAAAATCGTTTCACTCTAAACGTCAACTTCAAAATTTAGAAAAATTAAAAATGTTATGCATTTTTCTTCCATAAAAAGGAAAACCGTTGAATTGCTTTCTTTCTAACAAAATTAGCACAAAAAAATGATATTTTTTTAAATGCCATTCCCGAGACAACCGAAAGAGTAGACATCCCATTAAATTCTCTGTCTATGCTCAGTTGTATCATGCGTTTCATCATACAATGGAAAAGGGACTTGATTGAGGGGAATTCTTAATTTTAACTTTAATGACTCAAGTGCTTATTAGTTTTCGGTGTTGTGAGCTGGCGTCAATTTGTAATTGGCGTCAAGGTCATATCAAATTCAAGAGGAAAACTCTAGAAGTGTATATCACGGCTTGTGAATTAAAACTGATATTCACATTTTACTTCTATAGAGTAGAGTTAAGAATTCCTCGTGGCCGTATCTGTTAGTCTTCACCCCATTAATTTGAAGTAAGAGATAATTAATAGCTTATTAGGTAACATCAATAACATCGAACCAATCAGGAGAATGAGGTTTTAGCATAAATCTTTATTATCCGAAATGGAACTTAGAAATTGAAGATATAGCATGGATAACTAATAAACCAAAATTGTTTAAATAACTCAATAGTTTAATTTATACGGCAAGTAACGTTCGTAACGGTGTCTGATGAAATCAACCAATATATCTCGTGATCATGTTACAGTTTTGAAAAGTAAACATGACGACAGTAAAGAAGTAACATTATTAACGTTGGAAACGCTGAAATCGTGCATTATCTCGTTAAATTCACATGAGCCATGGAACTGAGACGGTTGAAGTATTTTAGCAGAGCCTCTCATGCATTCTCATATAGTTTGAAAATTAACACCAACTTGTCACCAGTGAGCAAGAAAGTGACAATTATCGTCAGATTTGACCAGATATGTTTTTCAACATGCTAACCATGAAGTCTTTGCATCAAGTTTTGATCAAGGCTCGATGAGATGAATGACAGTTGACAAAAAAGCTTACTATCGAGACAAAGCTTTTCAATTCAATGCGATTGGATGGTGAGAAAGACCTGTGGACGATGCGAGTGGTGCAATATATGCATGCATTGCTTGCTCGTGTTAATTACATTATGCGTTAGAGCTTAGAACTAGTAAAATTTACGTCTTTCTTAGATTACGGAGCTATAGGATTTCCTTTTAATGAAGTAGTAAAGTCCTGCAGCGCAGTTGTTTCAAAAAAAAATTGCAGAAAGTGTGTTTCCGGATAACTCGTGAAGTCATCGTTTTGATCGTCACGCAATGAGGCAGGATTTACACAGGAGCTACTTCAGTGTTCAAATTTTTATCGCCGAGGAACGAATACTTGTATAGCTATGGTATGATGTATGATAGCGTATTTACAGTCAAGAAGGCGCACACGAGCTTATTTCATTTGATTTCATGATGTCATGCCGTTGAGCGTATTAGTCGAATATGACTGAATAGGAGAGCGCTTCGATCCGCAGTCGATTATCGAAGCAACAAAATTGCTGTTCCTGCAGTCGCGGAGTTGCCGGGCTAAGGCCCGTGAGGTGAGGACAGCAGAATGCAGGACGTAGCAATACTGGTCGCCAGAACGAAGCACAGCAAGAGAATACGGTCCAGCACCATCGAAATCTGCGGGTTATGAATGAGATATATTTGTTAAAACAAAATGTTTTATAAACAAAGGTAAAACACATAATAACAAGTCAAAACTTTGGAATCAATGAAAAAGAGACGATGCTTGTTTTTGAGTTGCGTGTGTCGTAGTCAGAGATATTATTTATACCAAGACATCCGAAACTTGATTCAAAGGGAGTTGAATTTTATTTCACAGGTGCGTATTTCGTGCATCTTTCATTTTTTCAGACACACAATATATGCTTTTTAACCAGGAAAATGCACAAAGACTACATGCTGTTGAGCCTTTATTTTTAAGAATATAGATAAAAGATTAGTCACTAAATGAACTGATCGTTTGAGCAGAGCAGCTAAAACTTCAATATTCAAAGTCAACAGTTAATGGGGAAAGATGTAAATCATTACTCGTAACCATTAAATTTAGTCAAATTATTGCTGGGAGCGATTTGACTCAAAGTCGCTAGCGATAGGGTCAATCTTCGACAACGATCGGGAACTAATATATTCGGAGACATAAAGAACCATACAGCGAAACAAACCTATCATATTTCTAACCATGAAACCTAACAAAAAAAATGGAAATAAATGAAAAGTTGAAAACTAGTACACAAACATAAGGCCATGCCATAGTGCTCAACCATGTGTACACCCGAGACTCTGGAGTTGCGCCATTGTACTCACCCGATAAATACGAGCTTCATTACCCAAATATATTTACATCCTTCTTGCTCACCAATTGAATATATACCGTGTTTTCAATTTAAGATACGAATGCACAAATGCAGATTCTCATTTTTTTTCACACACAATTTCATGCGAATAAACCTATTATGTCTTACCACCAATACCATCCCCTGTTTTTTGTTTTTATTTTCCAACTAAAAATCTTTCTGCTAGCCATCCAGTCACTGGATGTTACTGAGCGAAAACAATTCTATACTCATTTCAAGTTTTATAAGCAGTACTCTGGTGTTTGACTACAAATATTCTAATAATGAAATCCCCAATGGAGCTTCATGAGATTCCAAAAGATGAACATATTTTGCATTTGCCATTCAGACTTCCGTAAGGATCTAGTTGTAATCTCACATTTTTTAAGAAATAAATTTGTACTTCTCAACACCTAATAATTTTCTACGAAGTGAACTTCAGAGATAAAGCGATTATATTTTTTAGTTGTATTCCTGTTCTTGATGTTACATTTCTAATCTCGATGTGGAATTGTTTTTGATGTTTGTTATGAATGGAATAATGAAAAGCAAGGCTAAAACATTTAGAAATTTACACCATAGTTAGTATGACGAAACAGCTATATTCTAGTCGTCCAGCATTTTACCTTATTAGTTGGAGGTGGTACTTGTACAAAAGAATTGATGCACCTGCTCTGAGTTAACAAAAGGAATGATATGTTTTGCATACGTAGGAATTGTTTTTATTTTATATCACACTGTTGTAGTGAGTGATGCTTTACTTTCATTCTAGAAATGTTTGTTCCGACTAGTGAAAATTGTAAAGATGCTTCGCTGCGATTTCCTACTTTTGTGTTGATCATATTTTATACGCGCTTAAACTGTAGATTGAGCTAGTAACTAAAAATATTTCACGTAAAATTAATAATTATATAAGCATCTTACTCTGTGAATGCCCTGGTACAAGTGAAATAAAACAGGAATCAGAATGTATTCTGGACTGCTTTGAAAAAACACGCTAAGTCTTTTTGTACGGCTTAGAGAGTATAAATGATAGTTTTCCAATTTTATTGCGCTGGGAAAATAGAATTCCACGTTGGATAGAGGTTAGAATGCGCAATTAGAATGTAACATTTTTATTTTTTATTAATAACCACAAACTTTTTGAATTTAGGAATCCACTTTCTTCCTCAACGCACCTGTTTTCTTTCGTCACCTGTCTTTTCTTTATTCGATATTCATTGGTTCTTACAAACGATTTTGATATGTTCCCCTCGTGAGCTGTTTGTTCAAAAGCCATTCAAACATTCTCGTTTAGGTACAGGTCGAGAGAAAAATGACCAAATCATCCTTCCGCTTCCAGAGCGTTGTAATCTTTAGATTCTTGTACCAAAAAACAATGCCATGTACTTAGCCGTGAACAGAAGTCCGTAAAATTTGGTTCATCCTGTGAGAATATGATATACACACCGAACTTTACTTGACACGCAAACTACCGTTTTGGATTTTATAAAGCCTAGTTGGAATCCTATAATGCAACAATTGTACTGGTGGCTAAGACTGTTACATATTCATTAAATTCACAAGTAACTGTCTTTTGCTTTTGAGGAAAGAATCTCCACACAGGAGTTGTACCAATATACTCTATTTTGGTGCATTCCATATTGTTGTTTCATGTTCATAACACAAATGCACAAGCTTAATTTATACCATTTCATTTGTAATAAAATAATGGGAGAAAATGCACAATTAATGGGGAACTTGTTCATCGCAATCAGCACGCACAGTTATGAGAGAGATTTGTAAGCAGCAGGTAATGCACAAGTGGAAAACGAAAATTAAAGTAGTGACTTTGAAAAAATCATCAGTTCCTAACGTTAAATTTCCGGTAACTACTCTGACTACGATATGGTCGTTTCAACTACAGTATCGACTCCATATAACTGCTCAGACTTTAGGGAGAACACCATAAGCCCTACTATCGTCAATTTTTCTGCTAATTCTTCTCTCAACCGTTTAAGAACTCAACTATTGTAATCATCAGCTGGTAGCGAAGATAGGCATCCAGATGGAGAGTTAAGAACGGAATTTTTGTACTCATATTACCGGTACCACAACCACCATGAGTAAATTGGCACCGGCATCAGGCAGTCACAGAAATCAAACTGAGGATGGAACTGCCACTCAGCAGTGAACTCCAAAGAATACATTAGGAAACTAATTTAACGAGAAATGCAATATACTGAGGCTATTTTTGAAAGAGGTCAGTAGAGCCCTCTCGGGCTTTAAAGGGTCAAGCCTTGAAGTACCTCAGTCGTCTAATTCGTCCTCAATGCAACTTTACACCCCTTCGACGGATAATTTCGGGCCTAATCTGGTGGACGTTTTTACGGATCGTCACAACTCATTTCGAAGGCCTACGTCCACCTTCGGCATTCTAGTCGACGTTCTGGAGGTTGGTAACCGGTTAGCTTGACGTTAGCCAGCTGGTGATGCTTGGGTCGGCTGTACTTAAAATTTATAGTTTGACCCACAACTTCCTGGTTGAAAACCATTACTACTGATTACTTGGAATTGAGTGCTTAATAACTAAACTGTAACTAATGCTAATACACTATAACTTTCAATAGTAAACCCATAACTCTAACTTAATAACCTTATTACAATAACCATTAAACACGTTAAATTATTACCCGTATTATGTCACTTGTCAACGGGAGATGGAAGTAGGATTGAAGGTTCTTCGCCCTTGTGGACCTCTACCTATGTATCGCAACTTCCTGCTTACTCGAAGAATAATCATGTGTTTATTCTCGTTGTTCATTTTTTGTATGCAATTAAATTGTTCTTGGCCGTTGACAATTTTTATAAAAATCCTTCCTCAATATCTTTCGTAGCAAGTGCCCAAATATACATCGGAGTCAACATGTGATCACACATATAAGTTATTTGATATATCAATTGACTAAACATAGAAAGAAGTCGAAAAGTTAATAATGCAAAAATGCTCAATTTGCTGTCAGTCTTAGGAGCTAGAAACAAGTGGAACTCTTCTCTAACGCATGCAATGTAAGTTTAACTTCAGGTATATGAATTCATTTTGGATTTCAAGTAAATAAGCTTATGTTATTGTTAAGGAACAAAAAGGTAGGAATTAAAACGCAATTATAAAAAAATGTCAATGTACAATTATTGGCAAAATTTTCTGAGTTCTAAAAGGAAATATTTCTACGCGGCATTGACAAATGGAAAACATATTAATGAAATTATTGAGCATTCAAGAAATGTGAGCCGTTATTCATTTAATACCAAACAACTTAACATTATTAAGTCAAAATTGCAAATGAGGAGCGCTCAACAAAGCCCTTGAAAATAGTCTTCAAAGCTAAAAAATGTGTTTGAAGATTCGGATCATTGCTCACCCGCTGCCACTCGTCTTTGATGGCCTCGCGCTGGTCCTGATCCGAGAGCCTCGTCTCGTTCTTGTCGATGGTCCTCTGAACCTTTCTGAGAACCCGCAAAAACTGCTGCTCGAACTCTAATGGACCAAAAAGGACAAAAAAGCGTTAGAACCTCCATCAGTAATTTTAATCAGTTTCTGAAAAAATTCCGAGAAGAATAAAATATATCAAGCGGCATTATATAATGGGAATGAAATTTAAAATCATTGGTGAACAATGGATGATTTTTTAATTTTTAATGTCATTTTAGATTCAGGCCACGAAAGACAGGTTAATTAATACACCATTTCAATCACCATTATTCAATACTTAAGGAATAGGGATCGTGAATTTATCAGTGATGTTTTGTTCATATACTTTGATTAGAGATACGGCGAAAGGTCATGCGATTCAAAGATTTTTCACCCCCACATTTGTTTCATATTGATACGTTCAAATGCATTGAACACATTCAAGAAATATCATTATATTTATTTATTCCAATGAAAGGCCTTCAAAAGCGGTAGGAGTCAAAAAAGTGTTTTGAGCGTTCCAGCCCTCTTCTTATTTTAAACCCGTTCAACAACACGCTCGCAAGCCTAGAGGTAAAGCGTTGTTTGCAGCCCTAAAATGAACTTATGCCCCCTTCTCTACAAAGACACTTTCATCGACCAAAATCCGGTAAGAAAATTTTGAGAGCAACAATCCGAGTAGAGCCTTTGATTCCGCCGGAAGCCGGCAGCAGCATCCACAAAGGGCGTAAAGCATCCGTAGCAAACACTGGCTTCAAAGATTTCAGACACATGAGTAACTAGAAATAATTTTGAATCCGAGCTGTAACGTCGACGAAGTGTAAGAAGATTAAATATCAGGATCATCAGAGAACTGCCTACACGTCTGTTAGATTTCACTATTTTTAGATAAATGTGAAAAGGTTTGGAATCAATTTGGGAATTGGTAGACCTCTCAACATGCA
Organism: Morinoia aosen; assembly: GCA_030386875.1. NCBI lineage: Eukaryota > Metazoa > Arthropoda > Malacostraca > Amphipoda > Talitridae > Morinoia > Morinoia aosen. The sequence continues at coordinate 37,925,267 of CM059561.1, read as the reverse complement.
TGAGATGAAAAAAGCTTTCATACGAAAAATTCCACACAGATGTTATCGTACACCATACACTGCAGTGATTCGAACTCCCCATGGCTGGGAGAAATTTTAGTGCTCGTACTTAATGAGACTGCGGAATGTTTTTGTATTCAAAAAGGAAATGAATGACAGTCACATCATTGATTAAATTTTAATATCTTTGTCTATTTGATACTAAACATTACCTCATTTTTTAAAAAAGCATCAAATTTCAACATGTTTTGGAAACAGAAATAATAAACAGAGTTACCCATAAGAAAGTTCGCCTCCAATAATTTCAATATCCTCCAATAGTTGCAACAAAATCTGTTGTATTTTTAACTATAAGGGCACCGATACGAAATTACGGAATTAGGTTTAGTTTTAAAACAGTACAGTTATCATTTTTTGCCTTCCAAATTACCAAAGAGAAGTTGGCTCACGAGTATCTGAACAACTGACTTTGAAGCTGGATATTTTAAAACTTTCTCGGTCAATAATATCATGAGGCCAACGAATCCCGTGGAAAAATTTTGGAATACTCCCATTGATATAAATAACCAAACCTATCTTAACCAATCGTACCCCACCATTTCTATCATAACTCATCTTAACCTAACCTTCTCTTTCGTAGCAATTTCTTAAATTCTCATAACACATCCTATGCTAACCAATTACATCATATTCAAAGCTATCCTAAAATAACCTATCTCACCAAAACCCAGCCCAAGCCATACTATCAAACTCTAACTTACCGTACCCTATCCGAGACCAGCCTAATCTATCCTAACCCAACCTACGTTCGATGAGGCACATAAATCGTATCGTACATAACCTTGAATTTTGTGTTCATCTAACCTTTATTATCTTCGCAACGTAACTGTGATGCCGCTTGAGACAATTTCCCGCTAAATTGTTCGTATTTTAATGGTGAAACCTCAACGCACTGACGAACGAAAAAAAAAACAGCTGGAAAAAATGAGGATACTAAAGACGCATGCTCGCAGTTTTTAGAATTTTTGAAAAAAATTCTGGTACTACCAAAATTATATTTACCTAGTAATTGTTCCTAACGTTGAAGTTTTCCAAAAAGCTTTTGAAGGCTTTGTCTGACTATACTATTTTTTTACAAGATTTTATTGCCAGATGCTGAATGCACGACGAAACATGACTTTTTATAATTGTTTTATACAATTTAACATGTACATGATTTGTTCATGTATTTTGAATTCATTTCGGGCTCCGTGAAAAAACTACTTAAACAAATAACTTCCAAATCAAACAGCGAGACCATTTTCATCGCGATGTAACACCGTAGGAATGCAAATTTTTAAATTTTTGTGAATCCAAATTAACGTTATAATGATTCGTCACTTAGCTGTTGCAAATGAAAAATAATTTTTAAGAGTTTCTGTTTATACCGTAAGTAATAACTAGAATTTTTCTGTTTTAACAACTGAGGCCTCATTAAATCAATGATATAAAAACATCACTCCGTGTACAAGCACATAATTTCTACTTTATATTGATTTTGTTCAGCTTTTATGAAAATAGATTTTCTAGTTCACCACATGTTAAACACAAAGAATATTGCTATCGTATCTATTAACACGTTCCCCGCGTATTGGGCCATATGTGTACCAGTCGATAAATTGCTCATTCATGTAACAGTATAAATGAATAACATTTCATCTGTTTCGCGACGTAGTTAAGAAATAACTGTTATCATACAAAGTGATATGTATCGTAGAATTTTATTTATGATATTTATTAGGAAGGGTAAATATGGATCAGAGCCTTAAAATCGATTTCTCTATTCTCGAACTTACAACCTAACCAAACCAGCCGGTTACAACCGCGGAAACACAGTGAACGTGTTAAAACATTTAATCTATACAATTCTATACAACTGTCTATTTATACAAAACAACGTTTCAAAGTAACAAACATCATCTTTAGGCTGAAAGTATGCACAAAAATTTTTACAGTCTCAATAATAAAAATGTAAATCGTACACAAGCAAAATCAGACGCAATAAAAATATAGAAAGCCACATTGCAAGATGACTAAATGGGAATAACTTGGTATGAAATGAATATGGATCACAAGACGACAAGGTAATATTGAACAACTACATTTTTGTGGGGTTGGCCGTCAAGCTACTTCACGCTCCGGGCAGACTATGAATATCTAAGGACTTTGAATATCGATGTAAGAAGGGAGTGCCTGAGGTAATAACAAACTCGATAGTGTAAGAAAACACTACTGGAATAAATGCCGTTCTATTGTGAATATCGCCAACAGTTATGGCACACTCTAGGAAAATATTTCTCTCAGGTAGTGATGCACCAAGATATGCCTGGGAGGACCGGCCGGTGATGTGGGGTGGCAGCACAGATGGTGGTAGAGTGACTATTGAGTGCGAAGCGGCTGTAGACGCAGTTGAGAACGCGGCTGGCGGTGCGTCTTCAGTGAATGTTGAAGATCGGAGCCGCTGTGAGAAGGCTGGCTCAGCTTATTCTGCACCTCCTTATATAATGCCTGGTGAGAGAGCGTCCCAATTTGTTGGTTTTTAGGGGGCACTTCGGCCGATCCGACAGCCGCTTTGAAGCCGGTGATGCTTGGAGTGGTGTATGGCAGCTTGAAGCCTGCGTGGTGGCGCACAAGCTAACGGCTTGTTGGTGGCGCACAAGCTAACGGCATCACATGTTCATTGCACCAAGAGACAGTGGTGAAAAGCTCGATCGAGTCGATGTTTCCAACTTTTGAGCTACAGTTTTATCAAATAGTTTAGAGCAAAAAAAATCTCTAAAATTTTAATTGAGTCCGGTTTCAGTTTAAGAAAGTGTAATGCTTCTGTTATTTGAAGATTCTCTTTTTTTATTATGATATATAAATTTAAGATTTGAATACAGGTCTTTATTCTAGGGCTTACGATCACGATCAGGACGAAAACGATTGAAAACAGTACCTTGATATTTATGTGTAGTTAATCTTTGTTTAGCCAATTCGATATATCAACTCACGGAGGGCGGAAAACATTATAAATTTCTTAATATTTTCTGTCACACTTGAACTGATATATCTCATTGGCGCTGTCTAGTTCACTGGTCGTGGATTTGAAAATATTATTTCTTTATATGAGATCATCGATTTTACAACTTTTGAAGCACACAATCTTTACGAAAATTGTCAAAACTTTTGTTAAACTAATAAATCTAGATACGGGAATTAAATTGTATGTGTGTATTATGGAAATTATAACATCGGTGACCTCTTAGTAAGGAATAATATTTCATAAACTTGTTATAGAATATTTAATGGAACAAAATAAGACTCGTTCATTTTAGCTGTGGCAATAATCTTGGACAACACTCCTGGACTTGATCTGTTATAATTTGTTTTCATTTCACCGCAGCTATTTTACACAGCGCAATTAATTTCGTTCACAAATAATGATTCAATCAAACCAAATTATTGATCCTTACCTGATTGATGTATTTTAGAATCTGCAAATATGAGTATACATTCAGTTGTTTTTAAGGTACATAACAGTTTTTTGCTTTACCTTCTCAGAAATGCAGCTTCATTAAGTTAATGCATCGTGTTTGATAAATACTCAACACGATCAGATAATGATGTTTATATAGCTTAGAGTTTGGTACAATTCCGAATTTATAAAATAAACATCAAGTGTGCTGCAGGTTACAAAGTCTGAGTTTTTGTGTCGAGCTGAAATAATAAAATGCCAAATATTTTTATCCATAAAACTTCATTTTTGGAAGAATTCATTTCACATATTGGCTACCGAATATAGCTTGTAAATTGTATAAAAATTCAATAAGTCAAGGCAACTTCTACCGGCTACAACTTCAACCAATAATACAATGTATACCAGCATTAACTATTTTGATAGACAACCTTACTGGAGATTACTCTGATTACCTATTTGACTCTCTGAAAGCCCTAAAATGGCCCGCAAAAATGTAAATTTTTCTTCAATTGCCAATGACATGAATGTAGAAGATTTTCCTGATGCGAGCTTAATTAGGGTTGTTTTTCTGAAAACTTTCTTTCAAAATGAAAGTTACCAAATTTTCGAAACGTTACGTCTAGAGTAATCGCTTGCAGACCAGTCATGCGAAATGAATTAGACTGCTTCGAAAGGTCAGCTTAGCTTGAATGCTGAGACCGTTTTTCAAGTACACCCAGGAGAACTTAAAGGTGTTTATTTTATTCCCACACATGAAGGAAAACCCATTTGCTCTGGCAAATTGACACATAGCTTCTGCAACCAAATGAAATTCTCATCAAAGCTAATCTAAAACAAAACACCTCAGAACCAGCGAGTGAAAATATCTTATCATAAATTTTAAAGATTCTCGAATGGCTTTAGTCGAACCGAGCTGTGGGCTTAGGTCGAATTACGATGGCAAGACAAATAAGTGCGATCTAGTGAAAAGATTTTTGACGAGAACTCACAAACTTATACTGCTTAGTTAATGACTGATCAATTTCCTTTGGCTAGTATTTATGCATCCACTTTGTAGAGGTATATTTAAAAGATTATGGTCGATACAACATAAATATATGTTGTAAGAGACCTTCATATCGAGTGGTTTGTTTGACGCTTAAATCTTAGATGCATCTGTGTCGGCTCTGAATTTGCTGGTTCCATTAGAAATGTCCAACCCTGGGACACAGCAATTGTATCGAAATGGACTGGTGCTCCCAGGGGAAGATGAGAAGTTTCAAACGGAAAGTCAAGCAGGTTTTTTATTATTTTAATTACGTTTCTTTTATTTGGTTACGTACACTCATTTAGGTTTACAACTGGTCTTTTCGCACCTATTTTCAAAAGTTTTCCTTGCTTTATTCTTCAACAATTACCTTGTTCCTTAAGCTTCTTAAACTTGTTACCATGTGCATACATGTGAAGTCACACATTGCACGGTGTTCCTTTGATGCCATACTCATAAACTGAATCAAGTCGTTTTCCATTTTTATGAACGTTTCTTTCAGATATCCCCACTCGTTGTCGAAGATAGTTGAAGGTAGGAGAATTTGCTGGCCACGACAATATTGTGCTGACTTCATCCTCAAAGAACTTCATTGCGACTCGACCATTGTGGATTGGCGCATTATTTTCCTGGAAAATCCCGTTATCCCCACATAATCTCCTCCCTTCATTTTTTTGGCGATGCATCTTTGAAAATCTGAACAATCCTGCTGCATTCATTCGTCATTTCAATCTGTGTGATGTCATAGTCCCGCACGCATTTATTGCTTCCCATAGCATTACTCCTCCGCTACCCTTTGTTCGGGTGGAGAAAGCCCCTGGTGCACTTTATTTGTTATTTTTAGAATATTGTAGATCGTCTGGTCAGTCTTAATTAAATTATTTCTCATCTGAGGACACAATATTGTTCTATTAGCCATCTCCGCTCTTTGTCCCTGTGAGATAGCTTTGTCCTTTACTTTCTTTTAATCTTGACAAATTCAAAGTTGTTTAAAACTCCATGAATGGTTTTCGGAGAAGCATTCCATACAATCGGTTTTTTCTTTCAATTTTTTGCAGGATAACGACGGTCTAACCGGTTTCAAACTTTGAAAAAAATTTCTACTCATTGGCGGATTAATGATTTATGGTCATTCTACAGGATTTTTGTCCAAGTTGTCATTCGTTTTTTTTTTAAATATGTATGCACTGCGTTCGAAGGTGTTTATTTTTTCAGCAATGTCTCTATAATTGATAACATTTAATCTTAAAAAACATGACTTTCCACATCCGATTTCAGAAAAAAATTATTACCATTCCCCATTATGACCAGTTTCCCACAATTGCTGGCAAATTGAGAGGTTTATGCTGTAATACTGCAGGGGAACTGGACAGAAAGATGAGCAAAAAGTGCGTTCGTCAAGGGCTGAAGAAATAATTACTTTCAACTCAAAACTGCTTTATCTAAAGATTAATTCAACTCCACAGGGTTCAAACATGAAACATATAATTACTAGTTCCATAACTTATTGAGCACGAAAACTTAACAATCGGCATCTTATGAGTGCCTGATTTGTTTTTCTTCAACCTTTTTCTCCTCGAATTTCAAACAAATCGATTTGAGGACTGATCCATTCGAAAAGTTAAAGTAGCCGTCATTACAATTAGTGTGGAGGTAACTTAAAATTATTTTAATGTTATGTATTTCATAGGCAATATTTTAGTCTTCGTATTCATCTCTGGACGATATGTTACCTAACACTAGTCACGAATGTAATTTGATCACATGGAGATCCATTTGCTTATAAATGGGGATAAGTGCTCTCACGAGGAATATGTGACGTCCAGGGCTGAAAGCGAGCTAAACCATCTAATGCTGAAATAGAATGAGCTTTTCATTTTACCAAGGGCCTTTTTTCGGGTCACTGCATTTCTTTTTTCATCACATACTATTTTTCCTCAACTTTTTTGTTTCATAAAGTTCTTTTTAAATCTACAGTTTTTATGCTCAAAGGTTCAAGTGTGTGAACTCATCTTGTGCATAGATAAGTTCCACGTTCCTTCTGTTCAATCATTAATGGTGCTTTCATATTTTTTTCTTTTATGGAAACCTTTGTTGTGTTTAAAGATTGAATTATCTTAAAATTTTGTAAAACATTTACGTATACAGGGTGTTGCAAGCAAATTTATTTGGTACAACTTCGGCTATTAATCGAAAATATTGATATAAGCACTATTTCATTAATGAAATAAGTAAAAAATCTTCCTTTTAGAGATAACCTGATATGTAAAATAAAAACGCTGATTATTAGCTACACCCTGTTTATTAATACGCAAGAGGGTAATTTAAAAACCACTTAGCAATAGATAATTCATTAGTAGAAAGGATCTCATTACAGTAATTATTCAAAATGTCTACCGTGAGCATCTATCCATGTGCAACACCTTCGTCGGAAGGAGTTGCGTACGTTGCCAAAGACTCCAGGCATCTCTGCAATATCTCCAGCAGCGACTGCAATTCTGGCGACAAGATCTTCTTCGGACACGACAGATGTTTCATAAAGAAGACTTTTCATGTGCCCTCCCCAAAAAATCTAACGAAGTTAGATTTTCTGTGTGGCCAGATCCAGGAGATCTGGGCGCCCAGGACATGGGACCTTTACGACCTGTCCATCGATTTGGAAATTGAGGGTTGAGAAAACGTCTCACATTCACAGCTAAATGTGCCGGTGCTTCATTATCGCTGAAACCACATTCATCTACGAATATCCAATGGAATATCGGCCAATAAATCCGAAAGGACTTCTTCAAGAAAGATTCAGCAAACATTCCCACTGAGACGCTCTATTATAATGTATGGGCCAATGGTTTGATTATGAAAGATACCTGCCCAAACATTGACAGTCTCACGATACTGGCATGCATGTTATGGATGACATGAGGGTTGTTCGTTTGCTATTCGTGAAAATTATGGAAATTGAACATTCCATATCTTTTGAATTTAGAAACATTCGTGAATAACACGTGTTCTGCGAAGTGAACATCTTCTAACTCCTTAATCAAAAAATGATTGCGCAAATCGTTCACGAGAAGCACAATCTGCAGGATATAGTCCCTAGACTCTTTGGAAGTTATACGGATGATAATTATTTCGATTCAATATCCGCCACACTGCGGTGTGATCTTGAATTCCCATAGATGCTGCTGCGGCACGAGTACGTCGTACGTCGGTGAATTGACGGAAATGTGCCATCACACCTTCCTAATGATCCAGATCAAGCTGTCTTGGGCGAACATTCACTCTGTTTACACTATATCGTCAGTTATCACTCAATCTTCGGTGCAAGGCAGTGAATAATAAATGAACAGGCAGCTGTCTATTGGGGAAACGTTCATGGTACATTAGGGGGGCCAGTACGCATAAGGTAGAGTTTCTTTTCACAGAATTTTCTTGACGGGACCCCCTAAAGAGGTGAGGTTGATAGAAAAAATGATACTGGTAAAGTTTCAGACCATTTGAACATCGTTAACTCGTGCCCCAACGGCCTCAAAGTTCTGAAAAATGGCATTTTTTTGCAAAAAATCGCGATTTTGCCGCTCAAGTGAACACTGTGTAAACCATTAAGTAACAAATAGTACATTTATAGATAGCAAATTTTATAATCTTTAATTTATGTTCCCATATAAATCCTTATACAGCGAACGGTTTCCGCTTAATTTTAATTACCGCACGTCAGGTACCCCTAATACGAGACCTTACTGAAAAATATTAAAAATCATAAATATTTCATCTGAGATTGAAAAGACCCGGCAAAATAGGGTAGATTTGATATTACTATGACCTTTACCTTTTCTTATGTAATAAAATATTCTAAAAATACTCTCTTTTTTACCTATATATTGCAATATTAGGTACCTACATAATAGAACTAAATAAGAACACATACCTTGGTCCCTTTGTGCAGGTTCAAGCCAGGGTTGTTTTTTTCTCAAACTATCTTACCATAAACCAGTATTTTTGGCAGTATGTGAAAAAATCGACCCTAAGTAAACATTTAGCGTCCACGTGATTCCAAATATTCACATTGTTCTGTAATAATATTATCTTTGTGGAGTTTTGAGAAATAAAACAATACCGATATTGTCCTACTTAACATCAATTGTTTTTATTATTACCTATATTCCTAAAATGGTAGGATTGGTAGGTACTCTAATTTTCTGTTAAAAATGTCTGATTCACAAGAAAAAAAAACTATTTTTACTCTAATTAACGCACAATACCTAAAAAATAACAATTGAGTTACTCTTGTTCAAAATTCAAGGAGTTAAAATCAAATATTCGTATATTGTAATAAGGTCTCGTATTAGGGGTACTAAGCTCGACCTGGCGCGCGGTAATAAAAATTACGCGAAAACCGTTCGCTGTATAAGGATTTGTATGAGACCATAAATTGAAGATAATAAAATTTGCTATCTATAAATGTACTATTTATTACTTTATAGTTCACACAGCTTGCGCTAGAGCGGCAAAATCGCGATTTTTTGCAAAAAATCGTTGGGCCGTTTTTGAGGCCGTTGGGCACGGGTTAACGATGTTCAAATGGTCTGAAACTTTACCAGTATCATTTTTTCTATCAACCTCATCTTTTTAGGAGGTCCCGCCCAGGAATTTCGAATATCAAAAAATACTGGCCACCCTAATGGTACATTCTTGCGGCACGTCTTGCATTACCATCAGCAGAACCATAGACTAAATGCATATCAGCAATTTCTGAATTTGTTAGGCGGGTCCTCTTACCAGTACAGCGCCACGATTCTAACTGACAAATGATTACAGTTCAAACTAGAGGTAACTAACGTTGGCTGGAAAGTTCTAAAAATTTCTTATATCTAGAATTTTTTTTAAGTTTGTGAATAGTAAATTTTTAGGCACTTTCCAAATAAGAATAAATGGGTATGGTGTCAATCAAGCCTAATTTTTTAAATCTAAGCCTCCTAATTACTCTGCTACTGTCTTTTGCGAATTCGCTGTCGTACTGCGAAAAATGAGTCTTGAAAGTTTATAAGCATTAATATCTCATCAACGAAGAATTTTTTGAACTTGTTTCGTGAAATAGTGCTTATTTCAATATTTTCTATTGGTAGCCGAAGTTTGTACCCTCAATTTTGCAACACCCTGTATAGTACGGAACTAGAGAAATAGTATAATTTTTAAAATGTGAACCATTCACGATCACATCATTTAAAATACGACCATGCGTGGTTTATCTGCAATTTGTGGTTAAACCCTCCAAATTCTTGCAAAATATATAACAACACGTATTCCAGAGTAAACTTTCACCCAATACAACAAATAATTTACCTTTCATAGTCCATTATTGGATAAGTGATAATATAATCATAACTCATGATCCATAATTTTAAATTAATTTTTCATTTTGTCAGAAAATACCCGTTTGGTAAGTAAATTTTTCTAGATGGCGTTACGTTTTCCTACTGAAATGGAAACAGCATATACCGGAACAAATATGACCTATTTTCGAGTAATTCTGAAATATCAACCGGTACTGTAAAAATGTCTTTCATAGAATTTCCATGCCTATAGTGTGGATGCTAATTCTCATAAATGGGAAAGTTAAAGATATAGCAATGTGTTGAATTACAAAAATTTCAGAATTACAACACATTACCGGTTGAACGAAGTGTCATTACAGTATGTATTATTGTTCCAGTATTATTACAGTAACACTTTTATTTTCCGGGATATTTATTGGGAATAAGCGCGTTACAAGAACCTCACGCACTAAAACAATTTTTTAATCAAATACATTTATTTCAGTAATATGAAGAGTTAAAGTATTGAATTTCAATAATATAATCCGACACCTAATAATATGTATACATCATCCATTTCTTGATTCAGTAAAAATAATTCATGAAGGGATTTTTGGCAAATGTTTGACATAGTTTACGGGAACAACCAAAAGTCGGAAAAAACTTAGTAATATATCGTAACATATCGTTCCCTAAAAGTACGGGTGAAATAACGATTGTAAACAACAAACCCTGAGGTAACCTAAATTGATCACCTCTCTCAAGATAGGCATTCAACGGAGAAGACCCGCCTCCCGCTTCTAAGCTCATGTATTTCCGAGATGCTTTTTCTCCAAGCGTGTTTTTTGCTTTGCTACCCTTTCTTCCTCGAAGAATATTTTTAAAATTGAAGCATAATATTATTGTCATTTGAAAGGTGACTGTTTTTGAAAGTGAACAACGGGAGTAAATACTTCGTTTTAGTAATCAATAAATGAGATTAAAGGGTTCTCAAAGGCAGCGAAAGAGCAACGTCCACCGAAGTAGAGTTTTTTGCCCACGTTGCGGCTTTAAGTGGATGATGGCTTTTTTCATCTGATCAATCTTGAAACATTGAGATTTGTTACCACGGCTCACACAAGTCGGCGGAGAACGTGGCATCCAGCGGGAGAACTTACCAGGGTGTTTGTCTATGACAATTTTTTCATTGCAATATTGAGTTTAAATGTCCTAACAATGCAATTTATTGTATTTTTTGGAAAAAGTTTCACACCTCGTAGGCATATGTTCTGGTAAATGTGAGAATGATGAAACATCCTGAACACCTCGCTTTATTAACGTCATATCTTGATCATCAGAACTTATGAGACGTTGATTTTAGTGAAAGAAAAGAACTAAATAACCATAGCACAATATAGCTTCACAAAAAAAATTTTAAGCGCAGAATCCCGTCGATGGTGACTTCATTCGATTGCTAAAAATAGCTAACACTTATAAGCAGTTATGCTAAAAAACCTTCGTCTGCGAAAAATCAACCACTCCTTATTCTGGTTAATGCAAAGATGACGCACAATGCATTTCAATACTGCATTAATTAAAAAGTTTTTCATTCAGTGAAGAAGAGAACACTCTAAATAAACTGGCAGATGCATGAGTACAACTTATTTCAGTACTTTTGATAAATTATTTAACATGAAATACGAATACTGCCTCTAACGGTCCTTATCTTTTAACCGTGTTTACTCGTAATAAGTACATTTATATTCCCATTTTTGTTTGTGATCATTAAAATTAATTTTCCTTCCGGATAGCTGCTATTTTTACTGCGTTCCCATGGTAATGTCCGAGTAGATATTTTTTTCATGCTTAAAAATGTTGATTTATCGGTGGATAGCAGAGTATGACTACTTCAAAACCTATTCTTCCCTGCATTACTCTGCCTCGTTCAGGCAGCTGTTGTCTCGTAAGTAAGACAAAAGCACAGCGTCTGTCAATCACAAACTGCGGCGAAAAATTACGAATTATGTGACCTCTGATATTTGAGGGACTGGTTTTACTCCAGTATCTCCTATATACGAGGATTGCAAGTACTCGATCGTTCGTTAAATAAATGAAGATTCAATTTGAACACGCAGAGATGTTTTTTGTCATTTGTTTAGCTAGAGCTACATTTATGTGAGAAACGGCATGTACGTTTGTTCATGTCTGAGTCTATGGAAGGATTGCAACATCACGCACAAGGATTTGATTGAAGCTAACGTGAGAACTATAGAATTAAGCAGAAGTAACAATGTACTGTTGAATTAGCTTCTGAGTATCTCGTGCAACGGAAGTTACTCGAATGTTTATTTTCAATTTTTTACTGAATATTTTATATATATGAAAATTGTTGTTTTTGGGTGGTTTATTGTAATTTTTTTATAAAATGTAGTCTTTAACGTGTCATTTTGCTTTGATTGAACTAGCTGTTTTTTTTATGATGACATTTTCCGAATTTTATTATTATTATATTTCAAGAATATTTTTCTGTTGGTTAAAAACTATTCAATTAAATATGTAAAATAGTTAACATCATTTTATCTGATTTAATTGAGAGTCATTTAACACCTACATTCACTGTACATGGATCTAAAAACTATGTACCGAAACTATTAAAAAGAAAATATAAGTATTTTCACTCTTTCAGCTCGTTATTTCAAGTAACTTTTAATTTTTATTTCAAATGATGCTTCGAAAATAGTTTTCAACTGGTTTTACAACCTTAACTCCCCTCTCAACTTTATACTAGAATGAGAAATGTTTTCAATTATGTTCGAAAATACTAATTTGTATCACGAGCAAATCAAGAACTTCAGCATCACATTATATTTATGAACAAACAAGTGTAGAAGAAGTATTTCAATGTGTTTTGAACCTTTTATTTTATCAATGAAAAGGACCTTCTTCGCACTAGATTACGATAACTAATCCTCGGATTCATCCATTAGGATTCTTATAGCATGAAAACTATATCATCCACCAATACAAGTTTACCCAAACTGCAATTTAAATCTATATGAATTTTTACAATTTCATTCATAGTTGTAGGAAATTCTTTTTCCAGTCAATTATTTTAATTTTTGAAGTTTTTTATTGGCGTGAAATATATTTAGCGTTTTTTGCTTCCATGTGACAATTTTGAAGCAGTTCTATCATTCATTTTCTATTGCCTACAATTCCTTCTAAGCTGTTCTTGTTTTTATAAATTAAATTCGTTAAATACTACATTGTAAACATGATAACATGATACAGTAATAAAAAACATCATTACGGTACTTTGGTTGCTGATAAATTCAGTTTTTTTAATATTTCAGTGTAGATTGAAGATATTTAATAATTTCTTTGTGTTACTGGTATTTTTTAATGCATGAAATCTTGCTACACTTACATACTTAATATGACCGCACTTTCTGCAGGGTTGCTTATACCAGATTGTTTTTGAAGTTTCTGTATGTTGTGCAAAGTGAACATCTATGCTTCTGTTACAGGAACTTTCTGTAGAGTTGCATTCGTACAGATTAAAATAAGAGCAAAAAGTAAAAAATATAGCACAGTGAGTTTAGATGCGTTCAAGAAGAAAAAGTGGTCTGCCCTCTCTGTACCAAAAAGCCGCTTTCATAACATGGTATGTATATTATCTATTTTATTGTCATGTTGAAATAATTATCTCACATGCAACTACTGTTTTAAAATATAAAGGTACATAATAAATTTAACATAATCGAACTGATTTAACTTTAAACAATTTCAGGGTCACTGTCGTTGTATTTTTTATTATAAAATGTATTTATAACCATCTCAACCTAACAAAAAATTGACAAAGAGAAAACTTCTCTATTTTTAAGATATTTTACAAACCAATGTTTATTTTCGCATCAACTTATCTGGAATGAACTGATTTTCTTTTTTCTTTTCTTTCAGTTGCCACAGATTTGGTTTCTAAACCAAAAAACGAAAGTTTAGAGCGTTGAGTACCCTTAGGATTCATTCGAACACTCAGCTGCTGATGCAGTGATGCTGTACACAAAAAATCTTGTTCCGAAGGGCATGTTGCTCGTTAGCGAGTAATTTTCATTCAAATTTATAGTTTGATTATCCTTTAGTCTTTAACACAAATGAGATGTTGTGTTGCAATAGAAACAGTTATTTAAAATGAAAATTTCACATACAGGCAATGATTTACAGTATGCTACTGTTTTTCCAATTTGTTGATCAACGCATCTATTGCAGAAGTCGCCAGTTCGTGCTATCATATGGTATATCCATCCAGCTGCTCAAAAAGTTCAGCGATGTCATTACATAATCATAAGTCATCCTAAACGGTGATCAATGAAAGCAGCTTCTCTGTACGTTTTTGTTACGGTGTTATCTTCACTCCTTTCTCAAAAAGCTTGTGTTCATGAATCCTTAAAACCAGGAAACTCACTTTTGTTTATGGTTAAAGAGAGATCCTTGTTCAAGTCATTTAGAGCCCATTGAGAAAATGCTTTTCGTTCGCTTTAACTTCCCAGATTATTGGGCTCCACTGGAATGTTCATCTGCACGGCTGAAACTCAGGATTTCTCCATCTAGGGGTTTGGGCACAGGTAAATCATTTGAGTGCTCCACTGGGTGCATTAGTGATTTCAAATTTGGATAAACAATGTATTTCTTTTTCTTTGCTGTAGTAAAACCTGTCCAGTCTTGCTGACATAAATACCAGCCATTAGAGTGATCTTTCCGCTCACTCTGAATCATTGGCCCACCAAACTTCATGTGAACATTTCTTCCTGCATACCAGGCGCTCAATGTCTTCACACGTGTAAGGCAATACACACGAGAAGCTCATGACTTGTCCTGGTCTCTTATGTTACATTCCAAGTACGCTTTGCTCAATTTCTTGATATGGTGTTTAATGCTGCGCTTCTTTTTAGTAAATTTTAATTTCCTGCATATACAGGGTGCGACAAGCTGAGTTTCTTATTTCGTATTGCAATAAAACACAAGTTAGTAGAGAATCCTTTTTATTTATTCTTTATAGAAAAGTTATGCGTTTAAAGTTTTGGCTTACATCGTTTTAATTAAAAAGATGTATTATACTGTTCCTCATCACTCATCACTGATGGGTATGGTGGCCGTTTCTACCTGAATGTTTCTTTTCAGATCTGCCAGAGTTCGTGAGCGGTCAGCATAGACACAGAATTTTAAATACCCCCACAAAAAGCAGTCACATGGGGTTAAATCGAGAGAACGCACTGGCCACTCCAAATGGCCTCTCAGTAAGATGATGCGCCCTAGGAAGCGATTTCACAACACAGCCATCGATGCCCTTGAAGTCTCCACTCCATTTTTTATGCACAGAATCAGTTTCTCTAAACTCAGTCACAAAGGAATAGATTGCCGGTCCGGGACAGGTCCCAAAGGAGCAATATTGAAGAGATTTTGGGAAGTGCTGTGAGTTGAAACCACCGATCCTCAGTTAAAAAAATAGGCGATTACGACTAAAGCACGCTGTATGTTACTTCAACGCATGAATGCAACTGAACTACAAGGTCACAGAACTTTATGATCACCTCTCTCGAACGAGGCCACTCCTGCCTGCCTGGGGATCCTGTAAGCTCCAGAGCCCTCATTTAAAAAAAGTTAACTTGCCACACCCTGTATAGCAGTATCTGTTCGAATAATTTTTGCTTTTTTGCAGCCATTGTTAACTGATGTAATAACTGAAGAAAAAAAAAATAACACACAAGTTTTGATGTGTAAAATATAAGGTGATAAATTCAAATAAATATAAGCACATAAAATAAATCGGTGCAAGAGTCAAAAAAAGTACATGATATCTGTAGTCATTTTGATTTGTAAAATGACATGGGAAATAAATGTCTGCTTCCCATCTGCTGAAATTTCTTACAGTGGCAATTGTGCTAAAACCACGCCAAAGTAAAAATAAAGAGAGCCAGAAATGGATTTCCTACATCATTTTACCCTTGCCACAGATCTATTGTATTTTTTGAGTGTTACGCAGTGTAATTGGAGTCTAGTGCTTCCGAAGTAAGGTCCCTCGCAGCGGTCAAACCTAAATTGATATACCACTGAGGACGTAAAATGGTGACCGATCTTACATTGAAAGGCAAATCATTTGTGAGGTGCGCACAACACAAGATGGTCTCTTTTCGCCGCGATGAAAATGGCCTGACCAATTCATCAAATTCGTCTATAAGCAAACATCGTTGGAATTTAGACCCTATTTTTAAAAGAAGAAATTTCAAAAAAATTTATTCAGCCCCAAATTTGTCTGATCTCATTTTTGAGTCGATGCACATTTTAAAAAAAACTCAGACAAGAAATGCATGTGACTCGGCAGTGAAAGTTTCTATTGTTTGTTTAAATATTTAATTATCATTTTTAAGTATTCTCATTTTAATGTCAATAATCATTTTCGGTTTATCTATGAAAATTAGTTAAAGTTAATAAACAGGTTAAATAATTGTTTTTCAGAGCACTCAGGATGGATTTAATATAATCCGAAACGTTTGTTTATATCATGATATTCTAAGCCTTCCTCTCTAAAATTTCTTTCCTTTTTATCGTAAAACTGAGATATCCTAGAAATCGGCTCATTTTATCTACTTTATAGTGATGTGTGCTGACAACTAAGCATCATTGCCAGTATTACACCATCAATAGCTAATTCCATACATCAGAAAAAATCAATAAATAATAATAAAAAATATTTTAAGGGCATTCGTTCTATGACCATGATTAAAAGGAATTGGTAATTAATTTATATTCATATACTTCTTAATCTTATTTTGTTTTATGGTTTTGTTATCAGGAAGATTTCAAATCAGCGTAAATGTTGCCTAATTTTTAGTATGGGAATCACAACTCAAATGAACATTGGAGACAAATGGTCTTCGAAAGCGAATGTCAGCCTTGTGAATCGACAGGAATGTGTCATTACCAGTTTAAAATGTTTAATTAATGACTGCATAGTTTCGTCCAGGGTGCGTACAAATTATAAACATCGATGAGTACCTACAGTAAACCAAAAGGTACTCCTCATTTTATACGCTCACCTGTCATTTCAGCGGATGTGCCCATAAGAGGAGAGGTTGGCCCAGTCGAGTGGGCGTGAATAAGATCGTTGCTGCTGTGGTTTAGTCCGTGGTGGCGCGGGGAGTAATGGGGCGACACGCTGAATGGGTCAAAATGGCTCAGCTGCTCTATATGCTCGATGGGATCAAGGTCGTGCATGTGAAATTTCTCCGTGTCCCGAGATCCGTCACTACGAAGTTTCTTGCGGAAGAAAAGTGAGAAATTTAATTAGTTATCTAATAACCGCGCTGAGGCGTTAGGCTGATTGTTTTTCATTTGTTATGGTACTCATTTTTCTAATTCTTCAATTTCCACAGAATTTGTTAAAGTAATCAAGTCAACTATGCAAGGCGCTCAAATTAATGCACTTGCACCAAAGCAAGCATAATTCACGAGGAAAATAGTTTTGCAGTTTAACATTTCATTTTCCTTCACAGACAGTACTATTATGGACGACTGGTCCGATTTTCAAGAATATAATTATTGAGACAATCATGGCCAATAATTCTTCACAGAAGTTACACCCTTTAGCCTGTTCTGTTCCATTACCACTGATTAGTTCCAGTTACGTTTTCAATGTGCTTAATTTGCAGCCAGCGAGGATACTAAAGAGTGTTTTAATTGAATGCAATTTTTCCGGCAAAAATTACTTCCGGCCTCATAACTTTAAGACAATCATGCTCTTCCCGATTAATTGAAGGAAGCTAAATAAAATGGTAACGTAAAATGAACGGGTATAATTTACGTTCCCAGTTTTATGAACTACATGAGCTCACCATGTATTTTTGACATAGTATGTGTACTTCAAAATACATAGTTTGAGATCATTAGTTTTACAAAACATCTTAGGGGGAAAAGAAAATTAGCTAGCTTTTGAATTTCGGCTAACAGACATTGACCGTCATTCTACAAAAATCTAATTTTTTCGAGTAGGATCATATCGAAACTTATAAGTAGCCACAATGTCTGATCAAAATTCTGTGCTGGTCTGAGAGATATGAGGAAGCACCTGTCCTAGTAATGTGTAATATATTGAAACGTCAAAGTCTTTTTTGAAACTTGAATGTTATTTGTGCGTGGTATTCATAACCAAACTGTTTCACAAAAACTTCTTATTTGAAATCTAAGTATGCGTACTCAGACACAGATGAGCACTCATTAACCCATTTAGACCCACCAATAATATAACCATGATTTTCTAAAAAAATCTAAGTTATATGTGACAAGGGTTACGAATAAATCAATTATTGGCAAAACTCCCAATTTATTCAACCCATATAAAATTATATGGGTGTACTCAAATGAGTACACTGGGTCCATATTGGTACAAAAGATGACTTATTCTCTCTTCACTTGACACTGAAACTTAAAATTTTTTTGGCTTCATCCTATCTTATATACAAACGTGCTTGGCAGACACCAGCAAAATTTTCAAGATTTATTTTTCCATATGGAACCTCTCGAAGCCGTCACATTCAATGCAAAGGATTTTGAGACATTTCTTGCAGCTACAACGAACTCGTGTATGACGGACAGCGCAGCGCTGTCGTTGCTCTGGTTTCTTATGAAAATGTCCTTCTGGACCTCTGGACCTCTGGCACGCTTCCAGGATTACGTGAACGATCATATGACTGACAGCTACCGTTTCGAGAATAACTAAGATAGTACATTGTAACATATTGAATAAAGCCCAGTAAGTCCATAGGGTCTGCACTTGCAGTTCCGTGAATGTTCCATGCATTTACCAATGACACATTCGGCATGTGTGTGAACAGTACCCACCACCACTTTTTTTCTCTGGATTGTAATCCTGTAATTATTAGTCGCATGGTCAAGTACATCAACCCCTCCCATTCCCAAATAATAAGAGGAATAAACACGAGGCCTAGACACGGAAACTTTATTCTTCTCAGAAGCAAATAATTTTTTCACACCATCAAGATTATGGACGGTCAATCACGTGATAGTATGTGCCAATGATTACTACACTGTAATTTACCCATTTGACTACCAGTATGTATTTTTCCGTTTCGAATCGGTAGTCATAGTAGCCTGTTTCTTCAAGTCTTTGATGGAATGAAGAGGAGGCCTACCAGTGCGATTTTCACGGAGGGTTCCCGTAGCTTTGAATCCTTGTCGTTTTAGGTTTACCAGAAGGTCGTAACTTGTGAAAAAGTTGTCGAAGAACACTGTATGGTTGCTGGGATGAGATACATAACTCAACTGTAACACAACTTCACTGCTTAGAGGCATTCTTTCTGAATTCATAGGTGTTCGGTGATTGGCGCCACTATGTGTCAGAAACTTTGCATTAGCCATTGGAACTACAAAGCATTTAATTCTAGTAGGTAAACCTGATGGGTTTTCCGTGCATAAATTGTTTTGTAATATGCCTATCAGAATACTTCACCTAGCCTCATAAATACTCAGGTCTTTGTGAAAAATGCCCCACTGTCACAACTTGGACTTCAAAAGCACTATCAGAGGGCGTAGTCTGTACATTTGGTCTGGCTGATCAATCAATGAATTACCTGAAATGTGGATGTTATTCTTTATTTCTTGGAACCTATTTCGTGACATGCGTGAAGAGACACATTTGTCAACACCCATATCTTCATCGATAGACCAATACAACATTTATCTGACTAAGCAATTATATCCACTCAGGCATAGCATACCAAAGAACATTTTCAGATCATCTGAAGATATCGTAAACTTATGATAATTCTTTCAGTTGAGCTTGAAACTGTGAGATCGTGAATAAAAACATCTGCATTCATGTTGAATTAGCAAAGATACTCATTGGACCTCAAAAAGTGCACCTCTTAATACTTTTACACACATCTTCAAACTCGGTGGTATTTGCACCCATATGTGCCCACTGTACTCGTTCGAGTACAGGCATAAACAAGCTCAAAAAACCTTATGAAATATGTATTGCACACTTTTTCCATTTTTGGTGTTGATTTATACACAAATATGCTTTTAGAAGCACATGGCATTGATAGTCTGACCCTTGGCACATTTCTAATATAATCTAGATAAGTCAAAGAGAGCGAAGATGCAAAGATATATGAAAAACTAACAGCTTTGAGGGCAATTTCACAGAACACAACAAAACTTGAACCAATCCTGACCACTTTCAGTTGAGCACAGACCCGCCAACTATTACTGAGTACAATTTGGTAACCGTGTGCGCAATTAGGAATGCGTAGCACCAATTTTTAAAGTGTACTCAATTGAGTACAGTGGGTTCAAATGGGTAAAGTTTAAACCTGTATGTACTGAAAGTAATGTCCTGCCACTAGTCGTCTTCGACCAACTAAACTTGTTCTAATGTAAGTTGTATGTGTTGTGTAAACAGTGTGAACGGTTTAATTGATGCCTTTTTGGGGGTAAAAAAAACAATTATAGCGACCCCTCTCAAGCGCATATAAGTAACGGTCTAACGGTGTGGTGATCTCAAAGCCTAACCGCCTCACACAAAATGAATTTAAATATGGAGGGCAGGAGGAGAGAGGTGATGCAGTCTTTTTTGATGAATTTGCGAAACTTAAGGTTCTTAGGTCTCCGGGCGCGTTTCTATGCGAGGAAATATAGCAATGAGGTCACACTAGTGGGCTGAAGAGTGTGACAGTTTTGAATAAAATTCAATCTCGGCAAAAAAATAGTTTCGCTGTGTTATATACATGACAGCTTCTGATATATGCTTGTAAGTTAGCAAAAAATTCATATGTAGTATATGGAGGCATGCAAATTCTTGAAGCTCACATATTGTCAGTTTTATGAATTATTCACGGTTATATGGGTGATTCGCAGATTTTGTGAGTTGAAGTACAGCATTTGGAGAAGAAAACATGTAGCTAAAACAGATGTTAAACTCACTGTGTTTAATTTTAGAAATGTTTTGCTTGTTTGTTTATCTTTTCGACAATTTAGTTGCAACTAAATATTTATGGTTACGGAGTGTTACGTAAGATTATTATGAGGCGGAAATTTGTGTGGAGCCTCACCTTCTCTCATTTTACTGCTCTAGAGGTTAAATGAAACTTTAACCCCAATCATGTTGAAATTAACAGAAAATATGCGTGTGTGCAATATTTTCATTGACAGAATTGTTTAGCGCGTTATCTCGTCTTAATAAGCCCGAATTATTCCTCTTCATTTACTGTATCTTCTGAAATAATTACAAAAACTCATATTCTTATCTGAAATTCGATAAAAAATGTATCACTAAAAGTCTTCGAGAATATTTACAGCCCGGACATTTTTTTTTAAACGAGGTGTATTATCGCTAACTTAACTTCGTTATTATGATTCCTCTCAAATGGAACAAAATATCGGACCACTAGAGCTAAACTCGGTCTTAAGCCCTTCGTGTATGCAGCTGCATAGCTCTGCAGCTCAGCGCAGTCCAGAGAAACTATGCGCAGAGAAACAGGGACGCGAATTGTCGACGCATCCAGAGTGGGGTGAGAAGTTTGTGGCGCGCATTTACTGTGAAAAGTCAGCATTTTTACACTGCATCGGTGTTGTTTGCCACATTAATGCTGCTCCGATTGTCGGTTACTTTCTGTGATCATATCAGCATTAACTAATATAGAAGTTGTAAAACGGAATATTCTCAAAAAAAAAATTTTAGTTACTAATATTTACGGAGGAACAGTAAGAAAGCTAATACTATGTACAGGATATCATAAATTAAAATTTGCAAGTGTACATGAGTTCCTCAGATGCAACAGAAAACACGATTTTCTCACAGAGTCAAGTTAGCTCAGCCTCGATGCGACAGTTATTGTTTTCAATATCCGATCGTCTCTGTGAAATCCCATTGGTTTTGTACAATACCAAACACATGATCTAGTGATGCCGATGTAATGTTTGGTGACTTGAGTCATCGAGCATAAACAATTCAAATCGCTATACAAATCGACATTTTGGTTACTAAATTGCATTCGACATTTGTGAGATTTAAAATCTTACGTTATTTTTCGCATAGTTTAGCTCATCCATATTATTACATACAACCTAGTTTACAGACTGACAGCAAAAAATACAGCGGTACTGACGTTTTCCCTTCTAGTAAAGGTAACTTGCTTCTTAGCTTACTTGACTTAGTTTCACTTTTTGAGTTTTCAAGATAATTTTTTTCTCACACAAAAGCTTTGAACTCACTGCTTTAGCACGAGCGTTAGAATCTTTGAAGTTGAGGAAGACGAATTTGGCTCCCCAGCCCAAAATGATTCTACGAGCAAGAGGCGGCACTTCTACTCCTCTGAGGCCGCGGTGATGTAAGTTCAGCGTGACCACACTTAGAGCAGATGCGAAAGTCACCAAGCATATTGTCACGCCGTAATACAAACCTGAGGGAAAGAAACGTGTGAGACACTGGTGTGTGAAACTTCAAAGAAAGTAAATAATTTTCACCCCATTTTGAAAATTGATCCAATGTATTGTGAACTTCTATTTGTGCGTAAAATATTTATCTAATGTTCGATAGACATTTGCATGCACATATATATAGATATACTGATAGACAAGTTCTGCTCGATGGGACAAAAAATTCTCATTTTTTTAGCGCTCTCGCTATTAACTAGGGTCATCAAACGGTTTTCTGGTCTGTAACAAAAATAAATGTTTTATGATGACCCTGAACTGTCATCAATCTTAATTCCCACCTGAAAAGTATAGACTTGTTTTTCAACTGCTTCACAACCTTAGAACAAAAGCGAGACATCTTGAAATGATAAAAATTGGCTGTTGGATTTATTCGGATAAAGAGACGTTCAGAAATGGAAGTTGCAGAATTTGCTGCTGATTCACGCTGCACTGTTATTCGGGTGAAGGAAAAAGGAAAGCATACCTGTTCGTATGGTATTTCAAGACAAAAATGCGGTCGAAAGAAGTATCTCATCGATAGGGATCACCGCCGTTTATCTCGAATTGTTTTCCGGAATCGCTCTGGATCAAAGATAGAATTACTCCGAATTGTCATTATTCGACTATTCTCCAGCTGCTTCAGGACTGTGTTTAACTGCTAATGAACTCAGTGCAATGCCAGGAGTAAAGATCGGCGCACAAGTGCCCGATGGTGACTCCAGCGCAGTGCAGCTGTTTCAAATTGGGCATAAGCACGCACATATTGGATTGTTGAGGATTGGAGGTGTCATAAGGTCAGATAAATGCACTCCGTCGTGTATATCAAAGACCTCTTTAAACCTTCGATAAACTTGTCCACAAGGGGTGAATACTCAGAGGAGAAGAGTCATGTCATGTTCTGGTGCCGTGTTAATAACACGGAAGGGGGTCCTCATATGTGGTACCTACCGAATTAAAACAGCATGATCGAATGCAGCTTTGCGATATTCAGAGTATTTTGATGAATAAAAACATCTTCTTTCGGGATGACAACAACCGGTTGCATCGTATTCAAACTGTCATTTACACTGAAAGAAATAATAGCCCTATTTTGAAACACCCAGGTGCATCTGACGTTTGTCCTAAAACCGAGACACGCAGATGCATCATCAATGAGACACCCAAGATTAGGATGCATACCAGCGTCTCCAGACCCGATTTAGAGACGCTCTAGTGTCTCACTAAAAGTGCTTCAGTGTCTCATCGATGAGAGACTTGGGCTTCAGTTTGATGCATTTATAACTGATGTCTCACACAAAACTCTACGGATTATTAGCTGTAGCATTGCACTGCCAAGAAAGGTTGACGTTTCCAGCGCCATGAAGATACTTGGTTACGCTCACGTTATCTTGAGCTAAGCGATAGCTGCTGCTGGTGACATCCATTCTTGGTCTTACTACTGAAGAGCTGCACCAAGAACTAGGCTCGTCTCCATCAGAAAGACCTTTAATAGCCACCAGCTATACTTCTCGTTCAGCTGAGAGCGGTAGCAATAATGTGTTAACTTCCCCCGAAGAGACCATTTACCCAGTCTACAGGAGTTATGTTCATATAAAAATTTAATTTTGTCCGTGTTTCATTTACTGAACACTTAAATAACTAAAGTCAGATTTGAAGGGTGACTAAGCGATTACATTATCATCGCCAATAAAAGATAGGCAGCATTTTGAGACATTTTGAGACACTTCGCGCTCATCGAGGTGTCGCACTTCCGACGAGACATCTACTCTGTTTTTGAGACGTTCTGGCTATCTATGAGACACCTGAACAGCCATGAGACACCTAGAGAGGCAAAAATTTATTTCAGTGTATTGACTTGCTAGTCATGGATGATGTGTCTGGCATTCAGATTAGCCAGCCTAGTCCCAAAGCATAATCTAATTTGAAATATAATGGGACCACCTTAAACGATGAGTTGGACATCGAGAAAATCGTCCTTATTCGGTGGCTGCATTACGTATATCAGTTGACGCAAAAATAGTTTGAAATCGACCAGATCTATAGTTGGTT
The DNA here is from genome assembly GCA_030386875.1 of Morinoia aosen. NCBI lineage: Eukaryota > Metazoa > Arthropoda > Malacostraca > Amphipoda > Talitridae > Morinoia > Morinoia aosen. The sequence continues at coordinate 37,900,906 of CM059561.1, read as the reverse complement.
ACTTGAAGACTCAATACCGTGTAGAATTACCGTCATCATTTACGCTCGTAGAGGACTTACGTGAGTTAGCCATTGTGCTGAATCAGCTATAGAATGGTCAAAAGTTGACAATTCGGAGTAATTCCATCCTTGTTCCAATGCGATTCCGGCAGAGGATTATTTTTAGTCCGCAGAGCTGTATAGAAATGTATGCGAGTATTTTTAGTTAGGAAAATCTTTAAAAGAAGCAAAACCAACCCGAAACTTTTACATTGAACAGATAAAAAAAATTCATGCGGATAACAGTTATTGTTATTTAAATCTTATTGAACAATCGTTAGTTGAACTATACTTAAGTAAGCTTTCTCAATCGTTTGGACATCCTTGAACTCTAGGAGTCGCTTACGGCGTGGCCGTACCTCCAGGATATTTGATAGCACATCACAAATGAAAAGTTTTGATGGTGAAGAATGTGGCTCATCAAGAATGTTTTTTGCTGCTGTACTGAGATCATTGCAAAATATGAAACCCAGTGCTTTTAATAAAAATAATTAATTAGTAATTAATAATTTTATTAATTACTAATAATAATTAATTTTTTTGAAAATAATTACTCGCTCGAACAATCGCTTACTCTGAAAATATTAACTGGTTAGTCCATAAAAATATCTGAAGATTAGGCTCTGTGAGCTCAAATACTAGGACGTAGTTCAACTGTCACATGATAGCATTGTTACTAGTGGGCTAAAGTTTATCATCCAATGTATCCGAACTTTATTACACATGGAATATACAAGAGTATAATTAAATGAAGAATTACCAAAAACTCATAGAGCTGCAGCAGTTCTTATATACAGGGCATTTGAAAATTCAGTGCAAATATTTTAACTACAAGTTAAGTCATCATAGTCATACACTGTGAGGTATTTTTTTGGAATGTTCAGTTTTTTAAAAAAAGAGACAGCGTTTTTAATTTTCATTCCGAAAAAAACTTATCGCTGTAAAAATATATTTTCCAACCGATTTTGATGGAAATTAGTCGCAAAATAAATCTTACAATGCTCTATGTTGTCATGTTGTCAAAATTTGAAAAAATGTAAAATAACTGAGAAAATGACCTTCAAATTCAAAAAAGTTAATAGTCACAATTGTAAAAAACGGGAAACCTTCGATAAAAGCCTATTTCAAGACCTTTTAGATGATGTAATGCATGACAAAAAATAATCAGATTAAGTGCATTTGCCAGGAGGAAAACTGATATTAGTTTATCAGTATTGACGAGCACCAACATGTTACCCTGCCACTGCACCAGGTAAGCATGGCTAGCCGAACGTGAGTGCTGTGGTAATTAGGTTTTACTACGTTTGAGGAGAATGTTGGGATAAAGATACGCATTTGACCGCTTTAACCTGTTTTTATGGTATTGGCAATGGTACTGTGAACATGTTGAATCTCACTATTTTAATACAAAGGTAATGAAAAACAGGTTCCCATGAACATATTCATACGTATAAATGAAAGAAAAAATTAAGGTGTAATTTTACAACAAAAATTATTTAACTATTGAAGTAAAAGCACGCTATGTTACTTCAATACATGATGTATACGATTAATATTCAAGGATTAATATTCATGTTTCAACTTATGTTCAAAATTTTTCCAGTTTCTTCTATGTACAACGTGCACTGATTCTCCAAAGACTGCCGTACTCGTTCGAACACTCCTCTCTTTTCTGCTGTCTCCGCAGCCACTGTAATCCCGGCGATCAAATCATCCTCTGGTTCTACGGGTGTCTTATACACGAGGCTTTTCATATGTCCCCACAGAAAAAAGTCTAATGGGTTCAGATAAGGAGACCTATATGGCCAGTTAACTGGTCCTCCACGTCCTATCCACCTGTCTAGGAACTTTGCACTCAGTGTGTCTTGCTACTCTTGAAAAATGAGGCGAGGCATCTTCTTCTTGTAAACCACATTCTACGGCAAAAATGAAGAGGAACATTCTCAAGTATCACGGGAAGAGTCCTTTGCAGGAAAACATTGTAGGTACCCCTGTGAGTGTTGCAGGGAAAATGTATGGACCGATCAAGTAATTCCCACTAATAGCTGCCCAATAATGTTGTGGAGACTTTGTCCTGCCCAGTGGTACCGGTTTTGGTGGTTAAAAGCACCCTCTCATGAAAAATTTGCTTCAGCTGTAAAATGAATGGTAGAAAAAAATTTCGAATAGTAGCGTAGCTTATTAGAAACCAACTTGAAAAGACAACCCGAGGCTGGTCTTCTGCTGATAGCAATCCTTGAACTCTTTGATATCTGTAGGGATGAAGATCGATCGCACGCTAAGCGATTCACACTTCAGCATGATCTCTGATTCCCAATGCATTAGCAACACAACGACAACTTGCTTTAGGGTGATTGTGAATGTACTCTAGAACCTCTTGCTCCCGTTCAAAATCTAATCTTTCTTTCCCTGCGTTAGGTCGTGTAACTTAAAAGAACCAGCTTCTCGAATCTCCTGTAAATAATAATAAATAATCTCCTGTAATAATAATAATAAAATGAATATTAGAAGAAAATTTCGAATAGTAGCGTAGCTTATTAGAAACCAACTTAAAAAGACAACCCGAGGCTGGTCTTCTGCTGATAGCAATCCTTGAACTCTTTGATATCTGTAGGGATGAAGATCGATCGCACGCAAAGCGATTCACACATCAGCATGATCTTTGATTCCCAATGCATCAGCAACACAACGACAACTTGCTTTAGGGTGATTGTGAATGTACTCTAGAACCTCTTGCTCCCGTTCAAAATCTAATCTTTCTTTCCCTGCGTTAGGTCGCGTAACTTAAAAGAACCAGGTTCTCGAATCTCCTGTAAATAATAACATTGTAGGTCCTGAAATTTGGCGAACATATTTTGGAACTTATTCAGTACAGAACTTTTTCTGTACAGAATTACTGCAGGCCTCGAGTTTCTTCCTGCTTTTCCATTAGTCAGTTGAATTTCAGCCATGTTGCAACAAGCCGTTCGCTTGTGCACAACCACACCAGCTTTGAGGCACCACCCCGCGCAACGACGAACTTAGAGGCGCCACCCCACGCAGCGACAAGTTTCGAAGGGCCACCCTACGTAACGGCGAGTTTTGAGGCGTCACCTGACCACCAAACAATGGGGACGTATGCTCAGCCCGTTACTGCACTCACTAGGCTCTATCTAACTGGTTGCAGTAGAAATTCGGCCAGTCTTCTCGCCGAGGCTCCGATCTTCACAACACGTACCGAAGACGCTCCGCCATCTACAGCCTCAACTGCCTCTACCACCGCTTCGCCCTCAATAGCCACTCTACTGCCATCCGTGCAGCCACTCCATTTCGCCTGACGGTCCTCCAAGAAGTGTCTTAGTGTATTACTACATGATAGCAATATTTTTCTCGTATGCCATTACTGTCGGCGATATTCCTAATAGAACGGCATTTATTCCAGTTGCGTTTGCTTACCCGGTCGGGTTCGTTAGTACCTCAGGCATTCGCTTCGGGTATTGATATTTAAAGTTCTTAGATATTCATAGTCTGTCGACAGCGTAGAGTTGCATGCGGAAGAACACCACACATTTCTTCATTTGTGAATCGTTGCATGACTGGGCATTTGGCAGGGTTACTCTCAACGCAATGAAGCCCAAAAACGAAATGAATGTCAACCATTCGTCTAGCGGAAATAACTTTTTTCGAAGCTAATATTTTGTTGCAGTCAGTAAACTTGTTGAAGTTAAAATTTAGTGGTGTGAAAGCATTGATACAATTTTTTTCTAAAAACATTTTGTCGTATCTTCATTTGCTTACGAACATAAATTTCTCTGAATATTAGCGACAGGGTTACAAATGCAATAGATCTTATTGGGATTTTGATGTTGTGATTACTTAATGAAGAGATGAAGTAAGAGATTACGTACCTAGACAAGATTTGAACTCAGGTTTTCTAATGATTTGATTCTAATCTACATACATAATGTATATAAATTTCCCCATGCTTAATAACTCTAAATAATACAACTTGTGTTCTATCGAAACATTCTCCTCAAACGTGTTGAAACACACTAACAGTAGCACTCACGTTCGTCTTGCCATTCCTATCTGGTGTAGTGATCGGGCAACATATGGGTGCTCGTCAATACTCGTGAACTTATTTCAGTTTTCCTCCTGGAAAATGCACTTAATCTTATTATTTTTTGTCGTACATTTCATGGTATGAAATAGGCTTTCATAGTAGGTTTCTCATTTTTTTTAGTTGTGACTTTTAATTTGTATAGTTTATTTTGAATTTGAATGTCATTTTTCTAGTTATTTTACGCTTTTCACAAATTTTTACAATAATGCAAATAGGTCGTTAAAAGATTTAATTTCTTATCAATTTTCATCAAAATCGGCTGAAAAATGAAGAGTTAGAGGGAAATTGTTTTTCGAAATGAAAACTAATAAAAAAACTGTAACTTTTTTAAAAAGTGAATTTTACTCCACAGTGTACGGCTATGATGATTTTAAGTGTGGTTAAAATGTTGGCCCTGAATTTTCCAACACCCTGATTAATAAATAGTACAAGCCCGAAAAAATAATCACCATCAGCTAGTGTAAATGGTCTCCAAAGAGGCAATTATTGGCGTACGTTGGATTACGTAAAACACCAATTTCAATAAAGCTTCCGAATGAAATTTCTTGATAACACAAAAGACAATTGAAAGTCTTCTATTTCGTTCGTACTATAGTATTTGTTCGATGAATCCAATATTTTGTTGCGTATGAATAAATTTTAAAGTTACTTATGCCTTATTTAGAGAAGTGAACATAGGCTTTTATGAAAAAATGTAATTGACTGCTATAAATATTTTACACTTACTTATGAGAGGCGTTTTTTCAGTGGGGGGAAGACTTTCCCGTATCGTGATGAGAAAGACCGTCATGCTGAGGAGCGCCGAGATACCCAGTGTAACTTTCTCTCCCGACTCGCTGGGTACGTAAAACACTAACAAAGCTGTGATTGAACAAAAACGGTTAGAGTTTTAATTTTGCTTTTGTGTTACAGTCACATTTCAACATTTCAGGCACATTCCCCTTTAATCAGAGCGCACATTATAAACAATCAGAATCCTCGGTTCACTTTTTGAATAAAAGTCTCCTGTTTGACTTTGTTGCTATTGGGAATGCTGAGGAGCTTCCTACGAATGTAATTGCACGGTGTAGAACAATACACAATAAACTATTGTGCTTAGGCAACTAAATTTACCCCAAGAAAAGTCATGTGCTTAGAATTTTGAGCATTTCTGACATTTTCTATATTATACGAACAAGAACTAGCGAATATTTATAATCTGTATGCATAAATATCTAAGTTCAATAACGTTGGTTCTTGGCCGCGATACACGTTCGAATGTCAGCGTAGTTGAATGTTTGCATTCGAGTCAGCGGAATTTTTTATTAACACTGAGGCTTCATGTTGAATGGTTTTATGCTTCACCATTTTGGTTAAAAGTTTCACGAAGTTATTTATAAGTTTTTATCCCGCATCAGTAGTAATTTAAGGACAAGCCTGTTCCTCGCAAAAGGGAAGACTCGTTAAATCAATCGCCCTCGATGTTTAGGTTGTATTACCGCAATTCCGTGAGTGAAGAACATGATTTTCTACCGTTACAATAGCTCAGAGAGGTGTATTTACTATACTATAGCGGAAAGACAGTTTTCCTTCTTTTAATTTCACATTGGGCTTTTCATGTTCCCCAAACCGTTAGGGGATTAATGGACTAACACGATTACAAAGAACAGTTGCCGAAAAATTATATCAGAAAATATGTCTCACCTATTCCATTTATAAGTAAGCATGGTAAAATCAAATTGAAGACGTAGAACATGGGCCTTCTTCTTAAAATGATTGTATATGTGATATCTGGGTAAGGTTCTGGGCAGCAAGAATATATTGCCACTGTTCGAACAGACGTGAAGGCGTCCAAATCGAACTCTCCGTTTGGTTTGTAGTTCGACATGTCGCCCTCGGCCATCTGTTGAGCTAGGTCCAGCTGCGGGCGAAGTGCATTCAGACTTAAGCAAAGAGGAAGTGTTACTTTATTAATTGATATTTACATTAAAGAAATCAGAGCTGAACTTACAATGTCCTTACTGAAGGAAAGATATCGTTGCTAAGTTGAGTAATATTTCCGACTGCTAAAGACCATCTAAATTTACAAGAAAATAACGTAGCACCAACTTCTGGGGTTGAAGTTTATGAAAAAACTTTTATGTTTATCCAAGCATCCTTAAGATATTACCGTAAGAAATCACCAACATTGGTAAGAATAGTTTGGTAGTTCTTGAATGAAATTAGCACTTCTCTCAATTAGCACAAAATGCTCCCTGGAGTCTAACTAAAAACAAAAGGATACTCAATTTTGCTTTTAGTTCCAGTAGAAACCGAGGGGATTGAAACGATGTTACCTGATATCCATCATACGTCCAGCTTGACCATTTCATCTTGCAGCTTTGTACATCGAACGGAAAGTACTCGACGTTCATTTCACATGACGACCTGTATATTCCGTGAGAGAGCCACGTCACTTCTCCGTTGGATTTTACAATGACGTTCGTGTTGATTGTTGATGTGCTGTACTGCGCGTCCGCACTGTGATAACAATATTGAAGTGAGAGAAAGGGACTATCCACCAGCAGGATGAAATTTAGGTTGCATTAAGTAAGGTGTAATATTTAATTTAAGTTACAGTGATTAACTAAAAAAACTGTGATATAATGTTATCTTATTTAAGCCTAGTTCAATACGACGAGATGTAACAAAACTATGCTGAAGATATCAGTTCTATTACATTATATTTGATCAAGTTTAACAGCTCTATCTCAAATACCCTGCATACACAATACGAACCAAAAATCTAGAAATATTTGTTGAAAAAAATTTGTTAACTACATGAGTACAAACATGTTGAAAGCTTTCAAAGTACTTTTCATGAACACTTATACTTTTTCCCCCTGACTCTCTCATGGTTGTTCCTTCGAAGGCTCAATGGAAACTGCGGTTCAAGTTGTTGTCATGGATGCCTAAATAGCCGGACTGCAGTGGAAAAAGAGTCCTTTGAGGAGAGTTGCCTTGAGATAAGACGAGATTACAGGGCAGCATTGTCGTGTTGTGCTTCGTCAAGTTGTCAACAGTTTGGGGACCATACTGTCGCATAGCGTTTCCATGTTAAATTTGTCCGTAACGACGCGATGAAAAACAGTTTTTGGAAAGTAGAATTAAGTTAACAAACGAACATTTAAAAACGCACAGAATGTAACGAATTCTACACCCGCGTCACATTTTCATCATTTTGGCAAGTTATAGGTCGCTTTGAAGTCTCTGTTCACCCCTCACTTCACATTTCTTTTACACTTATGTGAACACGATAGAACAGAAAAACGACCCAGAATTTGGATATAAGCTATTAACAGCAGTTCATCAGATTCGGTGTTATCCTTCTCGCGTATTGGGCTGAACTCAATCGCCCAACAGTGTTCGAAAGAATCTGCCAGCAAGAGTCTTGGCGTAGTCTTGAAACAATGGTCCTAACGATCCTAAAGTCATGGATTCCCGGAGCTTAGGTACTGATTTTGTCCATATGTGTGGTATGACGCTTTTTATCATCACTTAACTCAACCGACGTGAATGTGATTTGACCAGTGATGGAAAAAATGAAAAATTTCACCGCGTTAGCTCAACTTATAGGTTGTGTAACCTAATCAACTAAACTACAGAGAAATCAGATGAATTATGAGTATTAGATGATCCTAAATTTTAGCCTTGTGTGACCCTGTATGGTGTTTCAGACCACGAGCAGTACATTTCTTGACCTTTTAGACCCGACAAAGGAGTCTCGTTCTAGAAAGAATAGAATTGAAATGTGTTCAGAAACCATTCGTTTCAAAGGGTTCTGCGTGATGGTCGCTAATAAGTTCGCAGAAAGACCACAAATAAGCGTGTAGAAAAGAAAGAAGCTTAAGCAGCAGTGAAATTCGGTCATGGTGTTGTATAAATCAGCATTCAACAGTTTTTACGAAATTGTTTCATAAGCCTCGCCGAACGTGACCTTAGGCAAACCGCCTATAAAAAGATAATAAAGTATATGTAGAAGTATAGAACACTGCCGCGGATATAATGTGGCTATCGCTATTTTAATTAAATTTCATGACTCATTTATAAGTCAATGACTTTGTAATAAACACTGATTAGATTTTTACTTTAAAACCTTGATTGAGAGTGGTTTAAACGGATATTCACAATCACGTTTGCAACAATAGTATATTTAAAACACTAGCATATTAGGTACGGAAAACGTTCACCCATTTATATGCAGTCGACTTCCCAAGCCATATTTTAGTGCATTATTTCTGAAATTGATGAAATATTTGATAATGAAAAATAATTAAAATTAACGCTGTAGCTATTTATAATAATTTAGGTAAACTTGTTTGATTTTTAATTTCTTTTAAAACACGAATACATCTTTTTCAATGCAGCGTTTATTCGTTAATAACAATAATTCTTACTGAAATAACAAAATGTTATCTCACACACTTGAAATAATGGATACATGGAAGCGAATACTCGTTTAGTATTCCCGACACAATACCGTAAAGATGTCGTGAGAGTAACTTGAACTTTCAGTACCCATTGAAGTACACTGTATTATAATACAGTACCTGTGTTCGTACTTCAAATTTATCAAATACAATAATAGAACTAATACATTTGGATATAAATGATCGGGCTTTTGAGTGTCAACAAAGGATTGCATTTGCTTAAATCTTCGAAGTGCTGCAGGTTGTAGTGTAGTTGGACGAGTGTTTGCACGAGCATGAGAAATAAAGGGAAGGTAAATTAAAATTCGCAAATGTACAACCAATCGCTCAGAATCGTACGCATACTTTAAATGCATTCAAATTCAAAAACCATGTGTTCCGCAATGACTTCTTTCTGCCTAATTCAAATTGATGTAATTTTTTCCTCATTCATGAGCAATAAAGTGGTAATGCGTTAACTTTAGGGCCTGCAGAATATATGATACAATTTTTAACTGCATATGCTGATAAAAAGAGTATTTATTCAACACATCAACTATTTTTTTTTCTTTTTTTTTGAGAATTCCATGTTGACGGCGTACAAGCTTCTTTTATGTGAAATAGAACTGGCTAACGAAAGGTGCAAGATCATCCGAACGTTTTACATGAAACGTTTAAGCAGAATATCGGCTCTCAACGGAGCCCATGAAGATACCACCTCAGCCTTAGTGTTGAAATACTCAACAATAGAACAAATAATGTAATGTTTAAATCATTAACGATAAACACCCTTACGTTGGAAAATGTGAGATTTTCATTAATTCCATGATACCTAGGATGCAACGTTGTACTTATTTATAAAATACCAACCAATGTTTTCATTTTGTGTGAAGATGAATCACGTATGTAAGTATACGTATATATTTCGAAATAAAAATGAATTTCGAAAACCATAACTCGCTTTTACCCTGCTGGAGAAGTAACTACAATCTTAGATTCAGAGTTAATTCATTATATTACGTGTTTCATTAAAATGAAATAAAATTATTTCAATATAAAAAATGTAGTGCCAAAATGTTTGGAATATAATCATATGTATAGTATTTTCATCTCGGCAATGAACTTTCAGTGGCAGAATACTCACTTATTGTACAGAATAATGTCAGGTTTCCAAACTTTGTCGTAGGGCACTCGTATAACTGAGACGCCACCGAAGTCAGAAGCGTTCCAGATGAGATGTGCATCGATCCAGACTTGAGTGAGCCAGCAGTTTGTTGTCAGTATTTGATTCTTCTCGTCCTTTGAGGAAAAAATCATTGTGAACCCAAGAGCTCGATTAGAATATCAGCATGGTTGCACCCTGACGGGTGTAACCACGAGTGCAAAAGCCACGAGTACATCGTAGGCTAGCTTGATGACTAGTTTCACCCAACTGAAACCGTTCCTCCAGTTACACTGGAAATTATCGTGTACTTTTTTCATATAACTTATGAGACAGAATGAGCTAAGTCCAATAAAGAAATTTAAAATTATTCCTGGAGTATGGAAAGTGAGAGAAAAATTCCACGTTAGCATTGAACTCTTAACGATGAAATGTTTCGATTATTTTGTAATAAATTAAAATTATTTGTGTCACCATAAGTGCGGAAAGTTTGAATTTGAACTTAATTTCCGCGATCAACCACACTTTTATGAGGAGGAGTAGTCCAAGTTTCATTCTAACGTTCTTTTAATCAGTCACGGCAGCAAATCATGACCGTGAGACACATTTTGGTAAAAAAATTGCTTTTAAAAAATCGAGTGATATCAGATCCCTGAGTTTGTTTTTATGGAGGGGAGGGGGTTGGGAGAGTGGGGGGAGGCTTCCGATCGCTGACATAGATCCATGGTTCCCAATATTTGACAAATGGGAATCGCACGTTTGTTTCAAAGGATAAATATATTACTTATTTCAATATGAACTAACTATCTGTGTTCATATTTTTGTAGTCCACCGTATAAGCGTTAGGTGAAATGAAACTTCATAGCTAATTAACACTTGAAAGTAAAGAGTAAATAATGCTACGAACGGAAGAATGGGCCAACCTACACTTATATCATATCAGAGAAGAAATGCACTGATAAAAGTGAGGATAGTGAATTTCAGAGGATCTTCATAAATGCTCTTGAAAATTCTGAAAGTTTCTTTATGAACACGAAACGGTCACAGGACTGTTATATTGCTTATTCAAACTCCAAGGCAACGAACTGGCTACTTATGTAAAAGATTTATTGAAGGTGCATGAAACTTGAACCGATATTTACATAAATTTTCCCTATTCTAAGTATCATAGAAATGCGATTTTCCTCTAAAACTGGAAAAGAATTTAGAGTAAATGTGTCACGTCATTTTGCATCTCTGTCATAGGGCCTGCAGCATCTCGGTGTGAACTTCCCATCTATCAGAAATTTTAATTTTTCCTGAAATTTCTGTTAGAAATTTAGAAACTATTTCATTTTACGTTTGCTAAGCCATTCGTATATTCATCTTACTTATTTCTGTCGACAACAATGAGCACCACAGCCGTCAGTTCAGTGCAGCAGAACGAACGTTCTTTCCATAATTAGGAGTATTTCCTCATCTTTATTTTGATATTTCTTTCTCTTTTCTGTATTAATATTTAACGTCCGTATGACAAATATACCATGAAATACATTTTGTGTGTACACCAATAAACAGGTTTATAGATGTGAGGGTTGTGCAAAGTTTATAATGAATTAAATTTTTGGCTAACGTTGTCTCGCTATTTCAAAATCATTCTCGAAGATGTTTTCAATCGATTTTCGGCTGAGCTGGAGGGAAAGGGGTAATTTAAGCATTGCATTTAGTCTTTTTATTTTTTTTCGTGCGTTCAGCGCACACTAGCACTGAACTTTCAAATCGGAAAAAACTCTAAATTTCTGTAATCAAAATTATCATTTTGGATCAAGGCCTAATCTTCCTATATGTGCCAATTTTGTGAATATTCTCCACTCAGATGTGATATCCGGCCACAATGTTACTTCATTTTATCCCACGTACACATGTCCCTATAATGCTGAAGAGTTGTGTTGCTTCTTGACTATAACCTGATTTTTCTTAAAAATTTCTGTGAAGAAATTGAAAAACATCTCATTTTTATGTTTTTCGAAGTCTTCTCTTCCTTTTAGTTAATTTTTTTGCGAAAAATTTCTTAGGATTACAGTGAGCTCAGCTGTCATTTTCTGTGTAGTAGATAGTAGGTTGCTTCTATCTTTTATCTTATATATGTATTTTTTTTTCTAATATTTTATTTTCAACAAGTATATAAATTAATATGTGTGTGTACGTGTGTAGGTATATATATATATATGTATCTACATAAATAGATATACATGTTTCTATTTCATTTCTTTACGCAAAAACCATTCGGTAAATAAATTTTATTGCAATAGCGAAATGATTCAAAAATAGATCTAGCACTTCCCCAGAGGGCGTTTCTGTGAATCGGATTAATGTCATATATAATTAATGAAATAAAGTGCAATTTGAGCATATGAATAGTAGTAAAATTATCTTTCTGTCCGTATGTTGTACAAGCTATGAATTTTGATATTAAATATATGTTTGTTTACCCATTTCTACCAATATTTTGTAGATATTTGTCAATCATGAGTGGTAACCGGCTTACACTGTATCTCTATTTTATCCCATGTACCCATGTCCGCATGATGTGGTGAATATCGAGAAGATACGAAATATGTTTTTGGTGGTGATAGGGCTTTGCATATTTTTAAGGCATATTTTTCATTTCTCATTCAACTACCCTTGACAGAGATAGACTATTGGCAAGCCACGTGTGGTTTGTCTATTAGTACGCCTTGTACATTTTGTCTATTAAAATGCCTCGTATGGTCTATCTATTTTGTACACCTCTGATAGCTTGTCTATTAGTACACCTCGTATAGTTTGCCTATTATTATTATGCCTCGTATGGCTTATCTATTTGTACACCTCGGATGGTTTGTCAATTAGTACTCCTAGTATAGAACTTTTGTTAGACTACTAGCACACCACGAATGGTTTGTCTATTAGTACGCCTCGTATATTTTGTCAATTAATATGCCTCGTATGGTCTATCTACTTGTACACCTCTGACAGTTTGTCTATTAGTACACCTCATATGGTTTGTCTATTATTATGCCTCGTATGGCTCATCTACTTGTACACCTAGGATGGTTTGTCAATTAGTACTCCTCGTATGGAACATTTGTTTTAGGATGCCATATATTTAAGAAACTTTTAAAAGCCAATATGTTGGCATGTATCTCATGTGACAACTTGGAAATAAACATTTTTTTTTTTTCTTAGCAAATGAATTATAGGACACTTTCTATAAATATTGTTGGTAACTTTAGTAAGGCTTTTCTTCATAAATTTCAAATGCTATTCAAGAATTCAGTAGTCAAGCGCTCGTACTTGCATCCAACTTTGCGTTGGGAGTAGTTCGTACGCCTGTTGTTCAGTTTGGAATAGATTGCTGGAAACTTCTCTTAAAATCCCTTCTCTTTTAGTCCCGGCATAAATTACAGAGAGTAGCTTAACCTCTCTTTTACTGTTCATAGGCCCATAGATTAAGAGGAAGAACAATCATATATCGTCCTCCCGAATCGAAAACTCATTCATATAAATTCTGCGTTATTGATTCGTGATATCTACATACCTTACATACACGAGCCCTTCTGATAGTGGGACACGTTCTTGTATGTAAGACACGGTGGCCTGACCAAATTAAATCCATCTAAAAACCTCCACTCGTCATTCAGCAATGCAATTAAATTGTTCTCTTCAGTAAAACCATATCAGTTCACCATTCACCCGAATTCCCTAAAAGCATAATATGTTTTAGACTTTCTCAATTGGGAAAATATAGAACATGTTTCGTTGTTATGACCGATATTTTTTATTAGGGAAGAGGATGGAAGAAATTAAGGATGAGAACACATGTAGCTGAAAAATTCTAAGTTGAGAATATTTCACAACAGTTTCCATTTTCAGCTTCGCTGAAATTATTATATTATAGATCGCTTGATCATTCATGTATCAGTTTAATATCTTTAAAAGCAGACATTTTTTCAGCTTAGGGTACCTTTAGGATAAATGCTTAAAATTCAATGGAATTGTATGCCTTGAAATTTTCCTATAAAACGCCATTAAAGTCATTATTAGGCTTATACGTATTGAGAAGTCAACCCTCCCATTATAATAGATCTACTAATCACTTTATTGATGTAAGGCTCGTATAAAAATGGTCGGTCAAGTTCACTCCTTTTATTGAACGACTTGCTGCTCGGGCTATATATGAATGTTGGAATCAAAATTGGAAATGCAGCGCTTACAATATTGTATTTGTTAGAAAGATGAGGTTAAAGTGCATATTTGAGAACTTTCTATTACTCAAATCCGTGATTATTAACGAATGATTTCATATAAAACGAAAATATTTTGATATGTCACTGAATAAATTCTTATTAGTAATATTGGAGGCATTCGTTCGACATGAATGAGGGTAAGAAAACATCTCTGATCGCGCTTGCTTCGTGGATACTTTCAAAATCCTTCGTTATTGAGAGTGACAAATCACGTTATTATATTTTAAAATATTATTCGTTTGAGGAAGGAAAAAATCATTAACACAAATTGGAGCCTGAATTGCCTCACACTTGACCACTACAAAAACGGATCAAAATACAATATGAGTAATACAAACCTGGAGGTAAATACGTGCGACAGTTTCCTTCGGAAATTTTTTTCGGTCTACAACATAAATTCTTCAAATCAAGTAAATTACAGAATTTCTCATAATTTCTCTGTTACTGCGATTTAATATTAACAAGTGCGTGAGTTATTTATAATGAAGTCACTCATCTCTCCGATCTACAACATCTCGCCCAAGAATTAAATTTCAATCAGAGAATCTCATTTATTATTGAAATTTCGGAAATGAAAATAAGGAAAATGATTTAAGGAAGCATATGTACGGAAAACTGATACAACACACTCTTGGAAAATTATACGTAGATAGCCAACTGGCTATCTTTAATTACTCGTGAGGATCAAAAAACACGCCAGACAGCGTGTGCGTGAGAGGGACTGGGAGAGAGAGTAAAGAAAGACGTGGAAAGTATACACGTTATCTTATGCTGGAATAGGTGTGAAGGCTTTTGTTTATCATTCATCATTATCATTTTGTTTATCATTAGCTCCGTCAACTTGAATATTTATCAAGATATGCTTCAATATTTTACACAATTGAGTATATTTATGTTGGCTCCATATAATTGCTGTAAATTAACAATATAACTGCATTATTATTATAGTTAACTACAACTGTAGGCGCAGCCAACAACAATTACCTTATAATAAATATAAATTAACAAAAAATCTGATAAAATTAAATTTCAAACAAGAAATTACTTACACAAACGATCAACTGCCTCATAGATATAAATTTCAGTTTTCTTAATCTACCCTATTATGTATTGTGAGTATTTAATAATATATGCCATTCATTTTTTTCTGTTCAGGTGCATTTTAAAAAAATCTTTTTTTTAGTTCAGCGGTTCAACGGTTTCTCGTCTCAAAGAATTTTAACGTTATAGATATGTTTTTAATTTCAACTTCATCATCCACCAATTTCTGTGATAACTTTTTCAAATTTTCAATTTCTCCAGCATTTATAATCGTTTCTCTATCTTCTTAATGAAAATAATCTCTAAGAGTTTCATTGTATGAACAAATGTCGTTGTATACTCACTTGAGATTTGCGTAGTCTAATTTCGTACATTTTATTACCTGTTCTTCCAACCTCTTAAATTTAAATTTTAAGACCACTATGTGTTCATAAGTGCCATCCGAATAACTTTTATTTTTTCCTCATATATTCTACTATGTTCATCGAGATTTCGCGTAATTTCATCGAGTTTTTATCGAAGACCTGTGGTATTCTCTTCTAGAGATGCTTGGATTGAATCACTTAAAACTGATAATTTTCAATGATCAGATTTTCTTTTGCCACTATAATTTCTTTAATGAAGCCACCAACTTTCTAAAACTTCACACCCATATCTTTTATTCGCAGTGTCAAATTCTTCGATTAGAAAAAAATTCAAGCCTTTCGTTATATAAATGGAAATTTTGATTATCATCAAGATATTTAAACCTATTTCAGAAGGTCCAACAAGTAAAGATAACAATGATTTTTGCCTTGTTGTCCAAGAATGTTAACGCCAGTCATTTTTCATACACAGAATTGTTAATTCTTTAAATTTTCTCGAACTATCGTTGTATCAGATTGTTTACACGTTCACTCAAACTTTCAACTTCCTGGTGTATTTTTGCATTTTTATCAGTTTCATTCTTAAGTATTAATTTGAACTGACAGATTTCATTCTGATTAGATACAATACCTCTCGAAAACTCCTGGAAAATGCTTTCTATATCACTCAAGTTTTTACTAGTTATTCTATTTTTAAAAATGGGACTGACTCTGCTCGTAATTCCGTAATTATTTTGTTATGATCATTATATTTTTCTTCGTTGGATAAGGTTATGGTTGACTGTAAATTGTTTAGCACTTTGTCAACTTCAACATATGAGGGTGCTAAGGCTACTATTCTCCCAAAAACCAACAGGTTTCTGTCACTTAATTCAGTTAGTCGTGCCTCTAGGCTTTTACTTTTTTCTTCAACAGTACTGTTCAGTGAGGGTAATAGCAAAAACTATCGATTTAAAAGACATTTTTGTTAAACCCTAACGCTTCGACCCCTAAGGTCTTCATCAACGAATGTCTGAAAAATGCACGGAAAAACATACATTCATAAATAAAGAAATTTAATGCGATAGGTCCAACTACAGTGTCGGATTCAGAAGAGGGTGAAGCTAGTTGATCAACAGGTTTTCCTTTAGTAAATTCCAGTTTTTCATGAGTTTTTCATTATCTTTTTTTCCTTTCTTTCAAACGTTTCACCAGGATATAATATTGTAGAAAATCCAAACAAACCAATTTCTTAACCGATATATCAACCTATACAATACATGATTTGAGAATTCGGCTTACTGATCAAAACAGGACATACTTTGAATACTAGAGGTGCAGAAGTAACTGTTCGATTGCACTTATGATCTCGAAAATTAGGATAATTTGTAAGCATAATCTCTAAAAAAATGATACTCTGGGATGGCATGGAAACATTAGAGTTGATGAATCAATTGAAGAAATTAAAACGCAAAACTATGCACTACAATTAGGAACTGATTTGAATCGCGAACATAACAATATCAAGATCATTATCCAGAATCAAAATCAGTTTGTAATAACAAGGAAACGTTTCATTTATATAGAAAGAGTTTTGAATGAAGAAGATGAAAGTGTTTATAATTGTGAGGGAGACAACCAAGCGATTTTTTAATTTTTAGTAGATTGGTATGAAATTTGTCACGTTAATATATTTTTTGCAAATAAAATATATTTTATTTGTGTAACTTTTTCGATTTAGGCCTTGATTTTTGAAAAACTTATATATTTCGTTTTTAGTTAAAAAAGGTTTAAATCAATGAGTTTTCATGCTAGAGCAAATTCAAATGCAGTTTTGAAATACTTGCAATATTTAAACAAATTAAAAGATCCAAATTTTCTATTATCCTTTTCGTTTTCTTTCGATTTTCGATCACTAACTAAAATATGCCTAATTATTGCTTTTGAACTGTGATAAAAAAAAGAAATGTACAAATTGTGAAATGCCTTTAGTTTGCTAGAAAGGTTTCAAAGATTCCAAAACTGTCTTTGTGTTTCCTTCTATTCTTTTGAATGTTGAAATGAATTTTTTCGGAAAAGGCCAAAATATTTTTTTACTTGAAATGCACGATAATGGATGGATTTTGTGCTTGAACGATATTTTCATGTTTTATTTAATAATCTGCACGCATCTTTACACAATGAATTGTAAATTATATGTAAAATAAAAAAAAATAAAATAAAAAGTATAGGTCATTTCTTCATGGAATGATAAATGTTTTATTTGTGGACTTATTATTCTGAAATAATCCATTATTTGTAGTCTTCAAAAGTAAATACATTTCGTTACATTCATTTTTTAGATTTTAGCCTTAGTTTTTCAGAAAATGAGAAATATTTGTTTTTTACATCATTTTTTCTGATGTATAAAATTAGTGCGAGTCAGTGAGTTTTCTTGCTACAACACAACCAAAATTGGTTTCGGAATCCTTGAAACTAACTAACTAACAAACTAATAGAGCCAGATTTTTTATTATCCGTTTTTTTATTTTTATATAGGGTCATATATTCATAATTTTTGGTCCCCTTTCACCCCCATTGCGGGAGGAGGGGGGTCTAGTGCCCTTAGCCTCACAAAATGTAAGGGCACAATATCCCACCACCTAAGGATCCTTCTTTAAGAAAGAAAATAAAACGGCCATTTGAGCCGAAAATCTCTGAGGTGTTCCCCTAAAAGACGAAAAAATAACAATAATCAGCATTGGATTAATGCATTTGTTTGATAGAGTTTCCGACAAAATGGGAGATTTTGACATTAAATGCTTTAGTTACTTTGGAATTACAACTCCCAAGGAATTAGTTAGGTATCAGCGAAATTCATAAGAAACATGATATTTTTCTGGAGCGTTGATACTAAGAAGGAAGAACAATCAAACGAAGGATTTAGTGATCGAAATGACTACTTAAGTTCAGCTAATGGGAAATTTAGCGCTGCGATCCTACTCGAAGATGTGTTTGAATTTTGTGAAAATTATAAGAAGGTAATTTATGGAGTGAAACACGCTCTGACTTTGTGAAGAGGTAATCATTTTGATGCAATATTCAAATCGGATGAGAAAGATGCAAATCAGCAAGATAAAGTAGTTGATAGTAAAATGACTATTACAAAACTAATTTGAAAAATTCAGGCTTACAAACTGTCTGATGAACATGAAATCAAGCTATATCGTCAAATTAAGGATAAAATAACATTACCTATTCCTTATTTGAATAGACAATTAGAACAAACAAACGTAAACTCCCAACAGAAATTTAAAAATTGGACCTCAACTCCAAATTCCTGATCTCAAAGACATCGATATATGATTTTAGCATTCCAACCTAAAAAAAATATTTCAGAAGTTGTAAAAATTTGTATTTTTGATCATTGTAAGTTGACGAATGCATATGTTCAGCTGAATAATGAACAATACCCTGATCTCAATAGACAGATTGATTTCGATTCTAACAAATATGCTACAGCTAACAAGATGTTGATAGATTGTGTATCTCATGAAAATTGTGCTATGTAATACAGACACTCTACTGTAAATATTTATATCCCATCTGTGTGTTTGATGTCAGCAGACAAAATGAATGTATCAAATAAACTACAATTGGTATTGAAATTAAAGCAAAATTTAAAATTAATATTCCTGATGATACACATCCATATGCACTGATTCTACCTAATAGAGTAATTCGATTACAATGTGACGGTGATAAAATAAACATAAACTACAAGGAATATTACATATTCAATTATTATTGTTTAAAAATGATGTACTGTATAAAGGGTAAAAATAAAAGTAATACTGATAATCCTCAATATTTATTTTCAAAGAACAGTAAGACACTGCTCGAAGGTTAATGTTAAGGGGATCATCTATATCTTTCAACTTTCTCACAGTAAACTTTTAACTTGTTGAAAGTTGTAAAATTTTCTCATTTTCTCAAAGAAGTAAACTTTATTTCTCATTATATCGATTTAGGCCCTATTTTTTTACAAAAAATTAGTTTTTGATACATTTTTATGGATATTTGAAAACGTAACTCCTCATTGAGTTTTGATGCTAGAACAAAACCAAAGGCAGTTTTAGAATCCTTGAAGCATTTCTAACAAAACATTTGAAAATTGTAATATTTGAAATTTTTTATGTGATTTGCGATATTTTATCATTACATCCAAAATACTTTATTTATGGGTTTTGAGCTATGTAATTTTTTTCTCAAATTTGGAAAAAAGCCAATGGATTTTTGTCAGAAATGTTCTAAGGATTCTAAAACTGTCTTCGATTTTTCCTACTATCAAAACTCAATGAGGAGTTCCGTTTTAAATGTTGAAAGGGAGAGGTGTTAAGTATAAGCCATAAACAAAATTTTTGTTGAAGTACAATATATTGGAAAATTTATTTAATTGAATGTTGTTTTCATTTTTATTTCGATAATCTCCATGCATAACTTCATATTCACACTGTGAATTGTAATTTCCAAAAATAAAAATAAAATTCTATTTTTATAAAAGTTATGAATTTTTTATTTTCAGTCTGATTCTTATTGAATTTGACTATTATTTGTAAATTTTGTAATTTTGATTTTTAATTTCTTACATTCATTTTTTGATTCAAGCCTTAGTTTTTGGAAAAATTAAACATATTGTTTTTTTAGTTCATTTGTATTGATATTTCAAAACGTATCTTCTCATTGAGTTTTCATGCTAGAACAAAACCAAAGACAGTTATGGAATCCTTGGAACATTTCTAACACAAGTACAGTTTCAAATAATCCATTTCCCGTTTTGTTTTCTTTTTATATGGGGTCGGAATGGGGTCGAAAACTCAAGATTTTTGTCCCCGTACATAACATGATTTGGAATACTACATGAATATATTGAAAATTCCTAAGATTCGCGATATTTACATGAGAGATACTTTACCTAAACACCCTCTAGAAGCTTAATGCGGAATCCTAAATTTAGAGGATGAAAAAGATTAGGAACTCATTGGACTTGTTGGTGAAAGGAAGAGAATATATGCTATTACTTAGCCAGTTATGCGTTAATTGGTCCAATTTAATTTGAAGAATTTGTAATTGATTGTTGTACATGTTTTCTCTACTTTTATAATGAAGAAAATACGGGATGTAATTTGTGGACATTTATCTCTAGAATTGTAAAGCGATTAGAAAACGATATCTTTCATGTAATTCGTTTAGATCTTTATAGAAGTTCATCTAATATTTAGAAAATAAACCACAGTAATTTGTTATTCAAAATTGTCTTTCGGAAATATTTATGCAGAAAAGTTGGTAATTTTACCTTTCTGAAAAGAAAATCATGGTCATGAGAATAATCCTGAAGGACTTCTATACAATGTCAAGCAAATAAAAAGCCTAATTGAAGATTGTAATATAGAGTCATTATTAACACACAATTGAAGTCCTCAAAAATGAAAGAACTGAATTCGAATCAATTAAAAATGAGTATGATGAGGAATATGTGACTCTGAAAATAGACTTACAACTTGAATTTTCTGATGTAGACTCAATCGTAAAATTCTTGGAGTCGTTAATTTATTAAGCATCTGAAAAGTTCGGTGCTCATGAACCAAAAATCGTTTCAATTGATAAATGACTATGAAGTAGAAACTCGACATTAATAAAGAAAAGCGATGAAATTTATGCTAAGCTTGAAGACATTGATTCATACATCACCAATATAGCAGATGCAAAAATTCCTGAGATTGATGATAACATGAAGAGTTTCGTGCCTGGTATAGAAACAATAATTGATGAAGAGCTGTCAACTGAAGAGTCAGCATTAACAGATCAGATTAAAGGACTTGAAGCTGAATTTAAAGTTGTTTACTCAAACATAACCAATTTCATTGATGTTAAAATTCATGAGATTCAAGAAAATTTCAAGAATCGAGAGTCAGCTACAGAGAATCAAATGGATGAAAAACTGAAGACTTTAGAAACTAAAATTAATGATCAAATTGATTGGAAAAAATAAATTAATAAGTAATAAAGTTTAAGATAAATATATATGTATAATTAATACTAGCACAACCCGTGGAAATTCCACGGACAATGCCATCAAGAACCTAGGTGGACCCGTGAAACAATTCGGTCAAAACTAATGAACACGTTTTAACGTCACAAATTGTAACATAACCTATCTTAACCTAATATATTATAACCTATCTTGTCCTAACGTATGCTAACCAAATCTATCCTAACCTAACTTAACCCAACTTATCCTAGCCTAACTTTAACCAATGTCATCGTTAGGCTAGGGGACCCGTGAAAAAATTCAGTATGCATAGCCTAACAAATTAACATTACATATTGGAACCTAACTCATTCTGGAATAATATGCCCTAACCTATCATATTCTAAATGCAGCTATCCTGATAATATGTCACACATAAAAAAACGTGAACGCGTGAAAAACTTCATCAAAATTTCATCAACTATACTAACCTAACCTATCCTAATATAACATATCCTAACCTTACCAATCCAAACCTATCACATCCTAACATATCAATTCATGTAAAGGCGATCTTTTAAATGATACCTCTTACTCGGATACCTCTACTGATCAAATTGAAGAAAAGATGAATAGCTTGAATCAACACGGAACAGTACGTATCAAATTAGGTTGAACAACTCGACATAGCTTTAAAATGAAGGTAATAGCAAAGACTATCGATTTAAAAGACATTTTTGTTAAAAAACGAACGTTTCGACCCCTAAGGCAATCATCAGCGGATGTCTGAAAAATGCACTGAAAAATATACATTTATAAGTTGAAGAAAAACTACACAAAAAAAATAACGGCAAAAACTTTAATTAAGCACAAGCTATTTTTAAGGGCTGTGACGACTACATATCGTTTAGATCGGGTTTGAAGCGGCTAATGAAGAGGGATTCGATAATACATAAATCAGTGACTGAATTAGCAGAACTCAAGATGGGAAAGTCTTGCTGCAGAATGGGAAATTTACACTGATCTGAATGAATTCGTATAGCTGAGTGAGGTAGCTTTCTTAGTAGATTACCGGTTCTGAAACTCCTGCCAATATGCTCAAATACTCTACATCTTAGTGCGAGTGCGGTAGAACCAACATTCACAGACCCACACAGTGGGCAACAATATTTATACACGATAGAGGAGAGCATCTTAATGGATCTTGTCTTACTGGACAGGGCACGGTATCAAAAGTGATTGTTCAAAATTATACCCGATCGCAGTAAATTTCAAGAAATTATCGCCCTATTCATAATTATGTGCTACGAGTTGAAGATAAAATCAATAATTTCCTTAGGAAACTGTAATTCTTCTGTTATCTGTCAAGCAGTACATAATAATCTGTACGTCAGTGGTTCCGGTCCTGGAATTCTGTACGGGCTAAATAAGGTGCATATGGCCGACTTTGCAACAAAATTTCAACTGAGACCAATATTTGCAGGATATAAAACTCCTTCTTACAATATTACAAAATATTTAGTGCCTATTCTAAACCATTGGCTACCAACGAATGCAGTGTACTTAATTCATATTCATTTGCTAAAGAGATCTCATCTGTTCGCAACGCCGACACGCTGTACATGGCTTCATTTGATATTGAAAATTTATTCACCAATATTCCATTGACCGAAACCATTGACATTTGTTTGCAGCACTTTTTTAATGTAGAAAATACTGTACATAATATGAGCAGAACTGTTTTCAAATCTTTGTTGGACCTTGCAGTTCGGATTTCGTTTTTTCTTTTCAATGGTAAATTTTATAAGCAAAGGGAAGGGTTAGGCGTGGGGCTGCCCTTGGGACCAGCCTTTGCTAATATTTTTATGTCGTACCATGAACAAAATTGGCTCTCAGAGTGCCCTGTTTCTTTAAAGCCAGTATTTTATCGTAGGGATGTTGATGACACCTTTTTTTTATTTCGTGATCCAACACATACCAGTCTTTTTCTTGACTACCTAAATACAATACATGCTAGCATTAAGTTCACCATGAAATCTGAAGCTAATAAATTACCTTTTTTAGATTATTTGGTACGGCGCACATATAGCACCGTTTACTCTTCTGTTTATAAAAAGATACGTTTACTGGCATGGGTCTAAGTTTCTTTAGTTTTTGTCATATACAGTTGAAATCAATAGTATCAAGACGTTATTGTTCCGGGCATATGAAATTTGTCCAACTTATTTATCACTGCATAATGAGCTTGCATTTCTCAAACAATTTTTTTTTAACAATGGCTATCCGCCTCATTTACTCAATAGATGTATTCGGCAACTGATGGAAACCAAATATAGTTCTGCTACTCTATCGTTCTTTGGTTTTCTGTCCGAGAAGCTGAAGAAGAAATTACGCTCTCTCATAATGAAATATTTTACGTGTATTGACCTCCAGTGAACAATTAGTGAACAATTTTAGAATCGGTACTCTGTTCTATTCAAGGATAAACTACCTATGTCTATGCTCTCCTCTATCTTGTTTAAATATTGTTGCCCACTGTGTGGGTCTGTGTATGTTGGTTCTACCACACGCGCACTAAGATGTAGAGTGGTTGAGCAATTAGCAAGAGTTTCAGAACCGGTAATCCACTGACCAAACCACCTCACTCAGCTATACGAATTCATTCTGATCAGTGTAAATCTCCCCATCTGCAGAAGGACTTTACCATCTTAAGTTCTGCTAACTCAGTCACTGACTTACGTATTATCGAATCCCTCTTCATTAGCTGCTAAACGAGGTGACTTCAGGCCACATCCGGCCCGCGCCCCCAACTGGGGTCCATTTTTTGGTTGTTGTTGAAAAGGACCTTTAGGTGGTGGACTATTCGGTCCTGAAATGTTATGGCGATGCGGACGCTAGAATCCCCACCCCCATCCCCCCCACTAGGGGGGTGTAAGGGGACCAAAAATCAGGAATTTTTGATTTCATGGAAATGGACAATTTTCTAGCCAACTTTTGTTAGAAATTTTCTAAAGATTCTAAAACTGTCTTTGATTTTGTTCTAGCATAAAAACTGAACGAATTTTATTTTTTTATACATCAATAAAAAATCAAATAAGTCTATTTTTTCAAAAAAACTAAGGCCTGTATCGAAAAAATGAGTAGATGAAATTGTGTTTCATTTTAAAAATGACAAATAATAGTCAAATTTTATGAGAATCAAACGACAAAAAAGTTTAGAAATTTGGTAAAAAAAGAATATAATTTTTCTATATTACAATGTGGAAACTCTAGCCGTTGTTCTAAGCCGAGATCCTCTGCGGGCTTAGTAAAGCATTATTAATGGCCTTCCGCAGTAAGGGGTCTTAAGCTGCTGTCAAGTCAATAGACTTAAAAGGCTATGAAACGAATAATAAGCGAATAACAGAGCAATGGTGGGGGTTCCTCACAACTTCGGTGGCAAGTTTATATACTCACTCCTAAAAATGCGCCTGCACTTTTCTTCCGAGTTCGAAGCCAATGCAACGGATTCGGAGGAAAGCCGATGTGTGCAGTCTTTCCGACTGCCACGTCCGTGGAGGAAGTATATATGGAGGGAGCATAGCCGTCTGTGAAGAGAACCAGTTTTTGAGATTTCTCCTATGTTTGTGGTAACCAATAGCCGTCCCGCAAGTGTGACGTCAGCACGGACGTCAGTTACCTACTGGCTACGTTAGAGTGCGCACACGTTCGCTGAATGCTCTTCCAGCTGTTTTCCAGCGACAATCATTAGTTTGGGATTCTAAGACTCCGAAAGATAATAAATTGTGTTTCCTGACTTGAGGACACTTAATAATATCAAAATTTCCAGCAAAGATACATTAAGAGTTTCAAACTATGAAGATTACAGGCCCTTGATTATAACAAGTTAGAGCGACTTGCACGCACACCTCACCCTCTGACTTGTGGTGAGGTACTAATCTTGCTTTGGAAAATGAGGTGGGGTTGTAGGGAAGGTGGGTGAAGCCAACTTCAGCCAAGCGCCTGTGGTTGGCTCAGAATTGTGACGTTTCGGGCATTGAGAGTGCCCGAGTCTTTCAACTTTTGCAGCCAAATTGAGCCCGATCGGAGTGCGCTATGCTCCCTCCATAATTCCTAGCTCCATGGCCACGTCAGACTGCTTCCAACCGCGGCCACGGGAGCACGCAACTTTGTGCCTCGCTGGTCATCGGTCATCTTCCGCCGCTACCTTTGAACCTTGCGTTCTTGGACAGCCGGCTACAATGAAGAATATGTTGATCTGAACAAATAAATTTTCGAAATGTGAGAGCCAATTTATCGCCATGCCCTGATTGTTCAAAATTATTAGTTAAAAGTGTTACCGTCCCTTTTTGGGTTTCTGGTATTTATGTGAATTCTGTGCCCCTTCCCTTTGGAGACTTTGTTGCCTCCTTGTAGCCGGGAGGCATCACAACACATCACAGTGAGAATATGAAATAAAGCATGGAGATTATCGAAATAAAATGAAAACTTCATTCAATTACATAAATTGTCCTTGATATTACAATTCAAGAAATTTATATATTTGTTTTTTGGCTCTCCAGAAAATCAGATATTTCAACATTCAAAAGAGTAGAAGTCATTTAGTTTTCATGCTAGAACAAAACCAAAGATAGTTTTAGAATCCTTGGAACATTTCTAACAATAGTACAGTCTCCAACTTCCAAATTTGACCAAAATTTTGTTATCAAGCTCAAAACCCTAAATTATTTTGTACGCAGTTCCGATATTGATATGCGAAATTTATAAAATATCGCACATAAAAGAAATACAATTTTGAGCCGTACTATTGTTAGAAATGCTCCGAGGATTCTAAAACTGTCTTTAATTTTGTTCTAGCATGAAAACACAATGACTTCTACTCTTTCGAAATATCCATAAAATGTACCAAAAAATTAATATTTCGTATTTTCCAAAAAATAAGGCCTGAATCAAAAAGTTACATCAGTTAAAAAGTGCACTCTCAACAAATACATGTACTGGCCAAATTTCAAACGAATCGGATAAAATAACTAAAATCGTGAAGTGACCTCCTTAAAACCCGATCTAAACGATATGCTATCGTCACACCCGTTAAAAACAGCTTCTGTTGAAAGTTGTCACCGTTTTTTTTTTGTTTAGTTTTTCTTCAATTTATAAATGTATATTTTTTCGTGTATTTTTCAGACATCCGCTGATGATGACTTTAGGAGAGCGTCCCCCATACGGACTTTTTTCTTCATTATTGAACCTAGAACAATGAAATTTGATAAACTGATAGGAAATTAAATTTAGAATCGTTTTTGCCTGGAGCAAAAGTTCAATTTTCTTGAAAAGAAAATGGGAAATCAAAGAAAACGAAGATCGAGGAGGGGGGTTTCAAAAATCTTCTCCTCCTACAGTTTTTGAGCTACAGTGATGATTATTTTCGTATCATTGGATGCGGAAAGACACGGGCATTTATGGAAACTAAAATTCATTCCAAAATTATTTATTGCTCATGAGTTATGACGTCATAAAATTTCACATTTCCGAAAAAGTGCATTTTTTTCCTATTTTTATACTCTTTTTCATGTTGAAAATGGAAATTTGAGGAAACAAATTTTAGTTTCCATAAAAGCCCGTGTCTTCCCGCATCTAATGACACCAAAATCATCACTGTAGCTCAAAAACTGTAGGAGGAGAAGCATTTTGAAACCCCAAAAACCATTGTTTACATTATAAGCAAAACAAAGAGACATAAACAATTCAAATAAAAAATTTTGTGAAATTTTTGGTTCAAGTTAGACCCCTGAAATCATTATAGAGTAATCCAGAGCCATAGGAGATGACATAGCAACTTTGCGCCGTGAAGAAAATGTCATGGGGGAGGTGTAACATGATAAAATACCACTTCCCCCTCCCCTCCTCCCCATTCTTTAAGCCCCGTAGCGGGCGAACGAGTGAACGTACGAGTCTCATTTTTTCACAGGATGTACCTGACCTCTTACAATTCTTATAGCAGCAAAAATCCCAGTTTCTCAAGAAATCTCACAAGCATGGATTCATAAGGTTGACGCTCTCCTTTAGGGGTCGGAACGTTCGTTTCAACAAAAATATTTTTTAAATCGATAGTCTTTGCTATTACCTTCATTTTAAAGCTATGTCGAGTCGTACAACCGAATTTGATACGTACTGTTCAGTGTTGATTCAAGTTCTTCAGCTTTTCTTCAATTTGATCAGTAGAGGTATCCGAGTAAGGGGTATCATTTAAAAGATCGCCTTTACATGAATTGATTTGTTAGGATGTGATAGGTTAGGATTGGTAAGGTTAGGATATGTTATATTAGGATAGGTTTGGTTAGCATAGTTGAAGAAATGTTGGTGAATTTCTTCAAGTGTTTACATTTTTTATGTGTGACATATAATCAGGATAGCTTCGTTTGGAATATTATGGGTTACAATATTTTATATTAGGATGAGTTAGGTTCGATTATGTTATGTTAGAATTTGTTAGGTTATGTTTACTGAATTTTTTCACGGGTCCACCTAGCTTATTGATGACATTGTCCGTGGAATTTCCACGGATCCTGCTAGTATTAATTATACATATATATTTGTCATCAACTTCATTACTTAACAATTTGTTCTTCCACTCAATTTGATCATTAATTTTAGTTCCTGAAGTCTTCAGTTGTCATACATTTGATTCTCTGCAAAAGACTCTCGATTTTTGAAATTTTCTTGAATATCAAAAATATTAACATCAAAGAAATTGGTTATGTTTGAGTAAACAACTTCAAATTTAGCTTCAACTCCTTTAATCTGATCTGTTAATGCTGACTCTTCAGTTGACAGCTCTTTATTAATTCTAGTTTCAATACCTGACATGAAACTCTTCATGTTATCATCAATCTCAGGAATTTTTGCATCTGCTATGTTGGTGATGTTTGAGTCAATGTTTTCAAGTTTAGCATCAATTTAATCGGTTTTCTTTAATAATTTTGAGTTTATACTTCATAATCGTCAATCAACTGAAACGATTTTTGGTTCAAGTGTACCGAACTTTTCAGATAACTCATAAATTAACGACCCCAAGAATTTTACGACTGAGTCTACATCAGAAAAAATTAGTTGGAAATCTATTTTCAGAGTCAGATATACCTCATTATACCCATTTTTAATTGATTCGAATTCAGTGCTTCAATTTTTGAGGGCTTCAATTGTATCTATTAATGACTCTATATTACAAAACAATCTTCAATTAAGCTTTTTATTGGCTCTACATTTATAAAAGTTCAGAATTATTTTCATGATCTTGATTTTCTTTGCGGAAAGGTAAGAAGACCAACTTTGCTGCAAAAATATTTCCAAATTGAATATTTAAATAAAAAAATAACTATGGTATATTTTCTGAATATTAGATGAACTTTTAATAAGATCCAAAAGATTGGCATGAAAGATATCGTTTTCCAAACGTTTTAACATTTCTAGATATAAATGTCTACAAGCTGAAATGTCTACCGTTTTCTCTATTTTAAAAGTAGAGAAAACATATAAAACAATCAATTACAATTAAAAATTCTTCAAATTCAATTGGACAAATTAAAGCATAACTGTCAAAGTAATAGAATATATTCTCTTTCTTATACCAACAAGTCCAATGAGTTCCCAATCTTTTTCAGTGTCTAAATTTAGGATTCCGCATTCAGTTTCTAAAAGGTGTTTTTAGGTAAAGAATCTCTCGTGTAAACACCTCGAACCTTAGGAATTTTCAATATATTTATGTAGTATTCCAAATCATGTTGAGATAACGGTTTGATAAGTATTACTTTTGGTGGTTTCAAGTAGAGACCCATGCCACAAATTGTTTTTCTCGGGGTTAATCATGTCCCTGAACTTTTTTTACTTCTCGTTGCTTCTTTATGCCTTTCAGTTTCATACAATAGTTCGTCATCAGTTTTTTTCAACTGCGGATGCTATTGCAGCAGCACTCCCGGGCAAGGAGCCAGCAGCCCCAATGCCTGCTGGTAAAGCTAGAATTGTGAATATAAACCCCTTTTTGGGGGGTTTCACTCCATAAATTACCTTCTTATAATTTTCACAAAAGTCAAACACATCTTCGAGTAGGATAGCAGCGCTAAATTTTCCATTAGCTGAACTTAGGCTAGTCATTTCGATTTCTAAATCCTTCCTTTGATCTTCCTTTCTTCTTAGTATCAACGCTCCAGAAAAATATCTTGTTTTCTTTTGAATCTCGCTGATACCTAACTAATTTTTAGAGAGTTGTAATTCCTGAGTAACTATAAAATTTAATTTCCTCGTCTTCTATTTTGTAAGAAACTCTATCAAACAAATGCATTAATCCAATGGTAATTATTGTTTTTTCGTTTTTAAAGGGAACACCCCAGGTATTTTCGGCTCAAATGGCCGCTTTTTTTTCTTTGTTAAAAAAGATCCTAAGGCGGTGGGCTATTGTGCCCTAAAATTTTGTGAGGCTAAGGGCACTAGACCCCCCTCCTTCCGCAAGGGGGGTGGAAAGGGACCAAAAATTATGAATATATGACCCAACATAAAAATATAATAAAACGGATAATAAAAATTTGGCTCTATTAGTTTGTTAGTTAGTTAGTTTCAAGGATTCCGAACCAAATTTTGGTTGTGTTGTAACAAGAACACTTACGCACTTGTATTCATTTGATATTTCAGAAAAAAATGACGTAAATAACAAATATTTCTCATTTTCTGAAAAACTAAGGCTAAAATCTAAAAAATGAATGCAACAAAATGTATTTATATTTAAAAATTACATATAATGACTTATTTCAGAATAATAAGTCCACATATAAAACATTTACCATTCTTCATGAAATGAACAATAGATTTTATTTTATTTTTTAAATTTTACATATAAATTGCAATTCATAGTGTTAATATGAAATTATGCATGCAGATTATTAAATGAAACAGGAACACACAATTCAAGCCCCAAAATTGTCCATTATCTTACACTTTGGGTAAAAAAAATTTTTTTGGCTCCTCCGAAAAAAATCATTTCAACATTCAAAACAAGAGAAGTCAGTGATTTTTTATGCAAGGAAGCACAAATACAGTTTTGGAATCTTCGAAAACTTTCTAACAAACTAAAGGAATTTCTCAATTTGTACATTTTTTGATCACAGTTCAAATCCAATAATTAGAAATATTTTAGTTAGTGATCGAAAATCGAAAATCAAGAGAAAACGAAAATGAAAATAGAAAATTAGGATCCCTTAGTTTGTTTGGATATAACAAGGATTTCAAAACTGTATTTGAATTCGATTTAGCATGAAAACTCATTGACTTAAATCTCTTAAAATTTTCTTACAATTAACTAAAAACGTATTTGTTAAGTTTTCTCAAAAACCAAGGCCTAAATCGAAAAGTTACACAATTAAATTTTATTTTAATAAAAAAAATAACGAGACAAATTTCAAACTAATCTAATCAAAATTTAAAAATTGCTGGGTTTTCCCCCTCAAAATTATAATCACTTTCATTTTCTTTATTCAAAACTCTTTCTAAATAAATAAAACTTTTACATGGTATTACAAACTGATTTTGATTCTGAATAATTTCCTTGAAATCGTTATGTTCACGATTCAAATCAGTTTCTATTTGTGGTTCATAGTTTTGCGTTTTAATTTTTTCAATTGATTCATCGACTTTAATGTTTTCATTCCATCTCAAAGTATCAATTTTTTAGAGATCATGCTTCCAAATTATCCTAATTTTTGAGATCTTAGGAGCAATCGAACAATTAATTCTTCACCTCTAGTATTTAAGGTATGTCCTGTTTTGATCAGGGAGCCAAATTCTCAAATCATGTATAATAGGTTGATATATCGGTAGAAAAATTGGTTTGTTTGGATTTTCTACAATTTTATATCCTGGTGGGACGCTTAGAAAAAAGGAATATAGATAATGAAAAACTCACAAAAACTTGAATTTACTAAGGGAAAACCTGTTGATAAACTAGCTTTACCCTCTTCTGAATCCGACTCTGTAGTCGGACCTTTCGCTTTGAATTTCTTGAGTTTTGCATGGAAACCTGGAAATGAGTGTGGCAAAGCTTACTGCATTTGATGGGATGTAAGTAAAGTTATGCTTGGATATAAAAAGATTGATATTCTGGGTAATGATTTGTAAATTGGAGATAAAGTATACGAAGGCGCAACCTAATTATGGGAACAATTATCAATGGAAAATCCTACTGATTTCACGGATGAAGATAAAATGAATTATTATGAGATGTTGTATTTAACTGATGCCTATTTGAGGGAAGATGGTACCATAAAAGCAAATAGGGGAGAGAAATATTCTAAATTTATAAAGCTCTTTTATCAGAAAGTTCAACTAGCAAAAGTTCGATCTGCAGTTGAAAGTTGAGAATATTTTATATTTGTTAAAGTTAGGTTTATTTTAGAATTTCATATATTCTTTCTGTGAATTTTCTAGACACACATCTACTTTATTTCTCATATTTCAAATTGTTTTACCAAATTTTAAATTGTTCATCAGTTTGTGGAAGTCTTTTTCAAATTCAGATTTAGCTTTCTGACTCATGTTTGTATTTATATCAATATATGATTTCATTCATGGATTATCATCAATCTCTAATATTTTGTGAATTTTCTTCTAACTTATATCCTAGATCTAGATATTGTATCAGAGATTTAAGATATACACCATATTTTTCTCGTTTGCGAAGATGTGGAATTTAAAATTTGCCTGTTCGCAATCCTTGGCACATAGCCCAGCCGTGAAGGTTATCTGCGTTCCTATATGTGTTGAAACTATTTGGTTTTCTTTTATCGATTGTTTCTAAAATAAATGAATTATTTGCTTCTGCATATCGTGTTGATATTGTTGAAATCGCACCACTTCTTTTTTTCCAATGAACAGAATCATGTCAGGATCTATCAACAAATCTGATTCAATATCTGCATGTTTAAGCAAAGCATCGGAAAAGAATCCTTGATCTGTAAAGTAATGCACTGGATCCAGAGAATGTATTTTCATGTATGTTGCCGAAAATTTTCAAACACTTCTGTCGATAACAACGTATCAACTTTCGGATAATTATTATGAGAGTCTTTAAATGTTTCACAATTAAATGATTTTCAAACTTTGAATGCATGTCGGTATTCTTCTTCTGTAATTTGTTTGTTTTTTCATTTATAATAAAAGTTACGCTTATGTGTTAAACTCATGCATTGCATTTTTCATCAACTATCTTTACAGACTGTTTTGAAATTCGAGGGACACGCTTTGCTAGGTGGTACAGGAAGGCAAACTGAACAATTTTACTCTATGAACGGGTATCAAAAAATGCCACGTTGCCAAGATACAAAGTGTCCTGTGGATGATCGCGTCAAACTATGAAAACTTAACATGATTTACAGAATACAGATCCCGCGTTTCAGCAACATCTGGCAACACCGTGGCTAAGGTGTGGTCATTCGTTAGTTGACGTGACACGAGACGAGGAAGGAACATGGAACGTCTGACTGATCTTGAACTGGCAGATATGCACCTAGCTTACGGCGCAGCTGGTTGCAGTACAAGACGGGTAGCTTGGATATACGCTGAGCGATATCTAAACAGACTCGTACCTAACTATCGAGCGTTCACATATTTACACGGGAGGCTATGTGAAACAGGAACATTAGGCTATGTGAAACAGGAACATCGACCGGATGCTGGCCGCTCATGAGAGATGCGGAAATTGAAAATGAAGTCCTACGACATTTTGAGCAGAACCCACGTGCGAACACACGTGCTGTAGAAAGAGTTATGGAGTTACAACAACATGTAGGGGTATGGCGAATCAGCTTCATCTATTCTAGTTCGAGAGAGTTCAAGGGTTGACTTCGCGAGATTATCCTGTTCGCGAGCAATTCGCCCTGTGGCAGTTATAGAACGAAAGCTTTTTAAATAATGTATTGTTTTCAGATGAAGCAACATTCAATCGAGAGGAAATGTTTAATTTGCACAACGCCCACGAATGATGACAAGTTAATCCACTCACCCGCCGCGAGCATGGGTTCCAACAACGCTTCCTTGTCAATGTTTGGGCAGGCATTGTTGATGACTACGTGATCGACCCATACATCATGCCTGAACGATTAAACGGCGCAATAACAGAATTTTTCTTTAGGAACAATTGCCACTGTAACTAAAAGATGTTCCTTTGGTCATTCGTCAACGAATGTGGTTCCAACACAATGGAGCGCCTGGCCATAACTCGAACGAAGTGAGGGAGCACTTTAAGGAGACGGTTCGGGGTAAACAAAGCCTGTAAGTTCTGGATGGATTTTCCTGAGATATTTACCATAGGTGTTAAATGTTAGCACTATTTTTTTTACTCGTGTGCCTTTCCGTAAATTTGCAACTATAAGATTTTTTTGGAAAAACATGAAAAAATAGGTGTTGCGGAAAAAGATTCTTCGCCTACAAATTTGAACTTAGAGAACTGAAAAAATGTTTTCTAGATAGCTAATTGTCTTGCCTATTGAACCGGTGCAAAAAAATTCGATAATATGATTTGTTGAATTTTAAAAATTTTCCCCCAAACCGAACACTTTTCGATTTTTCGAATTTGTTTGCTAGTAATTTTCAACATGAATTAGACAAAAACTTTTTCACCGGATCTCTAAATCTCTTTAATCACTATTGATTGATATGTTAGCCATCCGTGTACCTTCAAAACTGCAGGAGAGTAGTCATTTCAAAGGCCAAAAAGGAGATTTTTCATGTGAGCCATTTTCCTAAAAAAATTCTTCTTTCATTCCTAATTTTTGAACTGAGTCTTCTTGTAAAATGAATTCCACTACTTTTCTAACTCTATTCGAGATCTATCGATTGACATATCAGCAATTCATGTACCTTCAAAACTGTCGGGAAGGAACCATATCGAAAGTCAATAAATTCAAATTTCAGGACAGCGTTTTATTTTTTAGAAAGTTTTCTCTTCCTTATTGACTAATTTTTAAAATCAACTTAATTGCTTTGTAGCTCTTTTTGAGCCCTTTCGATTGAAATATTTATCATTCCTGTAGCTTCAAAATTCCGGGAGGCGATCATTTACTTACACATTACGCTAATTAGCTGATGACTCAGCAGCAAGACGCAAAACAAACACTCAATTACACCATCATAATTTATCACTGAGTTATAGAATAATTCGTTTGAGTACGAAAGCATTTCAAGCAAGGAAATGAATGAACTCTCTTTCTATTCCCGTTGAGGAACACTTAAAACTGACTCGTAATGAAGGGAGAAGGGGGAAATCACCCATCCATTGGCGCGTCCCAAGGTCACGCTAGTGCGCGTCTTCTACCCCGTCTAGGAGGCGAACCAATGGACGTACCTGAGAGCCAATTATATCGTTGGATGCGCAAGAAAAATCTCTATAAGATGAGTTTATGAACTAAAAATCTACCAATACCCGGAAGTTGACTCGAACCGAGCCCTTAACTGGCCGCTTTCCTCATCGACTAATCGGTCGTGGTGGTCCTGTGTCTTGGCAATGAAGATCTCCTCATCTGACTCCGTTAGATTTTTCTTTTGGGGACAAATGAAGAGCTTTGTGTACGACACTCCAGTTGACTCCGAAGAAAACTTAGTTGCTAGAATCGCTGTTGCTTCTGCAAATATTGCTTGAATACCCTGAATCTTCGAACGTGTGCGATAATCCTGTGCACACCGATGTCAGTTGTGCATCGACGTTGGCGGAAGGCACTTTGAGCAGATGCTTAATAAATAATTGAGGTTCTTCTTGTGTTTTAACTAGCCTCAGGTAATGATTCTGTACACCTTGTATATCGAAAACGTGATATTTTCGGATACCCGTTCATAGAGTAAAAACAGTTGAGTTTGCCTTCCTATACAACCTATCAAAGTTTGTCCCAGAAATTTTGAAACACTCTGTATATTCATATGGATATATACCTTTTTACTTAATTAAATCAAACTGTTCATCATTGGTAAAAAACTTGAATAATTCTATGTGCTCGGATAAATTTTCCGAAAGTTTATCTAGAGACGAAGGTAAAAACCTGTAGCTGTCAAAGAACCGGAAGTCTCTTGTGATATTTTTTATTCTTCCCAATTTTTTACATGGATAGGTATCAACTTTCATTGTTTGTGTGAAACTAATATATTCTTCATCTGTTTGGGGAATGACATTTAACTTTCCAGCTAATTTTCCTAAGTCTTATGCAAATAAATATGCATCATAATTGGATATTTTATACATAAGCACTGGTATAAAACTTGGATTCCGAATCCGGAAGTTACATTTCAAATGAGCTCCTCCTCTGTAGTTACCTACCCGTTCGATGATTAGGACATTTAACTTTATAGTTTTTCCGTAAATAGTTCATGACATACTCGTACATAACACGTAGTGGCACTTTATATTCTTTAAATTCCTTTGATGGTAAATTCATCTTCTTAATTATTTTCGAAGACTAGAAATTCTCAAGGTTTATTTTTCTTAATATTATACGAACTTTTGAGCAGCTTCAAAATAATCTATTAATAATTTTAAACGGGAGTATTCATCTGCTTCAGATTTCGTTCAGCAACAGAAACTGTTTGGTTGATGTTTATGAATATTCATTCAATATTCAGTTTGGATTTGGTTGACAAGAACTTATACTTAGTAAAGTTGATTCATAATCTGCATATATTACAAATGGATGATAAATTACTTTCCGATTATTCTTAAATTTTAGTTTATCGTCATTAAACAGATATTGAGTTAGGTTTTGAACTGAGCAATCATCACTATGTTGTTAATAAATATCTCTTGTGAATGGCCTTAAATAAAATAGACAGACATGTTTTTTATGTCCATATTTTATTCGCATAAATGGACTTAATGACTTCATTAAGCAAAATGATTTTATGTTCATTTGTTAACAATAAAAGTGATATAACACCATCATTTTTTTACCTTTGTTATTCTCAGAGGACATAAATATTTCAAGTAATTAAAATTGTAGACATTTATTGACATATTATTGTTTCTCTCAACATATATCGATATCTTTAAGTGGTACTGGAAATCTTATGTCTGAAATTAAACTTTTGTGCTTCAATTTTTGATCTCCTTAATATTTTGTTACTGTTTTTCTCACCTCGGCAACAACATCTCGCAACACTCCACATAAAGCATTTATTATCTGTACTTTTATTAATTATTGATCAGTTTATGAGTTGACTTTTCAAATTTTTCAGGTAATTTTATATAACTAGAACCTTTGATATGTTTGTATTCAATAATCTTCACAGTGAAATCTAATCATTTTTATGTTATCGACCCAGAGGAGTTTTTTGTATTTTCTTCAATCTTTCTAATAGCTTCTTTATACAGATCCTCGATGGTTGTGAAGTTTTTCGATACGCTAATAAATTTTCCTGTGTTCCATGATGTAGAATGTTCTTTTTCATTTTCTTTTATAATTTATAAAATTGAATTGAAATTCCTAATTGTATTTTCATATTATTAAACTTTTGCTTTCTCAAAATTGATCTCACAAGGGGTGTCATATGCCTGATAAAAACTGTTCGATCTACAACTAATATATCAGAACAAATTGATTCAAACATTTTTAATTGTAGCACATTTCTTTCTATTGAATTTACAGCCAAAAACGTTTCTAAAATGCTTTTAGATTTCATATGGTGTAGGTTTTTGTCATCTACTTTATACATCTTTTTCTCAAAATGTGAGCTCTCTCAGGGGGACAATGTGAGGGCCCGAGCTAAAGGTTAGGTAGGGTTTCTTTTTGTTAATATAACATAGGTTTTTGTTTTGTTACGGACCATCTTTTTTCGGTTCACTGCTGTCCTGTTTTTTCAGCAACTACTACTTTTTTCTTCAACTTTGATCTTGTTTCATGAACTTCTTTCTCATCTTACTGTTTCTATGCTCTTTCTGCATAGATTCCTAGTTTCCTCAATTCCATATTAAATGGTACCTACTTCCTTCCTCTCTCTGGATCTCATTTTTTGAGGATAGGGAGGCTTAAACTAACTAATAATCTTAGAATCTAATCTCAAAATGTGATTAGGAAAAGAATTCTTCATTTACGTATGTTTCTAATGTGCCTAGTAGTTGCGTTTTTAGATTAGTAAAATTTATATTACATATATTACAGAAATCTCTATATATGTTAAAATAAGAATACGAAATTAGTTTACTCACGTTTTTATTGTGTTTTATACTTTTCTCATGTTTTCCTAAGTTTATGATGTCAACATTACAAATACTACAAAAATTGTAACATGAGGTCACCTATACAGAAATTTCTAAAAATTATTATGACTTTTTGTATTCTTAGTATTAGATAGATCAGATACATATAATGGTTTAATTTTTATACATAATTTTTCCAATGTATTTTCATATATATGAATGTATTTTTCTCATGCAAATGTTGAACCATTTTGAAAATTTACACTAATCAAAGAGAATTATAATATTCCATATGAAGTAATAGAGGTTCAAACACTTCCCAACTCTATGTATTTGCAATATTTATGATTGGTATTTGAAAAATCACTTTTTCTATGTACATGTGAAAAATTCCCAAGAGATTTATAAAATGCGACTGATTGATGGAAAAATATGTTTTGTGTCACAGGTATGTCCTTTTCTTGTTATTTCCTAATGAGACCAGCAACAAAACAAAAAAATTTATTGAATAATTGAGCTTAATAAAATAGAAGATATTGTCACAGATATTCAAACAGAAATTTTTTCAATACTGCAAACATCGATCAACTGCAATTAGATGTTAATCAAGTTCAAACTGATGTTAAATCCAATAAGGTAAATATAAATCAAACGAATATTTAGCTTAAACAAATCAAACAAACAGATATTATTTATCTTGAAACATTAATAAGAAACGTTTCTTGTGAAATATCAAATTTGTAAACAATGTTTACATTTGCTACATAGAGAAAATAAAATTTTGGAAAACGAGTTGTATTTTATCAGTTATATAAAATGGTGTAAAAGCAGAAAGAGAGTGAAAGAAATAATCAAAAGAATCATTTTAATTTTCCATCTCCTAGCTTGAGATGTCTCGTCGTAGGGAGGTCAAACTGTGGTAAAATTTCTTTATTAATAAAGCTTATGTTAAAAAATTTATCGATTTTAATCATCTTTTTCTATACATTAAATCAGTATATCAACGAGAACATAAATATTTAAAAAATGTTTTGATAAATGCTATAATCAATCTGAAATAATTGAATTATTTGAAAAGGGAAATGGTAATATCAACGATGTCCTTGAAAATTGACCTGTTAAAACGAAACTCAAATTCTAAAAGGGAATATTTACCTGATAAAACTCCTATCTCTGCTTCAAGTGACGTAGATTCACAAAAAAATATTTTCATTTATGAAGATGTACCAACTGAAAGAGATCAAAGTCCAGCAGAGAGCTTTTATTCAAGAGAAAAACATAATAACTGTATTTCAATTTACTTATCACACAATTATTATTTATTACAAAGACAAACCATTAGAAAAAATGCTAACATTCTGATTTTTGTGGGGTCAGACATAATTAATACAAAAAATATTTATACAGATTTTATAACTCAGGAAATGGCTATTGAAGAATTTAGTGAGTTCTGTTCTGAAAGTTACAAGGAACCTTATTATTTTATCGTTGTAAACAGA
Source organism: Morinoia aosen (assembly GCA_030386875.1). NCBI lineage: Eukaryota > Metazoa > Arthropoda > Malacostraca > Amphipoda > Talitridae > Morinoia > Morinoia aosen. The sequence goes on along the minus strand of CM059561.1, from coordinate 37,861,792 downwards.
GACAGGTATCCACTTCAAGGTAGGTATTTTAAAAACTTTGATAATTTATATAATCCTAAAAAACACTTCAAATAGTGGAATTATTCCGACACATAATACTGTCAATCATTTTGTTAATTAGATAAAGAAATTTATGTATAAAAATTGATATAAAGTAAAACAAGCAAAACAACCCCGCAATACCGGTGCTTCGATTGGATCTTATCAAGTCTTCGCACTTGGTGAAGATGAGTGAGCTCGTATATGGTCCCTGAAGTCCATACCGCACTGTGTATATATACGAGTAGGCGTCGTAATCTGATTTTTACGTCAGTCGATGCATTTCACATAATTCATGCAGACTTCTGTTCCAATGTTAATATTTGTCGTTGTCTCTCTTTCATTTAATGCGTCGTTCAGGATATAACTAAGACCACTCGTTATGAACTACAGACACGCTTCGCTGAATAGATCTACGCGTGGAGGCAAGGCACAATGAGCAGTACTTAACAGGTATTGTTACGTGTCCCCGACACCTTGAAAGAACCTAACGGGAATCCTTACCTACAATGCTTGTGGTTACGCTAATCCAACGCGTATGCACTATGCAAAAAATTGCCTGCGTTGATTGAGAGTTTTGAACCATTGAAGCTAACTATGAATAAAGAAGGAAAAATGTTCCGGTTTCATAATTTTTTGCAGTTCTCAGTCTTATCAATACTTTCATGACTTTAATTCAGTAAAGAATAAAAAAAGCAAATATACTGGTTTTAGACATCAAGTCGTACCTAACATTTACTATTTAGCATCGGTAAATATTTTTTAACTCGTTTTATTCACTGAGAAAATTGTACATACTACGTGGATTTCGAACCCACGACATATCGAGCAAATGTTCATGCGGAAACGTTTTACAACACACGGCCACCGCGATATTATTTAATGGGTGAAATTTAGGTGTATACTCATTACGCTTCACTTTAATTTCATATTATACCAATTTACATCTCTGATGGTTTCATAGTACTCAAGATTAAAATCTACTTAATGTTGAAAATTGCTCTAAAATAGGGGTTTTGATCGTGCTCAATAATTTTATGAATTTTTTTCGAAACATTCATACCTGCTAATAATTTTCGACATTTTTTTCAGAATTTCAAATTCAAATTTGTTTGTTTTCGAAGTAGTTTTTAGCATTATACTCGTACTTCAAAAATAAATGCCCTATAATAAACTTTGACAAGTCTACGTTAGTTCTCACTTCATTTTCGATGCACTCAAAAAGGTAATATTTTTTACTAAAAAACTCTTCTGTTTAGATTAAGAAAATTGATTTTTCAATCTTGTTGAATATCTTCCGTATTGCTGATCCCGGCCTTGTGGAAGTAGAAGTTTTCTTCTGATCGCCTGGCTTAGTTGTCAGAAGAGGATTTAAAATCGTTGAATTTAATTCTTTCTGTTCTTCGTTTTTTGTTTTGCAGCTGCATCTTTTCTCTTGGTTCTTTTGTGGTTAAATTTAACTCTCCAGTAATTAAGCATGTTCGAACTTTTACCAGAAACGCACTAACATTAAAATCTCTTAATTAACATTACTCGTGACGCTTTCGCGTTCACTAATTAAAATAACTTAACTTTGAACTTACTCTGCTTGGGCAGCATGTGGCCCCTTTAAGAAAAGTGGGTCTGGTACCTTGAGCTTATTTCTCTGTATTAAAAAGCAATCTTTCTGCGCCTTAAATTCTTCGACCCGGCTCTTGCAGCCTCTTGAATAGGTATTTAATATTCAATATAATTAATTGTCAATCATTTATTAGAATCTAGTCGAGATATATATATATTATATATATTCCTGAAATTTTGAAATCTTGAATTCAGTTTGGATATTTAGCAAATCTACGACCAGACTTCTTAAAGACTTGCGTCTCCTTATTCAGAACGACTTTTAACTTCCTACCGGCGTACTATGCTGAAGACCGGCCTCGTCCATTGGTTGTCTTGTACTTTGGCAAAGTTACGTAATTGAAACTAACCTAAAGGATCGTCGGTCTCCGTTTTAAAGAACCCTGTGATGAACTACTACAGAGGACGCTGCTGTGCGTACTGCTGGAATCCTCAGGATGCGCCTAACTTGAGTGCTGTTACTCTGTTTGTACATCTCGGGAAAGCAACTCGCTGCTGTTTTCTAGCTTGCGTTCTGTTGACTAAAATAAACGTTCGAACAGTTGCCCTCAAGTTTTATATCCTAAAAATCTATAAGTGAGTTGATCGTTTGTGTGAGTAATTTTTGATTGGAAAGAAGTAAAAAAAATTGCCAATGGAGAACAATGTTACCAGATTTTTTGGTAATTTACACTTTTATAAAGTAATTGTGGTGAACTGTGCCTTAAGTGGTAGTTTACTATACTACTTGCATTTATTTGGCCTTAATTTTGGGCTTGATGTATGGGGTCCCATTGCATATTTTCAAAGAATATTTTTCTTCGGCAACATGCCGAGCGTTATTTCACTTCTGAAGCATTATTTCAGGTGCTCGCAATAAATTTTGAACTTTAGCATCGCTTCACGTTCAAATTGCAGAATAAATAACGCTCAATGGCCTAAATTCAGATTTTCAAACCTATTGTAAGGTGAATCAACTGTTTGAACTGAATGGGATTCAAATCTCAAATTTCCTAAATTCAACCATGAAATCCAACTGATAATGAAGAAATAAAAAAAACACTAACGACATACGATATGAGATTTATTCTTATATCTTAACAGTAATTGTTGGAGCAAAAATTGTTCAGGGATAATTTTCTCTGACAACAGCGCCCTGCAGAAAATTGCCTACCGACAGCTGCACCCGCAGGACAACATTGCCTCTCACACAATTGACTGCCCTTCTTTCCGGAGACCTGCCCACGAGTTCCAAACGTCTTGTAATTACGTTTGTTGAGTTGCTGTTCAACCCAACTTCCTAACTGAACGCAAGCTCACATAACGCAATCGAACCTATCATGATCGAAAACATGGGCTTTTCGAATGTGGAAATTCTGCATTTTATTCGATCACGGTGCTTGAGTTATTATGTGATCCTTCAATGTTTAGTGTTATTTTATCTCAGTATAAAGGTGAACATTTGAAATATTCAGGAAAATTGGATCCAAATAATTGGACGGGAAGGTATTTATGTCCGGGACAGTTGTCTAGGAAGCGGATTGTCCTGTTGCCATGAAGATAAAATGAGCAAATTTTTTCCATAAAAATAAATAATGAGATAGAACCAGTACGTTGTCAAAGGACTGAGCATGTTGAAAAAATTTATTTGTCTTTAGAATAAGAGTAGAAATGACTTGATACGGTCATTAAGAATATTGTACAATTTGGGAGATAGAGTTGAGGGTTCCAGATATAATTAAGGAAATGCTCTGGGAAATGTCAACCAAAATTATTCTTCAAATTCTATCCAGTGAGTAGAAGGTACAATAACTGGAATGTATTGAGGTAGTTACGAATTATTTTTTCACTCCCCTGCTTAAATAGCACTTCCGTTCGTAGAATAATTATTCTTTGAACACTGCTTTCTAATGCATGTGAATACGCTTTGCCATTTACATAAAGCTTGAAATTAGCAGTAGAAATGATTCAGTGAACAAAATATTATTGAAGACTCTTCAATGAGTAATCGTGAACTTCTGGTCAGTGTATGATACTTACTACATCAATGATGCTGTGGAGGCTGAGTCCAAATACAACGGAGAGGGGCTCAGAGGAGTTGCGGGCGGGGCGCACGGACGGGTCGTAGTTGGCCATAAGGTACCGAGTTAGGCGGTACTCTTGTTCGTCTGCCCAAGTTCCTGAAGAATTAAAACGAATTATTGTTCCCCAAAAATAAAGAATTGAGGTACAACATATTTTTAAGAAAAGTTGAAAAGAAAAAATTACCTTGATATCTCTATAGCATCAATGATCCTTCATAATATTACACTGTTGTTGCTTGCTTGTTTAGTCAGTCTCTCTGGTACACTCTTAAGGATGCCCAATGACCAAATCTGTCGTACGAATTTAACCAGTACACCAATACACGACTAGTTTGATAGGTGGTACTACTACGTCGGACATATTGGTTCGTTATCTAAATATCGAAAACCGTCATTTACCGAGTATCGTCATATTGGGAAATATCGAGTACCGTCATTATTGACTCGCAGTGTTCACTAGTATGGTAAAAAATGTAATTAGTTTTGACATTCATTTTTGCTCATTTTGTAGCTGTGATTGCTGGTGAAAAATATCTCATTTTGAATTTTATTTTTAATGCTCCACCTTGCGAACAATACGGTAAATTTGCACAGAATTCAATTTTCACAAGAAAAATGTGATTTTCAAAATATCAGACTATATCATTGGAATTGGTGTGGTATGAAGGTGTTTAAATAATGGAACTTTTTTCATGAGAAGAATAAATTATGATGCTGCTACTGAACACATTATACGTTAATATAAGATGTAGAATCTTTTTCGAGAGTTATATCTACTAGCATAAATGCTTTAGTTACTCAAACATTCTCAATTTTCGGTTTCAATGCACGTAGGTATACATAGTATCCATTACCGCACATTAATCGTGTATGAAATCAGATGATCAAACTTTGGCGAGCGAAGGTATCAAGTTGAAGCTTCCGCACCGATACGATACTCGCAATGGTCCCCAATTGAAAATCAAGTACGTGTCGCCGGTGGATTAAGGACGTGAAAGTCGATTATACATGACAATTCATAGTTGACCGTGGATAACTTGAGGGTGCAAAGTCTTCAGTTGGTTAGGAGCCGTAATATCTGAGAACGGCCATCCGTTATTTACAGCCTTACAAATGTGTCCTGCCGGTGCTGTGCTGCAGGTAGTGTGCTGCAGCGAATTGTCGCCGTGCGTATAATGGATGGACGTCACCCATCGAACGCGTTATGACATTGTTGCGTACACTGCATTATGCTAGAAACAATATGTCGAAAAATTTATTGAACATTCATAGTACTCCCAAAATATTCATAGCAAAGTAAATGAACACTTCACTATACTAAACAATAACAAAATGGGCATTTACTTTCGCTCACTTATGTGCTTACCATTGCTATGAGTGTATTTTTAATTCATTCTTCAACGAAATGCCGAACCTCATGCAGCTGAAACAGTTTGATAAATCAAGCGGGAGTTACAGTAGCTAATATGCTTAATTTCACGATCAGTTTTATTACTCGGTCTTTCCAAACTGTCATGAAAGATTGTCTATTGAGTTTTTTTGGATATTTGAATTTTGAAAATTAGTATATTTATTAGTAGTGTATACTAATTTTGGTACATTTAATTATTAGCATATTTAGCACAATTAGTCATCAAATTTTTAACTTTAATCGTAAAAAAGGATTTAGTCGTTTCGTGCGTTTTAAACATGTCCCATCCCCCTGACCTTAGAACAAAATCTAAAGATCAGCTGTTATTTTTACTCAAATTAAAAAAAAGATTTCATCATCAAAGAAATGTATTGAAAATACCGAAAACAGATTTAATGACATATATATGTCTAGAAAAGAAATTTGCGCGTGATTTATCAAGGGTTCGGTGAACACGAGGGTGATGAATAATAGAACGTCTATGAATTGAAGACGAATTGAGGATTAATCTACAAATTACCCTAGTGTCAGGCCGCACAGGGGTTGTCGAGCCTTTTTGTGTTAGTTACCCATAATCCCAAGTATTTTCTTTATGTGTCCAGCTCCCTGAACGCCGACTTGTCGGTTTCTCTGCGCTGATGTTGCGTCTGCGCATTTACTTTAGTTAGCCCTTAAATATCATCTGTATTACATGTCGATATTCCAATGTTTCTTTGATTACCTAGCTAAGTAAGACTAATATTTTAAATGCAATTTTGAGTGTTATACCCTGCTATGCAGTAGCTCATGTCTGTGCGCACTATTGTTGCAATAGAAAATAAATCACTGTCTTTGTTAAAATATATCAGTGTATGTAATAGGGACTGCAAAGAAGTTCAGCATTAAACAAGTCACACCCTGAGGTCAAAAGAGTTTCCCTTTCTCCTTAGTGATACAGGCTTTAGTCTCATACGACACCTCGCCTATTAAGGGAATTAAGCAGCCACCTCGGAAGGACGAACTATTGCGAATTCGGATTTGACAGCCTCCAGTATTTGGGTCATCAACTGAGCAGTAATCAGATCCAGCCTCTGGAGAACCGAGTCGAAGCCTTAAAATCAGCTCCACTCCCAAAAACAAAACGGGAGCTCCGAAGTTTTCTCGGTACAGTTGGGTACTACCAACAGTACATCCCTAACTACTCTCAACTGACATCTAAACTCCATGATTTCCTAAAGAAGAACTCCCCAGAACAAATGCCTTGGACCGATACCACAGAAGATCTGTTCGAAAGTTTGAAGACAGCGTTAGTCAAGAGACCGGTCTTACAGTTACCAGACCCCAGATGTCCTTTCATTCTGAGGACAGATGCCTCCCAAACTGGACTTGGAGCAGCTCTCCTCCAGCCAAGCAAACGAGACTTCCGTCACTACGCACCCGTAGCATATGCTTCACGTCGACTGAGAGGAGCAGAAATAAACCATTCTACCATTGAAAAAGAAGCGTTAAGCATCTACTGGGCTCTACAGAAGTTTGAGGTCTACCTGTATGGACGAGAATTTGTGTAACAAACCGACCATCGACCGCTCCTTTATTTGCAACAGGCAGAAAAGTTGAACCCCCGATTGAAACGGTGGGCTTTGTATTTCAGCCTTTTCAGGTTCCGAGCAGAACACCTTTCGGGGGTCGACAACCACCTTGCGGATTTCCTGTCTCGGCTACCGTTGCAGAGACACCCTCCCCCGGGCGTGTCAGGCCGCACAGGGGTTGTCGAGCCTTTTTGTGTTAGGTACCTATAATCCCAAGTATTTTCTTTATGTGTCCAGCTCCCTGAACGCCGACTTGTCTGTTTCTCTGCGCTGATGTTGCGTCTGCGCATTTACTTTAGTTAGCCCTTAAATATCATTTGTATTACATGTCGATATTCCAATGTTTCTTTGATTACCTAGGCAAGTAAGACTAATATTTTAAATGCAATTTTGAGTGTTATACCCTGTTATGCAGTAGATCATGTCTGTGCGCACTATTGTTGCAATAGAAAATAAATCAGTCTTTGTTAAAATATATCAGTGTATGTAATAGGGACTGCAAAGAGATTCAGCATTAAACAAGTCACACCCTGAGGTCAAAAGAGTTTCCTTTCTCCTTATTGATAGAGGCTTTAGTCTCAAACGAGACCTCGCCTAATAAGGGGTTCAAGGAGCCACCTCGGAAGGACGAACTATTGCGAATTCGGATTTGACAGCCTCCAGTATTTGGGTCATCAACTGAGCAGTAATCAGATCCAGCCTCTGGAGAACCGAGTCGAAGCCTTAAAATCAGCTCCACTCCCAAAAACAAAACGGGAGCTCCGAAGTTTTCTCGGTACAGTTGGGTACTACCAACAGTACATCCCTAACTACTCTCAACTGACATCTAAACTCCATGATTTCCTAAAGAAGAACTCCCCAGAACAAATGCCTTGGACCGAAACCACAGAAGATCTGTTCGAAAGTTTGAAGACAGCGTTAGTCAAGAGACCGGTCTTACAGTTACCAGACCCCAGATGTCCTTTCATTCTGAGGACAGATGCCTCCCAAACTGGACTTGGAGCAGCTCTACTCCAGCCAAGCAAACGAGACTTCCGTCACTACGCACCCGTAGCATATGCTTCACGTCGACTGAGAGGAGCAGAAATAAACCATTCTACCATTGAAAAAGAAGCGTTAAGCATCTACTGGGCTCTACAGAAGTTTGAGGTCTACCTGTATGGACGAGAATTTGTGTAACAAACCGACCATCGACCGCTCCTTTATTTGCAACAGGCAGAAAAGTTGAACCCCCGATTGAAACGGTGGGCTTTGTATTTCAGCCTTTTCAGGTTCCGAGCAGAACACCTTTCGGGGGTCGACAACCACCTTGCGGATTTCCTGTCTCGGCTACCGTTGCAGAGACACCCTCCCCCGGGCGTGTCAGGCCGCACAGGGTTGTCGAGCCTTTTTGTGTTAGTTACCTATAATCCCAAGTATTTTCTTTATGTGTCCAGCTCCCTGAACGCCGACTTGTCTGTTTCTCTGCGCTGATGTTGCGTCTGCGCATTTACTTTAGTTAGCCCTTAAATATCATTTGTATTACATGTCGATATTCCAATGTTTCTTTGATTACCTAGGCAAGTAAGACTAATATTTTAAATGCAATTTTGAGTGTTATACCCTTTTATGCAGTAGATCATGTCTGTGCGCACTATTGTTGCTATAGAAAATAAATCAGTCTTTGTTAAAATATATCAGTGTATGGAATAGGGACTGCAAAGAGATTCAGCATTAAACAAGTCACACCCTGAGGTCAAAAGAGTTTCCTTTCTCCTTATTGATAGAGGCTTTAGTCTCAAACGACACCTCGCCTAATAAGGGGTTGAAGGAGCCACCTCGGAAGGACGAACTATTGCGAATTCGGATTTGACAGCCTCCAGTATTTGGGTCATCAACTGAGCAGTAATCAGATCCAGCCTCTGGAGAACCGAGTCGAAGCCTTAAAATCAGCTCCACTCCCAAAAACAAAACGGGAGCTCCGAAGTTTTCTCGGTACAGTTGGGTACTACCAACAGTACATCCCTAACTACTCTCAACTGACATCTAAACTCCATGATTTCCTAAAGAAGAACTCCCCAGAACAAATGCCTTGGACCGAAACCACAGAAGATCTGTTCGAAAGTTTGAAGACAGCGTTAGTCAAGAGACCGGTCTTACAGTTACCAGACCCCAGATGTCCTTTCATTCTGAGGACAGATGCCTCCAACACTGGACTTGGAGCAGCTCTCCTCCAGCCAAGCAAACGAGACTTCCGTCACTACGCACCCGTAGCATATGCTTCACGTCGACTGAGAGGAGCAGAAATAAACCATTCTACCATTGAAAAAGAAGCGTTAAGCATCTACTGGGCTCTACAGAAGTTTGAGGTCTACCTGTATGGACGAGAATTTGTGTAACAAACCGACCATCGACCGCTCCTTTATTTGCAACAGGCAGAAAAGTTGAACCCCCGATTGAAACGGTGGGCTTTGTATTTCAGCCTTTTCAGGTTCCGAGCAGAACACCTTTCGGGGGTCGACAACCACCTTGCGGATTTCCTGTCTCGGCTACCGTTGCAGAGACACCCTCCCCCGGGCGTGTCAGGCCGCACAGGGGTTGTCGAGCCTTTTTGTGTTAGTTACCTATAATCCCAAGTATTTTCTTTATGTGTCCAGCTCCCTGAACGCCGACTTGTCTGTTTCTCTGCGCTGATGCTGCGTCTGCGCATTTACTTTAGTTAGCCCTTAAATATCATTTGTATTACATGTCGATATTCCAATGTTTCTTTGATTACCTAGGCAAGTAAGACTAATATTTTAAATGCAATTTTGAGTGTTATACCCTTTTATGCAGTAGATCATGTCTGTGCGCACTATTGTTGCAATAGAAAATAAATCAGTCTTTGTTAAAATATATCAGTGTATGGAATAGGGACTGCAAAGAGATTCAGCATTAAACAAGTCACACCCTGAGGTCAAAAGAGTTTCCTTTCTCCTTATTGATAGAGGCTTTAGTCTCAAACGACACCTCGCCTAATAAGGGGTTCAAGGAGCCACCTCGGAAGGACGAACTATTGCGAATTCGGATTTGACAGCCTCCAGTATTTGGCTCATCAACTGAGCAGTAATCAGATCCAGCCTCTGGAGAACCGAGTCGAAGCCTTAAAATCAGCTCCACTCCCAAAAACAAAACGGGAGCTCCGAAGTTTTCTCGGTACAGTTGGGTACTACCAACAGTACATCCCTAACTACTCTCAACTGACATCTAAACTCCATGATTTCCTAAAGAAGAACTCCCCAGAACAAATGCCTTGGACCGAAACCACAGAAGATCTGTTCGAAAGTTTGAAGACAGCGTTAGTCAAGAGACCGGTCTTACAGTTACCAGACCCCAGATGTCCTTTCATTCTGAGGACAGATGCCTCCAACACTGGACTTGGAGCAGCTCTCCTCCAGCCAAGCAAACGAGACTTCCGTCACTACGCACCCGTAGCATATGCTTCACGTCGACTGAGAGGAGCAGAAATAAACCATTCTACCATTGAAAAAGAAGCGTTAAGCATCTACTGGGCTCTACAGAAGTTTGAGGTCTACCTGTATGGACGAGAATTTGTGTAACAAACCGACCATCGACCGCTCCTTTATTTGCAACAGGCAGAAAAGTTGAACCCCCGATTGAAACGGTGGGCTTTGTATTTCAGCCTTTTCAGGTTCCGAGCAGAACACCTTTCGGGGGTCGACAACCACCTTGCGGATTTCCTGTCTCGGCTACCGTTGCAGAGACACCCTCCCCCGGGCGTGTCAGGCCGCACAGGGGTTGTCGAGCCTTTTTGTGTTAGTTACCTATAATCCCAAGTATTTTCTTTATGTGTCCAGCTCCTTGAACGCCGACTTGTCTGTTTCTCTGCGCTGATGTTGCGTCTGCGCATTTACTTTAGTTAGCCCTTAAATATCATTTGTATTACATGTCGATATTCCAATGTTTCTTTGATTACCTAGGCAAGTAAGACTAATATTTTAAATGCAATTTTGAGTGTTATACCCTGTTATGCAGTAGATCATGTCTGTGCGCACTATTGTTGCAATAGAAAATAAATCAGTCTTTGTTAAAATATATCAGTGTATGTAATAGGGACTGCAAAGAGATTCAGCATTAAACAAGTCACACCCTGAGGTCAAAAGAGTTTCCTTTCTCCTTATTGATAGAGGCTTTAGTCTCAAACGACACCTCGCCTAATAAGGGGTTCAAGGAGCCACCTCGGAAGGACGAACTATTTCGCATAGTTTTGTCGATTAGGAAGATGCTGTCGCAGTTCGGCACTAACAGAATTCACTTCTGTTGCCCTAGCGGTCTCATACGGCGCAGACAGTTGCTTGTCTTCCTAACGGTACCGCCGTAGTTCGGCACAAAATGGAATTTACTTCCGTTGCCCTAGCGGACTGAATACGGCGTAGGCGGTACCCACACACACCTTACTCTAGCGGTACCACCGTAGTTCGGCACAAAACAGAATTTACTTCTGTTGCCCTAGCGGACTGAATACGGCGCAGGTGGTACCCACACAAACCTCACCCCACACACACACAACGGTACTGCCGTAGTTTGACACTAACAGAATTTAATTCTGTTGCCCTAGCGGACTGATAACGGCGTAGGCGGTACCCACACAAACCTCAGGAAGGGCAGCTGCAAAGAAAAAGCTAGCGCCCCGGAAAAAGGTAGCTGCACGAAAGACAGCCTCCCTTTTCCACGAACCCCCACGTCGACCGCACGACGGTATCGACACCTAGCCTTGCCAGTTTAATTAAATTAGAATTAAAAAGCATAAAGGCATAATCAAATGTACCCTTACATCCCTGCATACACACGTGAAATCCGTCCAGTATTTTGTATTCTTCCAAAAAATTGTTTCGAACATTCAAACGTTACTGTCCGTTAGTCAATTTACCCTAAAAATTTGATCTATGAGCTCGTTTAAGGGGATCATCCCAGGCCCCTGCCAGGCCCCTGTTGGTCCGGAAGAAATGCTTCAAAGGTTCTAAAACTGTCTTTGGCTTTGTTCTAGCATAACAACTCAGTGACGAGTCTTCTTTTGAAATATCCCTTAAAATGTACCAAAAACTAGTTTTTAGTAAAAAAATAAAGCCTAAATCGAAAAAGGTGCATGAGCAAAAAAAAGTTTACTTCCAAGAAATACATATATTGGCCAAATTTCAAATGAATCGGATGTAAATAGTCAAAATCTTGGGATGATCCCCTTGAAGCACTTGTGACTCTATCTCTCAGTTCGTGACAGTGAGTCGCACTGGCAGTTAGTGACTTTCGTAAGGTCGCGATTGGTGTTGTAACAGTGTTCTTCATAATAATTGCGTTAGATAAATTGTGAAGTAATATTGCATCAGTTGTTTAACTCATATTTATTAATGTTTAATTGATTATGAATCTGGATATTGCTGTGATCGACTTTTACTCTCATCCTTAGATCTTTCTCGTCGGTAGGCGAGCTCAGATTGTTTCAAATTTTTAAATTTAGTTATGTTAAGGGTTGTTCGTCCGACAGTTTTGAAAGTAGAGCAGTGGAGTTTACAACAAAGTACTTTGGATTGATTACTGAACAACCTTAGAAAACAGTTTACATTTACTTCATTCATTTTCAAGTTACATTCATGAACATTGGAAGCATGGAGAAGATAGAATTGAATTTTGAACTCAATTTAAGTATTATAGTTCTAGTGGAGACTTTCGTAAATAAAAATATCGGGAATCAACTATGTTTAATGTCTCTTTCCTCATGATTTGTTACATTTTCTTGAATGATCGAAACAGTTTTTCTTGCCTAATTATTTTTGGGTTATAAACACAACTGAATGAGCTCAATTGTTTTCCATTTTTGAGTTGCGATAATTGGTGTACAAAATTATTTTTATGATCCACTTGGCATCCTGTGTGGTGGCACATGTTGCTAGGCACGGATGTCCTATGTGCGAACACACCTTCTCTATAGATTCATCATGTGTGTGTCCGTTCTAATTGGTCTCTTCATTATCCCCTCTCCTGACAATACCTTTGTTGTGAATATGGAGGCTTAAATTGATTTCTGTATATAATAATCTTGAAAATTTGTCTGCGAGATTTTCGAATAAATATAAATTTGAGATTTTAACTCATGTGTTACAGAGTGGCCACAAAGACTGGATCTCGTTTCAAATGTGTATTGATGTCAAAATAAACTATTTATTCTCACCATATCAATATGTGTAATTGAATGATGACCTTAAGCAAAATAAGTTCAATATGTTCTTTGCAGTGTTTTGCATCAGTGCCAACAAGAATAGCAAGAACGCTAGTGATAACCAAAAATAAGAGTTTGAAATGAAAAATTGCTTGCCTTACATATGTATCATGGCCAAATAAAAGTCCTGCTTAGAATAACTCTTGCACGTTTGAGATTTCGCACTCTTACACGGTCCGAGAGAGAAATGCAGTTGGGTCATTTTATATTGTAATAAGTTTTGGTTTTGTTTTTTACAATGACAATTTTTTATTCTTTTTTAAACCATTCTCCTGTTTTATTTGTTTTCCAAGATTTGTAGTTCTTAGCATTGAGTCTGGGCAACAGTACACTCTTTCATTATCGTTTGAGGGTATGGTTCATTGTAAATACTTTGTATGTAGATCATTGCACTAACTAATAATGCTTTAATTTGTTTCTAAAACTCCATCAGTAATGCAAAAAAATTATTTTGTGCTTTTTCATCTCATATTTTTCATTTGGTTCTCTAATGGGAAGTTTTTCTGCGTTTGAACTTTCCGAAAAAAATCTTACGAATCCAGCAAATAAACAAGCACATTAAGTAAATTTTTTATGCCGACTTATGTAGTTTGTGAATATTTTTATTTTGCAAAAAACTATTTGTTGGTGCATGTTCATTGGTCACTGAGCTGAGATAGGGGTTTTGAAAGCTTATATTGCAACTTAAATTAAATTTTTTATGTTTCTTAATTGTATTCAACATATTCCCAGCAGGCAAATCGTTTCTATATTGTCTAAAAAATTTAGTGAAATATTTTTTGAAGATGACTCTTGGCAAGTAGGGCCAATAAAATGGCTGTCACTGATAAGTGAAGGAATTCATGTGGCTTGGTCAACTGCTAGAAACGTAATGTATATTTATATATATAATGTGAGGGTTGAAAGGGGCTCTGTATACTTGACTTGATACTTTTAAATCAACAAATTAAAATAAAGTATGATATATTTCACTGATTCAAGGTTTACTTTTATTCATTGATATATAGGTGCATCAATAAAATATATAAAGTTAATGAGCGTTGAAAGGAAACTCAGTGCACTTGACTTGATATATTTGTATACCAAGAAAAATAAATCAACCATGGTATATTTTATTGGTTTAAGCTTTATTTTTATTTATTGATATATTGATTTACATGATGAATAATATGTACAATGTGCACGAGCGTTGAGAGGGAACTCTGTATACTTGACTTGATATATCTATACATCAAAAAATGCAAATAAAAATATTTTATTGTTCTATTTCTTGATACACAGATATTTAAAAGAAATATATATATATATATTAATATATGCAGGGTGTTGTGCAATTCAATGCACAAACTTCAACCAGGCACAGAAAATTGCAAAATAAAATGATTTTCATTAGCGACAGAAACCTCAAAACTCCTTCGTTTTCGAGAAATGATGCCCTTAAATAAGTTTAGATTCCCGTAGGAATAGGCTCAACATGCAACGAACGAGAAAAATCCAACTTTTACGCAAGCTGTTGGCGCGCACTTCATGCTATTCTTACGGGAATCTAAAATTATTTAAGGTCATCATTTCTCGAAAACGAAGGAGTTTTTAGATTTTTGTCACTCATGAAAATCGTTTCATTTTTGCATTTTTCTGTACATGGGTAAAATGAAAAAAGTCGAATTACAAAAACCCTGTATATATATATATATATATATATAATGTAGATGATCGTTGAAAGAAAACTCTGTGATATAGCAATAACATTCCCATGTTTATTCTTCTACGTAGAAGGTATTTGTTTGTTACATGAAGTATTTTAGACGGATTGGAATTTTACATAAAATTCTAGTATTATTCTGGTGTTCCAGTGATGGGAAGGCTGCGATTAATGAAAGTAAGTCATCCGAGGGGCTTTCGGGCCCAATGGGTCATTTTTGTTTCTTTGTTGAAAATGAATCCTTAGGTGGTGGGCTATTGTTCCCTAAAATTTTATGGGGCTACGGGCACTAGATCCCCTCCCGGGGTGTGTAAGGAGCCTGAAAGTCATGAATTTTTGACCCCATATAAAAAGAAAACAGAAAGAAAAATCAAAAATCTGACTATTTAAGTATGTTAGTACTGTTTTAATGATTTCAGAACTGTCTTTGGTTTTGTCGTAGCATGAAAACTCGGTGTCTTGTATTCATTTGATATATCATATAAAATGACATAAAAATAAATATTTCTATTTTCTGAAAAACTAAGGCATCAATCGAAAAAATGAATAGATCAATGTGTCTTTCTTTTTAAAAATTACAAATAATGGATTATTTCATAAGAATCAGTACACAAATAAATAATTGTCATTCTTCAAGAAATGAAAAATGATAATTATTTTAAATAAGTTATACATGTAATTTACAATTGACAGTGTAAATATAAAATTAGGCGTGGAGAATATAAAAAATATGAAAACAGCATTGAAGTACAAAAACTGTCCATTATATTACACTTCAACAAAAAATTTTGTTTATGGCCAATACTCAAAACCCCTCATTTTCAACATTCAATAGAATAGAAGTCAGTGAGTTTTTATGCAAGGAAAAAAAGATAGTTTTAGAATCCTTGGATCAAATCTAACAAACAAATGGATTCCGTTTTCTAATATTTACATTCAATTTTTTTTATCACAGTTCAAACAAAAAAATTTGTAGAATTTAGTTAGTGATAAAAAATCGCAAATCAAAAGATAAAAACAGGAAATATAAAATTCAGATCCATTAGTTTGTTATAAATGTTACCAGGATTTCAAAACTGTCTTTGAATTTCTTGTAGCGTTAAAAACTCATTGGCTTCTATTCATTAGAAATATTCGCATAAATGAACAAAAAACAAACATTTCAAATTTTCTATATAACTAAGACTTAATCGAAGAATTTACACGAGTAAAATATGTTTATTTTCAAAAAATACATATAGTTGCTAAATTTCAGACAAATCAGGTCAATTTTTATAACTCACTCGGATGTCCCCCTTAACTCATGTTTTTAAATATTTAAAATCCCACTTGCACGTGCATCGATCTCATTGGATGTACAATATTGTACTGAGTTTATTGAGTACATTCACAATGCATCAAATGTAAATGTACGAGTATTGTAAGATCTAAAACGTCCAGTGTAAAGTAAGCGCGTATTTGCGTTTTGTCCCTCTGTCCACGATCTCCATAACGCCAACACATGTCCGAGTTCATTCTAGCCTCTGCGCACCAGCAAACTGTTTGAAGCGCTTCAACCTTTCCTTCCCTACCTGAAAACAGCGGTGGCTCCGTTCGGGAGCCACATAGTATCCCCAGTATATGTCGTAAGGCCCACAGAAGAATTTTATCAAGAAGATTGTAAAGGAGCATAAAATATTGTGAAGAAGACCTGGCGAAGTCTTAACTTGAGTTTACTACAGTGTATCAACACGGCGGAGAAGAATAATTGAGAAGCAATCAAGAAAACTACAGAGCAACAAGAAGCCGAGAAGAAGAGAAAGCCAGAGAAAGAAGAAACCGAGAATATGAAGGGCCAACGGAAAGGAGCACTCGTGTGAATATCAGCTAATCAGCATCTTCAACGACTACGATAAGATCTGAATCTGGAGGATCTGGTTGTATCCGAAAGAGCATTTGGGAGGTCTAGCATTGAGGCCATGTTGAGCAAGGGCGGCTAGCAATTATTGGTCTAGCTCTAGAGCGATGAAGCGATTTTCTGGGAGGTCGTTCTGGAGCGTGAAACTGGCACGTATGACATGAGTAGCTATACTGGATTACGTCCTTGCTTAGGAGAGGCCAGTTAAAGTAACATTCAATTCTTTTCAATCTTATATTGTGAGTAATGACCTGCTAAGGGATTATTGCTACGAGTTAGGAGGCTGATGGGCTATTTTAGAGGGTTTTTCGATAGAGAACTTCTTTGTGAAGCTCGTACGTAACGATTCTGTCATCCCTCTGAGTTTTATCGGTTCTATCATCTGCCTTTTTGAAGAAAAATTTCAAAGTAGCAGTTTCGTTGTAGTTTAATTGACTCTTCTTTGTTAGTTTGCGGCTGTTTTGGTTCTTCAAATTTGCGCGTTTTCTTCTCTCTTAGCGCTCGCTCTGGTGGTGGCATGGGAGTTTTCGATTATGATAGGAGGTGTAGGTTCTTCCGTTGGTGCTTCTTCAAAAGATGTAGTTCCTGGCACACGTCCTAGGATTACTATGATTGAAGGATTATCCACCACTACGACTGTGATGTTGCCTCGGTAGTATGGGCAATTGAGTTTTACGTTGGCTGAAGGTGCTTCGAAAGTTTGACTGTTAGCTAATTTGATGGTTATTTTGTTTTTAGACATAGTTTGTTCTAGCACTAGTGTTTTCTTTACAAATACGGCTGTGGCTCCTCCGTCCAGCAATATTTCGACCGGATGGTCATTGAGTTGGCCCTGTCACTTTTTCAATTCTCCTAATAATGCTTCGGTTGTATCCGCAGCATGATTGCATTCAACTGGTGGCAGGGTGCATTCTGGGGACTCCTTTTCGATATTATTCATATGGGCAGTAGGTTTTGCCGCATTTCCTTCACTTCGGGGAGAGTTATTTTGCTGTGATTGCAGGTTAGGTACTCGGCAGTGCGCACTAGACTGATTTGGGTTTTCTCCATCGTGATCACAGTAGAAAGGTCTCCAGTTCATCGGTGGACGGTTAAAATACGAGTAGTTGGGTCTGCCTCCTATTTTAGTTCGTTCAGTTGTCCTTGTTCGAAACTGGAAATTTTGATTATGAAGGTGCAGATCGATACTGGAAATTTTGATGATGGGAAAGTGGAGGTCGGTATTTTCCGGTAGCGAGACTAGAGGATCGAATCGCTTGTGAACTTCTGACAGGTTTTCCCGTTAAAGATTCATGACCGTCGTTTTTGTTATTCGGCGGACGGACGGCTCCCACACAGTTTCTGTAGAGTTGTATGGGGTTGGGCTTGTAGAGAATTGTCTCTTTGTTCAGCTAGCGTCACTAAGGTGTTACCGCTTCTGTCTTTTTGTTGAGTAGCTAGGAAACACGATAAACTGTAGTAGACCCTATCCATGTAATCTTTTTCCACTTGGCTCCCGGTAACCCATGTGTTTAGGAGAACTTCTTCTCACAAAAAACAAAAACAAATGGCTGTCACGTTTGTTGTATGGAAACTAGCTTTATGAAATTTGGCATACGTATGTATTTTTGATAGGGTTATGGATGCGTATCCTAGACTTTTTCAGTTTTCGAATTAATTACTGAGGTAATTGGGAAGAATAGGTGAAAAATAGGTTATTTTCAAAAGCTATCTCCTCCGAAAGTTATCATCGTAGAGCAATGATTCAGGTCTCAATGAATGCTCAAAAAGTTGCTGCATAGATGGACGTTGGTTTGTTTTGAAATACGCAAAAATTTTTTTCAAATTTGAAATCAATTTTTAAAAAATCATGCATTTTTTCGTAGGGTTTTCAATGTAACTAAAAAATTACTGTGAATTGCAAAGCGAACCCACGTCCAGGTATGCAGCAAATATTTGCGCAATAAATGAGACCTAAATTATTGCTCAACGATTATAACTTTTGGAGGAGATAGCGTTTGAACTATTTGCCTTCAACTGTTCTGAAAGCGTATTTTCTACCATTTGCTACTTTTTTCATTTGCAAGCTATATTGCTTGGAAAAATTCATTCAGTGGGTATTCTGAAAGCTATCTAATCATATGAATGTCTTTTCTTATAATTTTTTTGTGGTTCTTTCAAGGAATCGGTACCATAAGGGGTACCATAGATAGGTGTCACCGCTCCAGGAGCGTACGCTGCGGCGTCCTTCTCGATGTGCTCCTCCTCTTCCCCACTTCCTCTACTCCTCCCACGGAGCAAAAAACGTTATGTAGCATTGCGAGATTGTAAAATAAGGACTTCTGTATTGAATAAAGCAGTAGAAAAAAAATTTCAGGGGCGTGGCACATGCATTCGCTCGTCGGCGCTGGCTGCTGATTGGACCCTTGATCCCTTTCCCAACTTCATTTCCCCCACTTACGGTGCTCAGATCGTTCTGGAAATTCGACAGCTTGTTAAGTAAGCATATTTTTAACGAATAAAGCAATAAAAAATACCGGATTCTGGGTATAAGTTCCTTAAGTGCATGTGTTTACCTCCTAATGTATCGGCTCATGTTATCTCCTTCCTCGGGCTTCAAATCAAAGTAGTTACGACGCAATCTTGCGGAAGATATCTTTTACGACTCCAGCAATAGATTTTTAATTTCTCTAAGTTGGTAGCGGTCAACAGCGGGTAATTTCTTGATGAGTATCCTTTTTTCGGCAGTTGCTAGATTTTCTAATGCGATTGCAGCTTCAAATTTAGTGTATTCGAGTGCGTTGCTGTGGGTCTCGAAACGCTGCATAATTTATTGAGTCCCTTCTTGCTCAGTGATATCAGGTATCAGGTTAAATGCAGTGATATCAGGTATTTTAACCAGTTTGGCTTCTGGTGCTCTCGGCTGGTTGAGTTGTTGGAGACGGATTTCATACTCTCGTTGAGCTTGTCTCTCTTGGATTTCTTGAGCCCTTGCACGGTCTTCTCTTTCTAGTTCCTCTCTCTCTCTTTTTTGTTCTGCTGCTTCCCCTAGCACTTGTAGTCGATGAAGGAAGATCTCACGGTAGTTTGGTTGGTCCGGAGTGAGGCCTAGGGCAGTCAGGTATTCTCGCGCACGTTGAACACAATCCATCTTTTTAGATTTTTCTTTTACTTAGTTTTCTGGAAGTCGAGTCCTTCTGCACGGGCGGCAAATTGATGGATAATGTGGATGGTCTTTGTTCGGGTGCCAGCCTTTTGAGAATGTCCCTGTCTTAGGGATACCTGAGGGCGATAAAAAACAGTATTTTCTGAGGCTTTTTATTCCGTTGAAATCTTCCTGATGATCAGGGATAGGAGAGAGTGTCAGATTTTCTGACCTTTATTTATTAAGTATGATTTGTCAACAGTTTTTTTTTCGTTGCTGCCAATAGCTTCGTTTTTTCGGAATTCCAGATTGCTGCGTGGAGAAGCTAAGGCTTTAGATAAGTAGCGAAGTTTACGCTAAATAAATTCAGTAAAAAATCTATTGAGCTAACAAGCTAACGAAAATTTGAAGATCGTGACAAAAGTCCATTTCACAAGTATCACATTTATGATACACGAGCTCAGTTTATTCTAGGAAGGCATTATTTTCCCTCCGTAGTACAGAGGCATCAGTCGACCTATCTTGGCGATGGCTTAATTAACAGTGAGTAGATTCATATGCTTGAATGATAGCGGGGAACAATTGGAAAACATTTTATCTCGAGTTATATTCTTGTGTTTATTCAGACTACAATATGCATATTCATTCCAAATCTATAGTTAGTTTTTTCTAGCAATTCTAGTTTTTTCTTTACAGCTGACCCACCCGAATAGCAAAATGGAACTTGTTAGCTGAAGTAAAATTTGCCAGCTGATTACGAATTGACTCAGAATTGTCAGTATCGCCAAACAGAAAGCTAGGATAAACGGATTTTTGCAGGTTTGTTACGGCTTTTTAATTAACCGTGTAATAACACACCATTACAATTACTATTTTGTTTTATATTGTTTTTTTTCTCAACTTGTGACTATTCCAGCTTAGAGTTTCATTTCCATTGGTATTTATTTTGTTTCAGATCATGTCTGCTTCTTCTAAATATCACCGTGCCTAAAAAAAACTGAATTCTTTTCTTTCATATGTGGTAGTTTCACCATTTCAAGTCAGAAGACGAGTATTAGCATATATGCCAAACAAGCATATTTCACATATTTAAAATGAAACTCGGTGACTAGGACAAGTCAGGGCCCCTTACACAGTGTATACGCAGTGTGCCTAGAGTTTACGGATATGGACCGAACGAACTCGTGCAAATATGCTATTTGGTAGCCCCATGGTTTGGCGTGAGCAAAAAGATCATTCCGCCAACTGCTATTTCTGTTTAGTGAAAATATTAGTACTTTTCAAGGAAAGTAAAATAGAATATTTGAAGCTAGAATACAAAGGCCAGCTAGAATACAAATGCTTCATTCAGCTGAAATTTCACTGACTGTTTTACAACAACTGGAATAATTATTTAAATTTTTTTTAAACCATTTGATATTGAAAAAATGAGTTCGCTTTTCTTGAATTTGTTCCGCGGAATTTGACTGGTGAATTGTATAAGTTGTGTCTTAACGAGTATATTATAGCTTACTTTAACAAAGTGTTGTCGCAAGAAGCTTCTTTTCAATTTCTTGCAGGATAAGTCGTATTTTCTGTGAAAAAATATTTGCAACTGGTTTTTGTACTATTATTTTTTAACAAACAGACAGAATTGAACAGCAACCCGTTTATAATGTTATTTATGGTACTTCACGAATTCCAGCCTAAAATTGCAGCCATCGAAATCCGAGTCTCTGTTTCTGTTTGTTGACTCCTGTGTTAAAGGGGGTCTTTTAGGTTCAAAATCCAAAATTAATCAATTTTCCGTGTTTCAGTTCAACTTGCAAAATAATACGAACTCAAGCTTGCCAAATTCAAATAGTTTAACCTATAATATAATGCTGCAGAGCGCTTCACTTTATGAACAACTGAAAAGCTCAACTTCTGTAATATCCAAATCGCTCATCAACCATTTAATGGTTCAATGAAAGATTCCTGTGATCCAGGCCAATGACTTGTATATCTTCAACGGTGATTCTATACCATCAAAAATGACAATGACGCAGACACTTTACACACTATTAGGTATGTAAACTCTCTGAACCGAACTGATTAGAACTACTACGAAAAACTACGGACTGATTAAAACTGTTATTTTTAAGACAAAATGAGCACTCCTTAGTTCAGTACACTGAAAGCTATGATTGGTGAATTTATAAATGAAATTCTCTTTCCAAAAAATTCTTGAACTGTACTCAGGGAATACGATATTGTCCGAGGAGCCTAATATTTCATGACTGAATTATTAGGGAAACTTCGCCTATCTTTTGACAGAGTGAAAACCGAAAACTGGGTAACCTTACGCAGAATGAAAATGCAGAATGAATGCAATGCAGAATGAAATGCAGAATGAAAATTATTTAGTATATACAGAGACTCCACGGAGTTTCAATGTGCTTCAGAACGTGCTATTGGTGTAAAATAGCCACTTCTGCGTACCTCTCGCTCATTTCAGTTCCTGGTAGCCCAATTGCGCTAGATTATCTTTCGATACTCAACTCACGTTTGGATTTGCGCTAGGTTTGGTTAGGTTAGGTCTGATTAGGGAGACAGTTTTGGATCAAAATCCGATAAACCTCAATTTTTCGTGAATCAGGTCATGTTATAGATAATTTTCTCATGAATCTAACGATATGCCTCTATTCCTTGTTAGTGTGTTTGTTCGTCTGCTCCAGCCTACTGAAGGCCAGCCAAATAGAAAGGAGGGGAGGAGGCCTAATGTTATACAACTTTTTTCCGTAATCTAACGATGTGCTTCATTGCTTTGAGAGTGTGTTCGTTTGTCTGCTACAGCTTGCGAAAAATCAGTCACTTACGTCATTACACAGCCAGGGATCGAGTTTTTCAGGGTCTTTTGAAAACATTATCCTGTTGACGTTTGAAATGTTACTTCTCCCAAAGTTTCAAAGGCACAGAAATAACAAATATATCAACCGATAGGGCTCAAAAAGAGCTAAACTTTAGGTGCATGATTTTTTTCAAACTGTGTAGATTGAAAATTTTAACAAAAATGAAATTTCAAAATTACAATTTTCTTTCGGAAAACAATTGCAAAATTTAACAAATCGAAAACTTTAAATTCAACGTCAATTTTTCTTAAGATAATACATTAAGTTATCTGGAAAGCATCTTGCGGGTTTTGTAAATTTAAAATTGGAGGAGATATAATTTCTAAAAACTAATTTCTCCAGTTTTTTCGTAAAAAGTCCATTTTTAAGTGAGTCCCCGAGTCCAAAAAAGATTGTTGCATCAATTTACCCCTACGTTGAAATTTTCAGAAAAATTTAATGGAATATGACGAACTAAGTTTTACCCTTTGTCGTCAAGCACCCCTCTTCGGCCCCCCAAACGACGAAGCAGGTCTGAGCGTTCAGCAGGCCAAACTTAGCTAAACAGCTCATGATCGAAATGCTTTGGAACGAAAACGAAACATTCTGACTAACTTCAGAACGAAACGTCATCATTTGTTGACTTTGGGAATAGATCTACTCCCATAGTTTTGGAGAGAGAGGAATAGTAAACATATCAATCAATGTAAAAGAGCTAAAAATATGCTGCAATTGATTTTCGATATTCGACTTAGTTAGAAAATTATACGAGACATAAAGTGGGGAAAAAATTCGAGTTTTTTGGAAAAAATTCCTAAAATTCAACCAGTCAAAATATCGAAAATTCAAGTTCGTTATTTTTTTGGTAAACGACTGAAAACTGCTAAGATAAGTTATATTGCAGTAGAGAAGTACTAGCGTAATTGTGTTTGAAATATGAAAGTCAAATTTACTATAGATAAAACGTTAAGAACCGTTAATTTCAGAAACATTGACCATTTAAATGAGCGGTATTATCATTGCTCCATCATAGCCTATTCCTTCTCAATGCTGGTTCAGGAATTTTAATGTGAAATTACGCCTTCTGATCGCAAATTTACGAATGAAACCTGTAATAAGTTATTATTTAAGAGATGTGATTTATCGATCTGCCTGGAATTTACAACTGGGACCTTCATTTTAACGCAGTAATTATCTGGTTCAATGACGTATCTGCCGTGTGGTGAAAGTGCCGAGTTGCGTCTCCTTGATTAGAATGGGCTAGGTAAGATTAGAGAGAGTACAGTTTGATGTGTACTTTTTGGTGCCCTATCAAGGTTTTCTTACTCACCAAACATCAGTCGTGCATTGGTAAAAAAATAATTGCGAGCTGAATTTGGTGCGCTGTGTTCATTCATAGGGCTCATCGAAATGATCAATTTCTCCAAACTTAGTCGTTTGCAATTGCTCTCATTAATTAATTCCTAACGTATAAGTGAAAATCAACTACTATATTTATACATCATGTATTATTTCGAAGTACACCGCTTTCACAGTAAAATTACCATCAGTCAAACGAGTTCCTCTCAACTGTGACTGCGCCACAATCTCAGAAAGTGGTCGAAAAAGAGGTACCACAGAATAAGTGGACTGAATTGGTGTCATGAGAATTTGTTTGCCACAAGTTTCTCCCATGACAGATTTCTATTAGCTTTTGAATTTACAGTAATATTTTCTACCACAATCCCTGGGTAGTCTGTTGACAATGTCCACCAGCTTACAAAGAATGTATTTTCTTTGATTAGTTTACTGTTCTGCGTGAGTTCTCTGACAAAAGATATAATGCCCTACTGCAGTTGTGATAAATCTTGTTCCAGAATTTTGTACCTTTAAAAGTTTTATTAGATTGAGAAAGATAGTATGAAATGAATTATTGAATAATGTGTCGAGTATTTTAAGGAAGTTGTGTAGGATAGGAGTTTGGTATTCTGTCATACACTGTAGAGCAGTGGTTCTTAACCTTTTTTGGCAGTGACCCAAAATCTGTCCGAAATAACTGCCGCGACCCAAGCCTCCGTAACAATAAAAATTTTACCATAATATAGGTGTTCTGACTTGACCGCGGATTTGATATCTTCGCTTCGCGAGTCTGAAATACGGGTTTCAACGGGTACCGAATAATAGACGTACTCTTCAGTTTCTTTATTATGCGAAGATTGCGTCAACTGCACAGTTAGGACATTTTTAGGTTCAAGAATAAAAATAAGAAAAAATTGAGCAAGGCACAAGGAGCATATGACTATTACCAGGTCTTAAGTTTGAACTAACTGGCAGTA
Source organism: Morinoia aosen (assembly GCA_030386875.1). Taxonomy (NCBI): domain Eukaryota; kingdom Metazoa; phylum Arthropoda; class Malacostraca; order Amphipoda; family Talitridae; genus Morinoia; species Morinoia aosen. Next base: position 37,836,951 of record CM059561.1, on the reverse strand, counting down.
CTCCAGATCAACACGTGTTAGTAAAAAATTTTAGTTCCAGAGAATGACAATGCATAGGGTAAGTCCGAAAACTTCCACGTTAAGAACAACTAATAGCACGTCAAATACATAGAAGTGAGCTAGAAAACAGCATGACACGCATCAAATACTGGATTCATTACAAGGGCCAAACAGACCCGGAGATTTACAGGATGTAACACATTAAATACACACAAGTGATCTAGAAAAAAAAGATATTATGCTCCCACGTACTGGATTCATTAGAAGAACTGGGCTAGAGACCCAACAGTAACTGTTCACAGAAAGTAAGTGCTGCTGTGGGCACAGCTCACTCAGAGAAATCTTGACACACCCAGGTGTGACAACCTTGACGCACTCACAGGTCGGGCGAGAATGTAAAGTCACCGCCAGTAAGACAATGAAGTATCGGTTGCCTATTTAGGGGTTTTGTTGATCCAAATTTTACATTTTCAACAAAATGTTCAATTCATATACCATAACAAGTGAATGTAAGCAAATACATGTCTATTTTATCACTATCTCAGTTAATACGATGAAGAAGCGAAAAAAATTAAGTTATTGCTTCCTTTTTTTCACGCATAAACATATGTGTTCAGTTCATTCCAAGATATAAGATATTTACTTCAAGTGACACGTTTCTTGCGTTTTTGGACGATGTGTACCATTAGGTAAATAACTTATTCGCTTACCCGTATGAATTTTTGAAGTTTATCTGCATCAAGATCTTTTTAAAATAAAAATATTTATAATACAAGGTGAAGTGTTATCACGCAATTGTATTTCTCACATATCTCAGAAAGTATTTAAAATCTATTTCCCAATTCTGCTATTTGCAACGTAACCAAACCAACCTTTAACAACCGCATAAACGCGGTGAACGTGTTAATAACTAAAATGCAAGATATTAATGCCGATATACTAGAAGGAACTCACTATGAAAAATTGATATGGCAACACTTTGTTTACGACTCAAGCTTGTCGGTGTAATAAATTAACTTACAGTTTTCAGCAGAATTATGCAGTTAAATTAGACGTGGCCTTTCTTACGAAGATAATGAAGGGTTTGGTAGAATAAAAGCTATTAAGAAATAGCGCATGATGATTGCAATTACCTTCAGTTCGCCAATCACTAATCTATTTATTAAGTACTGAAGTAAATAGCTCATTTGTGTTCCTTCCAACGTCGTGAGAGGCAACCGCAGCTCACGCAGATATCCCGCGGCCTCGCCACCATGCATGCATGCATGCATGCAATGGCATGATTAATTAGTATCGGTCAGCCTGTCTTTGCGGGAAGTCACGCGTGCATGTGTAATCCGCGAAGCACCCATATCCAGCGGACTTTTCGTAAGAAAGTGGTGTCCACTATCTTAGTTGTTTCATTCAAGACCCGAGTGATTTATTTGGTGTATAATTAAAGCCATATGTACTTGTGCACCTGTTAAAACATATTGCATTCAATTACGTAGCAGTGAAGCAGCTAGTGTGGCTTCTTCATTATTTCTGCCCGCCATGATTTTTGTATCCGGGCTAGTTCATTCACTTCATGATGATAACCTGAAAGTCATTCGTTCCAAAGCCTGTTTAATGTTTTGATTTTATTTCATGTCTAAAGAGGATATGTATTTGAGCGTCAAATGTGATTTTTTCTGCATCAGCCGAAATACGGGCTTGTGGGTTGATAGATTACAGGTGACTGATCTTAAGCGTCGTTATGCGACCTTGGCGTTCAAGTTCAAGGTCGCATCCTCGACGGTTCGAAGTTCTTGATCGTTTTCGGAAGGAATAGTGTAATAATTTATGTTTGGCATATAAATAAATGGGTTTGAACTACTGGTTATTAATTTTTAATGATGCAAATGTGTAAAGAAGTAATTAATTAGAATGAACAGCAACAGGGATGAAATACAAAACCATGTGTTACAGTTTCATGTGTGTGGGACATGGATTAACTTTTGCAGTCAAAATCATGTTATTATGTTAAAAGGTATTGAAAGAATAATCAGCAACAGTATTATGATTAGATAAAATCAGATATGATATGATTATTTTAGTGAAAATTATCATTGATATGAAAATTCATTTAAACGCAGCAACGGTATATGTATCTTGCTTTGGGAAATTCATTTATCCAATCATGCTCACGAAATTTTAAGTTCAATATTACATTCAACAATGGCCATGTGTTTAAAAAAATAGCTTTGAAGAAAACCAAACAAGCAGGTATAAAACTATATTACCTGATTTTTTGGACAAGGCTAAAGTTAGCAGTCACACTAAAAGAACCTGGTGAAACCATGAATGTAATTTTTTTTACAATTTTTATTGGCTTTAGTCATATTGTTGAATAGGTCAGTATTGAGTTTAAATGTTGTCAACGAATTTCATAATTTCGTAGGTATAGACAGGTAATATAGTCAATTTTAAGACGTTTCACATGAATGACAATGTGCCCGGAAATGCTTAGTTTTCGAGTTATTCAAGTTTGAAGTTATATGAACGGCGCTTCTGAATGGCCTTATTTGCGCAAAAACAGTCATTGTTTTTGCAATGAAAACTGAAGCTAACCTCTATTACAAACGTAAAGAGGTTGGGTCGTGAGGGGTAGCCACAGTTCTTTTAGTGAAAATTATAAATAAAGGTTTCTAGTGACGCTTGTTTACATCGACTGGAAGATGGCTGCCGCCATGGGCGCCGCCATTTTGGTGCCGATGTAAACAAGATTGCGATCGTCACCCTAACGGGTGGGTTAGAAGCTTTATTTATACTTTTCACTGAAAGAACTGTGGCTACCCCCACGACCCAACCTCTTTACGTTTGTAATAGGGGGTTAGCTTCCGTTATTGATTAAAATACGCTAGCCGCGCGCGCTTCCATGGCGCGCACAAGCCAGCTTCAAAGTTGAATAATTAAAAAATAACGCATCACCGGGCAGAATGTCATTCATGTAAAACGTCTTAAAATCGACTATATTACCTATCTACACCTACGAAATTATGAAATTCGTTGACAACATTAAACTCAATATTGACCGTTGGATAGCCTAACTTTTTTCTTTTTGCTTGCTTTTCACTTAGACTTCAATTGATACTCATTTGGTATGTTCTTTTTCAAAAATATATCCTAATTTGTTTTAAAAAATATTGAAATTTTTTCAGCATTTGAAAATGAATTACAAACAGTGTTCCCTCTATTCTTCCAAGTCCAGATTTATAGCTTCACATGAATATTATTCAACTAAACAGATCATTGGCCCAGTAATGGCTTGATAAAATTATTCTCAGTTCCTTCAACTTGTTCTCGGAGTGAGCCTTCTCCATTAACCAGTGGTTTTGAGTTCACTCAATCAAGGACGAAAACTCATGTAAGTACTACTGCTCATTATATTATTAGTGCTTCAATTTGCTCTGCATGAAATTCTTATTATAATTGATTAATGGATAAGCCTATATTAATTATTAGGTTATTAACTTGTAAATGGTACATAAATTATTGAAAATAGTTTTTCTTCTAATTCAATTTCAGTAGTGTTTACTGATTAGTAGGTATGGGAAAGAAAGGCTTTAACTTAAGCGTAATATAGGACCCAAACATAATGAAGTATTTTGGTTGCACGTGAAAGTATTTCTATTAATTTTCTGTAGTTTGATGTTTGCACAGGTTATTGTTAATGAAAATATCTATAAATAATGACTTTATAGCAGCCCTCTCCAGGACATATATCTACAGAATAGGATATGAGAAGACGGTTCTCAGAAAAAATTGTTATAATGAAATAATTGTGCACAACTTCCAACTCAAAAGTGCTTGATAATCAATGAAAATTTAAATCTTTGTTACAGTCTGCAATTCTTTTTAACATGTTCAGGCTACTGAGGATTTTTTATGCAAACTGAAGAAAAGTACAATTAACTTCTTTGTTATCTTCAAAATAAATGTTTTGACTTTCTGCAAGATATGTGACAGCCAAGTTCAGACTGTATATATATATATATATATATATAGATAATCAAAGCAACAAATATGCTGAACATGGAGTTGCCAGTTTGCTTAAGCAATTCATAATTCATGATGGGAAATTCTTGAAACTAAAATAGATCCAATCAGAAGTTGACCTTGATAAGAAGATGTGGATTGCACTTATGTTTTCTACACAAATAAATGAAGAATGAACATAGTTTAAAGTATAATAGCTTGAATAGGTATGTTAGAAGAAGTACTTTATTATTAATTTCCAACCAATAATTACGTCTGACAATATAAAGTTACTGTCTACATTTCCATGTTCCAGAGTAACAGGAATTAACTAATCGTAAAAATTCGTAAATTTTACCATTGGGTTTCAGTACGTATGTTTCGCGAATTCCGCACACAGCGAAGGCGGGCGAGCATTGACGTTCGTCCACAAAATGAAAATTTTGGCTATCGGATGTTTCACATTGTGATGATGAAAATAAAACACAATAATTGTTAGACGAAAACTCTCTAGGTGAGGAAAAAAATCATGCGAGAGTATATTTTTTTGTTTTTCTTGAATAATAAAATACCCTTAATGTTTTTAGATATGCATTGAATTCGTGGGAATCACTGAGATGAATATCATCGATGCAATGCGAGGTAATCTCATGGTAATATGCAGCTGGAATACTTCAAGTGTCTCGTGAGGTGTCCATACCTCGCCCTGTGAAGACAAGTAAAAAGGTAAGAACTTCATTCTATTGTTATTTTAGCAGTTTTTGTCCCTCAATTATTAAGAAAAAAATGAAAATGAAACATTTGTCTTCTAAAGGCAGTTGTTAAAATAGTCCAAGCGAACGCAAGAATGAAGGCAAAAATTTCATTTGAAAAAAGTGAAAATCATTTGTTGTCATTTCATAATTATTCCTTCATTGTAGAGTTGGCGTGCAGAGTGAAAATTAAATTACTTACACTAATGAAGGAATCCTGGATTTCACTGCTGTCTTGGAGATAAATATTTTTTTTTAACGAATATTGACCTAATGTTAAATCATAACAAGTAATTACCCATCAAGTCAGTCTTCATATGGAAGATATTAGAGATATGAATTTCTAGAAAAATAAGTATTCAAACCCATCATGTTCGTACTACAATGTGAGGAAATTTATCTGAACTCTACGTTATGACTGAAAATGTAGTCGAACGTTATTCTCATAAGCATATCATGGATGTTTATGAACTTACAAACGACCAAGCAAGCATTTAAACAAACTAAATTATAAAAGTTTTATTGTATTCAGGTCAAATTTCTCAAGATTATAAGTGACACACATACTTAAATTTTTATTTTTTCACCCAGGAGCCACTACCGATGATCATCTTCGACGGTCCAAACATTTGGCTCCAGCCACATGCGAGAGACTTGTGGCAGGAGGAGAGGTCTGAGCTTTTGACATAGCAGTCGGGCTTGGAAGTTGCTACGGTTTCGATTGCTGCCATCCTAAATGCTGCTGCGCGACTTTCCATAAGATAAAACTCAGGTAAGTGACAATTGGGTCTCGTCTTCAGACTACACCTTTTCACTTCAAATTAATCTAAGTCAAATTCGAATTAATCCAAGTCAAGTTAGAATAATCCAAGCTTACTTCAAATTAATTCAAGTCAAGTTCAGTTTAATCCAAGTCAAGCTCAATTTGATCCAAGCCAAAGTTAAATTAATCCAAGTGAAATTCAAATTGATATAACCCTAAGGTGGAGTCGAAGTCATTAGCTGTACAACTGTGATTAAATACTTGTTCAGAAAATTTAGGTATTGACTACCCAGTTCTTAATTCAAGGTACACTCCGCATTATACTCCGTCTAACGAAGATAGTGAAATTCACAGCAGTCATGTCCCCAACAAACTTACCTATTTAGTATAAAGTCTTAATTATTCAAACAGTCTCCTTTGTATCATTCATGAACAAAAAATTAAAATTTCAATATAAAGCAGAACTTCCCTTTCTAGTTCCAGATTGCGTTGATCAGCTGATCAAGGTTCAGTGTTGATTAGCTGATCTCTGAGCAGATCAAACAACTCACAGCATAAGTTGTAGGAGGCATTATAAAAGCAATAGGATACTGCTGGGTTACCTCATCTATTGATAGGCCCTTGAGACTTCTTTCTTTCGCGACCACCTTGATTTTCAGTTTTCATATCCTCTTCGTTAACTTTCATGCCTCTTATTTTTCTATTGCAATACTGACCTGCTGTTTTAATGTGCAGGGTACCCTTGGTGGGAATCACTTCGTGCATAAGTTCAATGTTTTTTTAACAGTCGATACTAAATGTTTGTCCCCTCAGAGGGATACAGCTGTTTTATCTATGGGAATCAGCGCTCCCAGGGGTACAATGTGAGGGCCCGAGCTGAGAGTTAGCTAAGTAAGCTTTTTTTTTGTTGGAATAGAATAGGTTTTTGTTTTGTTACGGACCATCTTTTTTCGGTTCACTGCAGTCTTGTTTTTTACCACCTTCTACTTTCTTCTTGAACTTTGATCTTGTTTCATGAACTTCTTTCTCATCTTACTGTTTCTGTGCCTTTTCTGCATAGATTCTACGTTCCCTCAACTCCATACTAGATGGTGCCTTCTTCCTTCCTCTCTTTGGATTGCATTTGTCGCGGATAGGGAGGTTTAAACTAACTATTGATCTAATCTAATCTCCTAAATGTTTGTCTCTTCTCCTTGCTTTCTTTGGATCGCGTATGTTGTGGTTAAGAGAATCTTAATATTAACCGTACGAATAAATTATTAATGAAAATTAATAACTGAACTTCAGCAAGACCAAGTATCTGACCCTACAGATTAATCACACTGTAATGAAGTTGTGTCTACCTATACCATAGATGCTCATCAAAGCAACAGTTTTACTAACATCATATAAAAAATATTTTAAATTTGTTGATAAAAATTCATTGCATGTATTCATACTTGAGCAGAACAGGCTAGCAGGTTCCGGTGCCCGTAACTCGACCAGGAAATGCGACAGCCTCGTCCAGTCCTTATATCCACCAAAAGATCTCGGTATCGCTACCAGTGGCCGTCAACACATCCGAGTCATGGCCATTTGACATAGCATAAGGTTGCGTTGTGGAATTTCAGTTTGGTGTAAACATTTTTCGTTCAAACTCGTATCGAGTTCCAAAGGAACACGCTTACTTTACAGTGAATGAAAATTTCATTTGTGCGATAATAAGAAATAGGAAATTATTTCACCGTTTCAGAATAGAGAGAATGTTTCCTAATGTTGCATGAGACCTTTTTTCTTGAAATTGAAGTGAATATGATACTGAAAGGATTAATGTAGCTTTTCGCTTGTTCATACATTCTCTAATTTATGTAGAAATATCCGTACTATTGTAAAAAAATTAATGGTCACTACACCTTTTTCAGTTCAAATTAATCCAAGTCAAGTTCAAATTCAAGTAACAATCGAATTAATCCAACCCTCAGTTGAGTTAAAAAATGATACCATCACTTGTTAATTTGAGCTTTTTGTGTTATATATGGATCTATTTGATGTGATGAGCAAGACACGTTTCGAGGCTTTATTTACACTCGAATATATTTATATACGTGAAATTTCACTTTATCACATGTATGAAATCATGTACGCAAATACAAAAGATTATCATTGGACGATATGTAGTTCAATCTTTGAAAGGAATATTGAAATGCGATTCACAGAGTACGAATGTACGATTCCGTTTGATTACAATTCAAAGGTGTACATTACTACACTGATACATTCATGCATTAGCAATGAAAATTTTGCCATCCATTCTAATTCCGTGTTGGTCAATGTGGAGAAATGTAGGATCCACTTACAATGCACAATAATAATACAAAAACAATATTTCCAACTTAATGCTGATTTTATTTGTGTGTGTTTACAATTCGATATATGATGCTTTCAAGACCTAAATAACTTTTATGATAATCATTTAATAAATATTCAAGTCTTGATAAAATTATATATTGAATTGTAAACACATTCAAATAAGATCAGCATTATGTTAGAAATATTGTTTCTTGCATTTTATTGTGTATTGTAAATGGATCCCACATTTCTTCACATTTACTAACAAGCAACTAAAATGGATGAAAATATTTACATTGCAAGTGCAGGAATGTATCTGGGTAGTAATGTAATTTTACTCAAACGGAATCGTACATTAGTACTCAGTGAATCGCATTTCTATATTCCTTTCAAAGTTTAAATCTACATATCGTCCAATGGTAATCTTTTGTATTTGCGTATATGATTGCATACATGTGATAAAGTGAAATTTCACGTATATAAATATATTCGAGTGTAAATAAAACCTCGAAACCTGTCTTGCTCATCACATCCAATAGATCCATGTATAACACAAAAAATCTCGAATCACCAAGTGATGGTATCATTTTATAACTCAACTGAGGGTATGATTAATTTGATTGTTACTTGAATTAATTTGAACTTGACTTGGATTAATTTGACCTTGAGTTGGATTAATTTGACCTTGACTTGGATTAATATGAACTTGACTTGGATTAATTTGAACTTGACTTGGATTAATTTGAACTTGACTTGGATTAATTTGAATTTGACTCGGATTAATTTGAATTTGACTCGGATTAATTTGAATTTGACTTGGATTAATTTGAACTCGACTTGGAATAATTTGAACTTGACTTGGATTAATTTGAACTTGACTTGGATTAATTTGAATTTGACTTGGATTATTTTGAACTTGACTTGGGTTAATTTGAACTTGACTTGGATTAATTTGAACTTGACTTGGATTAATTTGAACTTGACTCGGATTAGTTTGAACTTGACTCGGATTAATTTGAACTTGACTCGGATTAATTTGAACTTGACTCGGATTAATTTGAACTTGACTCGGATTAATTTGAACTTGACTCGGATTAATTTGAACTTGACTCGGATTAATTTGAACTTGACTTGGATTAAATTAAACGTGACTTGGATTATATTGAACTTGACTTTGGTTTATTCGAATTTACTTCGATTAATTTGAACTTGACTTGGTTTAAATTGAACTTGACTTGGATTATATTGAACTTGACTTGGATTAAATTGAACTTGACTTGGATTAAATTGAACTTGACTTGGATTAAATTGAACTTGACACTGACTAAATTGAACTTGACTTGGATTAATTTGAACTTGACTTGGGTTAATTTGAACTTGACTTGGATTAATTTGAACTTGATTTGGATTGAATTGAACTTGACTTAGGTTAATTTGAAGTAAAAAAGGAGTAGAATTATTTGATTTGATAGCATACATTTCCTTTAACTGCGATTAATAATATGTAATGTTCTATTAGTCGTGTAAAAAATACTACTATTAAGCTGTTTAGCCACAGTTCTTATAAGAATTCTTATAAGTGATGAAATAGGGTAGAATTCTTTTGGCTGTTACAACTTCAAGAATATTTTTTCTACAGCAGTGTAAGACTTTGTCCAATTCTGCAACAACTCCTGTTTTTTACGGAACCCAAAGTGAAAAATAAAATATTTTCCGTTCTTTCGAAAGCTCCAGGATTTATTCGGGAACGTTCAAACAGACGTTTCAATATTTGATTCTTCACTCTCATTTTGTTACTTGTGTAAAAGTGGATAACTTGACCGGTCTAAATAATTGTCAAAGTTTTTATTGAATGAAAATGTAATCATTCTATGTGGAGATGAATCATGATTTCATTTGCGCGAGATAAGTGTTTGGAAAGTTATTTTAATTTTCACAATGAACTCTTTTCACCTTTGCTTAAGACATGCCTTATTTTACAAGAACTTAAATTAATTATGAAACTAATAGCAGAACTAAATTATTTCCTTCCGTATGAATATTTCTAGGTTCACCTGGAAATGAGTATAGAGCAGAATTTTTTCATTTCACTTAGAGTTCCATAATATAATAATACTCTTCATTAACTTGATCTGTGCTTGATAGAAAAATATTTTAGTCCTTTGTTGTGTAAAATGCGATTTAGCATTTCCAAAGGTATTGCGAGAACGTGGAATGCTACTTGTGTGACTTTTGTTTTGGGAAGATGTTCCCAATTGAAGATGTTCCCAATTTATTTGCTGATTTCAATTAACCTGTTCTACTCAATAAATCTTTGAAGTTTCTCTACACTACGGTATGCAATGTTTTGATGCTGTCTGTAAAATTGCTTAATACGCTGACTTTATTAAGAACTGATTTTGTTCTGTGGAAATATAGTGATAATTTTAAATTTGAAAGTCAAGAGTTGATACACAATAAGCCTCAAATACTCGTAGTTCAATAATCCTGTTTAACAATTTTTCTTGATCCACGGGCGAGTCAGAGGGGTATGGTAGGAGTAAGATAAATCTATGTTTTAGGTTCGGTAGATTTCCCCTAGGTGTGTCATGACGGCCCTAAGTGTGTCATGTAACACACTTAAGTGTGTCATGTCGCCTCCATGACACACAATTGTGTGCCGGTTTTGCGACAAACGTATCACACGCTTAAGTGTGTCAAAATGACTATATTTTTTCTCAGTGAGGTTTCAGTGCTTAGACATTCAAGGGGACAACCTGACGACACGTTACTATAATAGATTTACAAGAAATGGGGCGGTATTCTACGTTTCCATATAGGTCTTCTGTTTCCCAACTACTGTCTCCCGAGTGGGACTATCTTATTTTACTCTACCTGTGAAAGGGATTTAAGAACTGATTAGGTCTCTAATGTAGAGGCAACACTACAACAGGCACGACAAGCTAGCATTTCAACCAATTTCACAGGCAAGCAGGACGGCTTATTCAGCAGTAGGACAGTCCCAGCTTAGAAAAAATAATAAGCATAATTACAGTAAGTTTAACTTGAAGCATCTATTGTCGAATTGACTATCTCATTGATCAGTCTAATGCAAAACTAGGTTACGTGAATTTGGTTCAACGTTATTGCGCATCTTAGAATAACGTTGATGGGGGAATGCCCTAGGAGTTGCTGAACTTATTCGGGCCCACAGGTAGCTATACTCACATTTGACCATCGTACTGGACATACGAAACATTCTGCCTCTGTATCACTTGTGGTAAATTAATTGTTTAAAATGTTTAATTTAAATTCCAAGCTGAACTGTTCACAGGGCAACGAGTTCATAGATGCTAGTTTCGACATTGGCATTCAATGGTCACAAAAAAATTCTGCAGAAACATATTTCAGTTCTAGATTTGGAATGACTGGCACACTTGAGGTGTAACACCTAATCTGCCTTAAGTTCACTTTAGCTTTAGGCTTCCACACCTGCTGACTGGCACAACTTGCCCAGACCAGCTTATGGATAGGGGGCCAACACTAAGTTAGGCATTATAAATTCTCTTGATAAAATTAAGGTGAACTAATCCCATCTAAGTTGAGCAGATCATTCAATATAAGGCATTGGAGCTAGTTCTGTAATTTTTTATCTCACAAAGGATCAACTGAGCATATTCGTGCTTAATCATAAGCACAATGTTGGCAACAGTTACCTTAACTACAAGCTACAACCTTTCACAGGCACCCTTACCTCCAAACTGTTGACTACCTTAACTTACATAGCCTAAAATCAATACCGAGCCTCTAGCCCCACAATGAAGCATATTTGCTGGAAGGAGCACCAAGGATTTATCAACACTAGTTTGACTCGATATAGGTGGATCACCGATTTCCAGCAGCATCATTGAATGCTTTAGGAACCGGTTGTTCACCACTTTTAGACGTTCAAATAAAGACAAAAAGCCAAGTTGCCAAGTATGGCTAACCGAGAACACATAAGAGTCAAAGATCAACCACATTCTAACGCACATTTACACTGAAGCACCAAAACCTAAGATTATTCTGGGAGAACGTTTCTGCTCGATCCCCTCGGCCAAAAAACATGCCGCTTCAGTCTTGCGGACCAGTGCGGAAGGTCCGCTGCGATGTTGCCTCAAGAAAGTTAAAAAAACTCGCGTTGTAAAACTCGACAATAGGTTAACACAAACAGATTACACAAACCCTTAGCGACCCAATGAAATGGCTTGGTGACCCAACTTTGGGTCGCGACCCAAGGGTTAAGAACCACTGCCGTAGATGCTACATGATGTTATAGTGGACATAGAAATGTTCATCCTATATGTGACCTGATCTGAGCTTCCACATTCTACGAAAAAACTCACCCCATGGATGCAAATTCATAGGAGTATTTTTCTATCATTGATTGCTGTTTTCCGTTTGCCGATTTGGACTGCAAGTGATTTTGCGAGGCCCCCGTATAAATGCCACAATATGACCCAAAATGGCAACTTATTTTCATTGCCACCTCCCTGTTACGTAGATAATTGCCTGAGAGCTTCACCAACGACCAGGAAAGTATAACTGTGATATATTGAACTTCACTCCCAAGCGCACGACTTTATTGTGCCCAACTTAAACCATACCTTGATTGGTACCTCTATTGCAATCTCTCTTGAAAATGTCGATGATAAATTTGGGAAGTATGTTTTACCGTTGTTTCACGTAAATAGTCCTTTTTCTGTTGCACTTCGAAGCCGTTTTAACTTGCGTTAATTCTATTTGCCTTTTGTAGTGTTATAATATTTCGTTCACAATTTTTTCAACACCTTTTGCGCAAAGTTCCGTAGCGATGTGGGTGTTAATTTTTTGACTAATAGGAGAGATTTCTGAGGTTTTGGGAGGAACATTAGATGGTTTCTTTAGGCTTTTCTGTGATGTAACCTGCTGTTGGTGTATGGCTGAATACCCTAGCGAGATAAATTAACGAGCTGATGGCGAGATGTTTCATGAAGGTAGGTATCTCTAAAGGGCTTGATGAATTTTAACTAAATTTTCTTATCGCATTCGTCAAATTGCAATGGATTTTCTATGGGTTTTGAACGATGTCTAGCATTGCCAAATCTCTTGTTCAGGACTTTTTATCTGGTGACTATATGATTTTTTTAGTAAGCTCTGAAAAACAGTTCGTTTTCTTCCCGTGCTGTAGCTTTAACGTCTATTTGTCTGGTATGAGGTGCCGTTCATGTGTCCGTATTGTTCTTAATCGTTTTATTTGCTAAACTTCAAAATTCTTTCACCCCAAGCTCCATTATAATAATCAAATAATTCAATATTTCCATGTGATTTATTTTCATCTTCTAGATATTTTTTGCATTAGCAGAACGAGATGACTTATAGATTGCCCAGTTGGACCATGTGTTCACTTCAAATTGAACCTTCCCAAGTTTTCGCATGAATTCCATTATCATTTAGCTTAGGCATAATGCTGGATATCGTCTAGTACAGGAAAGTAGGCATCAATTTATCGTGCGTTTCCGTGCCCGTTCAGCTTACTGAGCCGTATATTTGTCAATATCCCTGAGTCTTGTGTTTGTATTCGTGCCACCTGACTTTATGAAATCTTTCCCTCTTTCTTATCTCTATTTAAAATAAATGAATGAGATATTTACTATTAATGGAATGTGCTGCGGTTAAGTTACGGAACCGACCTCAATGCATAGCCGTTTATGAATCAGGAGTGGGAGCGTGTGACATTCTTAGATCAGTAAGGAAAGAAATCTATATAGACTAATTTTTTTGCATTGCAAACATTTTGAAATATCCTTCCTTTAGGTTGCTTGATCTCTGCCACGAAGAGTTTTTACCGGTATTAAGGTCATTTATGAGGTATACCTGATACTCATTATTAAGAAGAGCCTTGAGATTTACGGAATCACGGTGCGTGACCAGGAAGGCCAGCATAAAGTTGCTATACTGAGCCATGTTTTGTGTTTATTAAGGCTGCGAGGAGGTCTGGATGAAAATACTTCCTAGGCAAACCCAAAACTTTGTTTTTACGACCAGAAAAATACCGACAAACTGCTCGATTCAAGAGTATCCGTGAGTATATATGAATAAAATACTTTAATGCATAATTCCTCATAGCGAAGATTTCGCTAAGCAGGATTACATCCGAGCCTTTATTTTACAATTTAATAAATTATTTCATGCAGGTGCGTGTCCCTCGACATTCAAAACATTTGTGTACCTTTCAGTGCAAGACGTATCATTTTTTTGAAGGCAAATCCTGTCTAGAACTTGGTAGGGTATAGGAATGGGGCTTAGAGTCTCACCGACGTTAGCGTATGTATTAAGTTTTTATGAAAACGTTGGTTGAACTTGAATTGTTTCCCACCGATTTTGAGGTAGTGATTTATAAATGTACACAGACAACATCTGTTTGTTATTGCGTTACAGAGAAAAAAACTTGATTCATATCATATTTGAATTCTCGGTGACAGAATATTTAATATGCTATGGAATTATGACAAATACTTCTCAATTCCTTAATTCTCAGAGACAGCGTTAATTTTTCCAGTTCAATACTTCGTTAGTCAATTTACCGACAGGTCTTGGAGTAGTTTTTCGATTTTTTTATTTTAGGTTTGAAATGAAAAAAAGGTATCATACCCTACCATTTAGAGCTCGCAGTGTGTGTTCTAATATAAATAAAAAACAATTCTATACTTCAATTTTATTTAATAATAATATGATTATCTATTAACAACTAATATATTTATTGGTAATGATTTTTGTTGGACCTTTTATATTTCTTTTAATGATCTTCTCCCATTCAGTGATTTTTGCACCCTTAGATCAGTCACGACCTCAAAAAAATTTGGAGCCTGCCTTTCCATTCTTGAGACTTGACTCGCAAAAAGAAGAAATTTACTGTCGTTTGTATCTAAAAATTCCACGAGCATTTCATTCAATTTTAATCCAGTCAATAAATTTAATGTTCAAACCAAGTCAAACGAAAGCTGTTTAAAGGCATGATTTCGTTTTGCGTCAAAAAGGATAGTTAAGAACATTTTAGCTTGTGAGTAGTAATACATGAGCTCTTTAGAATAGATCCCTCTGTACGTTTGGCAGCGCATGCCTGTAGGAGTTTTTGCATTGGCTGGTTCCTTTCTAATATTTCGAGCACTGCTTCTCGTATCCATGCACAAAAATGCGATCTACAAGTCAAGTTTGAAAAAATCAAGATAATTGCTTCCTCCTCCACTATCGGTGTGTGCATTTTAGAATTTTTGTTTATTTTACGAGGTCACATTTTTTGCATGGTTCTCAATCCGGTTAACCAGTACGAACAAGGTAAACTCAACAGATCGTTTCTCTTCCGAGTCTGTATTTATCTGCGTTTAGTTTCGTAATTAGTTTTTTAGTCTTCTGATTTTAAAACGGAAAACCTATTCTTCATCATCACCAATCACTCATAAATCAGAGTTATTTTCAAATCTTGAAATTTAACTTTTGGGGAATTTTTTTTTACTAATTAACTTCTTACTATTTATCAGTAGCTATTTTTTACTAAATGTAGCTTGAAACAAAATTGATGCCGTAAACAGACCGTTTCTTTTAAATAACGTAGATATTGTCCTGTAGAGAGCTTCATCAAAACGCGCAAAATATTCAATGTATAGTTTCATTTCTAGTTCTTTTCACGGGTGATGGGTTCATTTAGATGCTCTTACAGCATGATCACAGGAAGACAAACGTTCTCGGGGTCTTATTCAGCCTTCGAATTTCTGTTCTGTAATGTCAAATTGGTGTATGCTTGAAAATAGGGTATTCTTTTTTAAAATTTGCGTAAATAACGTATGTTGAAGTTTCTAGTTTCCAGTTCATATCATTTCAGCGCATCATTCTTGCTCCACTTTTTGTACTACGTTTATAATTCTGTGAAGATGTTTTCGTAGTAAAAAGATAGAACGATCAGGTTTTTTAGCACTTGCTTCCGTCAAAAAGCTAACTTACCAAAGGCAAATTTTTAGTCTTAGCCACAGCGGTTAAATTTCATAAATCGTTATTCCATATATGCATTTGAAAACGAATTTTAATTAATTTCTGCCAGGGTTTGATCTTTAACTCTTTATTAACGCAGTTTTAGGAAGCCGAAGGACTAAAATACGTGGTTACAAGTACAAGGTAAGGGTTCATCACATGTAAATCCTTGTCCCCATTTGTGTCGTGAAGAATCCTACTGCCAGTGACACGTTTAGACGCACCGCTTGTGGGATCGTGAAACCTGCTTAACCCATTACCTCCAGGTGATCTCATATGAGATCACTTAAAAATTAACAGATTTCGTAATTATCTGTCCGTATATACGCATATCTAACCTTCATACTATATTTATTAGGTATATTTCTCTAATATCGAAATGAGATTTTAAAAATTTTTGCTCTTAATTAATTGATAAACAAGCTTGAAAATGTCAAAATTGTACGCCTGAGGTCTGTTAGTATAAATGTACACAAATAAGTCATACTAAACTACAATTAGACGATAATATTATATAGTACATGTTGAAGTAACATACATAAAACATTTGAATGCTGGAAAACACCAGTAAATGTAATATTATGACAATAGCGGACTATAAAGGTTAGTGATATCGTATGAGATCATTGGGAGGAAGTGACTACACAGGTCACAGCATGTTCACTGTTGCACGCTAAAACTATAATTAGCTCAGACGACATAAAACTATTCGTCGGGATGTTGCTGATATCCGGTTATCATAAACTTATTGCAGAAACACATTACTGGTCACACGCTGAAAATTTGGGCATGAAAATTGTAAAAAATGTAATTTATAAATCTCAATTCTAAGATATGAAAAGCGTCCTATATTTCTGTGACAACAGTGAAGTCGTAAACAATAAGAATAAGAGAGGCTTCAAAGTGAAAAAACTGATTGCTGCTGCTCAAAAGTTATTCGTGAAGTTTGGTATTTTTGAAGAAGACCTGGTCGTCGATGAGATGATAGTGAAATATTATGGCCATTTTGCCTTGAAGCAATTCATTAGGGGTAAGCCTATTAGGTTTAGATACAAATTTTGGGCACTGTGTGGCGTTCCGGGCTATTGCTACAATTTCGATCTCTATTGCGGCGAGAGCTCATCCAATGATAACCGTGCAGACTTATTGCTGGGATCAAAAGTTATGTTGAACATGCTATACGTCGTAAAAGAACCAAGATCACATTGTGTCTTCTATGACAACCTATTTACTGGATATGAGTTACTGGTTCATCTTCGCGGGTTCGGGTTTCAAGCAACTGGAACTTAGCGCGAGAGCAGGCTGTAAAAATGTCCTTTGAAAGAAGCAAAAGAAATGACAAAGCAAACAAGAGGAACATGCAGCTCCATATTCGATCCCGATGAAAAAATTTTATTCGTAAGGTGCCTTGATAATACATGTGTCACTGTTGGACCTAATTATGACACAGTGGAACCTCTTATAATAGTGAAACGTTATTTGAAGGAATGTAAGGCAAAGGATACGGTTTCGCAACCTCATATCTTCAAAAATTACAGCGCATAAATGGGAGGTATCGATAAACATAATTGGTGGATTAGCAAATTAGAAAATATGCAACAACAATCAGAACAAAAAAACTGGTATTGGCTCATCTTGGTTCGAATTGCAGACATGGCAGTTTTGAATGCACATATCATATATAACTTGCCATGTAGCGACGATGAAAACTCAGCCACCAAAACGGATTTACTTTCATTTAGAAGAGCAATTTGCCGATCATGTTTGATGAAACTCCTACGAACAAGCAACAACCTGGTTGGAAGTGTAGCTGTCCCGTACCTTCACAGATTCCTCATGACGTTCATCTTGATTGAAAATGACACAATAATGCAACGATGTGAACAAATACGATACCTGAACAAGCCATGCACTGCCAGACCAAGGACGTTATGTTCGAATGCACAGGCACTCAATGCGTTACCTGTTTCTCTTATCATACGTATAATGACTGAGCATAAAAGTAAGTTTAATAACGAAAGCTGTGCAGTCACAATATATGTGTAAACCGTTTCAGAATAACAATGGAGAAATGTGGCATTACATCATATTAGCTATTTTTGTATAGCTAACTTTTTTTTGACAAATATATGATTTGTTTTATGAGAGTTTCAAAATTACATTTTTCTGCTTCAGGGATGAGGCGTTTATGATTGTATACATATTTTCATTCGTTCATTTTTCCATATAAAATTAATTTTGAAGACCAGAACTGGAGATTACATTTTATGAAATACTATAGTCATTGCAACTGCATCCTCCTAGTGATGAGATCCCGTAATATCTCGTTTAATTCTATTTAAAATAAAATTCTGACTGTTTCATCGTGTTCCTCGTGCTTTTTTATCATAGGTATCCAAGATTTCATAAAAAAATTAGAGTGGTTAAAATTATGGAAGGTAATGGATTAACCCAATTTTCAATCTATTTCGATTAGCGTCATATTTAACCATTTGTTTCTAATTTCGTAAACCCCTCAACAAAGCTTGGGAGCTGCATAGGTTTGGCTCCACTCCTCGCACATCAGAGTAAGGGATAGGAGGTAAACAAAACCCCGAATTAGAATTTTTTCGGTAGGACAGATCACAAAGTTGAGGTATAAACAACAGCAAAATTTTAGGGGCACTAAATTTCAATAATTAACGTTGGTGAGGCCTTGACCTATTAACAAACACCGCATGACTGATTTTAATGAGTTAAATAGCTTTGAATTAAAAGATTTATTTAGGGCCATTAGTGGGTGATTGAGCTTGATTGAAATATTTTTAGTCTTCTCCAGATTTTAACCAACCAGACCAAGGTAGATACCTGATCAACTGATAGCAGCCTTTCCTCTCCTTGCTATTGTCTCAAATCTCAAAACCCTAACATCAGCAACGGCAAGAACGATCATCGCCCGAAATATCTCGACAGTCAACATTTTTCGAAACGCTGAAGTGTGTAGCATACACTAAGGGAAGCTCTTTGGAACAGTTAACCAAATAAGTTCCCTTTTTGAATACTTTTTCGTCAATTTTCGATCTCTACTTTTAGGACGATTACACACAAGTAAGTTAAATGTTTTTTTTCTGAATAAAAATGCATGTTACTTCAACATTGGACAACTTGGTTCGCCTTTTTGAATTTCAATATACTATGAAAGTGCTGCGAAATAATGACAGTGCGGTCGAAGGGCTGGACTACCTAACGGGGTCGGTTCGATATAGTGATGTATACATATATATACCCAATTGAAAATCGAGGACGTCGCGCCGATGTGTTATGGACGAGCAAGGAATAATGTAAGAGACGTATCGCCGGTAAATCATCTCCGCATCATAGGCGAAATGTCCACTTAGGGACGAAATTTTTGGCCCAGGGACATCGGCGGCCAACTGCGATGATCGACCATTCTACGTCTTTGCTCGTCTCCGGCATGTCTAATTTCGCCGGCGATATGTACATGATACGCGGCTGGCCATCCTTGAATTCTGCTTTAAAAAAAAACTCTCGGCCACGCACAGCCGAGATTTATCGCCTCTGAACGACCCTCAAATTTATATATAGGGTCGTTCAGAGGCGATAAATCTCGGCTGTGCGTGGCCGAGAGTTTTTTAAAGCAGAATTCAAGGATGGCCAGCTGCGTATATATATTTATAGATACAATTATATACTTATTTAGGTATTTATATTATATATATATAAATTTCTGAGTCGTTCAGTAGCGATAAACTTGGTTGTGCACTGCCGCGAGTTTTTTAATCGCAAAATTGAAGGATTGCCAGGCTCAAATCATACATATATTAATAGGGAAAATGTATCAATGTATTAGTAGAGTTTATGGGCGATTGCTCGTAACGGCAAATACCCTAAGCTGAAATGCGGTAAACCGGAGACTCACTGTATATATATCTATAAAACTACAAATATATAACATATTTGACGGCTGCTCTCCAGGATGACAATGTCGCTGAGCGTAGCCGAGCTTTTAAAAGTAAATCCTTTATTCAAAGAATTTCGAAGAAAGAATTAAAATGGAAGTTAGTGGAAGGACACTGGGAATCCGTTTGACCAAAGCGCGTCTACAAACCTTGTGCACAGGCACATAATTGGAAAAATTATGAGAGATAAAAATTGGAGAAAAAAGTAAAAGGTGATGAAAAAAGACACCAGCGAACCGGAAAAAGATATTCCGTTACAAGAAAAAAAACAGTTTATTCCAATTAAGACACAGGCCATTGGATTTTAAAACGCTTCAACTTGAAGATCCTTAGTTGATAGACATATGTGTGTGGGTGTCACAATACCTGTGTTGCTTGTCGAAAAAAAGTAATTGACAGAAAATCATGAAAATGTACTCCCCCTGTTGAATTATTTCGAGGTTTTTGATGCAAAAACACTAAATATGCATGCACCTACATATGTATATCTCTATCGATTCATGAATAATGCAACCGACGCATTGATGAAAAAAAATTTTGAAATATTTTGAAATATGAAGGCAGCGTTTAGCGATATCGGGGAGATGAATTGTGAGTAAAAATTGTGGATGTACAGTCTAAAGGATCGACACAGTAGAAATTCGAAAGCGTCTTATGTTTGGGTTTCAACTAGTATACCAAGAGACTAGCTCGGAAAAAGTTTAACCATTCAACCAATTCATGATATTTCTTACGCGAGCATAATAGGCTATGTATTTGCCTACAAAAAATAAAAAAAACACTCGAGTGAGGACCAAGGAAATGATAGTCACATAATACTAATCGAAAACATTTTCCAAACCGAATGGAAAATTTCGTGAATGCCTACCAAAATCATGAAGTCAAAAAGCTGTCGGAATGAAAGAATTAAAATATCTTAATATCAAGATCCTTGGTTGATATTCGCACATGGGTATCGTAATACCCATGTCAATTATTGTCGAAACACAAAATGATTGAGAGAAAGGCACCGTCTACGTGCCTTTATCTACGTACCCTTCGTTGCGTTAATCTGATTTTGATAATGCATATAAATACAAGTGATAAGGAAACATAATCATAATGATGTATTGTTGAAAACTATCTAAGAAGTGCGCAATTACATTGTCATTTTAGCATGCGAACATAGGACCTAGTCACATGAGAGATTAATGTTGAAAGTAAAATGGACATATTTCAATTGTTTTGCGTCTAAGTCAATGAGGTCAACATTCGGGACAATTTTTCATTCTTGCGTATCTACTATTGTGCCAAAATAACGAGCTCGAAGTGAATAAAATATTTTACCGTAACACAAAGTTATAATTCCTACGGTAATAATCCTGGTGCAAAAAAGTTTACCTGTCAAAAACATAAGGATCGTTGTACAATGCCAACCATAGCATTTACTGCATAGCTTGGTCAACACAAAAAGTCAAACTACCTAAAATAGTGTTGTTATAATGTACTCAAGAGCGCAAGAAACGATTACGTGCCACACAAGTTTACCAAAAACATTTTAGGACAGGGATATATATTTATGTATACATACAAAACAGAAAGCTTTAAGTATTGAAATAATATTTAATAACGAGTTCACAAAATTTGAAACTAAAATAAATACGAATTTCCTCATCACCGTATTTTGGTTTAAAATTCCTGAACAAGTCAGTGATCTGCTTTAAACGCAACCTTATCAGAGACTTTAGGAAACTTTCCGATAAAATTTATCATCTTTACTAAGAAAACATTCCAGAGTCCCGCTCCATCATCGATTCAAAGGAAAAAATCATTACGTCTGAAATAAAAGATCTAAGTAAAATGAATTGCGGAGACTAAAAATATATCATGCGAGTAAAAACAAAGTATGGCACGGAAACAAAAACAAAACACAGAAGCAAAAAAATCCCGTAAAATATGAGTATGAAATGAAATTGAGCTGGTAATGACGTGGTTTCTACCTATTCAATACTTGCAAAGGGTACGAACTGTCCATTTTGTTCAAATCAGGGTTTCGATTAAAAATATGCACGGACTTAAAAATTCTGAGGTCATACGGTGTTGAAGCAGAGTCTAAAATTTCGAAATCGGTAGGAGATGTAGGGACATTGCATTTCCGGCATGATTTTGCATAGCAGAATGCGATGGGTGTGCTGGTTGATTCCCAGTACGCAAGCTTCTACCTCTATGCTTTGCCACTCTGATAGAGAAATTTCGTAACGTAATACCAACGAACAAAGATGTGCACTGCACACACAAGAGTACATCAATGCGGCTAGCATTTGAGGCCTGTGCTTTTCCGTTTTGTTTTTCATTTTCCCGTGCCATACATTGTATTTTTACTCTCCTGATATATTTTTGGTGACTACAATTCACTGTACTTTGATCTTTTCTTTCAGACGTAATTATTGTTTTCATTTGAACTGATGATGGAGCGGGACTCCGAAATGTGTTCATAGTAACGATGATAAATTTTATCAGAATTTTCTTCCTTCTTACGTTTCTAAATAAGTACATAGCGTCAGATCTATAAAACGTTTCGAAGACCAGCTCCCTTAAATCATATCATATATTTCGAGAAATCTTTTAAAATATGATTTTAAAACTTAGTCCTTTCTTCGTTTCTAAATTCCCAAACATCATTCGCTTCAAAAAAAGTAACTTCCTTGGCTTCCTGAAAATGCTCTATTATAACAACTAATGAATGGCCTACCTAACCTCGTGCTTACGAATCAGCCTGGGAGCGCTAGTTCTCATAGATACAATAGTTCTAAGGAAACTTTTATCACTCCAACTCAGAGCACGGCTAATGTCTTCCTGTCTAATTCTACTGACACTGACAGTGGCTCCAAAGCGGCTGGTGAACGATTCTCCACTGCTGGAGGAGAAGTAAGGAGTCTCTTGCCTCTTCCTCCACTCCAGTTTACCGATCCTGTATAAAAAACATGGTTAATTGCCAAGCATTGGTTTACGATAAAACAAATGAATATTCTCTCATTGCGAAATACCTTAACTCCAGTTTACTGATATTTCTGGCATTCTACGAACAGTTTTTATTTTTGACTGGAACTTTTATACGAACCAGTTATGCAAAATGCAAGGAAAACTTTGGAGTGTGGCCAAAATATCCCCTCCGAAAAGCAGTGTGGTGCGCAGCTTCTTTTTCAATAACTATTTCATAAATTGAATTTCAATGAGGATAAATGCTCGTCACAGAAAGAGGTTTATCAAGTTTACTCTTCATTTTAGGTCATGTATCAGCAGCTTAACTCATTCTAACACATTTCCTGCGAAGTGACCAACCGGTGGTCACTTAGGTGATTTTCATAGTGCTGCTGACCCACATGCAGTCACTAACTCATTTATTATTAATATTTAATGACAGCTAAATATAGGCTCGATACAGTTCGCTATTTTCAAAGTTGATTACCACAATTGACTGGAAATTTGAATTGAATATTGAACTTCAGTTTACCCCATCGCAGTTAACGTGTTAATAAGGATATACTGGCTAGACGAAAACTCTGAAGGAGAAAAATACCGAATTACTTGTGTATTAAAAATTAAAAATACATCTTTAATATATTACCAACCTTTCGTTTTAATTATATTCTGACGTACACATTAGAGACGCATGTAAAATTATGCTTTCACTACTATGATGATAAAATATATATGAAGCGTTGAAGAAAAAGGTTATAGCAATAAAAAATTCTCTAGTGTGTATCAAGAAATCAAGAAGAGGAGAGTCCCAATACATTACGCACCCAAAATATCACAAAAAAATTAGAAAAAAATAAAATAAATTAGCACTAAACATTAACAGGAATAGATTTCCTTCCAATGCGAGGCCTCATATGAGCAGAACAAAACGAATTTTACATATCAATCTGAACGAAACAACGTTATCTGAGCGTTATTCTCACCGGCTTATGTCAGGAAAGAATTCATCCATTTTCATAATTGGGGCGGTTGAGTATCTCTCTCAGGGTCCTCAGATGAATCCGATTCTTCTGAAAGTAAAACGCGGATATGAGAGACTTCCAGATAGGTCTAGGTCAATGTAAGGACGTATCACGTATTTTTTCTGGAAAGAAAATTTTTTATTCCGCCTTAGTTTTTGTACAATAATAGTCTTATTAAAATTTCTTACAGAAGATTAACAATTTCACCCCTATAGGTACTAGTGTGGATGACTGCTTAATAAGTAACCTCTAAGTTAGAGATGTTGAATATTATTTAGGTTTCCTGCTGGACATATTCAAGGTTTTTGTGTTTAAGTAGTCTACACTTTGAGCAAGGTTGAGTTAAGCTTTGCTAGGGTGAGTTATGACAAGCCATTTAATGTTCAATTGAACAAAAAGAAAACTTCACTGTGGACGGTGAAAACATGTTAATGGCACTGTTAGATTTTGCGTGGGCTGCAGATTTTCAATGTTGGATTTAATCCTACAATATCGATTGCAAGAGAACTAATGGGAGATTTTCATTAGAAATTGAACTGGCACCTATAAATGGAAGTTGTTATATTATCCAGTTCATATTCCATTATGTTTACACTAAAGTATTACTATATTCACACATTTGTATTAGAAACACATACAATTTATGTCCTCTGCTATAATTATAGAAATATATTCTGAAAAAGATACTACTCCAACAAATTCCTATGAAGATGTGCTGAAGAAAAAGGTTATAGCAATGAAAAATCCTCTAATATGTATGAAAAAAGGGAATGTTCCAAAACATTATAAAATGAAGTACATTATTAGTATATAGTTAAATAAAGTGTATTACTGTTATTGATGCCACAGTACTTCAAAGCTCAACTCGCTCTTTCCTTATCATTGATATAAGAATCGTAAAAATATGATTTTCGGTAAAGAAACATTTTCAGGGGGACACATATATATGTCGAGTATAATTTGTGCGCCATTCCACTTATTACGAGTGGTGGTGACGACAAGTTGACTAGTTCTCAACAAAAATCTCTTACCTCGTCTGCACACAATTACAGTCCCTCCTTTTCACTTTGATATTCTAATTAACAATAATGCTGCGTAAGATCAGCCTACTTTTAATTGTATAAACATTTATACGCTTTTTCAAGTTTGTAGCGTAGACCCTTGCATTGTCTGTTCAATTAACTCAATTCTCAGCAGCTTTTCAACTTTAATTTAAAAAAGATCAAGTTCAATTTAAAAAAACTCAAGTTCAATTAAAAAAAACTCAGGTTTAATTTAAAATATGTCGAGTTCAGCTTAAAAAAGCTCAAGTTTAATTTAAAACAGCTCAAGTTTAATTTCAAAAAGTTCAAGGTCAATATAAAAAAGCTCAAGTTTAATTTAAAAAAGATCAATTTTAATTTAAAAAGTTGACTTTTAGATGAATCCATTACTGCCATAACACCCAGGCTATGTCTACGCTCCTACATTCATAAATAGAAGCATTTTGCTGGAATACTTGCGTTAGAAGATTTAAAGATGGGAGATAACGCATAAATGCACTTAGGTATGGTATAAAGGGGTAAAAATTAATTTATTAGTTGAAAGATTGGCCTCTAATTTGGTATACATTTTATGTGTAATACTAGGTTATATAACATGATATAATAAGCCATTATTGTAGAGCATTATTGTTTAAATATAATTTTGAAGCCATATAATGTTCAACTTTTCAGGCAGTGCAGTTTGATAAATGTCACACAGTTACTTATAACATAAAATTTATCTTGAATTTTTTGGTCAATAGATATACACTGTATGTACTGATGATCTGTTTGTCAAATGTTTAGCAAATGATTCATGGGTAAAACTTGAAGAATGTCAAATTAAGTACAAAATCACAACAGCTTGGTTTGTCTGATATTCGATTTACTCTATTTTCAGTGTCAGTATTTTTAAATATATGCATGCATTCTCAGAAATAAACTTTACTTAAATTATTATTACATAGGTATGTAATTTTAGAAACATAAGGTTTCATAATTGAAATTCTTCTTTTTTTATATAGGTCTATAGCCTGCTTGAGACTTTTCAAATTAAACTTGATCTTTTTTAAATTGAACTTGATCTTTTTTAAATTGAATTTGAGCTTTTTTAAATTGAACTTGAGCTTTTTTAAATTGAACTTGAGCTTTTTTAAATTGACCTCGAGCGTTTTTAAATTGAACTTGAGCTTTTTTAAATTGAACTTGAGCTTTTTTAAATTGAACTTGAGCTTTTTTTAAATTGAAGTTAAAAAGCTGTAGTAGTCATATGTTTACTCAAATATTTATCAACTGCCTCAATAAGCACCTAAAAGCGTTAAAACTCATGTAATTGAAAACAATGATATATTAGAAATATGTATATTTCAAAATAACCAACCAAAACTCAAAACAATTATTCACACATGCATAAAATACTTACTTGATGTGACTCAAGTTTGAAGGTGTAAGAACGCCCCTCTCCCTTGCAGCAGCTTTTTTCAGGCAACGAGCAAGTGTAACATTTCCTTCACTGGGCCACCGCACTTTTATCACGGCCTTCAGTAAATATTTAATTCGATAGAACTTGCTTAGTTATTTTTTTACTGAAAAAAACATTTTTTAATAAGTAAATTTTTTGAATAAGAAGTAAATCAAGAAATATAATGAGAAAGCAATCGATCTTGAGTACTTATACATAAATATCTCTAAAAAAATACCCTTCACATAACAGAACTTGAAAAATTAAACTAAGCTTGAACTCTCCTACAGATAAGGAAGTTCTAACGATGAGAGTAACTGTCGATCGACACAAAATCGTTCAAAAACTTTCATCCAGTACAAATTCTAAGTTTGCAAATGCATATAACGTTCAAACACCTGCATTACAATCAATAAAATCTCAGTTTTTAAGCAATAATTGCGAATTAGTCACTTCACGTCGGACAACTTCACAAACTCTAACTGCAAGTGCAGCAGCGCCGGGGCGGTGAAACGGACTGCTACTTCAAAACTTCGAGAGTTCGACTGTTCGAGTGCTTCGACCAGCTCATAGGGCAAGTTTTTAGGGTAAATCAACTCAGAGACTTCATGTTCGAATGTTCGTTACAAATTTTTGAATGAATACATTATTCTAGACAAAAAAAAATTACACATATCACTTGTTCTTGGAAGGCTGTATGAGTGTAATACAAAATACTTTTTTGTTATTCCATTTTAATTCAAACTAGCAAGGATAGGGTAGTTTGTAGATTAGTCGTCGACTGACCTTCGACTGATAATCGACTCTTTACAAATCACTCGTTAACTTCTATTCCAGACATGTTTATTTATTAAATGTCTTCTCAGTATGTTTCGTTGATGATTAAGTTTTTGTTTTACATTGAGTAAAAATAATAACCGATTTTTAGTTTTTGTTCTAAGTGTTGAGGTATGTGGGGAATTTGTAAGCATTTTGCTATTCAAAATGCAAGAGTGTAAAAGTATATCTCTAATTTTCTCATCTCTTCTTTCTCTCATTCAAACGAATATTCATTTGTGCGATGTCTCTATAACGTAATAATTAGAATAACATTAATATTTTATGTATTATTTCCATCTTACAAACACTCATATGTCTTGAGAAGAGACTTCAGCTTACGCACGACTGCCTCGGGAATAAAAACAGTTCTATAAAAATTAAAAGATCAACGTTACTTGAATTGCGAACAACGAAAACTTCGACTTGTATTGCTTTATTATTCTTATTATTCTTAATATTATTATTATTATTATTATTATTATTATTATTATTATTATTATTTTTATCATTATCATTATCATATAAGAAAGTTTTAGCCTCCCTAAACCACGACAAAGATGTTCTAAGAGAGGAAGGAGGAAGGCACCATTCAGTATGGAGTTGAGGGAACGCGGAATCTATGCACAAGGTGCACAGAAACAGGAAGCTAAGATAGAAGTTCATGAAACGAGATAAAATTGAAGA
Organism: Morinoia aosen; assembly: GCA_030386875.1. NCBI lineage: Eukaryota > Metazoa > Arthropoda > Malacostraca > Amphipoda > Talitridae > Morinoia > Morinoia aosen. The sequence goes on along the minus strand of CM059561.1, from coordinate 37,809,158 downwards.
AGAAAGTAGTAAGTGCTGAAAAACAGGACAGCAGTGAACCGAAAAAAGATGGTCCGTAACAAAACAAAAACCTATTCTATTTTAACAAAAAGGAAGAATACCTAACCTTTAGCTCGGGCGCTCACAAAGTCCCCCTGGGAGCGCTAATACCCATAGATACAACAGTTGTATCCCCCTGAGGGGAACTTGTATTGCTTTACTTTTTCAAACAATAATCAATTTGATTACTCGTTAGAATAAAAGTGTTTCTTATTACCACATGTAATTCTTTGCAAAGTAATTAGCAAAGTTTTATGCGGTATTTCGTTTAGGAAACTACAGCGTGTACTGTCAGGAAACTTGTTATTAGAAACTATCATAATGAAATGCGCTTTCTATTAGCATTGTTTGATATCTGTGTGCTTCTTGAAATAATTAGCATTGTCAACATCACGATATCTTCACCATAAGAAAAGAAAACGACTAAGAATAAAATTTAGAAATACGATTAATCTTAGGTATAATTCTTAGGTATATGATTCACGATTTATAAATTCCATTTTATGTTACTTCTTATTTTATAAATTTCCGAATGGTGATTAAATTCATTAGAATGTATTAAGAACTAAAAAGTAATTACACCGATTTCACTCGTGAATATCATTTCTCAATGTAAAATCTTGCATAGATATGAATTAATATTCATGTCCTCTCAGTAAGTAGCACTTTTCTTCTGAGAGAGATAGACTGCTGGGACTGTGGTAATGTGTTTGACTTGTGTCTGGTATTGAAGAATGAAATGAAAACATGCGTATAACAATGGCATGGTAAAAAATACACAATTGAACACAAATAAACGCAGCAATGCATTTATTCTGCAGTACAGTAAAGTCTTCACTTTCAATGTTGTGAATATTTCTGTAAAAACATGAAATTGAATAAAATAAATGAAATATAATTTCTAGCTTGATGCATTGTACGCCACAATGTCAGAGCATACGTTTCATTGCGATAGATTAATGATAGTTGTATGGCTGTAAACAACGGATGACCTCCTCAAATACTACGACCTTAACCAACTTAGAAGTTTGCGCCCTCAAATTACAACTGGCCGGCTCAGCATATTACGTCCGAGCTCGACCGTTCGTGGTTAAGAGCGCGGAGATAGAGTTATAAGGCCGAACCGGCCGACTCGCCTTTAATTCATACTTGATCGACTGTCTCGTCTTTAATTCACCGGCGACACGTCCTTGATTTTCAATTGGGTATTTAAGAACATATTACGAAGGAGGTACTGGAGCTCCCCAGGGGTACGCTATGGGGTGTACTTTGGGGAACTGATGCTCCTCATTGGTAATCCACCATCATAGGTTCTGAAACATGTTACAGGAGCTTGTAATTAACTGGAATTTTTATTCATGTAAGCCTAAACTTTCATTCTTTATTTATTCTGTCTTTCTCAAGGGGAAAGACAGCGTACCGTGCAAAGGTTTTTTGTTGGACTGTTTTCGTCTTTTATTCTTCTCTCTTACGAGTATTTCACTTTTGTTTCGCAATATTTTCTGCTTATTTTGCTAACTGAGATCCGCAACTAAACTGTATCTCTGACGGTACATGAGTTTACGCATCACTAAATCTTTCCGCGGCAATCGCTCAATTGAGCGGAAATAAGCTGTGAAAACCGAATCCACTATTGAAGAATCCATTGCAACTTTTCAATTTTCTCATAAGCCACAAGAAAAAGGATCAAGAGTCAAGTTGATGAATTCCTCAATCTTGTCTAGCCTTAAAGACACTGCACAATCGGGACTCATTTGTGCTTTTGAAGAAACAGCGGCCGAGCAGAAGGCTTTCCATTTTAGCCAAAATTTCCGAAATAATAAAATCAGTTCGCTCGTGATGTTAAGTCTCATAAAATTCCGTATCGTTTGCTTCTTGCAAACTTGATTTTATGGTTCTGTGCTTAATAAAGTTCTGCTTCTCAAGAATCCATGAAGGTCAATTGACTGGAATCAGCCTGCCCATGCATGAAATGCTTGAGCGCCGCATCTCGTGCGAAACAGACGCTCCTTTGGAATCGGGGTATTCGAATTATTGCCGCAACATCAACGCAATGTGAAGTAGGCCTGAAAATTCATATCTACGTTAAAGAACAAAAAACACTGAAAACGAAGTAATTTTATTCATGTTGTGGTTGAGTTGATTTTTTATTTATGCAAGAAACGAATTTTAATAACATTTGACAACTGATACTATAAAGTGAATTTTTACCTAATCTCTCTTCATAAAAATCGTTTTTTATGACTATGGTTCTGCCATACCATGGCTACAGCATTACTCGGAGTCAAATTATTTCCGGAGAAGTGTTCATTGGCTTGCCGTGAGCATGGAAATAAGGATAATCGAGGGTAAGTATAAAAAATTTCGAGTTGTTTTTACTTTAACTGTTCTGTTTTTCGTTATGTATAAAGAGCAAAATACCTGTGTGCTTGACCGGCTGCAAAATTATATTTTTATGTTGCAAAAAACTGCAGAATACTTAATGGTTTTTTATCGTACTTTTGAAACAACTTCGTAGAATATCAGTTGCATGGAATGCTTTTACAGCAGTCTTCGTGGATCATCGAGAACCGGAAAATGATACAATACATACACGTTCTTTCACATTAGAGGCAAATTTTAGGTACGAATGTCGATGTACAAGTACACTGGGCACCACATACGAGAACTATTTATTTTGTTTGGCACGTATATACAATGTATCACTTAATTCTTTTGAGTTTGCACGAACGTTGGCTGCATTGATTTTCGTTGGAAGAAATAAAATGTGTAGTCTTAAATGTGCAGTCAGTAAATGTGCAGTCAGTAAATGAGTCAAAAGTGATGTTATTCTTTTTCTAATTTTAAAAGGCTAATTTCCTATTCATCACAGAGGAATTAGAAACGTGCATGTTTGGCAATAATATTTGTACAATAACAGACATATTGAAAATATGCAGTACTTTGAGATCATTCGTAGGCGATAACTTCTTGATTATATATCATAAGAGCGTAACTTTTAGTATTATTTATTATTGTTTGCAAGCAGTTTCGCTCAAAAATATTTACCGAAAAAATTCGTTACGACTAGCAAGATAACGATTCAAATACGATGTTCAAGGTAACTAAAAAAGTTCTGTTCGTTTTTTGATTAGCCATTGAATTAAGTTGAAACATACGTGTAGTGACTATTTTCAAATTTGGACAGACAAAAGTAGAAACATTAGACGTTGTAAAAACACGCGCACCGTGCTTGGCTATCATGTATAAGCCGGACAGCACTAGAGAAGGATGGAAGTGCCAACATAACTCGTTCGGAAACATTTTAGACGCTTGTATATAAGACTGCGTTTGAACGGCAGAGGCTTACTTCCATACTACGTATGATTGCACGTCATATAATGTCATTCTTCTTGTGTTCTTCAAAAAATCTTTCAGAAATGAATATCATTACTAAAAACATGATATTCTCATTAAGTTGAAAACTATCTCAGCTAGTATTGCCATAATATTAAATAGGAGTGACGGTGTGTTAATCCATCAAGAGGGCATATCGGTGAAATAAAAGTTATTATTTCTAACATTCAGATGATGTTATTTGTCATAATAATAAATACTTACGGTTTGAACGAGTTAGTTCACCATTTTCTATCTAGCTTTCATGTAGAACTAGAGAACAGAGAAAGTAAAACGCATTTAAATCACATTTATAAATATTTTAAAGTAAAAATTCAATCTGAAAAAGATTTTCCGAATATTTTAGGCATAAAAATAAATTATTGTATCAGTGACCAGCTCCATAATTTTTCAGCCAATATGAAACCAATTTTAAGAAAATCAGGCAATATCTAAAACTACGAGTAGCAGGTATACTACAAGTCTCATTCGTTTTTAATAAGTAGGGCAATGTATTTTTATATGGTCTGGTGCTTTGGGCAGACATACTGTTCAGCGTAGAGACATCTAGAGAAACGTATCGGTTACGTTAGAGATCTACTATGGCTGTGGACCATGAATACGTAAAATGACAGCATCGACAAAGCCTGGTATAAACATTATAACACTGAACTTTTTAAGGAAGGAGCGCCCTTAATAGCTTACGAAATATGTATTTACGTTGAGGAAATGAAAGTACGTAACAAAATGGTTCTAGGTTTCACTATGGAAGAATCACGTCAAAAAGAGATTTCTGAATTCTCTAAAATTTTCTTCGTGAAGTTGTCGGCTGTCTAAAACACAGAAGGAATTGACCCAATGTTTAAAGAATCCAATATTGTTTAGCCAAGAACTTTTCATATTAACATAGACTATGAATGAGGGTATTCATTTTTTGCTGAGAAAAGTTTTCAAAAATGTCCTTTCGAAACCGAAACACACATATCGAAATAGAGCAAATATTATTCTCTCATCCCGAAAAAAAGCTTTGTATGCGATTATTTTGAGTCAGTAGTGGCAAAAACTATCAACATAAACCAACTTTGGAAAAAGTTGTCTTTCAAACTTTCAAAAAATTGGTGAATTGGAAATATGGGCTATTTTGGCAATTTTATAATCGAAATATAATACACAGTAACTGTCCTCAATTTCGATGGTGACATATCTAGAATTATCTTTAGAACTCATACTGTCTGGATAAGTAGGAGCACTACTCGAAAAATAAAATAAGAAATAATTGCAATAAAATGGCAACACTCTTGTTTAATTTTCCGTGGTAAACCGGAAGTATTTCGGTTCCCAATGGTGTAGTACACAAAAGTTTTTGCGAACGTTTGTACATTTCGAATACATTTACATTTACACAATATGATACCGAAGATATACTCGAGATTTAAACTGAAACAGTTCGAGAAGCGCTCGAATTAACTTACACCTAAGTTTAAAAAAAGTCGGTAAACCTGGCCAAAAAACAATTATTGTAAATATTATTACATTCGTGTTTCTGCCAATGATAATTTTTTAAAAAGCTTTCAAAATTAAATGATGCCATTGCGATTTCGTCAGAATTCCGAAATTGTGTCATCTTCTCAATAAGCTGTGGTTACTTTTTACCGTGTAATGATAAAAGGCTAAAGGATTTGAAACAAGTACTTGTACTAGATGTACTAACTTATAGATTGTAGATTGTACTAACTTATAGTAAACTGATCATTTTTTAGCAAATGGAACAAACTTCTTATACACGAACGCATTTCATTGATGATGTTTTAACTTTGATGTCTAATCTAACTTTGATGATGTTCATTAGACTAAACTGAAAAATGTACAAATTTTCCAGCTATAATCAATTGGTACTTGTTGGTTTTTAATTTAAAGTATAGGGTTTTGCTATGGCTCATTACCAGTTTAAATTTTGTTGTACCATACATTTAAATTAGCATTACAGCTGCAAACACTCATTTTTCATGAACGACTATGTCATAACCTTCATCAGGCTTAGACGCAACAATTTTTCTCATTATGGCAAAATTCATTCTCGTCTTCAGCGTAGAGAACCATATTTTGAGAACACACAGGAATAATTATCGGTTAATAATTGGTGAGGTTCTACAGTTAAAGTTTTATTTTTTCGCCTACATTTTCTTATTTATTAACGCATTTAATACGTTTCTATTCAATACAATCGTTTGAAATATTAGGGATTTAATTTAATTTATGTAGTACATCCAATGTTTGTAAAAAGTTGTTAATCGTATCACTAAGATCGAACATCGGAAAAATATTAAATATTACTTTTCAATGACTCTAACACCAATAAATCAAAGTAAAACGAAAAAAATAACACTTATTCCAAAAAAATACATTAAATATTGTAACCTGTACATATATATATGTAAACATAATCCTTTACTACAAGAAATAAGCAGCTACACCAGTAGCTAAAACAAATTAATTATAACACCTCGTGTATTTCAGGACTGCAGTATCAAAAACTGAAAGAAAATAGTTCTAGTGCTAGGATGGTTTGAATAATTCACCTGCACTTCCACTAATTAAAGTATGACATACAAAAAGCCATCGCATTTTCTCAATAATGGAAGTTATGATTCATTCATTCGTTTCCTCCTTCAAATGCTCTTACTATGAAAAGAGGATTTAGAACTCATGTCACCGTATTAATGTTTAAAGATAGAAGCCTGATATTTTAGAGGATTTTATCGTTACGTACCCCACTTCCCGAAGCCTTTTCTAGGAGGAAACAATTCAGTCTCATGAAAATTTTTTTTTTCAATATCTGAAATTATTTCTAAATAACCTGGAAATTGCTCTGAGTCGATATATAAACTTGTCTGTTTCTGATGTGGTGAATAATGTTTCCAACACGACTACTTATTAAAATCTGCAAGTGAAAAAATAGACGTCGACGAGGGGATTTGTTATACCGTAACTAGGCAAGAGGTTAAGGTCATTGAAGTTATGCTCCGTCGGCCTGGATCCAAATCCGACGGTTAGCACCTAGGAGAAAATTCTTCAACAGTTTAGGCAGCACGTCTCTTAAAAAGCGACATAAACTGGTCCATTTGCATGAGGCGGCATAACGATATGGCACAATAGGATGGACGATTGTAATACTAGCCCACACATGGACACTAAACTCAAATATAAAAACTCTAAACCAAAGTCTATTGAAAACAATAGAGTTCGATGATATTTGGCATTCATGTAAAAGTGGTTATTTTCAGGGTCCCTGCATTGAGACAAAGTTGTTACCTCTCGCTCTAAGCATCCTGAATACGAATGATATTTGGCCCAGAAACTGCGAACTATTACGCCACATTCTATAGCGTGTGTACAAATTGAACTCTCTCGCTTACTTGAGGATCATGCGACCTTAAGACAACACACTCGAGATTTTACCTGTGATGATCATCACAGTAAAAATTTCAGGATCCTGCATCAGAAGAATTGGCGTAAAAAACCTGAGCTAAGAATCATCATATACAAATGACGAATTTTTAAGTGCACTGAGATCGTTAGATAATTTCTATACATAGCTTAATGAAAAGGGTTTATCAGTATTTTTTATTTATTTAGTTGATCTACTTGAACAAATAAATCTTTTTCGAATTCACAATGCCCTTATATCGTAAAACATTGTATCTAACTCTTTTCATGGAATTCAAGAAATGGACTGAAATAATGATATCTAGGCACAGATGACATCAATAATTTTCCCGCAGATCATTTCAGCGCAGTAACGTTCTAGTGAAGGCTAGTCAACAAAGCATCTCAAACTGTTGCGAAGGCTGCCTTGAGGCTGCAAAACTGTGCCGCATCACGTAGGACTTTGTGATACAAGCAGCTACTACAGCCAAGTGAACACTTTAGTTTACTCGGTATGTAGCACCAGTTCTGTCAGCAAGTGATGCAGTGTTGATCAAGGCGACCAGCTTCATGGCAGCTACGATATTTAACAGGACATTCATGTGACGAAAAGAAATTACAGTGACATGAATTGTGAGAAGTTATTTCTGAATAAAACGTGATAATTGTCGGGAAGGAAATAGACTTAGATAGTTCTATATGAAGAAGCGTTCTTTATCTCAATGACGGTAGCAACTAGAACATCGGTCTGAAAAAAACGAAAAAATAATGGATCTATCAAACAAGTAAAACATTAGCCACGAAAGTTTACTGAAATTTTCAGTTCTTGAAAATTTTATCGTAGCCTTATAATGTCCTTTTGCTAGAGGCCGTCCTGTTTTTTAAAGACGAAATTTTTGGACAGCATTGACATCAGGAATAAGTTTATTGATTATTTTCGTTTAGTTTTCTGTTACGTCATTTTTTGATAGCAGTAATTTTGCTCTACCCTAATAATTGTGATTATGTATGAAATGAGAATAATTTCTACAGCGATCATTATGGTGTATAAAAGATTTTGCGACTTAAATTGCATATCATAACGAAATAAGTATGATACACTAATTTTTCCACAAACTAGAATAATTTTTCATTTTCCTCGATATTTTCCACGTATTTTTTGCCCTATATTTTTGCGATGACACATGGCGAAGCTATAAAAGGTGAAAAATTTAGAGGTATTGAGAACCATGCGAGGTACAATCAGTATTTACTGAAGGAAAAATTCCTCAGCAGAATCCAATGACTGCGTATTCGTGACACTGACTTGCTGGCCTATCGAACTGCGTTGCCCAACCATATCCCATCCTTTCTCGGGTATAAAGGCAATCGAGCTAAAAGGCTCGAGAGGCTGTTTCATAAATTGCTAGGAAAGAGGAGTATTGGCAAAAAGTTGATAAACTTGGATGCTGCTGATTCTATTCTCGCAGATTCTTCTTCCTAACGAACTGGTGAGAGAACTCAGAAAATCTCTTCTGATTTCCACCTTTAAAAAAAGAGATATCAGACCCAGCCGTAGACAAAAATTTTCATAGACTGTTGGAAATATTATTTCTAATATTGTTCGAAACACGTGGACCATCCTTCACAGAAAATTCATGAACTCACTTGATCTACTGTTCGATTTTTCATCGGCGATTGCAATTAATCAAAATATATTGCTATTATCCTATTAATTTAGGTACGCATATTCTACATTTTACTAAGTTTCTACGATGGGAAAAAGAAGAATAGATACCAAAATATTTATGAAATTACACAAAAAAGCTTAGCAAAATTGAAACATTTCTTAATGTTTATCAGAAATTCAGAACAGTTAACGCGACGTTGCTTGTTTTAAGGACAGCGTCCCCCCTATGGAGAATTTTTTAAATTGAACAAGAAGCAATTATATTTAGTGTACTGATAGGAAATGGAATTTGTTATCGTTCGTCGTCTACAAAAATATCCGATTTTCTTGAAAGAAAACGAGATATTCGTCGAAAACTGAATTTGAGGGGGAGGGGTTCACAAGTCATCTCCTCCTACAGTTTTCCAGCTACAGTGATGATTTTGGTATCATTAGATGCAGAACATCGTGGATATTACGGAATGGTAAAAAGAAAATCTCTAAAGTCATACTGAACGTGTACACAAAATTTTTTCGAGGCGTGTTTTTTTTTGGGAAAATTTTCATTTGTGACATCACAACTTTTGTTTGCAACAAATTTCGAAATTGAATTTTAGTATCCTATACTTACTGTGCTTTTCCGCATCTAATGATACTAAAATCATTATTGTAGCTTGAAAACTGTAGGAGGGGATGCATTTTGAAACCCCAGATTCTTATTCTCCAAAAAAGGCAAAATATGTAAACATAAACATTCTCAATTTTTCTTTGTTATTAATTGTGGGGTCAGCTAGGACCCTTGAAATCATTATACAGTAATAAGTAGACATAGAAGATGTCATAGCAACGTCGCGCCGTGAAGAAGATGCCCAGGGAGAGGTGTAACATGATAAAAGAACAATTCCCCTTCCCCTCCCCCCTAGTATTCACACCCCCGTAACGGGCGAACAAGCCAACGTACGAGTCTGATTTTTTCACATGATGTATCTGACCTCTTACACATTATTTAGCAGCAAAAATTTATTTTCCCCCAATATTTCCCACCTTCTGGGGCGACGCTCCCCTTAATTGGACAGTTAATAAGAAACTGACACTCTATTTTGTCCTACGATATGCTCTACTGCGATGAAGAATCGATGAGATTTGCAATTAAAAATATTAATTCAAGTGTCAATACTCCGAAGCTGTTCTAAACTAATATCAGAGCAGCATTGAAGAAAAAGGATTTTTATTTAAAAATGGAATTTATCTACTCGACAGAAGCAGTGAGCCGCTAATGAGCTGCAAGTATTGCACAAATACTCACAATGAACGGCAGAGAGAAATAACGTATGCAGTGGCTTTCCTCCACAAAATCCTGCCGCTAATATACCAGATGTATATAAAATGTTTTTCATTGGCCTGGAAAATTAACGCTCATCCGAGAATGTATTCATAGTCAATATGATAGATGGTTGGTAAAAAACTTACAATATAAAGTCGTTTAGCTTTTAAGTAAAAAATACAATTTGTAAATCTTTTCAGTCAAGGAGAAAAACTAATTGTCGAGAACTTCCATATCAGCTAAATAGTAAACAAACTTTTAAAACTTTTATCACAAATGCTTGCATTTTTCTGCTAATGACCTCTATCTTCGTGTGGTACACGAAACATTTGAGAAAATCCATTTATTTTCCATTTGCAAAGAACAATTAATAAATGACTTCATTTTAGTTGCTCAAGACCTCCTTCAAAAACTTTTTCACTTTGTTTCATAAAATTATAACACACAACTCACTCACCAATATTTTGTTCTAATGTGAGAGGATACTGTAATCCACAAATTAAAATCGAAGAATCATACACTCATTTGTCAAAAAAAAACATTACGCACTACATTTTTACCTATGTATTTTATATTTATATCATTTTATTTTTGAACTCATTTGTTGAACATGAAAAAGAAAAATTTATGAAATAATAAAGCCCTGTTTTGAGTGCATATTGAGTGATGAATTGCTTTTTACATCAGAGAATAAAATACCCGTGGAAAGGACTGGTCGGTGTTTGAAAAATGGCGTATAATTGGATTTCATTAAGGAGAACATCCCACTTTTCCAACTTTTTTAGTCCGATTCGTTTGAAAGTTGGCCAGTATATGTATTTTGTAAAAGTAAACCTTTTTTACTCGTGTCATTTTTTTGATTTAGGCCTTACTTTTTTTTGACGAAAAATGTGTTTTTGGTATATTTTTATTGAAATTTCAGATTGGAACTCCTCCTTCGGTTTTGATGCTAGAACAAAAACAAAGACAGTTTTAGAACCCTTGGAACATTTCTAACAAACGTGCGTTCAGTTTTTTTCAAATTCAAATTTTTTCTATTTATTCAAAAAATTTTAAAATTTCAAAAATCAGCAACAATTTTTTGGATTTAGAGCTATATATTTTTTCAAAGAATTCGAATTTGAAAAAAGCCGAATGAGCGTTTGTTAGAAATGTTTCAAGGATTCTAAAACTGTCTTTGGATTTGTTCTAGCATCAAAACTCGAGAACTAGTCCCAGGATGAATGTTGAAAATTCAAAGTGTTGGGTATAAGCAAAAAATAAAATTTTGTGTTGAAGTGTAATATAATGAACAATTGATGTAATTGAATGCAGTTTTAATTTTTATTTCGAAACTTTCCATACATAACTTCAGATTCAAACTGTGAATTGTGATTTCATAAAAAAAAAATTATAAAAATTTTTACTCATCAAAAAAATAATTTTTTCTTTTTTCAGTCTGATTCTTATGAAATTTGACTATGATATGTAACCTTTGAAAAAAAAACACAATTGATTCTATTCATTTTTTTGATTCAGGCCATAGATTTTGCAAAAATTTGACATATTGGTTTTTAGGTATTGATATTTCACTAATATTGATATTTCAAAATGGGACTCCTCCTTCAGTTTTGATGCTAGAACAAAAAAAATGCAGTTTTAGAATCCCTGGAACATTTCTAACACACTCACGTTCGGCTTTTTTTCCATTTCCTATTTGTTCTCTTTATATATGGGGTCAAAATCAGGAAAAAGTTAACAAAATTTGGGTGCTTTTATTGATATCGATATTTCAAAATGGGACTCCTCCTTCAGTTTTGATGCTAGAACAAAAACAAATGCAGTTTTAGAATCCTTGGAACATTTCTAACAAACGCTCGTTCGGCTTTTTTCCATTTCCCATTTGTTCTCTTTTTATATGGGGTCAAAATCGGGAAAATTGAAATATTTTGATCCCTTCACCCCCCCCCCCCCCGGGAGGGGGGGGAATTATTGTCGTAGCGCCATAAAATTTTAGGAACGAATAGTCTACCACCTAAGGGTCCTTCTAAAACAAAAACATGCAAAATGACCATGACATCGACAGGATCTGGCAAGGGCCTGGGATGGTATCCTTAAAGTGGAAAATCAACTCTGGGCATATATGAAGTAACTACTGAAAATTTCGAAATGATGGGGATGACAATTGCACCCTGCAAACAACGTGGTGAATTTGATCATACTGTACACATTGTGGATGAGCTAACATTCTGAATGATAGAGACATGCGTCTTTGAAAAGATTGTGGATGAAAAACCGTACTTCAAACGGAAAGGATAACTGGCAAGTTTTGTTATGGTCTAAAAAACAATTTCTGAAAAACTGTACGCCAAATATTGAAGAATATGATTTTTGATATACATAAATTTCCATTATGCTATTCGTGTTAAAAGTGAATAACCAAAAACGTTCATCATTTGAAAGACCAAACGAAAGACCAAACCGGAGGAACGATGTTTTAGTCAGTTACCGTTCATCTAACGTGGGGCAAAAAGCTCTCTCAGTTTCTGGAGCTTTTTTGTGGAACAAGCTTCCCCAGCATATCAAAAACTCTAAAACTGGAAAAGAATTTAGATTAAATGTGTCACGTCATTTTGCATCTCTGTCATAGGGCCTGCAGCATCTCGGTGTGAACTTCCCATCTATCAGAAATTTTAATTTTTCCTGAATTTTCTGTTAGAAATTTAGAAACTATTTCATTTTACGTTTGCTAAGCGATTCGTATATTCATCTTACTTATTTCTGTCGACAACAATGAGCACCACAGCCGTCAGTTCAGTGCAGCAGAACGAACGTTCTTTCCATAATTAGGAGTATTTCCTCATCTTTATTTTGTTATTTCTTTCTCTTTTCTGTATTAATATTTAACGTCCGTATGACAAATATACCATGAAATACATTTTGAGTGTACACCAATAAACAGGTTTATAGATGTGAGGGTTGTGCAAAGTTTATAATGAATTAAATTTTTGGCTAACGTTGTCTCGCTATTTCAAAATCATTCTCGAAGATGTTTTCAATCGATTTTCGGCTGAGCTGAGGGGAAAGGGGTAATTTAAGCATTGCATTTAGTGTTTTTATTTTTTCCGTGCGTTCAGCGCACACTAGCACTGAACTTTCAAATCGGAAAAAACTCTAAATTTCTGTAATTAAAATTATCATTTTGGATCAAGGCCTAATCTTCCTATATGTGCCAATTTTGTGAATATTCTCCACTCAGATGTGATATCCGGCCACAATGTTACTCCATTTTATCCCACGTACACATGTCCGTATAATTTAGAAACCGGATTTTTCTTAAAAAACCGGATTTTTCTTAAAAATTTCTGTGAAGAAATTAAATACCAGCTCATCAGCTCATTTTTAGGTTTTTCGAAGTCTTCTCTTCTTTTTAGTTTTTTTTTATGCGAAAAATTTCTTAGGATTACAGTGAGCTCAGCTGTCATTTTCTGTGTAGTAGATGGCAGGTTGCTTCTATCTTTTATCTTATATATGTATTTTTTTCTAATATTTTATTTTCAATAAGTATATATATTAATATGTGTGTGTACGTGTGTAGGTATATATGTATCTACATAAATAGATATACATGTTTATATTTCATTTCTTTACGCAAAAACCATTCGGTTAATAAATTTTGTTGCAATAGCGAAATGATTCAAAAATAGATCTATCACTTCCCCAGAGGGCGTTTCTGTGAATCGGATTAATGTCATATATAATTAATGAAATAAAGTGCAATTTGAGCATATGAATCGTAGTAAAATTATCTTTCTGTCCGTATGTTGTACAAGCTATGAATTTTGATATTGAATATATGTTTGTTTACCCATTTCTACCAATATTTTGTAGATATTTGTCAATCATAAGTGGTAACCGGCTTACACTGTATCTCTATTTTATCCCATGTACCCATGTCCGCATGATGTGGTGAATATCGAGAAGATATGAAATATGTTTTTGGTGGTGATAGGACTTTGCATATTTTTAGGGCATATTTTTCATTTCTCATTCAACTACCCTTGACAGAGATAGACTATTGGCAAGCCACGTGTGGTTTGTCTATTAGTACGCCTCGTATATTTTGTCTATTAATATGCCTCGTATGGTCTATCTATTTTGTACACCTCTGATAGCTTGTCTATTAGTACACCTCGTATAGTTTGTCTATTATTATGCCTCGTATGGCTTATCTACTTGTACACCTCGGATGGTTTGTCAATTAGTACTCCTCGTATGGAACATTTGTTTTAGGATGCCCTATATTTAAGAAACTTTTAAAAGCCAATATGTTGGCATGTATATCATGTGACAACTTGGAAATAAACATTTTTTCTTTTTTCTTTCTTTTCTTGATGGAGAATGATGAGGTTGGATTTTTGTGGATTGGCAGCATGTCATGATGTTAGATAAATCCAGATTCACCGTCTTTTAGAACAATGCGCTTGTTCAGAAATGGTGATAGCTACATGAAGCTACTGATCCATATTGCAATATCCCGACTGTTCAGGTCTCTGAGTGCAGTGTAATGCTTTGAGGCTGTTTTTGTTGAGATAGAGACGGATCTGCAATTCTTTAGAATAACAAAACGAACTTCTTGGACTATTTACAGGTATACTTTAGGTCCATGTTGATCCTTTTATGGAGTTTTATTTTCATGATGAAAATGAAACGTTTCAGGTCGACAATGGTTACATCCACGGGGTTAGAAATGCCAAAGATCGGTTTTGTTCAAACCGGGAGAATCTGAGCACACCGACTGACCATAATTCCTTGATTTGATCACGAATTAAACGTTATGGAATGAGCTTCAAAAAACTTGCGTGCCATAACGCCCCTCCTTTCAACAGTGACTTCTTTGAGGGACGTGTTACTTTATTTGCGACTAAGAAGTAGCTGCAGAAGACTCAGAATCTTGTAGAATTAATTTGAGATATAAAAAAGGTGGTAATTTAATCTAAAGGAAGCCTAATCTGTACTAGTAAATTTTTGAAATACGTCACTTTTTATTATTTCTTAGTGAATTTAATTTGAAAATAGTGCAGATGTGATTTAAAAACTCTTATTAAATTAGTGAATTAATCTTTTTTTCACTAACTGTGCATAATGAAGATGGTTGAGGTAGAAAATTCGTTTAGAGCTATTGAAACGAGTTTTCGAAGGTGTCAAAAATGTGCGTTTAGAGATAAAGGTGGTGAACTGAAAGTAGTCGAAACAATTGGTAGCAGGGGGGAAAGAACATCTAACTATGAGAACATGCGCTAGCTGACGAAAAGGAATATTGATGCCATTGAATGCTTTTTGCCCAGATTTTTTTCGAACGGGTATGAAAATGGTAGGCACGGTGAAAAAACATCAGAATAATCTGGGTAATTAATGACCGATTTACCAACAGTGGTAATGGATACATCCAGATTGACTGAGGTGGTGATTCTTGAAGGGACAAGTGGCATTCCGGCTTATTGCGTAACTTTTAGGAAAGAAAGAAAAATTGGAAATGAATTATTTTCAAACTAAACCTTGCTACAATAAATTAAATAACACTATCTCAGTCAACACTGCGTGATTTGAGTCAGTTTTTCGATAGAAATCGAGTAAAATCGCTTCTTCCCGTAAATTTACGTTTTTAAATCAGTGTTCAACAACATTAGTTATTTAACTTATAAAAATAAAATTTATCATGACCTTGCAATCAAGTTTTACCGTACGAAGAGTTGTCTAAATTGGTAACTCGACCTTGACCGTTTGGGGAAATGAACCATCAAGAATAAAACCACAAACAACGGAATAAAATTCATTTTCCTAAAATGGTGCATTCAGACTGGCGCTAGTTCCGACACTTCATTATCAATGAATGCTCTGAAAATAAGATCAACAATATATAAAAAAATTGATATTTCAATATTTGATATATAGATGTACAGCCTATATAACATACAATTGGCAGGCACTTTGATCACAGTTAAGAACGTGTTTCTGCTTAAAAATGTACATTGATTCAAATTATTCATTGATTAAGCAGAAACATGTTCTTAACTGTGATCAAAGTGCTTGCCAATTGTATGTTATATAGGGTATATATATATATAGCAGTTATTGAAATATCAATTTTTTTATATATTGTTGATCTTATTTTCGAAGCATTCATTGGTAATGAAGTGTCGAAACTAGCGCCAGTCTGAATGCCCCTTTTTAGAAAAATGAATTTCATTCCGTTATTTGTGGTTTTATTCTTGATGAAACTTAGATTTTCAAGACACGTACCCATCTCGGGGAAATGAACCATTGCATATTCATTAGCTTCCGCAATGCATCTTTAATATATTTTTATGTTTTTTGGCAGCCGGCATACCCTTCCGGTAGTAGCTGCCGCCCAAGCGGTAGCGATATTCGGGTATTGTATCGCGACCATTATCATAGAAAAACGTGCAATTTCGACCGCCACACAATCGTGTCTAACCACGCATCACGAATGAGCTGGTCTGCAGAGAATTATAGCAGCAACCTTCTTGACAAAACATGCCTACCACACACGAACATACCGACGTATTCCTAGTTTCTCATTTCAAGAGCAAACTGGTGGAAATCGTGTAACTCTATAACCTCCAGGCAAATTACTGCTCTCTCAAAATTTGTTCTTAAAAATCGTGACTTTCCTACTCAAATACAGGATTTTTTTAGTAGGAAAACATAAATATTTCTTATGGATAATGAAACGTTCGAGATAGAAACCTCGATACAAGACATTGGTCAAGTTAAGTTTACTAGCAAGATTGGTTCGGAACCATGAAAACATTTGAGCGTATTAGGAAAGTCAATTCATTATCCTGATACATCATGAGAACCACCTACAAGGGGAAAACATTTTCCCTCCAAGCAAAATAGAGGTACGCTTCCGTTCTTCTCTATTGTGCAAGGTTTGTGCAGCAGTTGCTATTCTGTTAAAACGAAGGCTTCAGTAAAAAAACAACATATGAGTGTTAGCGTAAAACTATTGGCAGAAAACTTCAAGTTGAAAGAAGTTGAACGTTTTACTTAAAATGCGGCTTAAACTGAGGTTCAAAATTCAATTACAATTAAAGGAATTTTTTTCATTTGATCCTGAATATGACAAACAATAAATAAGTCGCCCTTTCATTTGGCTACGTTTAAAAGCATACAAAGAAGTTGCATTGGTAATATTAAGAGACGAGTCGCATCCCATTATAAAAATCCCTTGAGTGTCCACCGGTGTGTCACGCCGCAGTCAACGTGTCATTGACAATAATTATTTGAACGTTACTATTTACTGAAATTATGTTGCACAGAATTTATTTGTTATTCGAGCATTGTTGGGCAGCGTCTACATCTAATTCCCAACTTCTGCTAGAACATCCAGCTGTTCTAACAGCCTTTAGAACAGCCAGCTGTTCTAAAAGGTAGAACCAGAGCAGTTCTGTTGTACCATAGTTTATTTGACCATCAGTTTTGGTATCTGATCGAAAGCATAATGCCCAGGAATACAAGGGGAAAAACTTTATTTTCCTTGCATTAACAGTTAAGGGTTTCTCAGTCAATGAAATGTTTTTGTTACCCACGAGAACAGAAAAAGTAGCCCTCGTGAATTACATTCGCATTTCTGGCGTGACCTTTCAAATCATTTCAAATCAAAATAGAATTGAACCTTATTCATGTTGAATTCAAAAGTTTTCATTCGGTATCTATATTTGATGCGCACATAAATATAAATGACATGATTCGTTGAAGAACAGTATTAGCAATCCTAAGTTAAGAACTCTAAATGCATAATTTATAATCTGAATTAGATAGTAAATAATGCGATAGAGAAATCGAAGGCCCGTGTTGAATGCTGACAGTTTGTTTTGAGAAGAGGTGTAATCAGGTCTCTGTCAACGTCATCCATCCACAACTGAAAGCAACAACTGGTAAGAAAACCCAGAGATGAGAGCTGAGAAATAGATTAATATATTTGCCAGCGTCAACACAAGAATACAGATATGTATTCGTACGAATGGTTTCAGTTCTAAGCTCTAATTTATGTCGCAACTTCCCGCAAGTTGAAAATAAATATAAACGCTTCATTATACATACAACTTTAAAATTCCCGTTTAAAAATGATGCATTATTTTATTCTACAGAGCGTTTGAACATACAACTATCTTGTATGAAATCATATCCGACCGGAAAGCAAATGCCTTCCAGCAACTTTGATTACACATCCCACCATGTCAGAACCGGTTAGGTCGCTTGCAATCAACATTTTACACTGATGATAGAAATGGCGACATCACATGGGTGGTCGGGGATTTTACAACATTTATGTTGAATCGAAGTTATGAACTCTACGTAGCTATGATTAATCTCTGATTTCCTAGCAGGCCTGAAATTAACCGTTTTGACACCTTTATTGAAATTTGAACGAAAGAGTTATAGAACTTCAACATTTTTTAAAATATCTGAAGGGATTTGGTTATTATTTATTACAATAGCTTATGATTTATATATGTTTTGACTACTCCTTTTACTGGGTGACTGACACTAGGTAAACACTTTTACGTAACGTAAATAAATACAACCGTGCGTTCGAAAACGCTTCACTGAAAAATTACATGGACTTTAAATTTGAAACGTGTCGTAGAAAAATTCGTTCTTCAAGCATGGTTAGGAAATTAAATGTAAAACTTTATGAAACATTTGTATTATGAAGACCAGATGCGGAATCGATCCATTAAGTTTAATAACCACAAGAAATATATTTTCAAATTACGATAGGTATTTACAAAAACGTTCTATATACCGCCCATCAGTTGAGTTGCAGGCGTTCAAACGCCGGTGCAATGATTGCCGGACGCGATCGAAGACGCAAGAGGTTTCAGGAATTATTGCAGTCCTCAACAAGTTTACCGATATGGTTTTCTCTAGTGCTTCGTACACAAAACTCTTTTAAATTCTCCAGAAATTTAAATCAATGGTTGTACTATCAGAATACCTTAGTGGCCATGTGACAGGACCACCTTGGCCTTTTTTGGAACACCTTTTGTAAATAATTTACATAAGTTGAAAATCAGTTTTCTAAGGTCTAATTATAAAGGCTGTTATTTTTTTTGTGTGTGTATAACATGAATGTATTCCTAACTTTAACATTCTATTTCCCTGAAACCCTCACAGTACGAATTTTTCTCCAGTATATTTTTAATGACAAGTTCCAGTAGCTATCTAACAAATCATTTTCAACCACTTTAATATTGAGTAGTTTATTTAAACTGTCTCAATCATGCGTCGGAGTTCTTTTAACATGTACCGGTATACTTCTTTCTCGTACTAATTTTATATAACCGACGCCTCTTACAGCTCGGCGCCTGCGCATAGAAATGATGGCACTCGAGTTATCATACGAGGTAACTAAAAAGTTCGGTATGTTTTTAAAGGAAAAATACGAGTAGAACTAAGAGTATGTGTACTGTGTATATGAGGAATTAATTATGTTCACCCACTATCTATATATTTTTTTATTCCTGATATGCAGTGTCGCAGAAGCTCGGTTGAAAATAACAGAAGATCGAACGACGCATTTACTTTCACTAAATTCCTTCGAAACATGCACTCAGATTATTACCAAAGGAGTCAAGTCATTGCTAAGTTGACATATATAAATGCTGACGTGGATATGTAGGAAGCCTTGCCTCAACCCTGGCTTCCAACGCTTCCAGACCTTAGCTCACATTCTACTCCTCAATGTTAAGTTAATGGTGCAAGTTTCCTCTTACTCCAGTCAAACATGATAAATTTTTTTTCTGTCTTGTAATAACTATAGAAAATTGCAATTTTTACGGTCTGAATATGCAAAAACGTCTCAACGCTTACCTACTCTAATTTTTAAATGCTCAGACAGTCCTTTCTGAAAAAAAATTAGCGATGTAAGGAACTAACTGAATTCCGCACATTTGTCTCTTCACTGTAAGCGCAAATCTCGGTCCACTCCTGTGATGTCACAGCATCCATGGATAAACCTGAATTAACAAAACTGGAATCACCATTAGAGCTCGACGTGTAGTGTTACTTGCAGTTCGTAGCTGTGAAGTACATAACAGCGTTGTTGAAGTGGTAGCAGTGTTTAGTTGAGGTCATTTAGGTGATAATGAGTTGCTCTGCTAGGAACAGCAGATTAAACTAAATACATATATAAGTTTTCATATAATCAACATTTTTTTGCTGGGATGAAGTTAGGTTTTGGAATGCACTCTGAGTTTGGCTCAAAATTCGAAAGATCATGCTGGAGCTTATGTAAATGTCAAACACGTGGATGAAGTCTTTTCTACCAAATTAGCATAACCTATATTATTTCAAATTAGTCTTACTTTTCATTTCTCCTATTCACTTTCAAGTATGATTATTTCATTCAAGGACATGACTCCATCGCTTAATTAAAATACAGGGCGCGTAGGGTATCGGAGGCAAATGAAGCTGTTTATCGTTGAAACCTACAATATCTTGTAACCATACAGAAAAACATAATATGAACCTACGTTTATTCTATATATCCTTCGTCGGCTTCTATCACCGACTCAATTCATGTCCGCAAGCGACTTCTAGCTTTGATTGGGGGGTCTTTATTAGGGTGCGTTCACACTACGAGCGGAGCGTAGCGGCGCGGAGCGGAGCGGCAATAATGTTTGTACATGTTTGAATGCAGAAACGCTTGGCTGTTCACACGACAGTGGCGCGGCGCGGAGCGGTACGCTCGGGAAATTCGTTGGGATTTTTTGACGCTCGCGGCGAGCGTTTCTCCTCGGCTCCGCCTTTGGATCGTCATATCTTACAGGGGTAGAATTGTCGTTTGAGTTCAAAAAATCTAATATATTACTAGTAATTTGTACAACTAATCATATAACAATTATAACTGATAGTGTAACATGTAATATTTTAGTGGAATTTTACCCATTTGGGTTCATTAATCATTTATTTCTATCTTCTTCTGCTTTCTCTGATAAGTTACTTTATTATTGCTTCAGTTTGAGGAATTTTATTTTATTTTTCTCGTGATGTAGTTTCATCTTTCTTGTGATGCTGTGTATTTTATTTTATTATCTTGATTAAAGTATAATAATGTACGATTTTTTAATAAAGTTTTCATTTTCTCCGTAAAATGGGAGAAAAAGGAGGCCGTATGATGATGAGGAGGACTGAATGAGTGTCAAATACACAATGCTGCAAAATTTTATGAGCTTGGGTGATTTTTTTCAATACTAACGGAAGACATATCAGTATTTCTAGAACTATTTGGTCAGCACAAGTCAGTATTTGTCAGTATTTTTCACTTAGCTTTCTCTGGCACAACCCTGAATTTCTGAAGGGAGTTACTTTACTTACACTCACGTTTTAAACAATTTAAAACAATTTAAACAATTTATTTACCACAGGAGATACAGAGGTAGAATGTTTCTTAAGTCTAGTACAATGGACAAGTTTGAATATAGCTACCTGTGGGCCCGAATAAGTTCAGCGACTTCTGGGGCATCCTACCATCAACATTATTCTAAGGTGTACAATAATGTTTAACCTAAATCACTTAACCTAGTTTCACATTAGACTGATCAGTGAGATAATTCAATCGATATCAGATATTTCATTTAACAATATAGGTTATATGGACTATATTTAACAGTACATTCGATAAAAGATTTAACAGCAGACTGAAGGCGAATTACATATTACCCATGGCAAATTTCATTATTGGAAACAGTCATGTTGGAGACAAGATTTGACTTGGTGATCTTACATGACTAACATTCCGATAGGAAGTGAGTCTCGAGATTTCTTCTGAATACCTTGTAAGAATTACTATCACGGATCTCCGCAGGTATTGAGTTCCAAGTTTTAGTTCCAACGAAGAGGATACTGTGTTGCGACCGGGCCTTTGAATAATAAGGAAGCATGAATTTACTTCTATTTCGGGTTAAATGGTCGTGATGACCAGTTTGCGCACTTAATAATAGTTTCAGGCTATTGTCGCCATCATTTCTTAATGTTTTGTAAATGAAATTACAAATGGAGATTGTATAGAGATCTGGAAGTTTAAGTATTTGTAAATTTTTGAATGAATCATTTGTGTGAGCATTATATTCTAGATTCTTTACCGCTCTGATTGCTCTTTTTTGCAGAGTAAAAATTACATTGGTTTTATTTTTATCAGTTCCGTGCCATGCTTCTATTCCGTACTGCAAGTATGGTGAAATGAGCGTTCGGTAGAGCATTCGTAAAGCTGTTTCAGGCAGGTAATTTTTAACTTTATTCAGGATTCCGATGGATTTCGATAATTTAGAACTAATATGAGCGATGTGCTCTTTAAAGGTCAGATGTTTATCTATTATGATGCCCAGAAACTTGCATGAGTTGGTTTCTTCGATTTCACCTTCGCCAATTTTTATGTGTGGGAGAGATATGCTTTTCTTGTATGAGAATGTAATATACTTTGTTTTTTCGATGTTGAGGCTTATTTTATTAGCTTTAAGCCATAATGAAACCTTATGGAGTTCATTATTTATGCTCTCCGCAATCATAGCGGGATTTTGGCTCGGATGGACCGTAGAAAGCGTGCTGTCATCGGCAAAAAGTATGAATTTGAAAAATGTTGTTGATTTGATAATATCATTTATAAATATCAGAAATAGGAGAGGCCCTAGGACAGACCCTTGTGGAACTCCATAGCTAATTGTCTGTGGGTCCGATTTTGCGTCATCAACGACAACGTATTGCTTCCGATTTGTTAGGTATGATTTGAACCAATCATGGGCAATTCCTCAAATGCCATAACAGTGTAGTTTCGAGAGTAATATCTTATGGTCCACACAGTCGAATGCTTTTCGAAAGTCAAGAAAAACGGAGAAAACAAGCTTTCCTTCATCTATATTAGAGTAAAGGTACTGTAAATGATTTAATACAGCTTGTGTCGTTGATTTCTTAGAACGAAAACCGAATTGTCCGTCATAGAGAAAAGATTTTTGTTCAAAATACGAATACACTTTTTTATACACAATTTTTTCAAATATTTTGCTCATAATTGGTAAAACAGAGATAGGTCTATAATTAATAACGCAGTTTTTATCACCATTTTTAAAAATAGGGGTGACTCTGGCAGTTTTGTGAGAGTTGGGGAAGATACCTTGAGAAAGCGAATGGTTGATAATATCAGATATGCACGGTGCTATTATATCAGCAATAGCCTTAAGAACTTTAGCTGAAAATGTATTTAATCCATTTGATTTATTTTTCAAGTTGTTTATGCATGTAATTACATCGGAGGGGTTAGTTGGCGGGAAAAAGAAAGAGTTGTGTTCACGGACATGGTCCATGTATTGCAAGTGGTCTGTAGGTTCACTAACGACACTATCGGCTATATTTTTTCCTATATTTATAAAAAAGTTGTTGAACACTGTTGCAATATCTTGTTAATCATGATATTTTACATTTTCGTGAACGATGGATTCAATTGTTTTTTTAGCGTTATTATTCGGTCTATAGCATGAATTAAGCAGGCGCCAAGTTTTTTTAATATCAGTTTTGTAGTCAGTGAATTTGCGCGTAAAGTAGTTTTGTTTCGATGTTCGTATTTGATTTGTCACATGACTCCTGAATCTGTTATACGTTAATCTAGAGATTCGTCCTTCGTATAGTAAGGCTAAGTATGCTTGACGTTTCTTTATATTGATCACGATATCTTCAGTAATCCAAAGTTTTTGTCTATTTTTCGGCGTAATTGTGCGGGTGATTATTGGACAACATTGGTTATATGCGGTCGTTATAGCTTCAGTTAGTTTTAGTATTGCTTGGTCAATGTTAATCGCATTATTGTCTAGTTCATAGATGTCCAATGATGGCATTAATTCTTCTAGAACAGTTCGCATTGTCCCCAAGTTATATTCGTTTATACAACGATATGAAAAAGTCTCAGCATGTGGGCTGTTGCAGGGACTATAGACACTCTTCTTGATGTGAAACACCGGAAAATGGTCAGATAAGTCAGAAATTATTATTCCTGTAAGAAAATCAGTCGGATCTAACATAAAAATATTATCGAGCAACGTGGCAGATTCGGATGTAATACGCGTAGGTTTCGTGATGATTGGAAGGAAGGAGTTAGACTGAAAAACATTTATGAATTTTGAGATTTGTTCACAGCTTTCATATTGAAGAAGATCGTAGTTGAAATCCCCGCAAATTATTATGTCATTGTATAGAGATTTGTTAAACTGAGATATTATGCTTTGAAGCTCGTTCAGGAAAGAAATGTTGCAAGCTGTTGGGGGCCTATATACAGTCCCAAGTACAATCCGTTTACCATTTTTCGTTAGTTCTATAAATAGAGTCTCAATATGTTCACGATTCATAGTTGCACTTATAATGTTTTTCGATGATATGTGTTTAGATATGTACGTACTGATGCCACCACCACGTTTGTTGCCACGGAGTGAATGATGGCTATTATAGTTCTGAATTTGAATTAGGTCTTTAGTTGAGTCATCTAGCCAACTTTCGGTGAAACTGAGAACATCAAAATTGCTGTTTAGCTCAGTGATAGTACAAGATATTTCATCTATTTTCGGATAAATGGACCTACAGTTCCAACATAATACTGAGAGATCGTTACAGGTTTTTCTCATCGATTCATTGAATTCTTTAATATTTAGGTATTTACAATTCCCAGTTTCATTTAGGTTTGGATGCAGTCTATTCAAATGATTGAGATCTGGATCAATATCATCGAAAATATCAACATGGTCAGTCATAAAGATTAAGAAACAGTAAGTAAAATGTGACGTAAAAAATAAAGAAGATGATACAGACTACAAGGTCAAGTTAAAAGTAAAGACATTCCTACTTATAGTAAAATTTAAGAAATAGAGAGAAACTAAAACACACAGAGATTATTAGTCTAAAATTATTTAAAATCTAGAATGATTTCATAAGGAGATGGCTAACTCAGTCCATGAGTGGGAGCATTAGAGATCATAAATTGCGAATAGTGTAGTTACAAGGCTGTCATACCAGTGGTATCTGCATATAACGCATACGATATAGCAAAGAACGAAGTGGATTAGAATCGAAGTGACAGCGAAGTTATTTAATTAATATAAAGATCTTGAGTATCTAGATTATTTTCAGATTTTGAGACAGGTGGTAACATAATATTTAAATCAGAGTAGAAAATCCGGCATGAGCCTTCTATGAATAATGAGAAAAAAGTAGATAAAAAAACAATTTAGTGAGCAGTAAAACAAAGTTGCAAATTCTGCGTGGTTGCTTTGAGGAGCCAAAGGCGATTCTATCAGAAAACAAAAGAAATCATGTGGACAGAGATCAAAATGCTATTAAATTCAGTACATAAGTCTCTAATTACGAATAATTTCTTCTGAGGACTTGCCGACACGTTGTAGTAAGTACTGGTCAAGTGATTCAGGTGTGTTGATGGTGTGAGGTCTAGGAGTTTCTTGTCCAGGTATCCGAGGAGAGTAGACGTTGATATTACCATCCAGAGTTCTTGCGAGACCTATTTTGTCGGGAAATTTTCGTTTGGCCAATCTCAGAGTGTACATAATATTAGCTCGCGAAGGGATGAGGTATTCGTTTACGTAGAATTTCGGCTTGGCCACTCGGCAGGCTGACAAAACTTTTTGTTTCTTTTCGTATTGTCGTAGCTCAAAGGTAATGTTTCTCCTATCGACGTTTCCAGGGGCAGGTTTTTTACCCAGTCTAGTCGCTGTAGTGATGTCAGAGTTACTAAGGTTGACGTTGATTTGGTCCTTCAGGAGCTCCCGCACAGTCTGTCTACAGTCTTCATCAGAATGTGATTGCGGTAGTTCCCCTGTGATAACCAGAGTGCATTTTCTGTTTTCCAACTCTTCCCGTTCTTCTTTCCTTTCGAATTGCTCTAGACGGGAGACTAGCCTGTCTATCTTTTTATTTTGCTCTTCAATCACTGCCTTTTGATTTGATTCTTTTTTCGTTAGTGTTTCAATCATCGTTTTCAAGTCACTAATTTCACTTTGAAATTTCTCCATTACTGAGTTAAAGTGATCAATTATAATGGAGGCCATTTGCTTATTTTGTTTTGACAGGTTTTGTATGTCTGGACAGTCAAGCTCCAGCGTACCCTCATTGTTCTTCTTGTTTGCCTTTATTTCCGCCATCTTGTGAGAAAGGAGACACTTGCGAAAAAGAAGCAAGGGTTGAGTGCTATTTTGAGGGAATATCACACTTTTTGTTCGATTGTTTGGATTTTGGTTAGATGAAATTTACTTTCGGATTCTCATGGTCTGAGTGAGCACTCTTTTTGGTTAGAAATGCATGTTCATTAACCAATTGTTCAAGTCCCCACAAGACTTTTTTTGTTCGTACTGGCCTACGAAAACCTGGAGTAACATAAAGTGATACAGCCTATATGGAAAAACATTAATTTTGCCCAAACTACTTTGCTTTACATGTATCCTCAATAAAAATTTGTGAATTATTACTGAACAGCAAATTTATCTTCTCTCGTTGGAAATTTTTCCTTCTATAAGGGAAAGTAGTACAAAAAAGTTTCCGGCTTCATCCGTAAATACTCGTGAATTGTGATTCATCTCTCCTCAGTGCTTCGAAGAGAAAGTGGTATTCTCCATAGCGACCTCTCCTCATGTTGATGGGATGGACTCAGTGTTTACGTTCCTGTTTCTTGCCGTCGAGCTACAGAGGCGCACTCACGGAACGCTCCATAGCGACTGATGCTTGTGTAGGTCGCTCTGCTCAGCTCACATGTGAACACACGCGCCGCGCCGCTCCGCTCCGTGCCGCGCTGCGCCGCGCCGCTCCGCTCGTAGTGTGCACGCACCCTTAATGTCCTCCATTGCTCGTGCTAGTGCTTCTAAAAGAGAGGTTTTGATGTTGTGGGGATGCTTATTAACTTCCTTTTCAACGATGCACCACACGTAAATAACGAAAGGAATAAAGCCTGGTGAGTTAGGAGGCCATAAGTTTGATGCGACATGATCATGAAAGTTTTCGGCCATCTAATTCTGACTTTTGAGACCTTTATGGGATGCAACCGAATTTTGTTGGAAGACACAGTGTAATAGAGCTGATTTTTACCAGCCTGTCTCTTGTAGATGCCTGCGATGCACGTAGGGTTAAGAACTTTAATTATGCCGTTGTTCCTATAACTTTATCATTCATTTTATTTCGTACTGTTCCCATTATTTTTAGTTTGTATTATTGTTTGTCATTTTCTTCGAAATATTAATTTTAGTTGCTCTTCATGGGTCTGCTTACGCGAACAGAGAAGCCGCCTCTGCGGTTACGTTCGGAGGCCCGCCACCGCACCCTATTAATCTCTCGTGGGTTGTCGCTGTGTGCGGGTGTGCGGTGCTTCTCGGGCGGTTAAATGGCCGTTTGATAATTTGTGGCAATTGAGGAAAGTTATTGTACTAGGGGTAACTTTTTTTATTTTTCATATTTCTTAGTGTTCGTTAGCTCAATAATTATTAGAATACTTACCAATCCGAACACTTGAAGATTTCTGAAAACTCGGAGTATAAGTTTTGTTTCTCTAAACTGAAGTTTATCTTTTCGGTAATAACCGTTTGTCTACTATGGAAGCACTTTAGGTTTGGTTTGGTGAAAGTGAAATGTCTTTCTCTCTGCCTAGCTCCTATTTTTGTTGCTGTTGCTATAACAGAGCAGTGTTACCCAAAGGAATTCAATACCCAAGAATTCTGTTGTCTATAACTCAAGTTTGTGTGTAAATATGATAAATTCCTCTGTATATTTCGGAGACTTGATATTGATCGTGTGTAACTTTTTATTTGATTTGTGTTTTTCAGGCTCACTTATCGGAATTGTTTACTTAGTTTTTTCAATTTAATTATCACATGTCAATAAAGCCTGCACTCCATCACCTCTTCCTAATTTACACTGAGTAACATAGTGGTAACTACGCTCAGTGACTGGACCTATAACAACAGGTCCTTACATCGGCTACGTTGTCTATCTAAGGCTTAAAAATGGTTTGAAGAGTCTCCACATAGGTATCTTCATTGACTCAAGTCCCTGTGGAAAAAAGGAGGAGAGATGATGGGTCCATCACTGATAACAACACCGAAAACCATCAATGTTGCTAGAAACTTCGTGTTCTGAGTGAGTCAGAGCGTTGACAATGTTGTTTTCTCCTGCTCGCGGCCAATTCACCCCCATTGTTTTCATTCATCTCCTTTCTAACTTTGTAAACAAAAGATCTGGCGACTTTCAGAAATCTTGAAAATTCTCTATTGCTGTGTTATGTTTTATGGACACTATTACAGCGGGTCTTTTCACTTCATTAGTTATAGTAGCATCTGCCAGGTGATCGTCTGAAATAAAACATACATTAATTATTATTGGGTTAGTTTAAAAAACAAAAATGTAAATTTCCTCATACCTTACACACCCTGTACAAGGGCTTTATTTCGAAAAAAACACCTTATGGCTGTGACTTATCTGCTACAGTGATTGGGCGGCTATCATGAGCATATGTTTGTCTTCGACAAACAGCCTTTCTCTTGAAAGTAATTTTGTTCCTTTCAAACCACTAATGGCTCTGAACATTGCCAACTTCACTTACATCCCGACCTCTGACGGCGGTTCAAGTTGCAGAAAAGGGAATTAGAATGTTTAGTGGTTATATAGGGCTATCATAGCGATATTGTCAAGTTTTATTCGTCTAGTCAAGAAATTATTCGTACTCAATTCGGTATTCCAAACTGAAACTAATTCTTTAGAAATTATTGACTGTATGATGTAAACTTTTTATACATAATTTTGTTGAAGAATAAATCATGTCGTTCTTCAACTGAACTATACTTCAACTAATAAAGATTGAAGAGAAGCCTTTTGCATAATCTCAAAATAAATAAAAAACAAGCACAATGACTCTCAAAGTAACCATTCTATTTTAATCGAATAAGAGAATTAAAAAACTATACTATAGGTAAAAACTAAACCACAACTATGCTATGTAAAAAACTATACTTCAACTGTAATCATGTATAGTTGAATTTGGAAAACGAATAAAGTACAATATTATCAAGCCATAGAAGTTAGTGACTCAAATACTTCTAAGGTTGTTGACGTATTAATAAGAACCTAATAGGAAATCATTAACATTACAGAGAGAAAAACATTTCAGATAAAAATTAATAAATTTTGAGCATAATTTTGACTACTTAATCTTTCAGTATAAAAAATTGAATATAAGGACAACATTATTTGTACTTCACCGCATCATTTATCATAAATGGTAGAACAAAATATTCAGTCGTTTTCAAGTGATTCAATAATTTTCGGCTGGGATGCCATTCATTTCTATGCGGTCACGATTAGTATTTCCAAAAAATTTTCCGAAGCGTGAATGTTTTCCGAGCTATAAATTTTCTCAGTACATTTTCAGTATGATTCAAGTCAAACCTATTCAATGTTACAACAGAGTTGTAATTTTACTTGTTTGCTGCCCCGTATTCACTTTTTTCACATATGTTTGTATTATATATGTTTTAGGTTTGTATTTTATAATATTTTGCTGGGGGGTAAATAACAGATGAAACCATAGATAGTGTATGTTTACTATTCATTTTCGGTACATTTTGGTGATTTTATCTTTAGGTTTCATTTTACCGCGTATAAAAAATGACTTTTCAATCTCTTTAATTCGATAGAAAGAACAATGAGCACCAGAGAAACAACTTATTTTGCCGTTGTAGTTTTATTCCCGAACAGGAAATCTCACTATTGTTATGCAAAATATTATCGGTGTCATTGCGTGCGGAAAAATGTATATTTTTTTGCCACTCGGAAACATTCGTTCCCGAGTACAACATTGTTATCCATTGAAGGCTTTGAAAGTTCATTAAATCAAAAATTATGATGGGGCTTCTAAATACACTTACTCGGCGATTCCTACTTAACCCATTCACACTAAAACAACGCTGTTTGTTTCTGAAAGGGTGATAGCTATAGGCAGCGTTGCAGAATTCAATGTGGTAATCATTGTGTGTATGAACTATTTGATTGCTCCTTTGATTGCTTCTTAACGACAAAATAGTTTGGACGCGGAAATATTCAATAATATCATTCATTCCTGGAATTGGATGGTGTGGCTCCCTCCGTACATTCGTGAGCCGAGCCGCGTAAAAGCGCTCGTCGTGTCTGAGCAATCGCACTTAACAGCACGGGCCGACGGAAGCACCTGACTAGCGAGCTCCGATCCCCAGTAAAACTGATAGAAACGTTTCAGCGTTTCCTTCCATACCTGTCGAAAACAGTGGCTTCAGTGCCGGGGCTTACATTTGGTGGCCAGTGATTCGACGGACCCACGAAAAGAATTTGATTACGAAGGCTGTGAGAAGTCAAGAAGATATAGTATTCGACGAGAAACCTACAGAAGTTTGAGAAGAAGATCAGGTGACCAGCCTGACTACAGCAAATCAACACGGCGGAGAAGAATAACTACAGAGAAATCAACAAAACTACCGTGAAAATCGTCTAGTGAAGACAAGAATTATAGCGTCTAAGAAGAAGATCTGCAGAGCCAGTCAGAGCAACAAGAAACCGAGAATAAGGACAGCGTCTACAGAGATCTTCAGCGTGGTAAATACCCATGATTCGTATGGGTAAGCAAAATTCATTCGAATTTTGTATTTTGAGCATTTCTTACACGAATGCAGTAGAGTTGTCCAAAGATAACTTGTTCTCGGTGAAAAATTTTGAAATGGGAGTTAAATCTAAGTCGGAAAATTTGTGGTAAGAAAAATATTAAAATTTAGTTTGAGTACCTAAATTGTAAACCTTAGGTTAGCCTTAAAAACATGTCAAATCCAGAGCCCGATTTAAGTAATATTGCATCCATCCACACCATTTTGAAATACAGTGGCCTACCTCCACCCAACTTAAAGAAATATTGATTTTATCTTCTGTTTTAAAAGAAAATCTTTGAATCGCTTCTGAAATTACCAAAAATTTAGCTGGATCCTAAGTAATAAATAAAATATTCCTATGATACACCAACTTTTATCGACAATAACTCCCCTTTGATTCTATGACTGAATGGGAAACCACAATGTCTTTGTTTGTAAGATATTTCCTTATTAGGCTTAAATCAGGAGATGAGAAGATTGCTGATAACATTTTATTGGGCTTAAGGTTACAAAAATATCGCTGGGCTAAGAAAAAAATTTATTAGATGTCACGAGAAATGTGCCCTTCACCTCCTTGTTAACATTTCATTAACAGGAAGATCCGGCTCTCGGAATTGAGGAATGGCACACCTCCAAAGGAAACATATACGACACAAAAATTCATAGAGAATAATTGACACTACAGTATATATACTAAAAAAAGAAAGGTACTCACCGACGCCAGCTGACCCACTTACTCAGCGCGTTTCAGTGCGCTATTTTGCCTCGGTGAGATGTGGTGCGAGCGGTAATGGGGTTTTCAAACACCATCAAAATGATAAGGAATCTTTTATAATGGAGCACCCTGGTACAAAGCATTAATCGTAATTTACTGGCACTGTACGTAACGCATATTGACAAATACTACTCTGCCTAATTGACCGGTCAATTCCCTCAAGCAAATTACACACCGAACACATACAATGAAATAATGCCTAACTGATGGGTCGGCGCACTCCACCGTCACAATGGATTGTCATTTAGCCTCGGATCACAAGTTCTGTCATCCCAGAGCAGCTTCAGTTCATTCCCTGTTTCTTACACAGTGCATAAATTGTCTTTGGACGTTCTTATGAAGAAGTCGTACTTGCAATTAATAGGAGACAAGGAAAGCCGCCCTCCTGCAGGGCAACCAAAAATTTGGACGATTACTTTAAATCTGCAATTTTTTCATAGATATATATGCACATATTCCGCATTTAATTCAACTGCTCCAATTCTCTTATATGTTGTATGAACCTATCGTTTCCAGCGGTATCTATCGTAACAAAAGCACGAGCCTTACCCGCCCTGACGCCGTTATAAAACTTTTCCTTCAAGCAATCTCCCCAGTACGGGATCTTCTTCCCTCTGCACAAGCAAAAATGTAACTTTCAATGTGTTGATTCAAGAAAATATATCTCAACAGGTTTCGCTTCTCACTTATTTTCCAAAGTATGACATTTAATTTAACACCTATTTACGACGCAGAGTATAACACTTAAGGTATAATGATGCCTAGCCACGACGGACCTTATCGAGATGCTCGCGAACTCTTACTGACTCTCGTCTTTTCGTGCTAGTCAAAGTGTTCTTTTGGGGCTACCCTTTTTCTAATCATGACCAATGGCACCACTCTTGCACTTCCAAACCTTCGCCGGCTTTGTCCTATTGGCTCCTCCCGAGGTTGCACGCTCCCTATTCGCTGTGAGCCGAACACGCCTTTTTCGCCCCTATTTTGTGTGTTAATTCTTGAAGTCTAAGTCCGTTGGTGAGAAAGCTTTCTCACGCCTCTACCCTCTGCTCCCCTACCCTTAGCCAGCCTATGGTCAACAAATCTTTGCCTTTTGTGGTAACCCTACACCGCACTCCTTGTTCGCGCTCTCGAGGTTTGCTTACCAAGAACAACACTACCCAGCTCGAGTGCCTGCCACATAAATCTATGTTGAATGTAAACATTCAGGCCTACACTCATGTTAGAGCAAGCCACTCGTATCATTGGAGTGCGCCTGACCACCGTTTTATAAACCCACAATTTTAGTTCAAGCAAACAATAATTGCGCACAAAATTCGATACACACAAATTTATTACACATGATAAAAAAACTCGAATTTATTACACATGGTTAAGATTTTCCCTAAATTCTCATTTTTAATTCGAAAATTGATTATTCTTAACAGATTCTCGACATAGATATAAAACATCCTTTCGAACATTGTCAAATAACCCAGACTAGACATTGCTTCTTGAAAAATATAAAATAACTAAATGTTTAAAATTTCAATTTAAAGCACGGTAAACAAAAATCTAAGCTGAAGGCTAGCGAAACGCGCTTACTCAAGGCGGCACCAAAATCGAACTAAAGCTCAAAATGAATATTGTTTGGATCACAAGATTTACGGACGTGTCAACACCGATAGAATGTATTTTTCTTATGAGAATTCTCAAAATTAAAAATTAAAACTCTTTAGTGAGCGGCTATACGGGTATCATTAAGATAAAATCCAGGATATTGAAATAATGCCTCTGCGCGCGCTTCCAAATTTTCTCATCAGCTGAAAGTCAAACAGTGTATGCTCTCCCGAAACAATTATCGAGGACCAAAAGTTCACAAATCCAAGATTGAATGCGGGGATGATCACTGGAAGCACTTTTTGTACAATTTGAATCTATAGTAATACGGAATGGCAATTCAAGTGTTGCAATAAGCAAGGATATTACCGAGGCACCGAGTTCAATAGAGATCTTGGCAAACTTTAGTTTTTTCCGGAATTCTCGAATAGTACGAGTTTCCTGCTCTCCATAAGAGGAATAAATGACCCAAAAACGTTAAAATGATTATTTCCCTGATCTGCGCTAAAAAGGAGAGAACTAAATAAACCGTGAGAAAAATTTATTTTATTTGAACTTACAATGGAAACAGTTATGAAAATTAGTTAATTCCCACCCAATTTTTATTTTGCACTTCCTTCATAGAATCACGAAATCACTTTCAGTGGTGAAGAAAGCATAAATTTTCTAATGATGATATAAAAATTTCTGCATTATTTACACCAGTTGATGGTTATAGGGTCATGGTCATCGCATTAGCGGGTTTTGTACCTAGGTAATTCTGGAAACCATATATGGGCTTAGTATTCAAGTTTTGTGATCAAATAGGTGTTACAAAAGTTTGATCTATCCAAGATTTGTTACCCTCTAATCTCGCCCTGTAGTCTTCTTGTCTTGCAAAATATTTTACACCAAAGTACGTCCTGAGCGGCAGGATGAATTTATTTTCGCATCGGTAGGAGTCATATTTGTTTGCAACAAACTGCTACATTCATTGGCTGATGGTAAATTCTACCTTCCCTTTAATCACGCTAATTTTTACTAGAATTCAATAACTATTAAACTATCTTTAAAGCGGTTGCATGTTGGTTTCCAGAATGATATTGACCCATCAAAAAACCCTATGTTCTATTTTTCAAAGATTATGGCAGTTCATTGAAACCCTTTACTGTTTATTCCGATTACAGTGACGGACATAAGTTTTGTGGAGTTACTGTAGTTCTGACAGTTGTCATTAAGTAATTTTTGGGTGCTGAATCCAAAACTAATCTCCGCTTTTCGCCATCTCTATCACGTAATTTTTTTTAACTATAACATTTTCATTTACTTAAAAAATGAGGATAATATTGTACATAGTAGTTGCAATGCATGTTTTATAAAAATATGTAAATATTAACATATAATGACTCATGAAAGAAATGGGCATAAAGGAATGTTTTTTGTTAGCATTTCGATGTTATTTACAGAGGGTACGGCTATAACTTTGTTTAGGTAGTAATAAAAATTTACGCTTATAACCTTTCCAGGAGTGTGCCATTTGAGGACTGTCGCGTTTGATGCTCCTACAATAGTCACTCATCATATGAACATCCCTTCTACCCTGGGAAATTTTTCCATAGCCTTCAAATCTTGCTGAAACCGTTCCCATTGCTCTTCGCTAGCAGCACTAAGATTTTCCGGGAAACTCGCAAAATGGCAATGAAAAAATGTAATTTAATACACACGTTGGAACCTAGCACTTTTTGCTCTCCTATAATTTATGAATAATTTCTGTGTAGTTATTTTGCATGTGTATTTCCAAGATAGTTCTTGACGACGTCGTTGTAAGATACCCAAGCATTTTTTTTCAATTTCTGATATAGTACCGATTAACTGTTCATCTTTGATGAGCTGTCTAATTTGTGGACCATCAAACACACCAGCCGGGATTTTTTCGACTGACAATCCGTGAAATCCCAAGATAATGTACATCAAACAATTGCCATCATTCTCAAATGTCTTTACAAATTATTTCATGAGACCTCATCATCTGTGCAGAAGTTAGAATACTTTATTCTTCCTGTCAATAAATAGCTCATTTACAATGTTAGGATTTCCAGGTTCATGATTAGATCTCGGATGCCAATTTGTTTCAATCCCATTATTCCTTTGAGCTCTGCCTTCTCATGTAGAGATAAAGCAGGGATACTCTGTGTATCTAAGTTGCTGACCAAAAAGGGTGGACACCATCTCATCCCTCTACAGCCGTATGTCACTCACGAGGAACATGATAAATAATTATTTCTATATTGGAATTATTGGTAGGACTGACGCCTTACTGGACGTGTTACATGTCCGAGGACATGTTACTTCTTCAATGTATATGAACAACAGCATCCAAACTAAACTGCCTCTGGCTCGAAGTGGCAGTCACACTGTTGTTGAGGGTGGTCATTTGTTAGTTATACTCATTTTCAAAATATTTACCTCAAAATGAATGAAAATCCTGACAATTTAGTTCTGAGAATTTTTCCTTATAATTGACAGATTTATAGGACACAGAAGGTGGTTTTAATTTCTCTATATATCTATTAGTTTATTTCACGTAAAGCTTGTTTTGTTTGTCACTCATTATATTTCATTATGTCACTCATTAGGATTATATTCTACCGAATAATTTGAGAAGTTTTTTGAAAAAAATTGATGTACGTTGTGTTCAGGTTCATGTATCAGTGAATGATCACCACAATGAAAGATTCTCTGAAATATATATTGAAAATTTTGAATTGGCAAACAATTATGGTTCTATAAGAATAAATTCTATTAGCGTTTGTTCAGTTTGGCTCTCCATTTTAGGTAATAACATATATAATTGAGGTCTAAGGCAAAACTGATCGTTACGCATATAACATTGCTCGGTTAACCTGGTTTTTCTGCAACTAATTATTGTTAATGTTTTCTCAAATTTTGTGATCTGAACCAAATGAGTAGTGAAATACCACTGCACCAACTATTTGCTTCGAAGTTAGCACAGCGTCTCCATGAAAAGCTAAAAGCTGGAAATTACTTGTTACTCAACCTAATTGGTGAAGGACTTTAAGCCCAAGTCATTTAAGTTTAAATAATACAACCATGAGAGATAAGTCGCGTTTCATTTTCCAAAGAAATGGAAAGAAATAGGTGCACAATCCATTTCCCATTTCTACAAATAGTAGCTGTCACTGCTGCTGCAAATATGCTTAACAAAATATTTAAACAATTCAAACAATTTATTTACCACAAGTGATACAGCAAGAGATTGTCCCTGAAGTCTTCTACAATGGACTTATTTGAGTAAAGCTACATGTGGGACCAAATAAGGTCAGCGACTTCTAGGACATCCTATCATCTAGCTATTTTTAAAGTGTACAGTATTACAGTATACAGTTATTTTTCACCTAATTTACTTAACCTAGGGGCATACAACACCTAATTTTTTATCATAGAAAGAAATAGTTAATATAAGGTAGATAGGAACAGTATATTCAATAAAAATGATTAGGAGCACAAGATATATATTATTATCATGGCAGATATTATCTTATCAAGATATGTCGTGTCAAAAGAAAACATAAATTGACTTGTATTACCTTATATGATTAATATTTCGATATGAAGAGGGATTCAAGATTTGTTTTGAAAGCTTTGTGATAACTTTTTCCACGGGTCTCAGCAGGGATTGCATTCCAATTCTTAGTTCCAATGAAGAGGATATTGTGTTGTGACCGAGATTTGGAATAATAAGGTAGTCTGAAGTTACTTCAGTTTCGTGCTGAATGATTATGATGACCATTTTGAGCATTGAATAATTGTTTGAGTTCTCTGTCGCTATCATCAGTTAGTGTTTATACATGAAATTACAAATGGAGAGGGTATAGAGATCAAACAGCTAGAATATTTTCAAGCTTTTGAATGAATTGTTTGTGTGAGCAATAAATTCTAATTTCATTACCGCTCGAATGAATTTTTTTTTGTATTCAAAAGATTTTGATTGGTTTTATTTTTATCAGGTCTGTGCCAAGCTTCTATCCCGTATTGTAGATATGGTGAAATGATCGTTCCATGAAGTATTTTTAAGCCTTCTTCAGGCAGTATATTTTTTCCTTTATGTCTTCGTGTAACGTGTCAAGACATCTAGATATGGAATTTTCCCTTTACTGAGTATGGCTTTGTCGAATTAATGTATTAGTTGATACTTTGATTAGAGAGTTTCTGAAAGAGAATGTCTTTTAATCGTACATTCATTTATAAAAGCAATTTGCTGGTAATCCAGTGAAGTATTTAACGTCATGTTGATTAAGTTTTTGTACTTGAAATCAATCTTTAAGTAAAATTAAAACGTGAGTATTGTTTTCCTTTTTTAAATTCACTTATGAAACCGTTATTAATACCATTTTTAATGCCATTTTTCTTGAAATATACTGTTAAAACCACCATGGGAAGAGTTTTAAGAATTTAATTTTATCAATGAAAAACCTGATTCAATATGTTTTATAAAGGGGGGTAAAAATATCTTCCAAAAGTAAATTAATGTGGATAATAAAGCTTGCGAGTATAACTCGATTTTTAATTAGTATCTAGAATGAATAACAAGTTATACGCATAAAAAAAACGAAAGCCTAATAAATTCTGGGTATTAACGTAATTGTTAAATTTATGCAACTTCGTACCCTAAACAGTGAGAAGTACAGATGGGTTCGTTTCATTCAAGGTCGGTGAGCATAATTTTCTAAAAAAATTTGTTATTCATTTCACCATTCAGATAATTAGGGTAACCTATTATTTTGTTATTGTTTTCTAAAATTTTGTGATCTGAACCAAATGAGTTGTGAGTAATGCCACTGCGCCAATTATTTGCGGACACCCTTCCAGTACTGACAGAAATCCCTCAGTGCCCAGTGTTTTTGAAGATCCTCTAAGAAAGATTCTACATGTATTAGCCGCAACGCAGGGGTTCATATCCAATGGGGTTCAACAAACCATACTTTATAGTAGTTAAATAGGTGAACTAGAAATGTAGAAAAAAAAATCAATGTTGAAACGAAAATTCAAATTTTGACCACTAAATAGGCTGAAATACATTCTGCCATTTTAAATAATTGGATAGATAACCAGCATTATTATGTCAAGTTCGCGCTTTTCAGCGGCCATCAAGGCGACTGGGATCAAAAGTAAAAGCAAAAACGCGTAAAGATGGTAACAACAAGCAGACAATTTACTAAGAATAATTATTTGGGTTAAGTTCATCACTTGCATGTACCCGAGTTTCTTGAGTCACGAAAATTTTGCAGTGGCGTCAGACACGCAGTGCTTCAAGCGTCCGCAAACACTCGTGTGTGGACCGTAACTTCGGTAGGTGCCAAGTTGTTGTGTAGAATGAAATAATGGTGGTAGCTACGCCAGCTTCGCTAATAATTCAGGATCTTGAGGGTGTGTAATTGTGCGTACCTGAGGAGTGGGTCCGCAACAGTGCGCTGCGACTCATGCAATATTATAGACGGGTTATACGTGACAAGATCGTCGTGTTAACAGCGTTGGCCTAAGGTGTTGGCTCCAGTCATTTGAGGCGAAAAAAGGGGTGCTAGGGAGGAAGCGATTGACGCAATAACTCTTGCGTTGTTAGGCGAACCGCTAGGCGAAAGGACACTGACGAAGTGTCGATACTACGAAAGGGTTTTCGTTTGAAGCTTGTGTTGAAGCGTTTGCCCTTCAAAGAGCCCCTGCTTGTTTAGAGCGCCTGGCAGCCAGCCCTGCTTCAGAGCAGGGCAAGCTACTGACGTTGTGATGGAGTGGTTGAGTTGAGTGCTGCTTCATCTTAAGTTCAAGGTTGTGGCGTCCTAATAGCGCCTGTGTTGAGAGTGGAGAGGTCTCAAAGCTCTGCTGTTGTCGCGGTGTCGTACGGTCTCCGCAAAGAGCGCTTTTTATATACATAGGTATCGCTCCAGAAGTTCTGGGCTGTCGGTACAAGGGGCCTGATTGGTGTTCGGTTTTAGTAAGAGTAGTTACAATGACTCAAGTCATTGTGCATTCCACACAGGAAATACCTGGCTGGAATCCAGAACGCTGGAGATTAACTCATTGTGGCGTGAGAGTTGTAAAAGTATTGAGAACAAATGATTCTCGACCATCGTTCTGAAAAACTGCTGAGCTCCCAATCACAGATGCTAGCAGGCGTGATCTGAGACTAACACTCAAGCAATTGCTGTCTCGGCTCACACGACCAACTCCAATTCACTATTTCGGATCTTCCCAATATGCCGCCTCAAGCCTCCGTTTGAAAACTGAGACTTATGAAAGATAATAGTCTCAGGTATTTCATGTGGTTCAATCTTCTTCGTAACGTAGACAATTACTGCCTGCCTTCCACTCCTGACGTGTTTGCGTTCACCAAAAAAAGCTTGTGGACTTAAGATCCGGCTAGTCTTTCTTAATAGTAAATTTGTTGAAAAAGTTTCAAATATTTTATCAGTTGTATGTGAAAGCATACAACAGTGCGTACGAAGTCAAAATTATGATTGTCTCCGATGTGATCAAATTCTACTGCAATCGGTTAATGCGGTGAACGATAATTCTAGGAAATATCCCGGAGTTTTGGAACTAAAATTATTGAGCGTAGTGGCTAAAACAAATTGTTGGCTAATCTTCATTCAGCAATCTAGGAACACCTCAAAAGTTCAGTAGCATGAAATTTTCTA
Organism: Morinoia aosen; assembly: GCA_030386875.1. NCBI lineage: Eukaryota > Metazoa > Arthropoda > Malacostraca > Amphipoda > Talitridae > Morinoia > Morinoia aosen. The sequence continues at coordinate 37,769,566 of CM059561.1, read as the reverse complement.
CAGCGAATTTGTTGATACAAACCAGGAAGAGATAATCATGAACGATCTGTTCAAGAACCAGTGCATGGTGCTGTATGGGTTCAAGTCGTAAATTGCTTATGTATCGCTGCTCGTAAGGTAATTTTTTCGCCATAGTGATCAGTTGATCTTAAATTAAATGATAATTCTAATTCCATCCCTAGTCTGAGATTTAGAGTGACTATTTTTAACCGTGTTGGTATTTGAGACAAATGAGGTCGAATGCAATCACTTTCTAGATTACCCAATGTATACCAACAAGATGAGGAGGCGAGTGAGAGAACACTATTTTGCTATGCACACTCGTGAAAGGGGATGCCACAAGTTTTGTGGGAAAAATCTCCCACATGCGCGCGAGGAGCACTTGTCAGTCGGAACCGTGGCGTGAGGTTGGGCGAGTCGCTTTGCTTCTTTCCGTTGTTTTCGATCGTTCGCAGTCAGTGGGAAGTAATGTCGACGGAGTTTTTTAGTTTTTAGTAAGGATTTAAGGTGAGCGATGATCTGTTTCTGCATTCGAGTTTGTCCGGCCGGTGTCAACCCACTAATTTATCGTCACAATACCTAAGTATCCTGAATATCTTGCTGCTTCTGTGTTTCGACATAATTTACGTTCACGTGACCCTGTCTGTTATTATATTATTGCTTAGTTTTGGGATTCTTTAAACTCTTGAAGGTGTTCTGGGTTTTAATATTAAACGACAATTATTGAATATTGAATTGAATTAAGGGCATCTTGCCGTTGAACGTTGCTCATATCTCATTGACCTTCAATTGAACTAACAGCATATCGCCGTACCTTATTAGAGATTGAGTGTTACTCATATCTCATTGAACTTAAAGCTAATAATTCAGCTTCTAATGCGTGGATGCGATGTTACTCATCCTAGAGCTGTTCAAAATTCACTTCTTCTCGGCCTATAACTTTCATCAAACTAAAATCCTTAAACTATCCCATCTGTCCTTACCTGAACACCAGCCTTTGACTGTTTTCCTCTAAATTTCCTAACATTCTTCTATAAATGATATAATACCCACCAAGTGCGGCAATAACTTGGGTGAGTGGTTGCAGGTTTGGTTTGTCCTAATTGATTTTGACTTATTTGAACTTGTTTGTTTTCGTTTGCTCTAATTGATCGTAATTTAGGTTGAACCGTTCATTAATTTAGCTTTGTTTGCCTTCAGTATGATCGCTACGTTCCGTACCATTGACACTGGGGGGCACTCCACTGGCAGTATTCTTTCTTCAGTCCAGCGTCTCGTCTTCCTCACCTCTAACGTGCAACTTCGTCTAGGCCGTGTGGGGGCGTTTAGATGAGCTGTCTAAATTTATGTCCTAAAGTTTTGTTTTCCGAAAGTAGAAATTTTGTCTCTGGTCGTTGTCAGTCTAAACTTACCTTGGTTTTTCTTTGCTCCAGGTCGGCATGGGGCCTCTTACCCTGGCTTCATGCTCTGACGGCAACGTGTCTGTTAAGCATACCTTGCTCTGCCCGGCTGAGACACCGTTCGGTTTCTTTTCCCGTCCCTTGGCGTTGCCGTTCCTACTTTGCCTTTGAGCGACCGTCGCACACTATTGGAGCTTAAACTTTGAAACTTAAACTTAAAATATCTTCGGATACGGAAGTGTTCATTTTCGAAAGCCTAAAGGTATAAACTTCCTTGTACGGCTCTGTAATACAATACTACAACTTAAACGACTTTTGTTCCTTGTCAATTACAATTGAAAATGGAAACGAAAATGAAGTTGTGGAATTTCCCAAAGTTTAGGACTTGGCGATGTCTCTTAGCTCGGGTTTCAGGCAATGTTTCCAATCATTTGCTTGGTATTGCTACTCTAATTTCTAATAATTGCTATGTTACGTACATTTTGTGAGTCGAAAAAGTGTTTCATCTCACTCACATGTAGGGTTTCAGTCTTCAGGTTATCATGCAAAAAATTTTGGCCAGGTTGTCGCGATTAATTTTTCAATATTTCATTACTGTTCTCATTTATTTAGCCACTTGGCTGGTTAATTCATATGGGTTCATTTAGTTTAAAATTTCCCTGCTGTATTAAAGGAATGCCAGGTAAACTTTCACGGGTGTTTAAAACCTCAAGATCGATAATTTCAGTTCTAATCCTACAGTAAGTTCTATAGGGAAACTTTCACTATTTATTTCTAGCCAATATTTTGCAGCAGGATACGAGAAGCAGTAATGTTACCAGTAGCAGTACCAATTCAGCTTTTTCAGCCATTCCAAACTGATGGCAATTCTATATACCCTCCATTCCCGGTAATGCGTTCATGTGTAGCTCGTAACCGGAAGCGCATAGCCAGATATAAAATATCCTGCTTCAGAGCGTGACTGTAGTGTTTGTACATTTTGGCTCTCAGCTAATCTTTTAATGCCCTCGAGTATTTTCAGTGGAAAAAAGTTCATTTTCTGTTCACAGTTGTGTTATTATGAAACTGTATACAGAGAAACATTAATAATTTCGAGCTAGAGCCTTCAATACATGTCAAGTTTGGTTTGGCGAAATGGTTCGCAAACCTGAATGCAGGAGAAGTGCAGTATATTCCAATATGGCGAATATAGTGAGAATGAATTTTCATTCAAGTTTTTGTAAATCGAATACATTGAAAGTAATATACTTACATGAGCGACAACCTAAAATTTGGCCTTATTCGCTAATTTACACACCCTCTCAAACAAAAGACAAAATTTTGAACGAATAATGATATTACCTTTGGGAATAATTACAAGAGATTCAGTAACATTTCTGCAGAACAAGCAGTGTTACAAAGCTCATTTTCATCAGGAGTAGGAGGTGCGCTAAATAATGCTACATAACAGTAAATGTTCGCTGAAATAAAATTCTAGAGCTGTTTTCAGTTAAGTCCTTTTTGCTATTATAAGTTAGAGTTTCATAATCGCTCAACAACCTGAACCTACCGTTCAAACCTAGTTTAAAAGCTGCATATTGCAATAATCAGGAATAAGAAATTCGTTAACTGAGCTTAACATGTCGTTAAATCAAGGGCCGAGAATCATCTGTTCAAAAAAATATGAGTAGCGAAATAATCATATGTTTCAGAAATTCTATAATGAGCAATTGGATCACCTTTAGATCGAATTACTGCTCTCATTCTACCCGGCATTTATCCTACAAGCAGCACTTTTTTGACCATAATTAAAGTAGACTGTCCCCGAAACAGTCAATTTGAAGAAATGAGCGATCAGTCACGCAGTTATATTTCAAGCTCATGGCATAAATTTTCAATTATGTTCAAATCTTGAAATCGTGGGAGCCAGTCTATGCAAATGGTCGGTCATTCCCAATATGTCAATACTGGAAATTTCTAACCCTGTGGATGCGAACACCGTCTTCCTAAAATATCCTATTGCCATCAAGAAAACAGAAATTCATAGGAAGATGAACTTAATCAAAAAGTAGTCCACATGCTTCTAACAAAAACAGCCTCAAAGCTTTACACTGCCTTCAGGTGCCCGAACAGTGGGACGATAAGAGATGAATCAAAAGCTTCATATGGCTGTTTCCTAATGTTTCCATTCCCTTCGTCCTGATTTTTAAGAGAGTGAATCTAAGTTCATCAGTCATCATTATATGCTTCCCATCTTTAATTACCAGTCCAATTTTGGGGTTTCCCAGTAAATTAGAAATATTTTTTGATTTACTGATGTTACTAATGGCTTGCAGTTAGATTTGCATTTGCGTAAGTGCATGTTTTCTTTCGCTCTTGATGCACAACCTGTTGAGAGTTTTTTTATCTACACAAAACACAATGGATAAAAACACAATTTTGTTTTAATTAATGCCCATTTTTTCACTAATCTCTTCAATGAGCGTTAGTTTATGTAAATTCCGGAATGTTCCAGGAAGTAAACTCTAGAAAGTTAGGCCTTCCATAATACCCCGGAGATGAACCAAGTTCGCTATCTTGTTTCCAACATGGTATTATTCATTGTGTTGTTCTGATATTTATGTTACGAGTTAATTTTCTCTTACTGATGTATCCCATTGCAGCGCCGATTATCAAATGCTGATAGACGTTTTTCATGGTTATTCATTTCCCGATATAAATTAAAATTTATAATTCTATTTACGTTCAAAACATGTCTTTAAAACTTGATTAAAACTTCTAGAGTGTAGTCACACACAGTTTTACGTGTACAAAAGAATTCAAAAATAAAATAGTAAAAATATGTAAGACTGATGAAACGATCGGGTAGTAATTTTTTTGGCCACGTACAGTTTTCCTTTACGGTTTTTTTACATGAATATATTGACATTTTATGGAGCAATGAGTTAAGGCGTAATAACCTTTAAAATATTGTTCGAAAAATTACCAATTGATATCAAACGACCCTTTCTGTGAGTGAAAACTGACAGAAAAAATTATCTAGGTCTTTCTGTCTTCAAACATAAAAGAACACAAGCCTTGCTCAATTTCGATGTTTAAAACATTTTATTCAGCGACGAATACCATTACCTGCATGTCTTCGCTGAATTTGAAATATGTGATCATTGTCGTAAGTGAAAATTCATTGCGTAACCGTTACCAGCGGCCACTTTTTGGATCTTTCATGAATTTTCAAAAACCCATCGAACACATGTAGCATGAAGAATAATTCTGAATCTGTTTGTGATTCTATGATACTATATAAGTGCAGAGACTAGAATTTAAAAGCACGAGCAGGGCGGTTCAGTATTCGATTTCAAATCAGGGTGTCCGTAAGCTTATGAAATAGTGGCGCTCGTGGTGAGGGGAGTGCAAAGAGCTCAGCAGAGGTTGAAAATGCAGACATCTATTTAGATATAATTATTCACAGACACTCGTACATTATTTCAACATTCATTGTAACATCCTTTTAAAAACTGGCTGAATTTCCACAAAGTATAGCTCAAATTTATAATACAATGAAAAATATAAAAAACCTGTACGGGCATATTCATTCTAATTTAATTTTGGATGGTAAATTTCGAATTACACACAAAATGAATTATCAAATATGGAAAAAATCTAGAACAGTGTAAATTTAAATTTGTGCATGTCATTTACGCGCTATATTAGAGGTGTTCAATATTCGATTGCAAATCACTAAAGAACATATTTATGCGTCCATTCAATCACTAAGCACAAGTAATCTTACATATAGGGACTAGACTATAACGCAATTAATAACCCCAACATTTGATGGAGAAGCGCAGCATTTTAACTGTTATTCTCGACACTTACTCAATTCTTCATGTAAGTCACGTTAGACTTGATTCAATTTAACCCCAATAGTATCACTACACTGATTACACGAACTTTAAATATGTCGAAACTTTGAGTAATTGCACAGTATATGCAAAATTTACATAGTAGTCCATGAATATCAAACATTGGTAATTAACTTCAATTCATGGAAAAATTAATTCAGTTCTATTGCAGTTTGACTTTGTTTTTAACAACACGGTAATGCTGAAATTCATTGACGAAACATATGTTTTACTGTTGAAGCATTGTTTTATAGATAAATTGAATTTACATCATTGGATTTCATGTTCCAGATTTGTATTTCTTTCTCTGGTTTTCCGTAAACGATTCATGTCATTTTGTACCATATTAGATAATTTAAAGCATTAAATTCCCACATTCAGATACGTATCGTTCAAGGACACCGTCCCCCTTCCGGAACTTTTTTTTTATTATTGAACCTAAAGCAATGAAATTTGGTGTACCGATAGGAAATGCAATTTGGAATCATTTGTCATTCGTGAAAATATACGATTTCCCCACAGAACTCGAGTTATTCATAGCAAACGAGATTTTTTTGGGGGAGTTTCAAAATGCATCTCCTCCGACAGTTTTTGGGCTACAGTGATGATTTTCGTATCATTGGATGCGGAAAAACATAAAAAGTTCAAAAACTTGAAAGCTTTTCCCAAAATTTACAGTTTTAATAATAAAAAATAGAAAAATCGAGAGCAACTTTTTTTTCTCGAAAAAAATGCGGAATTATGACGTCATATCTTTTGAACAACAATTAATTTCGAAAAACATTTCAAGTTTTTGGAAAGCCCTTGTTTTTCCGTATCCAACGATACTAAAATCATCAATGTTGTTTGAAAACTGTCGGAGACGATGCATTTTGAAACCCCAACGTCCGAGGTTTTCAGGATAGGCAAAACAAAGATATGTGAACAATTCTAATTATTTTTTTTAATTTTTGGTTCAGGTTAGAGCCCTGAAATCATTATAGAATAACACAGAGAAATAGAAGATGACATAGCAACGTTGCGCCGTGAAGAAAGAGCCATGGGAGAGGTGTAGCATGATAAATACCACTTCTCCCTCCCCTCCCCCCCATTCTTCAAACCCACGTAGCGGGCGAACGAGTGAACGTACGAATATCATTTTTTCACAGGATGTACCTGACCTCCTACACTTCTTATAGCAGCAAAAATCACAGTTTCTCAAGTGAACTCAAAAACATGGATTTCTAAAAACATGGATGGACCCTATACTAACTATCCTGAAAAACTGAAAGAAAAAGGTAAATTTTGAAAGGGCTTTTGGAAATTGAATGATTTATTGGATGGTGAAGTCTCCATGTCCACTGAAGAAGCAGAAAATAAATCAGAACAATTCATTTACAATTTTCGTGCATCCAACCATGTTCAAATGGAACAAATTGATGAAGTTGGGCTTTCCTGAAAGACTACAAGGCCAAAATTACGGTAGTAAATGAATTAATGTTGTGATGCATCAGATTAGTACCAGTGTAGGAGGACTTGCTTTCTGATGAAGTTGGAAGGATTGAAACTGAACCGAACTTTATCAAGTTGTTTTTCAATGACAGGTTCTCAGAACAAATTACTCATCAGAAAAATTTGCACAATTCTCAAAAAATATGCAAAACAAAATTCCACATGAACTGACATTACTGATTGTTCAAATTAAATCAACGGCTGTTTATACTTCTCTTTGTCATTTTCTAACCACCTACAAGCATATTATCAAGCCTTTAAACCTGCGTCAAGCCTTAAGAGAGGAGACTGCTTCCATGTTGTTCTATGTGCAAAACCCACGTTTTCAAGATAACACTGTAAAACTGATGATCGCTCTTTCAAAATTCAACCAATTTTTTTATTACCTTTAGAACGACAACGTCGAACATGTTGGTCTAAAAGAGTATTTCTCAATCGATGAGAGCATAATGTGTACATTGCTTCATTACCTCAGAGCTATTATGTTTAACATCTTTGTCGTGGATAACTGATCGTCTGGGTTTCAAGATGTGAACATTGTGATCTAGACAAAAATTTGAACTAAATTTGATTTGGTGACTTCCTATTAACAAAAAGATACGTAAATTAAATGATCTCATGAAAATTGGCCTCGATCAAATGCTATTTTGAAGTTGATTCAACATGCTAATGTTTCACCGAAATAAGTATTTGTTTTTTATGTATATTTCTAGGTACTTTTCCCATGAATGAAATGTTACCTAGAAGACGGTAAAATGACCCATAAAGTGCAGTTCAGTCTTAAACGGCGGAGAAACATTTTAGTAAGAAAATCATACATTCATATACTTATACCAGGCTTCTCCTCCTTATAGGAGGGTAGCCGACAGCAGGCCACAATCACCACCCTTAGTCACTAGGAGGCGAGAGAGGCAGCACTGGCCGCACCAGACTGTCAGGATCAGCAGCAGCCCAGCACAACCACCTTCCACAGTCAGACACGACAGCCATAGCTGGTTTACCTCGACCGCTTCATTGAGAGCAGCCCCTCCCCCCGCACAGGCCAGGTCAACCATATCACACGCGGGCAGGCTTCTAGTACCGCGTCAAAAATAAAATTACCTTATGCACTGCCCTCACTCATTTCTGTCCTCAGTCATCCCTCTCGCCACGTCCACAGTCAGACCCCTCTCATAGAAGGCACGTTTCACCCCATCCATCCAACTCATCCGTGGTCTACCTCGCGCTCTAAGACCACTCACTTCCGATACATAAATCTTTTTAACCAGTCGCTCAACATCCATTCTTCCTACATGCCCAAACCATCCAAGCACTCTTTCATCCACTCGCCTGCTCCACTTTTTGATAACACCCGTCTGCCCCCTAACCAACTCATTCCTGATCCTATTTCTTCTTGTTACTCCATACATGCTCCTCAAACATTTTATCTCAAACACATCCAACTTTCTCCTCTTAGCTGCTCTCAACCCCCAGGACTCTGCACCATACAACAAAACTGGCACGTTCAAGCTTTCATACAGTCCCCTCTTAGCATTCATACTCAAACTCCAGCATTCAAAAACTTTCCTCATTGCACCCGATGTCTTACAGCCTTCACTCACTCGATGCCTCACCTCTACTTCCATACTATCCTCAACAGCCACATCCGACCCGAGGTACCTAAAATGCTATACCTCCTCTAACACTTCACCATTCATCCTCACATCCAAAGTTCCAAACACTCCAGCTCTTGAACATCTTATCACCTTACTTTTATTCACTTTTACCCTCAATTTACGCCTTTCGTGAACTCTACCAAACTCTGCAACCAGTCTCCTCAGTTTTTCCTCTGAATCAGCCACAAGCGCTGTATCATCTGCAAACAACAGCTGACACACTTCCCTATACATTCCATTTTTTCCCACCAACTGCACACCTTTTCCCAACTCTTCGTCATTCACTTCTCTCACCACACAATCCATAAACAAATTAAGCAACCACTGCGACATCACACATCCCTGTCTCACACCTGTCACAACTGGGAACCATTCACTCACCTCATTCCCTACTCTCACACATGCTCTGCTATCAACATAGAAACTCTTGATCGCATTCAACAGTCTCCAACCAACTCCATACAAGCTTATAACTTGCCATAGAGCCTCACGGTCCACTCTTTCATACGCCTTCTCTAGATCCATAAATGCCCAATATATATCTTTACCTTTTGCTAAGGATTTCTCATTTACCTGCCTCACAACAAAGATTTGATCCACACAACGTCTACCACTCCTAAAACCACATTGTTCTTCAGCAAGCACACGATCCGTCATCACTCTCACTCTTGCAATTAAAACTCTTCCATACAGCTTCCCAACGACATTCAGTAGACTTTTACCCCTAGAATAAATATTACTGCACTCATACCTGTCACCTTTCCACAAGAAAATCAAAAGATAACAAATATTTTTCCAGCTTCAACTTCAAATCCGATACAACGAAAAATAGAAAACAATGAAGCCGAACAAAAAAGCCAGACATAACTGTTCTTTCTTCACCAGAATGTTTTGAAATTCTATAATGAGAGACATTGATGTTTTGGATTGAGCTGTGAACACATACAGAAATGGGATGCAAGGGACACTATGATGGTGTCTAAGACTTTATCATTGTGTCAGACTCAGTATTCAGCTCTGCTCAAATGATGTGCGAAATTTTTTTGCTGTTTCAGAACGATTTCATGAGAATTCAGGTTTTCATCTAAATCATTGTGCGATCCTTGTCTACTAGATAGAAAACAAATTCTAAGGCTTGTTGTTGCAGAGAAAATTTGACGGTAAAAACATGTTGATTGTACAATGTGGGACATGAAAAGCTTGCAAGAGCGCATTTACACTTCTGCAAGCACTGACTTAGTAAAATCACCGAGTTGTGAATGAACAATATTCCACTTAACACAATGCAATTTAAATGACTGGGGAATTTACTTTCGCCCTTAATGGTGATGCGAACTGGATAGAGTGAGATTGCAGTTAAGAAAAAAGTTGAACAAGCTTTTGTTTAAAGATATAATTTACAAATAACATGGGAAAATTTATCGAAAAAATTATTATGGAATTATGAGCGCATAATATATTTGATTTTAACATAAGCGATTCATTTAAAAACAGAGAGATAGCGATCGCCATCATGAACAACACACGACTTCCAAAACAAAGCATTGATTCATCTACATACTCATCAAACAATAGCAATATTCTAAAATAAAATATACCAAAACAATCAAAAATACATAATTTTCGTTCAAATTTTAATGAATCACTATTTTCTCAAATCAGTTCTCGATTCATGTATCCACGTAGTTCGAAATAATATTTTAATCCTATCATTTGAAAGATCAAAGTTTGTGTCTTTCACACTTACCTCCCACGAAATGAGTTATGCAGAGAGCGGCCGCCAGCAGGAGTTGCTTCACTGAGCAATTGACCCCAAGAGATGTCGCTCTTGGTTTTCTGAATGTTGCAGTATATATATTTCTGCTCGTTTGCTTGACCAGAACGAGCAGATTATGCGAAGAAGAGATTACGTTGTGTTCGCTCCCATGGAGGGAGTTTTCCATGCTCGAATACTTTTGCAACTTGCACATTCTCGGCTCACGCGACTAAATCACTTCGTTTGGTTTCGGCCTCACTTTAAAATTCACGTATGCCATTCTTAAACAGCGAGGTAGATATTGCTGCAAAATTTTCAGTGTTCGTTTGTGCACTTTCTGAAATCATGAACATGATTGATTAGTGACAGTGGCTGATAGTATTCTGAAGAAAACATATTGCAGTGAAGACCGACACATGTGCATTAGAAATTGACGCATTGCCTCATGCAGTGGTGTAAACGAAATGTGTGCATCTACAAAGCAAACAAAAAATGGACACAAGATTTGTGGTAAGATTTCATAACTATTTCGGCCATACAAAATGTTGAATGAGCTTGGGATGAAATAGTGAGCTACTCCCTACAAATTCTTATTCCTCACAAAAACTGAAGTGCAGAATAGGCGAATCATATAATTTGTATAATTTCGAAAATTGAAACAAGAACCGTTTCAAGAACAGTGGCGTGATTGTGACACCACATGATAGTGACACCCATTACTGCACACTCCCAACCTTTGACATGACAACAAGGAATGCACTAGCTGTCGTGAATTGATAAAAGGTTTGCAAAATTGACAATTTGGAACGAACGCTCTAAAAGGTGTTCCGGTTTAAAGTGTAATTATTCATGTATTAAACACGAACCAAAGATAGGATTTCATTTAATTTTCTACAAAATTAAGTTCTTAGTGGATTATATGCGAGCGAGTAACTCAATTGCTTGAATCACAAAATTATGAGGATCGTAAAAACGTGCAAAATTCCACGAACATTAATCATATTTAATCGGAAAACGTTTTGAAGTCCATCTCCATTATCTGTTTAAAAATTACAAATAATTTTGTCTAAAATAAAATAAAAAACTGTCAATGATAGTCGTTAAAAGTTGTCACGAAAATAAAAATAAAAAAAAGTAAAATTAAAAGATTCCTATCTATTTACTATTTGTAAAGGGTATGAAATGTCGGTATTGTTTAGGGCGGGTTTTCGTTTCAAAATATGTAAAGACACTAAAATTCTAAGGTCATAAGGGGTTGAGAAGAGTCTACGATTTCGCGTGGTTGTGTACTGCGGATTGAGAAGGGTGTACTAATCGAGTCCCTGTACGGAAGCTTCTACCCCGGTGCTCAACCATTCTGATATAAAAATTCCGAGGCGTCATGCCGACGTACATAAGATGAGTTACACTTGGAATTCCTTGAGTTCCATGGGTTAGTATTCGAATCTTCCAGATTTGGGTCATGTTGATACACCGTTCAGTTACTGGCGCGAAGTTACGCTGCCCTCGCCCTCATGTCAGCTAACTGCTGTAGTATGCTGTTCCCCGCAGCAGACTGGTAGTAATGGGAAAGCGGTTTGTCAGGGATCGTTTTCAGAAATGCATCCAGATTCTTTCTAAATGTTTCTAAAGATCCGTTAAAATCTTTCATGCACCTCGTTATGCCGTTGATCAGCTTTGGTCCCATTATCGCAAAGGATTGTTCATGTCTGTACTGAATATTTGGCGCAGCCCTATTAATGAACACGGGTACTACGCACAGCCTCCTAAAGCGTTTGTGCTGTCGAACTCGCAGCTTTAGGCTTTCATCTGTGAAATTAGGCACCTGTCCACACACCCTCTTCTACATGAAACCTATTATGTATCTTCCCTTCCATCTTTCCATGGAAAAGAAGGAGAAGAGATCCAGCCTTCAGTAATAATTTAAGGGCTGGACCCCAGTGGTTCTAGCCGTGAATGTTCTCTGCACTTCCTCCAATTTCCCGATGAGACCCTTTATTTCTAGATTCCAGAGTTGGGAGCAATATTTTACGAGGCGCACTATTAATGCCTTGGAAAGAACCAACATGAGCTTGGGATATCTCGTCCTAAAGGCCCTCCAAGCCCAGCCCATGTCACCGGCATCTGGCAACCACGAGATCTTTGTGCTCTTGGAAACCTTATGCTGGGTTCACATTGCCACTCGCATTGGAAGCTCACAACCATCGGGCGCGGGCAAGTGCGCGCAGCGGAAGGGCAGCGATCGTTCACATTGGCACAGCGCTAGCAGGCAGCTGAAGCGTCAAAGTCGGCGGGCAGAGTGTGTTGCTCACACTGCTCAGTTGCAATCCAGACGCTACGTTGGGAGGTACTGCGCTCCGCGCTCTAGTACTTCTCGCCAGGAGGGCAGATGATTAGTAGAATAGCGCTAATTATTTATTTCGTATGTCATTGTTTGCACGTTCTTTAATGTTCTTGTTTTTACTGATTTTTGTAGCGCATATGCAGCATAAAATATGAAGGCTTCGGCAAGAATTATGCTAGTAAAACCATATGTAGAAACACTCGATGCATATATGCTACACTCTATGCATAATTGTGGAAGCGCATATTACATGCTAAGCAGAAATATGTATCAATATAAATGCTTCACTTGAATAGCTCCAAATTTATATTTTTTGTGAGGAAGATTGCGCAGAAACAATGATACAGGATACAGTGTACTTCTTCATACACGGAAAAAATAATTTATTTTATAATTTTCTATTAATCATTAAGTGCATACAATTCTCAACTAAGTTTTATAACTTATCTGAACATAAATATTTTGAAACAGTACCAATTCTAATCTGAACGAATTAAGGACGATGATAACGAACGAAAAAAAAAAATGATCTCATCCAAGTTTGATTTTGAAGTACATATAATGTTTTTCATGAATGCAAGGATTATTTGTTAACCCTTCTTTTGACCGGGAATATATTTTAGCATTAAATTCGAGGGTTGCACTTGATAATTGCGTGGTATTTTAGATTTTCAAAAACAAATCTTCTACGATTATCTGCCAGCAAAGTTTTATGCAGCGAAAACTTCCACTCGACATCGCAAGAAACAAGAGGAGCAAAGGTGAAGCAAGTTAGTTCGGAAGGTAAATATTCCTTAATGGATTCATCCATTGCGTCAGAGATCTCACGAGTCAAAATTGAGTTGATTGTTTTTATTTTTTCAAAACCTTCGTTTTTCACCAAAATGCATTTTAACTCTTGATAATACCTTTTATCATATCTGTTCTTCAATGTTTCCTATACGATATCCATTAATTTTATTGTTTTCGAAGTAGGAAGTCCCTGCGTTGCTATGCAAGAGCAATTCATATCCTTCGGTAACAATAATTTGATAAAGTGTGCACTAAGCCCAACATGGTTCTACGTGATAATATTTGGAAACTAAAACCTTGAACCACGCAAAACTTCTCTCACGTGCACTGAGTGAGAAAAAAGTTTTATATTTCACCTGTTTCTCGCAATAAATGCAATAGAGAAATTCTTCCTCGGCTTGAAAATCTTCAAATTCCTTGAAGTATTCTAAAAATGATGCTCCTTGTTCACCTTCGGCATGATTGTAAATCACTACTAGCCGCACTAATCTCAAATACACTTCATAAGGAACTATATCTAGAAAAACTTGAGCTAATTCCCGAAAAATTGAAGTAAACTTTTGAAGTAGCTGTAGCAACTTACAATTATTATTGATTTACGAAAAATTTCAATTTACAAAATTGATCCAGTTAAACAAAAAAATTAAATAAAACTGGATGAAAAAAAGAATATAATTCAAAAGTAATGGGAAGGTTTTACTAGGTTTCAGTTTACTGCCACTTACAGTTAATCATGCATGTTCGTCATATTTTATGCTGTTCCGAGGAAAATATGCGATATTCGCACACTGCATATATACTTGCGGGCATATTTTATGCTATCTAAAATATACTCAAAAGCATATACATGCAATATGTTCAATGTCACATCCCTACTGATGACATGCTGCAGGCTACGGCTCATCTGTAGATGGAGTGATAGACAGGCAGGCGGCGGCAAAGAATGGCTAGGGAGAATGTCCAAGTGAACCTCACTTTGCCCGCCTGCTAGCCCGGCAACAGTGTATGTGTCCGCCGAAGTGACGCTCTGTCTGGTGAAAAGAGTGTCAATGTGAACCCACCATTAGTCGTCTTGAACAATCACCCCGAGGTCTCTCAGAGGGCACCTCATTTCAATAATGCTCAGTCCAACCGATGTGATGTACCGATAGTCTTCGGCTGGATGTTTCCCATACAGGATCGGCTCGAACCTGCACTCATTGAATTGCACATTATTATTTTGTGCCCATAAACATATCTTCTCAAGGCCCTGCAGCAATCCGACGCCGTCGTCCGCTCGAGTCACCTCCCTTTATAGGTTCATATCGTCCGCAGACGACGATACACATGAGTGTTGCAGATTATGGTCTATATCGGACATGTGTAATAAAAAGAGTAGAGGGCCTAGTACCGACCACTACGGGACTCCGCTCATTACACTTGACTCACTTGAGTGTATTCCTTCGACAGCAATCACTCGCTGCGGTCTGATAGAGAGGAGCTGATCCATGCGCGTAATCTACCTGCGATGCGTTGAGTCCTCAACTTAGTCAAGAGCACACCATTGTCGACCTTCTCGAAAGCCTTAGCAAAGTCAAGGGAGACAACATGTGATCCACCAATTGTGAGAGACACGATCTACCCTATCTAAAGTTGTGCTGAAGTTGGTTGTTGACACCAATGCTTTCCAAAACACTCGTCATTTTTCTCACTATTTTCTTCTAAAATATCTTAGTTACATGAGACGTCAGAGCAACCGGCCAGAAGTTTCTCAGTGTGCTCTTTTCTCATCCTTTATGAATTGGAGTGACAGTTCCCAGTTTCAACAAATATGGGATTTCTCCCGAGTCCATCGAGAGTCCCGGCAAAATATACAAAGGCTTCTTTATATGCTGACGACATTTTCTAAACACTATAGCAGGCATCCCTTCGGGACCAGGGGCCGAAGTCGCGGCGAGTTCGCCAAAATACTATCCTTTAGGTTGTCCTCATTAAAATCGAGGTCAACCAAGTAGTCTGTCTCTTGCCTTTCCGATACAAGGTCCCTCAGCAAAATGCTCACATCTCGATTCTCCGGGGTACTGAAGAGTGATTCATACCACGCTTTAAACACCTCACACTTCTCAGAGGGGTCACTGATAACATTTCCTTCCACGTAAAAAAGGCCAACTGAAGACTTTATCATGGGTTTTTTATTTACTCAGGCGTAGAAGTATTTGGGGTCCTTCTCGATTGCCTCCACCGCCCTAGTCTCTTCTAATTTGGCTTCCTCGGCGTAGGACTTAAAGGCGTGGCTACACTATGGGTTTCTTCGTGCAACCCACGCGCAACTCACCCAAATTGGACGCTTGCATGGCGGTTGCACGAGTGCTGCGTGCGGTTTTTGGCGCGGCTTCTTTTGAAGGAAGTATCTGTAGTGCGTAGTTAAAAGTGATCTACCCATCATTTCATCGTCCGACATCTTGTGATCTACCCACCATCAGGTCATCGTCCGACATCTTTCCTAGTATGCATTTGCACTTCATCGTGGGGTGTTCTATTGTGCTTGTGTTTACAGTATTTCATGAGGTTTCTGCAATGAGTGATTGGTCACGCCAGCTGGTGCTCCAGCTCAGGAACCAATTTAAAGCAAATGAATGCCTCTGAAAAGTAAGAAATTAAACGTACAGCGATACGAATTTACAAAAATGGCTAACAAAACTATATTAACATCTCTAGAACATGAGGAGGAATTAACAGTTGATATCATAGAAAGAATATTCATAACTGGGGACAGTGTTTTTAAGCGAATAAAATGGCAAAAATTTGAAAAAGAGGCAGGTGCGGAGGATGTACTGCGACCGACCCTATGATATATTGTCATTTATTAATGATAGAGCAGAGAGCCAGCAGTCAACATCAAATTTGCATAGTCAAATGGTTGCTCAGGTAAGTTATGTTTACTATTTATTTTCAAATTTATAAAAAATAATAAAAAAGTTGAATAATTCCTCCCATTGCATTTATACTCGAGTAAATAAAATTAAAGTGAAAAATAAATACCTTATATAATTATTGAAAAATTCATAGCATTATTCTTGAGTAAATCAACCCTGTTTCTTGTTAACTAGGAGCTTAAACTGAAATTAGTATACCTTATTTTCAAGCATAGTTGGGTAGTTATGTCTTTGATTGGCTGTAAATTATTTATACAAGGATTAAAAAAACAAGTAGCGTGAGTCATTTTCTTAGATGCTCCTGTGTTTTTCTTCATATAGTTTCTTTTTCTTCCCTATCACACATGCGGCAGCTACTGGCCAGAGCGCACGTTCATCGGCATTCATTCTCTCCAGGTCGCGGTGTGCAACAGACCACCGCTACCCCGCTTAGTGTATCAGCGCATGCATGGAGTCACGCTCAGGGGTTAATTAAAAGTGCTTCGGAGTTGCGCAGTAAACAACGCATAGTGTAGCCTTGCCTTTAACAGTTGCTACTCCAGTTCCGCTATCTCTCTCTCTATACGGAGCTCGGTGTCTAGGCATGTCACGTTTGAACGAGGTCCTTATCGAGACGTCACCGTTTCTCATTACATTCTTACGATCTCTAGGGACCGATTTTAAAATCCTCGCTATTCTAGGAGTGACGTGCTTTGGATAAACTTCGAACAGCTTTCTCCGGAGATCTTCATAGACCTTTTTCACAGCGAGACTATTGGTTCAAAGTGCCCAGTTTACAGAGTGTATTTCCTGGTTTTATCGGAAATAATTCCTCAAAGTTGTTCGTCTTGTGTGCTTCTGTCATGAGCGTGGTTCTGTGAGCCTGAGGTTCTGGCTGTTCCGGTAGGGTCGAAGCTTATGTGGGTTTGTAGCAGGAGGTTGTAGCAGAATGGTTTTGAACTTGTTAGAATACCTAAATTTTGAACCACTTGCTAGATTTTGAACTCGCAACATCCTTATCGTGAAAGATTGTTTACTTTGGTTTTATTAATGAAGCCAGTGTAACGTTCGGTGTGTTGGCTTGGCGAGGGCTTGTTTGGGGCCTTCGTTGGATGGAGTTCTGTGGAGCGTTGGGCTGCGTCGTGGCATACGCTGCGTTCTCCACCTCTTGAGACGGGACAGTGATGGAGGAGGCTCTACTTGGCTGGAACTTAGGCAATTCATTTTTCTTTAATTCTTCCTGTGTCGATTATCTCTTTAATTATTTTGTTTTTGTGAATTTACGTTGCTTACTTTTTGCTTGAATTTTCTAAGTGTCCTTGGTAATTAACTTGGCCAGTTGGCCTTTAATTAAAGTTACTTTGGTAACCTTAAAATATTAACTTGAAAGAGCGCGGTTCATCAAGCTTCTAGGTTGCGTTAGCGACCTGGTATCGAACTGTACTCATTTACCTTATATCTGAAGTATTTGAATCTCTTACTATACTTACTATCTGTCGCGATACGTGTAATTTTATGGTTGTTATTAATTAATCACGTACGCATAGAGGGCTTCCAAACTCCACAAATAAATAATAATGTTACTTCTTTGTGTTCGCGTTTTACCAACATAACGAGCATGGAAAATAAAAGAATTGAAAGATTAAATGGGTTTTATTTTAAGAGACACGTGGATTAAAGCACAGAGAAATATATGGTCGCCCTAATGAAATGCGCACCAGTGCACTCATGCAAGATGCTCATGATCTGCGACATGACACTTTCATCCGGCCCAATGAGATAGCTACAGCTTAGCTGCATAGACAAACGGGGAAAATGTAATACATGACATCAAAATATTGCTCACGACAAGGTATTCAAACTTCAAGTAAAACACTTTGCATCACGTACCCCTTGAACTCTTGCTTTGTGACCGGAACACATTCTCCTGCTAAGTGCACCACAACACCGCAATAAAAAAAAACACAAATCAATTTTATACATTGCGCGCCGCTTTGAATGCGGTATTCTGTGTACTGCTCTGCATTCTCATGTGCACTTTAGATCACTGTTTTCAAAGTTCTCAATAATGCAAATTCAACTCTTCTGCGGTGGGTTGCAGGCACCACCTAAATTTCGTGCAACACCTAATTTCGTTCCCGTCAAGTTTTGAAGGTCGACCGCTACCAGGCTCCCTCGCCGCGGCCGCTCCATCGCAGGCGTAGATTGGCGCTGAAGATCTGTGATGCTGCGCCCAGAACTCTCGCAGTTTGAGCACAATCCACTGAGCACCAGACCACTCGACCGTTGTAGGACTCGTAATTCGTGGCATCGATGCAGACTCTGACAGCTGTGCGGCTTCAATATTTTGTGCTGGAGTTGCTTGTGCGCCTGGGATTGATGTAGAAGTCTTTCGAATGCATTCATGATGCGCGGGCACTGGACGATTTCCACCGTTAGGCTGAGGTGCTTCGTGTAGCCGTTGTTGCAAGATTGGTACTTCGATGATTGATGATAACAAACGTGGTCTTCTTGAAAGTTCCGATGTGATAACTCACTCAGATGTAAAATTTTGTTGCTTCTGTAGGATGCACCCCGGCAGCGGCCGGGATGCTACGTTGTTCGTGTCCTCAGATCTCACACACCTTCTCCTCTCTGATCCCATGAAAAGAATCTTTCGAATCTCCTTGTCGTCCGCTTATGTATCGTCGCTTCGTTTTTTATCCAGAACGTTCGAGACTCTTCTTTGCAAAGATCACGTGTTTCCCTCATGATTGGTGAAAATCCTGCTTGTTTCGGGGTTCTGAAATGTAACTGGTGCGTTCTCTGACACACCCACACGCGTGATCCCTTCCAGAGCGCTGATTGGCCGAAGAGATGCGGTGCTTACCGAGGTGCGAGCGTTCCCGCGCCTGCGTATGTGTGCTGTGCGTTTTGTGTTGTGTGTGTGTGTTTGTGTGTGTTGTGTGCCCGCTCGTGTGTTTGTGTTTATGTGGACGCCTGCGCCAGCCTTCTAGTCGAAACGCTAACCACTTGAGCTCGACAGATTTATAGCCTGACTCTTGTCCCTTCGCAATCTGAGAACAACGGTTTACTTCGAAGAGAAAAATCGCCCTTAACGCATATATTGGTGTTCCCACGCTCAACCTAAAGCCAACGGTTTTTCAACATTCCTAAATGTCACAGTTTCGCAAAATGTTACATACGTTTCTGAAATGTGTTGTAGACTCACGGGATTTAGCCAAAAAATCGTGTCAAAAATAAAAATATCCCCTGATATGAGTATAGCTTTCGGTGATTTAGCCAAAAACATATGATGTGATATAAACATTCATATTTCATAACATATCTTTCACACCATGGACACTTTCCTCTAAATGATTTGTGCTTAAATTTCTTAATAATTAATTCTTCGCCTAATTGTTCCTACACTGAGTGCTATTAATAAGCTCAGGTGTGTATTGAATTATTAATTGTTCATTGTCACATCAGTCTTCTTCATCATATTTTGAAATTCTTCCAACTTGAAATTTTGTTTATCGGTTCTTTTTGTACTGGTCGTTAGTCTTGGTTCTAATACTAAGTAAATTTTTCCCTGCAGTACTTCTTGTCATCGCAGCTCCGGTCCGTCGCCTTGATTGTCATCTGTTTGCTCCATTGAGAGATTTAACTTAGGTAATTAAAAGCTGAAACAACTGTTATTTGTCTGCTGTTGAATTTGCACCTAATCTCATTCGTTCATTTTTTTTGAGGTTTTTATTCATTTCTTTCTGAATTGTCCTCCAGCTGGTGCTGGGTGTTGGCAGCCCTTCCGTTTCGATCTCGGGTGATGAGATTGCTCAAGAAAATTTCTTGAAGTCGCGGCAGTCTGTTTTCTGCGGCCAAGCTCCCTGCGTGACGATGTCTTGCCACTTTGACGCTACTGTCTCCGTCACCTAATCCTTCAACTCAAGCTCCGAACCTACCTTCCCGAGCTGGCTTTCCTTTCGACCTTGCCGGAGTGGTTGAGCGGAATTTGTCTACCCTGGCTGTCAATTTTAACTGGGTGATTTAGCCCATTTCAACGTAATAAACGTGTATCCCTAATATTTTAAACGTAAAATCTTTAATAAAATTAAAGAGCATACTCTGCGACATTACTAGGGCTCGCTTCGATGGCGATGACCGCAATTAAATTTTGTATGTTACTCTGCCGTTGCAGTTTATTTAAAGTTCTAATTAAAGTTTTGCGAAAACTTCTCGTTTTGTCCTTAATCTCGATTGTGTGAGGGCTTAATGCCATCATTCCTCACAGTTTATGCTGCCCGAGTCTACCCGATCACTCAGAAAGTTTAAAGAGCTCAAACTTTCTTTAACCCACTGCTCACTGAAACCGAAGTTATCAGGTTCAAGATCGATATCAGAATCAATCTGTGATCCGACAGAATAGTATCCTCGACCAAAATCTCTCTCAATTGTATATCATCATTTGTAAGGAGCACGTCGAGTACACCATCCAGTCGCATTGGTGCCGCCACGTATTGTTCCAGGGCAAACAGCTCCATAAACTACACAAAGCGGGCTGCTTGAAATCTTGACTCATTTGTGTCACCCTAGACTTTGCCCGCTGCCGAAGACACCGTGGGAAAGTTCAAGTCACTCACAAATATTATCGTTGGTAGGAGGCACCCAATTCGTCTAGTTTCGTTTCAATGTGGCCTATGGCTGATACAAAGTTGCCCATTCCAGAGGCCGATGGACGATAGATCACCACGAACGCCAGCCTTGACTGGTTTAGCCAGACGACCAGACGCTCAATCACTCCGTCCGAGCCACTGGACAACACTGCATGCTTGCTTTGCGAACTTGCGAAGTCTGCCTTAATTAAAATCGCCACTCCGCTCGTTTTTCTTGTTTGTAGCCTGTCTGCCCGATAAAGACAGTACCTTTCCTTCTAAGCCTCGCCATCCAAGATATCGTTTTAAAATATTTCTCTACCACAGAAATAAAAGCCGAATCATTCTGAAGTGCTCTCTTTCGAAGCATACTCACTTCGTTCCTCATGCGGTACGGCTTAAATGCGTTCTATAATGAAACTCAACGGTACAGCAGTTACTTCTTCTTCCCAGACCGCTCGACAGGTGCACACAGAGGCCATTGGACCTGGTGGTCTGTTCTCCCCGCTTTTAGGTAACCTTTCCCACTGTCCCTGAATTATCTGTACCTGTCGGTCGGTATAGGTCTAAAAAAGGAGCCAGATTTGCAAGAGGTAGCCCTCCCCTACCATCATCACTTGGGTTGGAAGTCTCCCCTTTGTCCAAAGAGTGAGTTTGTTGGGATGGAACTTCCTTTGCTTGACCTCTAAACACCTTTACAGACGGCGTCGCCGAGATAAAGGCTTGTGCTCGTAAAAAGCCCGATGAGTCAGTCCTGAGAGCCTCCGTACCTTCTATCGTAACATTTTTTGCTTTGATTCCGGGTTGGGTGAAGAAACCGGCGTCAATTACGGTTGCAGCTCAAACAACCCACTGCCGTCCAACATAACGCAGGATGGTGAAAGTTACAGTTTCGGCCCTTATGACAGCCCTCTTTCAGCTTCCCACTTAACATCACTGATAAGCGACACAACTGCATTGCATACGACTGTAAGAATAAGCAGGAGAGGCTCGCATATCGATGGGAAGCGTATATTTGTACCGGAATAAGAAACCACTTTTAAATTTTTAACGAGGGCAACGCGTAATTTAAACAATGGAGTGGAGAGTATTTGCGAATCGGCAATTTTAATTCACGTGGGATTTTCTGAGATAGCACTCCAAAATGCGGGAATGAGCCGTTTAAATTGTCTTTATTGTTTTCTCCATCACTTGTGACGCTTATTGAGAAATTTCTTAATATGCGAATTAATGAAACCCAACGGTAACCGATTAGCTGGAAAATATGTTCAATATGTACATATTCAAATTAACAATAAATATTTATGAAAGTTGAGTATACTTTGTAACCCCTATTGATTACACAGAGTTTCAATACAAATAATTTTGAAAATTGCTGAGCAAAAACAAAAGAAACTTGAGCCTAATCCTGTGAAAGTTGGCTTGCGGCGTACTGACGTCTGAAAGTGATCGTCTCTCGTCACGAGACTATCTAGAAAGACAAGTGAGTTATTCCTTTCTACTTCCACGGTAAATTTAACTGATTTATGCGAAAGACTCAGATGGTTTTGTACGAAGAGTACTTTTTTTGTTGCTGAGTTCGAAAGGGAACTTGGCAGCAAAAGAAGTACGCAGGCCAACAAAACTACGCAACTGGAAACTAATCGAAAATTTACTACGTTCCACTAACTCCAGTCTTGACACTCACTTCATCAGGAGACATTCAAGAGTCTCCCGTGACCATGGAGCTAGAATTACTGGAGGGAGCAAAGCAGATTTTGATCGGATTCAAATTTGTTTGAAAAGTTGAGAGACTATGGCATACCCAATGCCCCACACGTGAGCCAACCACAGACGCTTGGCTGAAGTTAGCTCCTCCCACCTCCTCTACTATGTTGTGATTCTTCACTCTGCGCGTCCAAGAAGATTTTTTTGTGCTATAAAAGAAAATACGTCAATCATCATACTTGAGAAGATATTCCATCTTTGTCGTGAATTACCAACGGAACAACGCGCCAAACATCGAGGAGAGTTCGAGACCAATCTCATCGTCTTGTACGTGTTACTTCGAGGTCTCCCAACGAACGAGAGGAGCTGCCGTCTACCGCTATTACATGCAACTTTAATATGTATTTCTTCTATTCCTAGGAGTATATTTCTTGTAGTTTATAGCGTATTTCATAATAGGAACTCATAGGGATGTTATTGATTCAGTTAGGCATGTTTCTACGTATGTTAGAATGACTTTGTTATTCGATCGATCGACGTACGGTCAGGTGTTTGGGTGTGGTTGTGAACTCGGGGTGCAAGCGACAGGCTGGGGTGAGAGCAGGGAGTCATGCTCCGGGTACGATAGGAGCAACATTGTGTTGTTAAAATCTTCGGCCGCACCTTCGGGTGTTGGTGCCAGTGCCGTAAACTCACGTAATAACTAAATACGACCAAGCCAATAAGTATTCGCTGAACATTAGATCTGTGAAGTGATCTGTGAGGGCCATTCATCCCGAACGGTTTCATGTGTTAACCAACGAACTGTCTGTCGTTATGACGCTGTCAAATCCAAGACACCATAACACGCCATTTTCTCTTCTGGGCCACGATGACGTAATGAAACCTGGCATCATAACTACCGGTCAAGGCACATCTCCACCTGACATCTAAGTTGAGTTGATCTTCAGTCTATCTGTCACTTGTTAAACCTTTCCTTATCAGTGTCTTAGTCCGTAACGCAGATTATCATTATGTTCTGATAAAGCAAGTGAAGTTTATGTAGTGAATTCTCTAGCTAATATTTGTGTCGCGCACCTAACTGATTCTTAGGAAGTAAATTTACCATGTAGCTTACAATAGTGTATCATTTTCCTGCGTTGTGGAAATAAGAGACGAGGCATTCAAGGCATGTAACGTTACCTAAATCGATTTGACAAATTATTTCATGTAAATAAGTCCCATACATGTGGGTGGTGGCAGCAGTTATAGATTATTGATTGATTTGAGTCAAGGCGAGGACATTAATGTCACGTCTTATTTAACAAAAATATATTAAAGTGATGTTATCAAACGTCACGACAAAAAAAAGAAATGAATTTCATCTGAAATATACCCCCGCAACGACGAAATGATGTGACATCGGTGGTAAAAGAATCCCGACCACAACACAACTCCGCCTCTTATTTTCAAAAGCAAGATTAGTACCCCGCCACAACTCAACGAGTAAGGTGTGCGTGCAAGTCGCTCTGTAATTTTTATATTCAAAGGCCTGTAATATTTAGAGTTTTCAACTCTTAATGTATCTTTGCTAGTAATTTTGATATTATTATGAATCCTCAAGTGAGGAAACATTCTGTCGGAATCTAAGAATCACAAATCAATGTTTAACGATTGTGCGATTAACTCAACAGCTAGAAGAGCATTCAACGAGCGTGTGCGCACTCCATCGTAGTCAGTAGGTTATTGACTTCCTTGCTGACGTCACACTAGCGAGAATGCTATTGGTTGCTACAAACGTAAGAGAAAACTCAAAATCTGGTTCTCTTCACAGACGACTATGCTCCCTCCATATATAGTCGTCCCTTCCCGCCCGTGACCAATTTTGTACACACACAAACGAACTCACCTAGAAAAACTAAGTTGTTTGGGCATTCACAATGAAATTCAGCCTTCTAATCCGGATAATATGCTTTTAATTTTCAGTTTAGTTCAGCTACCTCACGTAGTGAAAATTCTTTTAGCATTTGGTTTAGGTTTCTGCTTCCCTGTTCGCAAACCAAATATTTCGAAATATTTTCTAGCGCTTGAGAAATTAGCATTAACGCTTAAAAAGAAAGCGTGTTTTGACTATCCTGGATACCGGCAATTTGAAAACATTAGCTCAAAAGCATTGCAATAGTTTTAAGCCACACACAATATTTCCCTTGGTCTTTCATGGTAATGACATATCCCTCCTGAAATCTCTTGCTGCTATCGAGCAGTTAATAATTTGTGAACATGATAAAGTCGGAGAGGTAGAGTTAATTAATTGATCGGCAAAAAAGTCTGGAAAGCATGCACAGTTTAATATCTGCTGTCTCAAAATTCATTGCAATTACAGAGCGAATAAATTAGATGATACTGAGGGTGGATGATAAATTAAATAATTTTTTACGGGGGTAATAGTTGAGAAATTCACCCCTTGTGGGAAAAATCCCCAAAAGTATTTCTGTGGTAACATTTTTTCTGTCGACCTGTCGGTTTTTGAGTGTCACTTGAAGATCTTCTATTGTTTCTTTGGAGATTGTAAGTGAAGTGGGTGGGGGCTGTTTTCCATTGAATTAGAATTAATTTTGAGCTTATACCATTAAAACATTACTCTTGTTGTCCGAGTGATGAACATGTTACTTGGGCATACCGGTTCTTGAACATGCTGGGAGTCTCGGTCCCGCGGGCTGAATGGTGACTCTGGACGAGGAGGGTTGTGCTGCTGTTCGAGCGAGCTGTCGGGCCTGCAGTGCTTCAGTGACGTGGCAAAGTTTTTCTAATTTCTACCATAACTGCTTTTTCTCCTATCGTTACGTTTGAGTGAATGTGGTTCTTCTTTTTCCTTACGTGATTAGTTGGCTCTACTAGGGAGCTTACGATTAACCTCTAAATACTCCATGCAAATTGAATTACATTACCTGCTTTGGTTATGAAGCAAAATTGATGTTATTGTTGATAGGGTGTGGCTCACTTATTGACGGGTTTCACTCGACCTGGATGAATGCTGCTCCCGATTACTTTTTCTTGCATTTCTGAGCATTTGAACCTTTGACTTTCCTTCCTGTCTTTCCGCGTGGAGTATTTGCCTTTTCCTGATTTCCGCTTGATTTCTGAAATTATTTTCTTCGGCCTAAACGTGTTTCACACTGTGTGCACTGTAAACTCAGGTTTGTAAATTCTTAGGGTAAGGTGGGTTAATTGGTAAATGATTCATATTGATGATGTTACGTTGGTTGTTAGTAGGTGCTTGAACTTTGATTCGGTCTAATGGTTGTACATTTTTTTTGTCTATTAGTATCGTGGAGCCGCGGCTGAGGTCACGAGCCGGCCTTCCTGTCTCCAGTCTCCAGTCTCCAGTCTCCAGTCTCCAGTCTCCAGTCTTCAGTCTTCAGTCTTCAGTCTTCAGTCTTCAGTCTCCAGTCTTCAGTCTTCAGTCTTCAGTCTTCAGTCTTCAGTCTTCAGTCTTCAGTCTTCAGTCTCCAGTCTTCAGTCTCCAGTCTCCAGTCTCCAGTCTCCAGTCTCCAGTCTCCAGTCTCCAGTCTCCAGTCTCCAGTCTCCAGTCTCCAGTCTCCAGTCTCCAGTCTCCAGTCTCCAGTCTCCAGTCTCCAGTCTCCAGTCTCCAGTCTCCAGTCTGCTGCCTGCTGCCTGCTGCCTGCTGCCTGCTGTCTGCTGTCTGCTGTCTGCTGTCTGCTGTCTGCTGTCTGCTGTCTGCTGTCTGCTGTCTCGTCTTCTACGATCGACTCTAGCGTGTAGCTCCAAACAGTTAGGTACGCAGCCTGCTGCGGTTAGTGTTTTCAATTTGGTCTGGAAAGCCAGGTTAGCCGCATGGATTGCAATGCTTGTTGCTGCTCCGTCATGTAATACGACTTGAATCCAAAATCGGTAATTTTAGTGAAGATAGCGCCATTGGCGGCTGTTTATGATTATATTGAGTTTTTCCTAAATTAACCGTTAAGTTTGATTACTTTGTTTGTCCTCGTCTGTCTTGTTGCCTTGCCACCTCGATTAACGCCGCTCTGCCCACAGCTCGAGAAGTGGTGTTGGCCAGCGCCCGCCAGAGTCCGGGGCAAGCTCGGTCCACCTTGGGGCGAGCCTGTTTATGCAGCCTTGCCTGTTCTCCAACTGAAACTTACTTTTCGGGCGTCTTGCGACTCTGAGGGACTGGAGGCACTGCTATATCAGCGGGGCCCGCTCGCTGTTCTGTCCGGGTCTTTCGGACCTTGTCGAGCCGTACGCCCGTGTTTCCCATTTTAACGTTTTTAATTCACTTCTACGGAAGTTTAATGCAAGTTCAATAAATTAAATACTTAAAATATTAAAAGTTTAACGAGTTGGTTGTTTGGTTGGAAGCTCAGTTGTGCTGACAACTATCTTGTTGAAAAGTTCTCTTCGATTAAATAATAAGCTTACCGTTGAATGGTTTCCTTATCGAACGATTGTGTGGAAGAAATTTCCACACCCTAGAAAATTTATTTAACTTTCATCTATCAGGTTCTTCTGCAGCAGTGTGGTGTGATATGGTCGACTAAAAATCCAAAGTCTGATTTTTTTAAATTTCAATTTAGGCCGATTTTCACAGTTTATGATAGTCTGAGTTATAAACTAAGCAAACTTCTTGTACCAGTCTTCCATAATCTAACTTCAAACCAGTGTACAGTTGACAATGCCTTTAAATTTAGTGTAAACATTATAAATTTTCCTTTCTTGGCTTCATCTAATGTAGGGTCGCTTCACACCAATATTCCTCACTGAATGGTTATTGATATTGTCTAAGCCGGTTATTTTCATCTCTACGATGTTCAGTACTCTACTAGAATTGTCTACAATGAATTTCTTTCATTATATATGCAGGCAAAATTTATAAACAAATAGATAATCTAGTCATTGAGCTTCCGTTGTCACAGTCAATTGCCAACATTTTAATTTGTTTCCACGACGTAAATTGGTAGATGAATGTCTTTTTGATTTTAAGGGGGGGTCATCCCAGGCCCCGGCCAGGCTCTTGTTGGGCCGGTGAGCATTTTTTGTTTTGTTGTTGGAAAAGGACCCTTAGGTGATGGACTATTCGGTCCTAAAATTCTATGGCGCTACGGACACTAAGTCCCCCCAGGGGAGGGTAAGACGACTAAAAATCCCGAATTTTCGACCCCATTTTGACCTCATATAAAAACAAAACAAAACAGGAAATGAAAAATTTGAAACTGTAACTTTGTTTACAATGCTTCAAGAATTCTAAAACTGTCTTTGGTTTTGTTCTAGCATAAAAACTCAATGAGTTCTATGCATTTGAAAAATTAATAAAATGAACTAAAAAACCAATATGTTCAATTTTTTTTTAAAAACTAAGGCCTGAATCGAAAAAAAAGAAGCTTCGAAATTTTGTTTCTTTTCAAAAGTTACATGTAATAGTTAAATTTCATAAGAATCAGACTACAAATATAAAATGTCATCATTTTTTTAACAATAAAGAAAAATATTCATTTTATTTTTTAATTTTGGTAAATTACCATTCACGGCGTGAATATGAAGTTATGCACGGATATTATCGAAATAAAAATGAAAACAGCATTCAATTACATAAATTGTTCATTATATTACACTTCAACAAAAAATTTTGTTTTTGCTCATACCCAAAACCTTTAACTTTCAGCATTCAAAAGAGGACTCGTCAGCGAGTTTTTCTGCTGAAAAAAAAAACAGTTTTAGAATCCTTGGAACACTTCTAACAAAAGTACAGAAGCTTTTTTTAAAATTTGAGAAAAAAAAGATATAGCTCAAAACCCAAAATAAGGAATTTTGGATGTAATGATAAAATATCGCATATCACAAAAAAGGTATCAAATGTTCCAATTTTCTTCTGTATTTTTGTTGGAAATGCTTCAAGGATTCTAAAACTGTCTTTGGTTTTGTTCTAGCATCAAAACTCAATGACGAGTCCTATTTTGAAATATCCATAAATATGTAGCAAAAAACTAATTTTTCGTAAGAAAATAAGGCCTAAATCCAAAAAGTTACCTGAGTAAAAAGAGTTTACGTTTAAGAAATACATATACTGGCCAAATTTTGAACGAATCGGATGAAAATAGTCATAACCTTGAGATGATCCCTTAGCCAGTTTTCTATAATAGATACCTAGACGATACTTTTGCGCTATTTAGCCATCCATTTCATGTTGAGCAGTTTTCCAACTACCTTAAAATGTAACGACACGCTTTCAATGTAGCAAGCCTGGGAGGTAGATTACCCGAGGAGCTGGGAGCAGGAGGTCGACTGTGCAAAATCACAAATCCTGCTGTTCCTTTCTTCGCAGCTTATCACCCATTGCGATGAACCCGCTTTATTTCAAAATGGCTTTCAATAGAGATAATGAGTGTAGATTATTTCAATAGATTAGAAGATTCATCTTGCTTCGATTATAACCATTAACTTCAATTCAAAAGTGATCAACTTGTTTGCAAACCTAATCAGCATCCAAAATTGAATTCCTAAGATAAATCTACATTTTGAAGAACAACATGAAGTGCATTCTTACGCAGATGAATCGTAAATAAAATTACCAAGGTTTCTACTCTCAAAGTCAACATTATTAAAATTATTTATTGCTGTCAGATGTTAAAAGGTGAACGTTTCGACCATCAGGCTCATCATCAGTACGAGTTGTCTGAAAAGAACAAAACCGAGATGAATAGATAAAAATATACGAGAAATAAATACAGAATTAAAGAAATAAAACTACTAAAATCAAGAGGAAACTGTATACAAAGGGTGGGCATTATTAGTTGCATTAAGAGGCGGCTTAACCACAATTTCATGGACGATACATTTTCATTGTGGGTTTAGAACACTTTTCACAATTTACACATACATGATGCAAGACTTCGCAATTCTTGACGCCAGGAAATAATATTAGAATTGTTTGTTTTGGAAGATGTTCCAAAATGTCATTTTAAGGAAGTACGAAAAAATTATTATACAAATATATAGGCACGAGGACTACGAAAATTACAAGATTTGTATTTCTAATTAAACAATTTTAACATAACTGTCATTAGTTGATAAGCATTTTATTTAAATATAAATGGATGATCACACAACAAATGTATAGTTTTTTTGCGTGAATGCTTTACAAAAATGAAGAGATGACGAGTTAGGTAATGTTACAAGTTGAGAGTGAACAGGAAAAAAAACATTATCTCTATTTAAAATGTCAGTTGTCAGTTTAGTATACACATTTGTGCATATATATACAGATAAATATATACACATATACATGCTCATACATACCTACGCACATACATACACATAACACGTAAACAAACACAAATACATTTCAATGCATCGAGGCAATCACAATATATGCGGGTTCTTTAAAAATGCTGTGCGATGTTCTGAAATATAGAATAATGAGCAACGGAAATTCGTGACAACTCTTTCATTATGTGTTGCTGCTTACAATTTCTAACGAAATATTGTAACGATGTTTTATTAAATATTGTATCGAAAAGATCATTGGTTGATAAGCGTCTTATTTATCATATGTGGGTGATCGCGCAACATATATATTTGTATATATTTGTATATAATGCTGTACCATAATCAAGTGAAATGAAGTATTACGTAGCTACACATTCACCTGTCTACGTACGTATAGCGTGCACAAGTGCACATATACACAAGTAAGCATGTGCGCAAATATCAGCGTAAACTTATCAGTATTAACTAGCATTCCAATCGAGGGAATCGGAGAAAATATCTTTTATTATGGCATGAATTTTATAAATTTTCCGCACTAAAAATATTGGCACAAAACAGTCTACCTTAGTCAGAAACATGAAAACGATTGTTCTACAACGGTTCCCAAGTACAGAATATTTTCAGAAGTCCGCGCGGCTTAGGTGCGGTTGTTATAATATACTCTAGAGCGTAAGAGATGATATAATTTGCACTATACACTAGCGTACAAAGAGCATTTTTGGACGTGAAGAAGAAAGAAACATGAATGTCCTATAAGGGTGTCATATTAGGAAAAAAATCACATTGTCTTTGAAATATGGCGCTAAATGTCTGCAATTGATAAACATACATTTTACATGTACCACATTTTACATGTACAAGACATTTAAGTTTTGGATTGCCTTACAATAATAAAATGAAACGATGTGTTAGGTAGTGTTGAACTTCGGTGTGAGGAAAAAGTCTGGTATTTATAGTTTACATACCAATTGCTAGTCCAGTGCACACAGGTGTATTGTGCACACATGCACACCCATATACGTACACACATATACAAGTAAGCATGCTTGCAAATCGCAGCGTATCACAATACCTACGCATACTTCAAGACTGTTGTGTGATGTCTTGAATTAAAAAGAAAATGAGCAAGGGAGAGTATTAAGCAATGGAGATACCAGGCGAATTGAGATTCGTCAATACGTGTTCAGTAAGTTCTGTAACTATGAATTATCGTTGAGACGAAAGATGACGAATTATTTTGGCTCTAAATTCTCTCGGTCTTTGAGGGATTTTAATACTCAGGGGAAGTTTGTAACCACAGTAAGGCGCCTGATATTGACAGAGCCTTCTGCCCTATGTGAGATGAACGATAGTTGACTAAGATATTATTGTTTCTGTTCGGCTTTTGGTTGGTGACAGTGGGTGGATGGAAACGCACTATCTCAGCATTGCTCTGAGGAAGATAAAACGAGGAGAATACGTATTGGGCCCTCTGCATGAGGAGCCTTTCTTGAATAGGAATCCAGCTGAGTTTATTAAGGAGAGGGGTTACGTGATCGCTGCTTTTGAAATTACCGTTGCATACCACCTTGGCTGCGAAGTTTACGTATTTTTGTAAATCTCTTCGAAGGTATTGAGGTAAGTCTCCCCATACTAGGCTGCAGTAGTCAATGCGCGATAACACAAGGGATTGAATGGCTAATAATCTGGATTTTTCGTCTAGCATACTTTTTCTACGATGAAAAAACATAAAAGTTCCGGACATTTTGTTACAAGTAGTCTCAACGTGAGATTTGAAGGACATACATCTATCGAACCAGATACCTAGATTTTTAACTTTTTCTGATGCATTAATTTTATCATTTCCAACTGCGAGAGTAAGATCTGAAATTTTTTAATAGCATCACTGGATCCGAAAATAATGCATTGTGTTTTATTAGCATTTGATTTGAGACCGTTTCGGTCGTAACATGATTTCAGGCTAGTCAGTATAGTTTCGGCCTTAATTTGCGTCTGTGGTACTTCCGATACAGAACTTGTTATTGCAATTTGAACATCATCTGCATACATTGAGATTCGTGTGTTAGAAGGCATTGGAGGGAAATCATTAGCGAAAATAGAAAACAGTAGGCGACTAAAATGGATCCTGGGGGAACACCAAAATTGTTTTGAATGAATGGGGACCATTTTTTTTTTTTTTGGACTGCATGAGATCGATTTGACAAGTAACTTTCAAACCACTGCGTGTCAACTCCCAAGTTCTGTATTTTACGTAGACGTCTATCATGTTCGACGCTATCGAACGCTTTTGAGAGATCGAGTAGCATCAAAAATGTTAAATTCTTCTGATCGATGTCACTGTATATTTTTTCAGAGATATTGAGCAGAGTTTCTTGAGTGCTAGTGAATAGGCTGAAAATATTTCATGGACTACTGTAATGTACTTTTACCTATATAAATAACATATTTCTCATGAAAATATACACATGAAAAACACTAATTGCTTGCTTTCCCAGCCAATCAACACGTCTGCAACTCCTACCCCTAAACTGCTACTCCCCCCTCCCTCCCTTTCGGAGGAGCGAACTTTCCAAGAAAGGGTATATACCTTCAATTGAAATAAATAATGATTTACCATTGAAATCTACATATTATTTCACCAAGTTAGGCGTACAAATACGTCTGTCTCGCCTTGCCTTCCATTTATCTCTAACTAACACTACTTACTCCTCTTCTGGGGGGCACTGGAGTTCCAAGACGTTCCTAAAATTCAGGTACATCTTCGAAAGTCTTTTAAAGCAATAAAACAAAGAGTTTATGACTGGAAATCGGACATGGTCTCATTAAGTACGAGATTTTTTGGGGCATTGTTTTCTTTCATGAGTAATAAAATTAAATCCTAAAACTATTATTGTCGTACAGAAAAACTTATTGCAATTGATGCCACAACAGCGTGGCAAATATAAATGTTTGTAAAACTGTTTAAATTTTCCAGAAAAAAAATCGAGAGAATTTTACACTTCTCATGTTTGACTTCATTTCCGTATAATTATATTACTCACTTCCATCTGATGATTACGGGCTGCAGGAACATATCACTAAATGAATTTTTCAAAACCAGCACAGCCCACCGGGGGGCGAACCCACACACACACACACACAAACAATCACATCCACACTATCGTCATACTCTCAACACACACAAACACACACACACTCTCACGCAGAGACATTCACACATTTAAACAAGCACACACACACGCAAACACATGTATACTCGCACATGCACATGTCGTGCACACTTTTCAAATCAACACAAAACAGCATCAACGAAATGAGGTACACCATCATCTCAAATGACGAAACAATAAATATATAAATGTCCAATGCTATTTACTTTCATTTCTATGGTAAACTTTCAAACACCACAAGCATTTCATATATTAACACCAATACCATTGATCAGTTTACCAAACTTAACAAATCACCACAATTCAGCAGCAACCCACTATGATATACCATCGTCTCAAATGAGAAACACATGTATAAACAAAGTATATCACTAACCTCTATGTTGAACTTTAAAACACCAAAAGCATTTCATTTACCAAGAGCAAAACCGTTCATCAATTTACAAAACTTTACTAATCACCACAATTTAGTAGCCACCCACTTAGGTAAGCTATCGTCTCAAATGATAACTCAATATATATTTATAATTTATTTCACTCTAACCTCATTCTGCTGAACTTTAAAACACCTCAACCATTTCATTTACAAAACGCAATGTCATTTATCAACATTAACGTAATACAATTAAAACCTAACCTAACCTTGTCATTAGCCAACTAGTGAGAAATCATTTCTTCAAAGCATTTCCATGAATAACGCAGCCTAACAAACGCTGGTACCCTCATTCATAGTATTACTCTAACTAAACGTATGTGTCACAAATTATCCAATCTTTAAATCACTTTTCATGTCACACCCTATCCTATCCCCACGTCAAGTAATAAAATGCACGCTCACCCAACCTAAGGCAAGGCAAGGTCACCTAACCTCAACTATCGTAACAAAATCGAAACTTACGTAACAACCCTAAGTTCACGTAACTTACTCTAGCCTAACTTAAGTAAACCTATCTTACTTATATATGACGTGAACTAACTTACTCGACATTGTTTGAACTCACCGACATACATCTAAACTTTATTAATGCAGGATGCCCTGTCCTGTTCTATACTTGAAATTTAGGTCCCACTTTGTTTATCGTATTTGATTCTTACGCCTTTGCCCTTATTCTTCACGAATCCTCAATCTTTATGTACGCTAACGTTCTTTCATCAAACTAACTAATGACCACGCAATATCTTAACATTAAAAGAATGTGTTCCATAAATATTTCCGCAGCGGAGAAGTTCAGGCTGCAATATTTTCCCGATAAATTATGAATTAGGGTCTGGTTAACCATGTTCAAAATCTTATCTGACGAAAAATGACGAAAAATTCTGACGAAACATATTACATTTGGGTTTATTCATAGCTTTACAACACTCGACTTCTGCTCAGTTTCGAAAATGACAACTGCGCTCCGTTCTAATGAAGAATTGATGATATCCAACCTACATAGTGAATGGAAATTCGTTTTCACGAATAAATGACGTCAATTAAAGCGATGTCTATTGGAAAACATTAGGCCAAATTTCGATCATTTTCCAATAGTCTCGTTTAAAATATTCAAACCCAAATCTTTACGGTAGAACCACCTGAAAATAAAACAGAAATTATAAACAAAACCACTTACCATGAAAACACTAAGCCATCGAAACTTAACTCGGGTATAATAATAAAACTTTCCAATCTGTGTATTAGAAATAGGTAAACGAATATACAACGCGCTGTTGCGCTGTTAAATTGAGGACCCGAGAAATAAAAACTTCATTTTAGAACCACTCGGCGAGATCTGAAGCTGTCGCCGAGCGGAAGCGTTTTCGTCTTGAAGTTAGTAACTACCAAGAAAAAACGCATTCACTTATTATCATTTACAAACTTTATAAAGTTCATGACCATCTGGCATTCCTTTACAATTTTGGGTGCACTGTACACTTCACTAAAACCTTCTAAGTATCCGTGGCCTGAATTTATTCTCTTCATCACAAATTAAAATTACCAATTCCGCATTAATTACAATATCATATCCGAACATATTTATTAAATTTTTAAAACATATGCGTCAGTCAACTTAGCGGCTATAGCTTCGAATCACTGATGTTTCTTAGTCGATATTTTTCTCGCCACAAACAAATATTAAACGAATGGGAACAATTTCCACCTCCTTCTATTCCTCTTTTTCTAATATGGATCGATACAGAAACCTTAAATTAGGCTGAGACGGAATATATAAATTGTTGAAAACATACCAGTTCTACCATTTAAAATTCTCTAAATAACATTATTGAAACACGCATAACATCTACAAATTTTAGTCGCTATCGGGGACACACATTCAACATATTATACCCATTAGTTAAAGCCTAAAAATATTGTCTGAGCTCTTGAATATGATTTCCTGCAACTCACAAACGCCAGGTGAGCGATTTTGAGGCCTTCGAACAACGAATTCCTATCATTATTGGCGATCTTATTTTTCGTGTACAATTACCAAGCTTCTAGTCATAAAGAACCTGACATTTCAAATCCTAATCATTGGAATTTATGAGAAAATAATTTACACAAACTACCTTTCAAAAAAATGCTTCGTTTAATCAAAGCATGTCGAAAGGAACCATTTTCGTGGAGTTTAAGCCACAATATTGACAGATTTGTTCCCAAATAAGCTTCTTATATATACGAAATAAAGAGTCAACTTCTTTGAACTAGGTGCTCTTCTAATTTCCACTTTCTAACGACAAAAAAACTGTTGAAAACACAACACAAATAGGCACGAAAAGCTGTGCCGAACGAAAACAATTTAGCTGCTACATCTGTGTAGAGTTGACGAATTCGAAGTTTAATAACTTTTAATGTTCGTTCATTTCCGAAACTTTACCGAAAACGCCTTGTTTTCGTTATAAACGAAAATCAGTACGCAGAATTTGAGATATTGAAATATTTGACGGTTGGAACAAAATTGATCTTTAAAATACCAGGTCAGTATTTGCATAATTTTTCGCGACTAAAAATACTCATAATGCATATTTCACCTCAAATTACGAAGTAACTTCTATGATGCTCAGACTTAAATCTAAGTGAGTATATAGAACAATTGATTCTCAACACGATGGTGAGATCTCGACGTCCCGTATCTAAACCATAATACAAAAACACTGAACTGAATTCGGCACCTCGAACGAATGACCATCGTTTCTCGGATAAACGAATAATAAGCAATATTTACGCCTCTACGCAAGTGCTGGTTTCCGACTTATAGATCGTTATTTTGCTTCAACCTCATTACTAATAGAACAACTATTAAGAGCACCTGAAGATTTGAGTCTCAAACACTTAACATCATTTAGATATTGCAATTGAAAGTGGCCATACGGGTGAAAATGTGTCAGAAATTCATTGACACAAGCAGCGAAAATAGACCGCGTACCGAAATTTTTCTCCTTCTGCCAAACTTGTTAAAAATAAAATAATACTAACATAAGGTGAATCACCAATTTAAAACACATTTGTTCTCAATAAAGTTTCATTTGAAACCAATATAAACAGTTGAAATGAGTGAATTACATGTCATTACTAAAATTTATCAGGAATTCAAGGCGAAAAAAGCAAGAAAGAGAGTTGACTTTCGCGTCTAAATAAATTTATACTCATTCTAAGCACACTGTGCACCTATAAAAAAATTCCCAACAGGGCTTCAAATGGGGAAAAATCGGTGAAAACTTTGAATTTTGATAATCACTTCAAATAACTCGCATTAAACTCGAAAAAATTACATCAGTATCTTGATGCTCGACATCCTTATAGAGCCCTCAAAACTCAAGCAAGCTCAATCTAAGGCCTCAACGTAGTCATTCAAGATCTCGATTTAGTACCTCTTAGAAACTTCAACGCATACAGGTGAATAATCCATTTGACAAATCTACGGATATTGAAAGACCTTTTCACAGCCACATTTTGGGTCAACAGACCTTCTATTTAGAAGTTTTTCCATTTTTCACAAAAACTTGGAAGCCTATAACTTTGAGACAATTATCATTCGAAAGGTCTCATCGAGACGCATTAGTACAGCGTTTTTCAGAACCCTGAAGGGTAAAGAAGAGGGCGTCAATGGGAAACAAACGTCAAAATCACGTCTTAAAATAGGCATTTTCCTCATTGCAAAAACTATAGATGGGATCATTCTTAAAAAAGATTTAGTATGTACCAATTAATAACAAGCAAAAAGTGTTAAATAAGTTTTCCTGTCCGACGCACCGTTTCCCCATGTTTTTGTTTTGAACACCAATAAGTGTGATTTTTCGAAAATGAGGGTATTTTTAAATTCGATTTTTTGGGAAAACTATCACGACAATCACGACGTGAACTTGATAACTTTGAGAAAAAGTTTCAAACTACGACCTATCAAGTTTTGAAATGTGAACGCGAAAAATCAACGCCAAAAATAGCGGTTAAAGTCGACCTTAAAAAACGCGTTTTTTACCCTAACTTTAAAGTGGTCTACAAGTTGAGTTTGTCAAGTTAGAAACACGTAAAAGTTTTTTTGAGTATGCCCACATGTTTTATTTCAGATTTCAAGCTGACACGCTCTCAACCCTAGCCAAAAGATTCAACGGCCTGATCGACGGTACCCTAGGCGGATTTACAAATTTTGAAAAAAATTCAAATGCTCGTAAAAATTGAACATGCAGCATTTTACCTTTCGATGATTTTATATGTTGTAGAACTTTAGAAAAACTAAAAGTTATCAAAATTTGACGTAACCATAAGCAGAAGTTTGGCAGGAAAATAAGTCAAATATTGATCAAAAATCGTGAAAAAAAATCTTCAACATTGAAGCCAAAAATGGAAACTTTTTTATCATTTATTACCCAGGAAAACGGTATCAGCAAAAACTTCAGCATTTTTTCTACTACATATTTAACGTTGAGCTCATGAAAACTCAAAACAAATTTGCTTTCGTACTTGTAAAATACCCCTTTTTTGATCGATTTTTGACCATTGGTGGTCTTCTTTGGGGTCTTGGGGGCTGGAAAGGGGTCCATAGGTCTTACAATTTTGCGCTATACACGCTCAACAAATTTGAACGCGCTGGCACAACGGGAAGTGTGGATTGGCGCGAATTAGGGGTGTGTTTTGCTACTATATCGATGCTCCACCTGTTGGCGACAAACGTTTTTCATCACTGATCACAATTTTTCCTTTTCACGAGTACTATTTTTAAGCTTTTCTCGCAACCTTCAGTCAAAAGTTCACCCGCCGCATGGAATAAAGCGTCGAGCGCGATTACAATGAAGGGAAGCGCACATCCATAATGTCGAATTTTCTTGAGAAATTTTAGCTGTTATAGGAAGGGTAAGATATTAGGTTCATCATGTGAAAAAATTAAGTTCGTACGTTCATTGGTTCGCCCGCTACGGGGGTTAGAATAATGGAGGGGTAGGGGAGGGGGAAGTGGTATATTATCATGTTACACCTCCCCCATGGCACTTTCTTCACGGTTTGACGTTGCTATGTCATCTTCTGCGTCTCTTTATTACTGTATAATGATTTCAAGGGTCCTAGCTGACCCAACCAATAAAAATAGAGAAAAATTAAGATTGTCTATGTTTCTTTGTTCACCTTATTTTGGAGGATCGGAATGTGGTGTTTCAAAATACATCTCCTCCTACAGTTTTTGAGCTACAGTGATGATTTTAGTATCATTGAATGCGGAATAACAATGGTATTCAAAAAACTAACTTGGCAGTTCGATATCCAATTTGGTCATAAGTTGTGACGTCATAAAATACGAAATTTGATGATAGACATGCCCTGGAATTTTTTTGTTTTTCATTTCAAACTAAAAGTTTGGAAAATGTCTTGTTAGTTTTTAAAATCTAAAAGTATTTCCGCATCCAATGACATCAAATTTATCACTGTAGTTTGAAAACTGTAGGA
Source organism: Morinoia aosen (assembly GCA_030386875.1). Lineage (NCBI taxonomy): Eukaryota > Metazoa > Arthropoda > Malacostraca > Amphipoda > Talitridae > Morinoia > Morinoia aosen. The sequence goes on along the minus strand of CM059561.1, from coordinate 37,730,662 downwards.
GGAAATGTATTTTGAAAACCCCCAAAAAATCTCGTTTTCTACGAATATCTCGTTTTCTATGGGGAAATCGCATTTTTCATGAGTGACAAATGATTCCTAATTGCATTTCCTATCAGAATACTTAATTTCATTGGTCTAGATTCAATACTAGAAAAAACTTCCTATATGGGGTACTCTTTCCTGAAGCTACTCGCAGAGGGTACAAGCTCACCATTTTTTTTCCAATCTTATAAACAACACCATTGATCCATAACCTTACACATCGACGCTAAATTCTCAAATGGATTACACTTTAAAAACCGACGAGAGATTACCCTTTCCAAAATTCTAATAGTAAATACTATCTCAGCGCCTGAATAAAATACAAAATTCAGAGCATGACATCGCACATGCGCGCTCTTCGCCAAACAACAATGAACATCTGTAACGAAATTCGGAAGGAAAATCAACACCGAAAAGCGCAGTATAAGTTTGTACGTACTCTTTTGAGGAGAGCAAGCAAAACGATTTGCAAGCAACGCTGGTGAGCAAGGTAGAATCTCTGTCAGATTGAATAAATTCCCGATAAAATAATCAAAACCTTAGTTTTTGTTATCCCGAGAATGGGTGCGTGACATCATGACAATAGTGGTGCTCTAATAAAACTAATCTTGTACTACCTTGCTCTAACTTTTTCGAAAGTACCCGAGACCGACTGAAATAATCTTACTAAGATTGCTCACGGGAGGTAAAATATTTCATAAGCAAAAAAATTTTACCACACTTACCACTGCTACATAAAACAGTAATTGTTCAAATGAGTCGTACTGCATTAATAAAAATATGAAATTAAAAAGATCTAAGTTCTTTGAATAAAATTCTTCAAAAAATCTCCATAGTTACCCTGAAAATGTGAGTAGATGCTTGTGTTAAAATAAATGTGTTATGACATGGAAAATAGTATTTTTTTGTTTCTCATGCTCTGAAAAATATTAGGTGTTCATCTCATTTGCAAATAGAACCTAAATTGAATGAAATCAATTGTGAAATTGTAATGTTCAGTTTTCGAGCTTAAAGTGCTACTCAATTGGTTCAAGGCTTTTTAGGCCCCTATATTAATAATTATTCATTTACAAACTATTAATAATTTATTGGGCCTGGACACTCATTATTGAACCATTCATTTTCGTTAGTTATGTCGTTAGGAAGCAGTGTGGGGCGGATAAATAGTCGATTCGCCATGGAATTAATCAAAGTTATCATGATGGGAAATAATACAAAAATGTGTCAATTCAGTTTAGGTTACCGCTATAGTCTTCAGTTACCTTCAGACGGAGGAGCAATCTGTGAGGGTATGTATACATATAAGTTAATAGCAATATGTGTATGTAACTAGGCGTGGAAAATATCAGGTCATACTGTCACTCCTGTTAGTTGTTTCCTATTATGATTAAGAGAATGAAAATCTATTACGCAATATTTATTTGTTTACCAACATATGCTCCATAATAGTGAATTATGCCACCTGCTCACCAATTTTTTAATTTTTGCATCATAGAATATTTTTTCACCTAAGAAAATAATAGCAGCAGAAAAGCTTACCAGTGAAGAAAACCCTTTCATAAGAAACCATGGGACACCCCTTTCCAAGTTTAGGTTTCTACCCAATTGAAAATCAAGGACGTTTCGCCGGTGGGTACGCGTCGGTTCCTAGGCGTTTCTTAGTTGTATTACGCGCGGTTAAGGGTCAAATGTCCACTTTTTCGGACACAGAACTGCACGCGAATCACCGTTGTTCCGCCCTACCTAACGGCCGTTTACCGCCTCAGAACCAAATTCGAATCACGGCTGGCCGTCCATGGATTATAGGTTAAAAAATCGCACACGGTTGCACGTGCCTCGTCTCACGGGGTGTACAATATTACACTGGAAGCCTTGGATCCTACAATACATTCACACTTACTGCAATGTGAATGTATTGACCCATTAAGCTCAGTACAATATTGTACATCCAATGAGACCGATGCACGTGCAACTGGGAGCTGAGGTACATAAGACAATACATTGGAAAGGACATAGAATCCCGCTCTTTCTTCAACTTTTATTACAAAAATGAAACATTCTCTACATTAAAATTTACATGAATATCTTACTTCCATTAATCATAGCCTTCTCACCAATAAAACACCAAAATAATATAGGAAATAAAAATAAAATCACAATCCGTTTAAAATTCTGCATGTAACAAACAAATATCAACTGCATAAACATAAGGATGGGAATGTAATTTCCGTAACTCAAATTTCCTTTTCAACGCTTGTTTACGTTACAGATTAGATTATTGGTTAGCTTAAGCCTCCCTATCCGCAACAAATGCGACCCAAAGAGAGGAAAAGGAAGGCACCATTTAGTTTGGAGGCAACGCGTGCACCACATTTTGGGACATATCATATGTGTACCATTAGGTACATTGCATACCGGCATAAATGAATAGCATTTCCATAATTTCACTACCTTTTTTAGAATTGATTTTAACCTACCTGGTAAAAATTATAGTACACTTATATTGTTCATACTTTTTGTACAGGACATGAATATACTTGAGCAGTACAGTCGGTTCCAAAATTCTGCTACTCACAACTAAACCGAACCATCCGTAGCAATCGCACAAACGTAGTCAACGTTTTAAGGGAACGCGGAACCTGTGCAGAAAGGGTATAAAAACAGTAAGTTGAGAAAAAAGTTCATGAAACCAGGTCAAAGCTGAAGAAGAAGTAGTATGTGCTAAAAAACAGGAAAGCAGTGAACCTAAAATATGTGGTCCTTAACATAACAAAAAACATTTTATTTCAACAAAAAGTAGGCCTACCTAACTCTTAGTTCGGGCGCTCACATTTTCCTCCCTGGGAGCGCTAGCTCCCATAGATACAATAGTTGTATTCTTATGAGGAGTGTCTACATTATATCGCGTGTCCCACAAAAATGTCTCGGAGTTTTTAAATGATTATACCTTCACTTTAAATTGCCATATTTAAATTTTTTTTTCACAATGTATTAAATTTTGTTTCCGTTTCGAATAATCAATTTATTGGAAAATCGTTTAATTTCCACTTTACACTGATCGATTTGAAGAAAGAGGTAGAAAACTAATTGTTCACGGAAAGATTTTAAAAACAACGCTAGTGTTCTTAATTTCTAAATACCTACCTTTGAAAATAATTTCGCATTGATATATCCTACGTACCACCAAATATTTAAACCTTCTGAAAGGTTATTTGCTCCCATATTTCATCATTTGAAGACACATAAAAAGCAGCTTACTAACGATCAAAGAATTTTCATCGCATTGGAATATGAAGCAACGAAAAACTGTGAAAAAGTTCGAAGTGCAATTAATGAAAAAATCCCGAAAGGAACTCGTCCGATAAGAAAACTGTGTATCGTTTGAGGTAGAAAATTAGAAAGAAAATTAAATGCTCCTCTAACTTTGTCACAGATTTTTGTTGCTTCATATTCTAATACGATGAAAATTTTCTGATGGTTAGTGAGTTGCGTTTTAGGTGTCTTGAAATAATGAAATATGAAAGTAAATAATCTCTGCGAGGATTTAAATACTTCGTGATATGTAGGATACATCATTGTAAAATTATTTTTAACACTAGGTATTGAGAAATTAAGAACACCATAATTGTTTCCTTTGAACAATTAGTTGCCTGTGAACAATTAATTTTCCATCTGTATCAGTAAATCGATCACTGTAAAGTTAAACGATTTGAAAAAACTTGAATTATTAGAAAAAATAGAAAATTTATTGCATTGTGAGATGAAGAAATTTCAAATATGTTAATTTAAAGCGGAGATATAATCAATGAAAAAGTTGGAAACATTTCTATGGGACGCACGGTATGTACAGGGTGTTGGGTAATGCGTTGCATAAATTTTAACCAAATACCGAAAAACGTAAAATAAAACGATTTTCACGAGCGACAAAAACCGCAAAACTCCGTTTTCGAGAAATAATGATTTGAAATAATTATAGATTCCCGTAGGAATTGCCCGAAGCGCGTGCCAACAGCCTGCCAAAGAAGTTAGATTTTACTCCTTGGCTGCATGGTAAGCCTATTCGGATGGGAATCTGAAATTATTTCAGGCCACCATTTCTCGAAAACAAAGGAGTTTTGGGTTTTTTCTGACTTGAGAAAATTGTTTTATTTTGCGTTTAAATATATATATTCTTTTTCATATATCTATACATCAATTCCGTAAAATTAACACTCCTTGTTAATTAAATAAAATTAACACAATCTGCATGCTGAATTAAATTTTTTAGTCTCATATTTTTGTAAAAACGGATTCCCATCCCCAATTGTTCATGCTCCTATTAAAAAATTTTTAGCCAAGAAATATTCAGGTATTAACGATGTTGCCGATTCGGTGCAACAGCTCTACTGTGTATTTCCATATTTTGGTGGTTTTACGAGCAAGATGTCCCGGGATATTGAAAACCTTTTTAAACACCACTTTCCTATGGTAAAATTAAGTGTAATTACTGTGAATCTACTGCGAGTTGGTTCTTTCTTTCGGTACAAAGATAGGATTCCTTAGCGGATGCGGGCATCCCTGGTATATAAATTTAGTTGCGTACAGTGTACGTCTGGCTACGTCTTCATGACGACGCTGCCTTTTTACGTCAGGATCGCCCAGCACCGCGAAGTTAGCTTTCGTACCGGGAGACCTTTAGCTCTACCTCCTCATTCATCAATCCGCCTTCAAACCGAACAGTGTAGCAGCCGTATTTCCGAGGACAATTTTTCTATTTTATGCTCTGCACCTAACGAGTTAGATTTGCGCATTTTAGAATCCCTTTACATTGCAAAAGAGAAGCCACCTTTGAATAATGCTAATAGTTCATATCCTTTAGAAATATTTTAATAGATTTTTTTTTCTTACCGATCACTTTGTCACTTTTCTCACAGTTGTCATGAACTAACCAATTTTGGTTTTTATGTTTTCAGACTTACTGAAGATTGAGCTGGTCTCCGAAACGTTTAAAATTGAATAATTCACATATTTTATATTTGGCTTCGTTAAATTGTAATAAATATGATACCTATCCGTGCTGTATTCATCGTCTTTGAATTCTATACATGAATAAATAAACCAATAGAAAATATATTTTTTTCTAAATTTACAGAAATAACAAATCATGTATACAGTGTTCCCTTTCAACGCTCAATTATATCATATATATATCATTCATGAGATCTCTCTCAAATTTTTTGACTTCATAGAAATGATTGGCCTGCAGGAATATTTTGAATATCATTAAAGAAAATAACAAATGAAATTAAAGTTACAATGTAAGTTTTCGATACCCCTTCCTCAGCTGGGTCACCAATGAAACAGCACCGAAAAACATTTTTTGCAAAAGAAATGCATCATTCATAAACTACATAAGTAGGCACGTAAAATCGACTGAATGTGCTTGTTTATTGGCTGGATGCTGAACAGCATCTTTTATAACAAACTCAAACACTGAAAAATAATATTTAAAATATTTCATTAGAGAATCAAATGGAAAATAATAGCAGAGAATAGCACAAAATAATTTCCTGGCATTACTAATGCAGTTTTAGAAAAAAAATCAAAGCATAATTAGCTAGCGCAATTATCTTCCAAAAAAGGGTTTACAATAAACTATACACTCAAATCATAGAGTGCACTGTTGCTCATGACTCAATGCACAGAATTAAAAATGTTGAAAAACAAATAAAACAAGAGAATAGTTGAAAACAGAAAGACAAGCTGATATGGACAGCAAAAAAATGAATGAAAAAATGTCCCTCATGAAAAATAATTCAATAACTAACAACAATAAAACATGACCCTAATGCACATTTCTCTCGCACCCTGTAGGAGTGCTAAGTCCCAGAAGTGCAGGAGTCATACAACGCAGTGGTATTTTTGGCCATGGTACATATTTGCAGCAATCAATTTTTCATTATAAACTCAAAGTTTTGGTTATCACCAGCATTCTTCTCTATTCTTGTTGGCGCTGATACAAAGCTCTGTTAAAGGCATATTGGTCTTATTTTTTGTTCAAGGTCAGCATTCAATTACACTTATTAATATGGTGAAATAAGTAACTTATTGTGACATCAATACACATTTGAAAAAAGAAACCAGTCTTTGTGGCCACTCTGTAACACATGAGTGATAAATCAAATTTATATATCTTTGAAGAATCATCAAGAAAAATTATCATGGTATTATTTACAGAATGGAATTTAAGCCTCTCTTAATACAACAATGGTATTTTCAGGAGAGGGAATAAAGAAGGGACCATTTAGAGGACATCCTTTCATGGCAACATGTGTCCCCACACAGGATAGCAAGCGCATGATTTAACCCTTTCGGTCCTGACGGCTACTCCAGTGCCAAGTTGGCTAGTGCTTCCAGTTTAGGGCATCTAACCTAGTTTTAAACTAATTTAACTAGTGAGGGAATATTTTGGAGTAATAACAAAATTAGGGAAATTACAAACATTCATTAAACTAGTTTTTAAACAATTCCAGAAACCTGCACGCGTAAACTACCATAGGTTACCATAGGCCCCTGTAATTACCATAGGACCCTGTAGCACGCGTAAGTTCATGCTACAGAACCCGAGCAACATATTCAATACCCTTTCCATTTAACTTGAGCAAGTTTTTTCTGAACTTTGTTGATTTTTGGTAAATTCGGGCAAAAACGTATAAATAATTTCTTCGTAAATACGAAAACTTTATTATCAACATCAAAAATTTCTGTCGCCAAGCATCGAGCTTCAAAGATACAAAAAATTTCAAAATTAAAATAATGAAGAAGGCACTTACTTAAGCTAAAAGCACCACACTAGGACAATTTCACTGACAATTCAGGGTAATGACAACTTTTTCCCCTGGAAGTTTTTACCCAAACAATTTGAATTATCGTACCGAAAGGGTTAACAAGATCGTAATCCAATTTTGCCAACTCAAAAACGATGTTAAAAAACATTGAAGCTCATTCACTTCTGTTTATTACCCAAAAATAATTGAGATAGAAAAATCGTTACTGTAGAAATGTAACAAATCATGAGGAAAGAAATATAATTCTCTATTAACGTAGCGTAAAAATAGCTGATTACCAATATTTTTATTTACCAAACTCTATACTAGAACTACTGGGAATGAGTTTACAAAAATAATTCTATCTTCTTCATACTTCCAATGTTCATGAATATTCAGAATAGAACTTGCAAATGAATCAAATGAATACGAAATGTTCTGTAAACTTGTTCAGCAATCTATCCAGAATACTTTGATATGAATACCACTGCTCTAGTTTCAAAACAGTTGGACGAACAACACTTCACGCAACTAAGTTTAAGAAACTGAACTCCGCTTGAGCTCGACAACCGACGAGAAAAATCTGAGGATGAGCGTGACGGTTGATCGCCAACACCGCGGAAAACAATCAATAAATATATTTTGGCATCTGATGCAATACTACAATACTACGTCACAATTTATCTAACGCAATGATTGCGAAGAACACAGTCAAAACCTCACTCGCGGCTTTTGCAGAGGCAGTAACCGCCACTACGCTGCACGATGACTAAGGGTTTTTTAACTGACTGATCGAGTGATTTCGAGTCATGACTCACTAGTGCTTTGAACAAGCCCCTAGATCAAATTTTAAGTTACCCTAAAAAAAATCGGCTTACCGACAATACCTTTTGTTTTTATTTATTTTAACATATATAACTTTTTATATTTTTTTGTTTTCAGTTTTGATTCAAACTAGCAAGGCAAACGTAAATTAACAATTAATCTTCAGTTTTTTCAAAGGACTGGTGTATGTGACATGTTTAAGCAAGCAACGCTAAATTCGTTTTTTACAGTTTATGTTTGAAATTTGGTGACATTGTCAAAATATACAAATTCTTCAAGTTTAACGATGAAAAAAAAAATAACATCCTTTCATGACAATTTGGAAAGACCGAATAATAAAACTGATCGTGACAACAGGTATATTTTCAGCTTTAACTCTTGCATGAATCATCAAACAATTTCAGCTGATTGGTGACATTTCGTTGAAGAATGAAATTAAAACAAACCCACATCAATCGTAAGCACATAAATGAACGCAAGTAAGCGCACCAATGTTTTTATTATAAGCATAGTAAGGTTGAGTGTTCATTTACCATGTTGTGAACATTTCGAGAGAAGAATGAATATGAAATAAAATATTCGACACATTGTTTTAAGCATAATTCACTCTACGCAACCATGTCAAAACACATGTTTTGACATTTTCACACCACCTGTGGTACGCCACCGGCATCACACCAACTGCAGCACACCGTTTGCAGCGCACCATCGGCAGCACACCACCTGCAGCACACCGTTCGTAGCGCACCACCGGCAGCACACCACCTGTAGTACACCACCGGCAGCACAACACGGTAGCACACCACCTGCAGCACACCACCGGTAGCACACCACCTGCAGCACACCACCTGCAGCACACCACCTGCAGCACACCGCCTGCAGCATACCATCGGCAGCACACCACCTGCAGCACACCACCGGCAGCACACCACCGGCAGCACACCACCAGCAGCACACCACCGACAGCACACCACCTGCAGCACACCGCCTGTAACACACCACCTGCAGCACACCACCTGCAGCACACCACCGGCAGCACACCACCTGCAGCACACCGCCTGCAGCACACCATCGGCAGCCCACCACCGACAGCACACCACTGGCAGCACACCACCGGCAGCACACCACCTGCAGCACACATTTGGAAGTCTCTAAACCACGGATGGCCGCTGACAAATGTTACGGCCATTCCCCACCGGAAAATTTTACGCCTTCAAATCGTCCATGGCCAACTATGAATTTCACGTCCGAACTCGACTGCGCGTAGTTAAGAGCGCGTTGAAGGAGTGTTAATGCAGAGAAGTCGACCACCCTATAAATCGCACATAATCGACCGTCACGTCCTTAACCCACTGGTGATACGTCCTTCATTTTCTATTGAAGGGCAAAAAGCCCAAGTAGGTTTAAGCGCAATTTTGCTGCTTAGTAGGTCATGCAGCTCGGCGTACCAGGCAAGGAGCCGTCCGTGTTTCACCCGCAGAGCTCAAGTAGATTCAAGGCCCCGACACACTGGGCAAAAATCGCGGTGATAACCGCCAGCACGCCTCTCAATGTGCTTCCCATCCCTGCACACCAGCCAGTTGGCAGAGTGGCCACCGAGCTTTCAGCGATCCGAGCATGTCTGGATTAGGACGGTCGTCACTGCGACGAGCAGTACCGTTTTGAACGTTGACGGGAGAGGTGCACAGCCATGTCTTGCTCCGCAATTGAGTAGACCAAACTCGAACGCTGAATTCTATAGACGCATTTAAAAAATTCGACTGCTTGCAGAATGTGATAGCAGCGCTTACAGAAAGCTAAAGCACCGCGCAACGTGCGCTTTGGTTTAATCCTGCACTCCATACAGCTGGTCGCAATCGCGCACCTACCCGTACGACACGCTGAGGCAGACTGACGCCTTGCATTGCATTCCGCGGTGCTTCATCTTGCGTGCTGAGTGTATCATGTCGCCAGTTCTCACTCCAACTGGCGGACGGATCCACTATCGCAATTTCTCGAGTCATGAACGCCAGTGTATCAGGGCCTTAAGCGACGACACGGACTACTCAGGATCATGACAGCATGTTGCTCAAATTTGTTTGCTCAAGTAGGACTAGCGCACTTAAGGAGACCGAACGCGCTATTCCTAAAATTTCTCAAAAAATAGAAAAAAAATACTTCTAGATTGAAAAAAGCTTTGAGGTATTCAGAGCACGTTGGAAGCACAAATTCGTTTGGCTATTGAAACATATTTTCCGGCTAATTTAAAAGCCTACAAGAGTTGGTAGCAATCACCTAAGCCTAATTGAAATTTTCCGGAAAAATGATAGATTACCTTCGTCATTTCATAGAACAAATTAATAACTGGAAAGAAAAATTTCACCATCGGTAGGGTCTTTCAATTAATGTTTTCGAAGAACATGGAGGTCAGGTTATCATTTGATCAATTATAAATTTCATTTTCATCATTTATCGATCATTCCTGAAAAAGATCGTAGTCGTGCCTTAATGGTAGCTTTGCATATGCTAATGCTAATGCCACTTATTGTTGCACTTTTCCTAATTGTATTACATAAAAGAAATGCACGAAACTATTTGGTGCCAATTAAGCCAATTTCATACAGTATTTTTGATACAATTCTTCTACCAAAATATAATGATGACCAAAACTTTGGAGTTGCGAATTTATTAACTTTCAATTCACCTGATGTCGTCAATGATTGCTCATAATTCTGAAGAGAAATGAGAAGATTAAAAGCGAACGTGCTGCACATTCTTTACCCATGTCTGCATGGTTGTTTTCAGTTTTATTCTACTGCACGTTGCAGACATTTGTTTTGAAATTAGACGTTACCTTCTCTGATGCCAGGCAATTTTCATGCATGTTTTTTTATAAATAGCTCTGTTTAAATCTGTAAGTAGTCACTGGGCTATCTTCGAAGAAACTTTTAATTACTTCGAGTTTGAGTACATAAGACACTAATACTGATGATATTTCAGTCGATACAGATGAACGTTTAAACTTTTAAAAACGTTTCCCAGTTTCTTGTATTGAACTAGTACAGCTTTCACATGCTTCTAATGACGATAAACATACTGTATTTATACATTCGTACGCTAGAACTTCTTGCGTTTAGTCAGTTATTTCGTGCTCTCAGCTTTGCATTGTGAATCTGAAGAAAAAATTTATATATGTTTCAAACTATATTTAATATTTTATGCATCGAACTCGTTATTTACTTCTTTATTATGAAGTTACTTTTGAGTAAATAGGAATTCGTTCTTCCATGCATCACCTTAAGAGTAGTGAATATTCTCACAGGGTCCCTAAAAGAGCAGAACGCCAATAAGGACAAACATCTCATGAAGAGTACTTGAAATAATAGAATAAATATTTCAAACATCCGTTTAAGTTCTGAAAACCAAAATCTCTTCTTCATGCCAGACTCTGTTGAGTTCTAACTTGAAACATTTTCAGAGTGGAGTTGTTTTTTTGAAGGGGGGAAAGTTGACGAACAACTTCACCGGCTGCAGGGTCGGACCCAAGCAACTTTTCAAAAGTTGAAAAAAAGACGAGGCTCTCAGCATTCCCTGATTATCTTAACGTCCTTCAACGCTCATCTGGCATATAGCTCACAACAGAATATTTTTTTAGAAAGTACAAAACTTTTCCCTGTTCTGCAAAGACAGCGTAAGTAATGCTATTTCTTATTATAAGACAGGATTTTCACAGAGTTTATGATTTAAGCGTTCATAGAAAGTTGGGATGGAAGGGGAAGAAATCATTTCAACTAGCTTTGTTTTAATACAGCAACTCATTAAATAAATTATGATTAACTATCTCTGGACTTAAAAAAAGATAAATTTGCGGTCATTGACTTTAAATCTTGAAGTATCGTTGTAAAAGTATCTAAAGAACATTTCAATATGCAAAGAACCGTTGAAAAGCCCTTTAGACTTGCGAATGACTTAGTTAAGCATCATGCTCGCTTCCGATAGATTGTAAATGTTCTGCCAAAATTGCTACAAAGAGCTAGCAAAGTCTACAAAAACCTTCGTCAGAACAAATTAGAATTCAAGAAGCAGAAGGGTCGTAGATCAGCCTCAGTTGGGTTGGAATTTCATCAGACAATCTGGTATGTTCCATCCAGAGTTGTCAATAGTTCACGTTATTCTATTTTTTGGGGGGGAACATTGTTCGAGCTAAATGAGTATTAAAGCCTTAGCTTATTTTTTCTCAAATGATCGAAATTAAAATTCATGGTCCTGAACTGTAATCAAAAGTAAAATAAGGTTTGGTAGGAATTTTTCGCTGATTTTTAGCCTGCATACTAAAATGGAATCACATTTAAGTCCCAGATATTTTACCACAAAATCGCCATATTTATGCTTCTACAGTACTTGTCACGAAACCGATGAGCAGAAGGGGGTCGGCAATATACATTATTAATCCAGACATTGTATCTTTTTGACTGTCATGAGCCGATATGACACACAACAGCATGTCAGACACACTTATAAGAAGTCTATACTATTTTAGATAAACGGTTCATCTCTATTACCAGCCTATGAATATACAGAATAAATGACAATGACTAAAAATACGAATAAAAACAGCAAACATCTTAACATTAGTATAAAGTAATATTCCTTCTACAATTTCAAAATGTTGCACATTTGTGAACGAAAATATTTTCACCATATGAAAAACGAACATGTGATGTAATTTTCCTGGTCGCTTGAACATAGAATGTGCCCAGGTGTAGCGAAATTTCACGGAATAACCTTAACCGCATGAATTATGATCTGAGAGAAATTAATTGTTTTCATTACAACTACACTCGCTTGCTCGTTTTTTTCAAAAACGCATGTAATAAAAACATATACGGCTTAGTAAATTTTCGACAACTGGAGATGTTCACTAACTGAATAGCTCATTAGTTTTTAACCATTTCTACATTTTCTAAACTTACATTTTAGTTCACCTGAAATTAAAAAAAAGCAACTCTAGAGTAAAAATATGAGCACACTAAATAAAAAACGACGTTTCGACTTTCTACTGCGGCCATTATCAAGACATTTCTGCAAAACAAAAGACCAAACTTGCTAAACCTGAACGTACAAAGTCTCTGAGTATCTGTCATTTAGACTACATTATTACAAACAGAAATTTTGAGCAGTTCATGGTAAAATTTAGGAAGCTAGTTTGATAAACGGAGCAGACAAGAAGAGGGAAGTGCATTGGTCGAAGCTTGTCATGAGACTGGCGGTGTGACGCGTGAGTTCTTGACGATGCCCTAAGTACCCTCATGTGTTCGGCATGCTTTTTTGGGCAAGCTTCGACCAGTGCACATCCCTTTTCTTGTCTGCTCCGTCTATCAAACTAACTTTCTAAATTTAAACATGAACTGCTCAAAATTATTGTTTGTAATTATTCAGTCTAGATGACAGATACGCAATGACTTTGTACGTTCAGGTTTACTAAGTTTTGTCTTTTGTTTTGCAGAAATACCTTGATGATGACCGCAGTAGAAGGTCGAAACGTCGTTTATTACTTAGTGTGCCCATAATTTTACTCTAGAGTTGTTCTTTTTAAATTTTCCGATGAACTAAAATGTGATTTTAAAAAGTGGAAAAATTTGAAAAAAATAATGTGAAATTAAACGCCGATATAAAATTATTAACTGAATAAAAGTAATCTAAAACTGAATCCGCATTGACGCGTCTCATTCTTAAAATGAAAAGCAAGGCGAAAATCGCAGTACGAATTGCCATTTTATTGTTACAAATAGTAAAGTCTAAATAAATAAAATTGAACGTTTCGAACTAAACAGTTCATCTTCAGCAAAGAAAAGAATTCTGCGACAAAACAAAACGAAAATGAGTAAATTGAAACTACATTATACAAAAGAATACTACAACATATACAGAAAAATAGTCGTAGATCTAAAACTAAAATATAAAACAAAACAAAAAATAAAAAACCTAAACTAATGATCATGTATTTGCAACGAGAAGAGGAAAAGCACATTGAGTATCATTGAGTATCTGAGCTTAGAAATGTATAGCGACTCGAGGATGAGTAAATCAATCATATGAGGGGCACCTGCAAGGATTTTAAAATGATTTACGGAAACTGGGACGTTACAGTTTTCCGCATGGGATCGAACAGAGGACAATGGAGGAGAACCAAGTGGACGACCGGTTCTACAGCTGCGTCCAGCGTGCTCGGCTACTCTGGACATAAGAGTACGACAGGTGGAACCTGTGTACTGTGATTCACAGCGTGAACAACTAAACTGGTAAACCACAGAGGAGCACATAGCAGTGGGCAGCTTATCCTTAAAGCGGAAAAGGGAACCGATTCTGTATATATTGTAGTATTCTTTTGCATAATGTAGTTTCAATGTACTCATTTTCGTTTTGTTTTGTCGCAGAATTCTGTTCTTTGCTGAAGATGAACTGTTTAGTTCGAAACGTTCAATTTTATTCATTTAGACTTTACTATTTGTAATAATAAAATGGCAATTCGTACAGCGATTTTCGCCTTGCTTTTCATTTTACTGAATAACAGATTCCCTGAAGACGTACTACCTCTTATCAGCACGGTGAAAAGCTACTATGCTACTATCATAGGCTAATATTTTCACACTGCTTGGAAACAAGTACATTCTAAATTTTTTGCGATATTGCTTGGAATAAAAATAGCATTTCCTTTATTTCAATTAGAGCTAAAGATAACAGATGTAACAGTGCAAAAACATTCCTGCGGAAATGGCTAAGAAGCCATGGTAAGAAAGCAATGCAGTTTTCATGCATATCCAAACACAAGTGGACGTAGCACTTTCTGAAATAGATCTCGGTTTGTCCAGGACAGTTTAGAACTCTGCATCTTTGACTCTTTGGAGTGACAGATGCCATATGTGCTACCTGGTCAAGTCTCACTACACCATTTTCTCTTTTTCACTTCTGGTGGTTCTTCTCTTGACGGACGGTCTCGCTTGACTCACTGACCAGCATGCCCTGCTTCCATTAGAGACTGCGGACAGCCAATTGCAACTCTCGGCTTTTTGGAATTTAAAGTAGTTCACAATCTTTTTTGTACAATGGCCATACATTCACAATTGTCATATCAAGGAATGAAAAGAGAGACGATGATATGCTTTTTTTGTTTTTTTGCTTATTCTGCGCAAAGAAATCATCTGATCTGCCAGATTTACTCCACCCATTGATTTATTAAAGCGTTACACTATGTCTAGACATGGTACTTCGTTAACATTTTTGTATAGTTTTGTTAAACCTGTTCGCTGCTGTCAGGAAGATGGGCGTTTCAAATGTTGAGACCAAATTTATCACATTGTTGTCCAAGCATCGAAGACATTTCAATGAGCCATAGAATTTTGTCAACGAGTTGGATAAATAGTTACTTTAGGGTCGTCTTCTCCAAATTCACTCTCTTGGTACGATCTCCAACCGTCACTCACCAAATTTTTGTCATCATTCATGCTACTTGACCGCCTACCTACCATGGAAACCTCATAGTAGCACAACCCCATATTGATTACTTTGCTAAGTGCTGTAAAATTGGCAAGGAGTTGAACCAATTCTCGAAGAAGAGCATGTGATTCCCATCAACAGGAATATTTTGTACAAGATGAAAACAATGCTGGAAGTGGCTGCAATGTCAGGAACTTCAAGAGTGTTCAACTGGTAATATATTGCCAACATACATATGTGATGAAGTAATGCATGAATCCCTTATCTGATGCAAGAACAAAGTTTAAAACCAAACCTTTTAGATTTGTTCGCAATGAATTGCTTTACTCGGCTTCGTACCTTGTAAGGAACAATCTCTTCATCTACGCAAAGGCATTGATCTTTTGGGACACTGAAATTTTGCCCTAAGGTAGATTAACATGACATCAGAGGCTTCTCTATTCACATAGGATCACTGATAGAGTTTCCAGATGCATCATCTTTATTATTATCAACTAAATGAACGCTGAACTCTATAGCTTTGAATCGGCCTTGAAACATAAACTGATCTGCTATAAGTCAGTGAGAGGTATCAAATTTTCTGCTTGACGCATCCTGGTGTGGGTAATTTTGATATAGAGAAGCATAGCAACAAGCATTTTTTCTACACCTTTTGGTCAAGATTCGATGACTTAATGATGTCTTTCTGAAGAGCATATAAGTTAGATAGCTCAACGATTGTGTCGAAGATGACATCATCAAAAAATTCAGCAAAACACTTCATTGGAGAATTTATTTCGTAACTTTCAAAGTAATGTACGTAAACATCTTTTGAAGCGTTTGAGTCTTCACATGATGAGCTTGACCAATTTTATGCTAATTTTCTTGCAGCAGCTGCCTTTGCTTTGCCCAAGGTTGTCATCATAGTAGGGGAGATGACTTGTCATCAGCAGAATCCCGTGTCTGAAAAACCATAGTATTCTCTGTTCGAATGCATCAATGTTATCTTGCAGTTTGTGGTCCTCTAGCGCGACAGCTGAACAATGACTCCATAAATATAAAGTGATACTTTTCACTTAGGCCATCGAACGTTTTTTTCTTCAAAATTTTCAAAAAATAAATAAAAATACTTCTGGAGCGAAATAGGCTCTGAGGTTTTAAGAGCATGTTTATAACAATCTAATAAACATTCATAGCCCATAAAATGTATGAAATTAATCCATAACCCCCTACCCCCCCCCCCCCCTCAAAGAGAAATTTCTAAAAAATCATATTTCTCAGCCAATATTGTACATAGAGATGATTAGTTTTTTTGTTCGATTCATAATGAACTGGTCGACGAAGTTAAGATCCAGTTTTTTGATATCACTTCAAAAAAAAATTTGGGAAGTTTTTGAATTTTTTATCACTAAATATATTACATTTTAGTTATTACTTTGAATGGCAATAAAAAAATTCTAAACAACTCATCAAAAAACAACTGTGCAGGTTTATAGTACTCACCTTGACCTTCACAATGCAAAAAAGATCTTCTCCATAAGTAAAAAACTGTTGGAGATATACTTGAAAAAGTTGAGCGCTTTTTCCTAAAAAATGATTTTTTTTGTCGTGCGGCTTTATTTTTCCTACAGTTTTTCACTTATGAAGATCTTTTCAGCATCGTAAAGATAAAGGTGAGTACTATTAGGTTGAGATGTAGCTTTTCAAAGAAGTTGAAAAGCAAGTTGAAGTAAGTTGATTAGAAAATTTTTTGTAACCATTTGAAGGAAAAAAAATTGAAAGAAAAAACAATTTTTAATTCAACTATTTGTTAAATTTTTTTTAAGCGATATCAAAAAACTGGATCTTAACTCTGTCGTCCAGTTCATTGTGAATCGAACAAAAAAACTAATCATCTCTAGGTACAATTTTGGCCGAGAAATAGGATTTTTCAGAAATTTCTCTTTGAGGGGGGGGGGGAGAAGGGGGGTACGGGTATATTTAAAAATTTTATGGGCTATTAATGTTTAATAAATTGTTATAAACATGCTTGTAAAACCTCAGGGCCTATTTCGCTCCAAAAGTATTTTTATTTATTTTTTGAAAATTTCGAGGAAAAAACCGTTCGATGGCAATGACTGCTTTGATATATGGGATTAAAGTTTTTTGTATTCTGATAATAAATTCACAGTAAAATCAGACACAATTTATGTGGATATTTTACAGTTACTCTATAAATGTGAACACAAAATACCTGTTCGCTGTACATAACTCATCTATATGTTTATAGTTTGAAATAAAAAAGAAAAACACTAAATATAGTAAACTTGAATATATTTTAGCCTTATCGTTTCGTATTATATTAGTAAATCATAATGACTTACAGTCATTCGTCTCAACAGAAGGTATTTCTTGCCGAACAGTTTCATTTTCGTTGTCCGACTCTTCTGACTCGCTGTCCGAGTGAACTATGACTGAAAAACTCGAAGATGTGGGCGTGCTGTATCTGCCTCCTCAAAAGAGCCTCGTCGTTGACATTGAGAGCCAACATGTTCTGGGCTTAAAAAGCCCCTAATAAGTCAGCCAAAGCATGATAATGTGAGCATGTGTTGGTTGTCGCAAAATTGTGACGCATCATGTTTTACATGTCTGAGCCTATCATGCAAATTTGCTACCTCCACTAAATTCGTTATACCTTAAGAGAAGTTTAAATAAACTTTTTAGTCTCTCTATACGTTCATGAACTATTCATGCACACAAAAAATATAATTCAAACCATCAACTCGAATTGCTCTTCCTCCATTTTGTGATAAACATCCACAATGAACGGGAGCAAATCCTGGCGTCACTTGCCTGTAAGATTTTGTTTTGCCTTCATCACACCAGAAGTCGTGTTTACAGTGCTCACTGTGCTTTCTTTCGTGTTCATGGACACGATGAAGGCAGTGATGATCACACCAGAGACAGCGAGTTGTCATGCTCAACGCAGCCAGCAGTGCTAGCTCGAGGTTAGTTCAATGGTAGACGTAAAAGTAGGTGGAGTGCCAGCTCTGCGCTCCTACTGGAATGTTGTCAAAACGCAAGAAAAAGAGCAATTTTCCTTGTAGTCATCGCTTTTTGCGCTGCAGACGGCGATAAAAGCAAGCGCAAATGATAGTTGAGATTTAAATGAGCTTATCAAATA
Source organism: Morinoia aosen (assembly GCA_030386875.1). Lineage (NCBI taxonomy): Eukaryota > Metazoa > Arthropoda > Malacostraca > Amphipoda > Talitridae > Morinoia > Morinoia aosen. The sequence continues at coordinate 37,712,371 of CM059561.1, read as the reverse complement.
TTTTAGTTCGCGGCGTAACTGCTTACGTTTAGTATTAATTTTGCATTACACTCTTTCAGCGTTAATCCCTAAGATATACGGTTTCATTGTATCTATAATCTTATTAGTAGCCGCACCATGAAAATCGCGATTTTTTCACCTGCCACAAGGAAGGCAGCATTTTCGAGGGGTTTAGAAAATGAAAGCGGATTCTTTGGTCCATTCCAAGGATGACGTGGCAGCGCCAGTAGGGTGCAAGTCTGAAGGCTGAGACATGAGAGCTCCAACTCCATCCATACAGTTGACAGGTGACAACTGAAAAGTTAGTGAGATGCACCCACAACGGATCCGTGCAACGCCGCTTACGGAGTGGTGTCCAACTTTAAGCCGGTTTACACGATCATTGAGTGCACGCGTGAGCAGTTAAGAGAGGTGCAAGCCCCGCCCACTTGCTCTCGCTTCAGGCGCATTTATTTCCTCAACGACAGGGCGTCTGTAATGACACTGACAACCTCTGGCCAGCACCATGAAAACGAGCATAGTCGACATTGTCATTAAGCAGGAAATGCGCCTGAAGCGAAAGCAAGTGGGCGGTGCTTGCGCCTCTCTTCACTGCTCCCGCGTGCACTCAATGATCGTGTCAACAGCTCTTAATACAACACCGACGGTAGAGAGCTAAGTGGGCGGAGCGTAAAGAAAAAATCAATACTGACAACTCGTCCAAGCAGGACATGAGTGATCGTGTGATGCTGGCATTTGATTAACACGTTGACTCCGATTGTGCGGTTACTACGATCAGTCGGGTCAGGCTAAACGAAATCGTTTTGAAAAACCGGCTTCTCTGTTCTGATACATTTTTAACCTTTTTAAAAAGTATAGCGAATACAATTGAACAATAATATGTTACCTTTTAATCTAAAATTTATTTCGGAAAAGGTAGCAAAATATTTGAAATGTTATTTGTATGTTCCGGTGCGTAAATGAACAATTTACCTAGTGGTACACATATGTATCACTTCGGAGTCAAAGTGTTAAGACAGTTGCGGTCTGGCAAGATATCGTATCAAACGTGTTCAGAGCGAACATGGAACGAGCAGCAGATTTGTTATAGTCATAACACACAAGGTATCTCTCCTCTTTATTTCTATTACATTAATTTTAAAATGGTGCAGCAAAGTTACTTCGGTCGTCGGTTAAGGGTGAATAACGGTTTGACACACTCATTTGCGCGGAATTTTCTATGAGTGTAACCACAATCTAAACGGCATCAAAAAGCCTAAATTTAAGTATATGAGCCGATCATTAAACAGAACTAACACTTCAATCGAGTTCATTTTTGTTTATTATGAGTGCAATAGCGATCATTCATGAAGGCTACATTAAAAATAAAATGACAATAGATATTTCTTGCAGTGCTAACTTAGTTGGATACTATTTTAATCCGCCGATGGTATTGCCGTGTTTAGGGGTAAATATAATTTTGAATACGAGTATTATGAATGACTAATTCATCGTGACTAATGTTGTACTGAATTATTCGGCACAAATTCTATGGCAAACCATTTTTGAATTGTATTGTGATTCAGAACTTGAAATATGACATGTTATTTCCAAACCTTATTGCTCGTATCCTCATGATGATGCGATCTCAAAGAAGCTTTTCTTTGCTGCACGATATTAGTGTATAATTTCTTCAGTGAATGTTTTCAAAAATATTGATGACAATACGGGTAAAAGTTAAAACTATTGCACATGAGATTTTCGTACGAAATCACGTTCGGAATTTTTTTTGAATGATTATTTTTCTAGGTGCATGGCGGTTTTCATTTATCTCAGAATGTTAAGATTCGAAGAATAGAGGGAAGTTGATGAGCAAAAACAATAAATACACAAAAACGTTCACGTAGAACTTTATTTCGATCAAATTTCGCATTCGTCTTGTTCGGGGCCAACGATCGATATTTTGGAGCGCTGTGTTGCTATTTTTAAAAATCTCACTCATCACGACGTCCGTTTCGCAGGTTCGAGCGAAATTACGCCAATGGTTTGCTTTGGTTAACAATAGTCTCCCAAAATAGGTCAGATATATACCACTAATCAGTTAAGAGTGGGGATAATCAATAAGGGATCATTTGCAGAATTCGTCTAAATTTCCTAAAATAATTTAAATATATTATCTTCATCTATGCGATTTTTTCTAGTAAATCATTTGAATCGAATTGTTTTGTGCTTGTTTATCGTTTTTTTGTTTTTTTTAAATAGTTTCTATTACTTTTTCAAATTGGAATTTCGGAAAATGAAACTTATAAGAGGAATGAATACACCCCACTGGAATAGAGAGCCAACGTTGTGTGAGCTATGAGCGTAAAAAGTAAATTGATAGCTCACAATATTGAAATCATTTGGTACACATAGTCAAAAGTGTCAACGTGCGGTCAGGCGTTTAGGAGGTAGACCTGCGAAGAAACCTATGATTTTCGAAAATTATTGTTGTTGCCATTCCAGTAGGTGACGGAGCATATTCATAAACATGGACGAATGAGTATACAGGAGCGTAGAGGCCTAGAGATTCCTTGAAATTTACAAGTGAAATTGATCAGACATTCATAACCCAAGCCTTTTCAAACCCAAGTATAAAATTACACTGTAATTATAACGGAGGCAGTGTTATCGTAGAAGTTTCCTTCAGCACTTTTGAGACGAACCTTCAACGTGGTATCCAAGGCGAGCACACTGCTTTAGCACAATTATTGAAGCATATTTGAGACCACCTACGATGGACCCACATGCAAGAGGAATGTTACAGGTTTTTTTATCCAGATAGAGATCCCAAACACTCATTTCACCAAATGCAAGATTATAGTTCCAAAGTCACGCTCTGGACTGGCCAGCTCATTGTAAAGACATGAATCAAAAACAAAAACGACATTAGCAAAGCATGAGAGATGCCAAGAATGTAAGTTTTACTAGAAAACAAAAAACTTCAACCATATGAACGAAGTTTGAAGGCAAATGTTAGAGGCGATCTTGAAATATTTATGGAGTCTGTGCCGAGCTTTTGCTGAACAGTATTTTGGGTGGAAAAAATTTACATCAAATTAATAAAAAATTCTTGGAACAAATATCACACTCAACTATGACCAATGTCTCGTATCACTTGAAGGCGATTAACCTTGTGTGATGAAACCTTTGTCCTTTGGTCCTTTGGTGAAGTTCGGACGCTCTGGTCCAGGTCACGCCGAAGGCGCCGCCTCACAGCGCTGTCGCGCCGCTACAGTTGTTGCGCCCTTCGGTGGGCGAGCTGCTGCAGCAAACTGTTGCCTGCAGCAGGCTGATAGTAGTGAGGCAGCGGTGGCTTGTCTGGAACCGTCCTCAAAAATTCATCCAGTGCCCTCTTAAATGCCTCCAGCGTCCCGACATGCTCTCTCAGGGTGCGGGGAAGACAGTTAATGTGAATGATCTCAGGGTGAATGATCACAAAAGTTTGATAAAAAAATAACTTGACATGTGGGAGTTTTCTCGATCTGATTTCAATGCGGGAAATACACAAGAAAGGAATATCAAGGATGATAATGAAAAATAATGTTTATTTTTACTTTCTTATTTTCCTACAATAATTTTTTTCTAAAATTATATTTTGTATCTAGTCGATCTGGCATAGTAGAATCTTAAAGGAAAAACACAACCCAACGGCCTTGTATAGTACGGGGCAATCTTCTCAACTTTGGCAGTTAATTTTTAAAAACTCTAACCATACAATTATTCATTGAAATCATTTAAATCTGAAAAGTTCGTCTCTTAAGTCTCTGCACACCGAGACATAAGTCAGACTCGCATAAATTCCCTTAATCATTGAAAAGTAGAAAAACTTAGCACTTACCCGGGGCGGAAACACCGACTTGATCTACTGACCGGTTCTTTTTGTTAAATACGAGAAATGTGCTATTACTCACGACAGGTTCGTCAGCTCGATTTTAGTGCAGTCAATTGAACAAGCCCTTCTGAGAGCGGTGAAACGGTGATCTGATTGACGCCGAAGGAGGTTTGAGGAAAAACCAATTTTTTTCTAGCGTATCACACTGGCTTTAAAAACTCGAAACCTACTTTTCAAATAAAGAATAAGCTTTATACCTGATACATTATTTACGATATTCCAAGGAAAATGTCAGCCAACAAGTATCATCTCCTAGCTACAGTGACATTATTCGTCACACATTAGTCTTTCCACTGATGATATTTGGTTAGTTACTGGAAAGACTAATGTGAATACGTTGAAAAACTTGAAAAGCAAAATGCATGCCTCTAAATGGTGCGCTTAATTTCACTAGTTTGGTCCAATATCTGTGAGAACTAATTAACCTATTTTCTGTAAGGTTAAATTTTTTCAGGCATTTCAAATTAAACATTTCCTGTCATTTCACTAGTTTAAACATTATATCAGTAAACGCTGTCTATTTTTGACCTTAGCCTTCAATTACACCAATAGTATGTTTGTTTTCAGGAGAGGACATGTATATTCGTTTTTAAGGTTACTGTGCATTGGAACAGTATCCGTATTAATATAATGAAAAGTTTTTAACTCTGGCTCAGTAGCAGATGTTTCACAAGAAGCCTCAGCTGACGTTTTATTCACATAAGCGGAACTTTGATACCCAAAAAGTTAACATACCAACGAAAGCAATATTCACATATGCTTTTAGAAGTAAACGCGAATTATGAGTACAGCTATCACACTTCACGAATGCATTCAAAATTTAATGTTTAACATTATTTGGTGGAGTTTATATTTTGAATGGGAATGGTTCGCAGCAGGGATTTTTGAGTAAATGAACAACGCCGAAAACTTGTGGGGTAATTGTTTACATTCTCTAAATCAGTGGCGAAGCCAGCAAATCTGATTATAACCCTAGAATAGATCTCTTCCTACCCCAAATATCTCTTCGAGACTTCAAATATATTTTCAATTTTTCTAGTAGAGCAGGCTGAGTATGGTTAGTAATTTGGATCAAATGTCTGAAAATCCTCATAAACGAAAGTCAAAAAAATTATCTTCATACACTGTCTGAATCAATTTTCTAGCTAGGACACTTTTTTGGTTAAATCACACACATTTTGATGACGTACTCAAGCTTCAACAGCAGTAGAAGTTTTATTCTGAAATCTGCATGATTCGGCAAATAAACTATCCGGACCGAATATTAGCAACCTAATGTTTTTACATCGGTGTCCAACGTCGTGACTGAAGTTTGAGTTATATTAAACTACTGAAAAAGCACTCGTCATCATTCAGACCTAGTGAGATATAGACTTGTTATTTAGTTTATCCACAACGACGAGGTGAAAGCAATATATCTCAAAATAACCCAAAAAGCTGAAGTATTTGGTCGGGCTACGAGACATCCAGTAAAGAGAGGAGCGTAATTCACTCGTTTTTTAGGCTGCTCTATATTGCCGGTCTCCCAAATATGGAAACCTCCACTTTGGCCTTTAATCATAAATTAAACGGCACCGTGGCCTTACCAAACGCCCTACAGCCGGTGAAGTTGTTCGTCAACTTTCCCCCCTTCAAAAAAACACCTCCACTCTGAAAATGTTTCAAGTTAGAACCCAACAGAGTCTGGCATGAAGAACAGATTTTGGTTTTCAGAACTTAAACGGATGTTTGAAATATTTATTATATTTTTTCAAGTACTCTTCATGAGATGTTTGTCCTTATTGGCGTTCTGCTCTTTTAGGGACCCTGTGAGAATATTCACTACTCTTAAGGTGATGCATGGAAGAACGAATTTCTATTTACTCAAAAGTAACTTCATAATAAAGAAGTAAATAACGAGTGCGATGCATAAAATATTAAATATAGTTTGAAACATATATAAATTTTTTCTTCAGATGCACAATGCAAGGCTGAGAGCACGAAATAAGTGACTACACGCTAGAAGTTGTAGCGTACGAATGTGTAAATACAGTATGTTTATCGTCATTAGAAGCATGTGAAAGCTGTACTAGTTCAATACAAGATACTGGGAAACGTTTTTAAAAGTTTAAACGTTTATCTGTATCGACTGAAATACCATCAGTATTAGTGTCTTATGTACTCAAACTAGAAGTAATTAAAAGTTTCTTTGAAGATAGCCCAGTGACTACTTAGATTTAAACAGAGCTATTTATAAAAAAAAACATGCATGAAAATTCTATGGCATCAGAGAAGGTAACGTCTAATTTTAAAACAAATGTCTGCAAAGTGCAGTAGAATAAAACTGAAAACAACCAAGCAGACATGGGTAAAAAATGTGCAGCACGTTCGCTTTTAACCTTCCCATTTCTCTTCAGAATTATGAGCAATCATTGACGACCTCAGGTGAGTTGATCAATTCGCAACTCCGACGTTTTGGTCATCATTCTATTTTGGTAGAAGAATTGTATCAAAAATACTGTATGAAATTGGCTTATTTGGCACCCAATAGTTGCGTGCATTTCTTTTATGTAATACAATTAGGAAGAGTGCTACAATAAGTGGCATTAGCATTAGCATATGCAAAGCTACCATTAGGGCACAATTACGATCTTTCCAGGAATGATCGATAAATGATGAAAATAAAATTCATAATTGATCAAATGATAACCTGACCTCCATGTTCTTCAAAAACATTAATTGAAAGACCCTACCGATGGTGAAATTTTTCTTTCCAGTTATTAATTTGTTCTTTGAAGCGACGAAGGTAATTCACCATTTTTCCGGAAAATTTCAATTAGGCTTAGGTGATTGCTACCAACTCCTGTAGGCTTTTAAATTAGCTGGAAAATATGTTTCAATAGCCGTACGAATTGATGCTTCGAACGTTCTCTGAATACCTCAAAGCTTATTTCAATCTGGAAGTATTTTTTTCTATTTTTTTAAAAAATTTTAGGAATAGCGCGTTCAATCTTCTTAAGTGCGCTCGTCCTACTTGAGCAAACCGATTTGAGCCACATGCTTTCATGATTCTGAGTAGTGCGTGTCGTCGCTGAATAGTTGAGGATTTGCCGTTTTTAGTCCACTTAACAGTAAAACCACTAACTGCGTTATTTTTAGTGCAGATAACCCATTTAGAGTAAAATGCTAACCCGAGAAATGAACTAATATGTAATCGTAGTTTCTTTAACTGCAAAACATAGCGATTTAGATGTCAGAACCACTTTACATTTGCGAGCTAGTTCATTTGTCCATAATTTTCGGTTGGATCTTATGAGATGTGATGACAGCGTTTCCCCTGTAGCAAGAAGAACAGGCGATTAAACAGTCAAACATCATAATAACACCATAATTTATACGGAAAGTTGAAAAAACTATAGATGAGGAACCTTGGAGATTGATGAAGACCATTGTCAAAGGTCTAGTTGACAGAGTGGACTGTCAGAACTGCAGTACATCACTACACTCAATACAAATTTGATGTTATAATGAAATACTAATTTGGATCATTAAAGAGACAGGAAAACCATTTGATGCGTTCAAAACGATAACTTAATTAATAAAGTGAAAAACGAGAAAATGGCTGACATTGGATTGCCTACGACAAATGCTTCGACCAAAATTAGAAACCCACATGCAATAACAGTTCACCCTGGACAGATCTTTCTGAAGTACCCAGGTTGATGTGCAAAAAAAATCGGTTACTGTGATAGTTTCAGGAGTTATTGGTAGTGAAGGTCAGGCCATGCCGTGTAAAATTTCCCCACAGGGTCTTAGGGTTAATGCTGCAGGGTACGTTAATATTCTAGAACCCGTTGTTAAGCTCTAAAACGATAAAATATGGAAATTCCATAAAATGTAATGGGTAATACGTCTTTTAGCTAGGACCCCAGCACCTTCTCACAAAGCAATAGCGACCTAAAACATTATCAGAGAAATTTTACGATCATTTGAACCCCAATGTGTGGCCTCTAAACTCGACAGATTTAGAGGGAGACTTATCGGCATCTCATAGTAACATAGCTTCACTGACGGCATACTTGTGAATACTTGTGTGAATTCAGGCACATCACCAATTACAGGCAGGAGTGCCTGCTGATGGCATGGTATTGTCCAGAATATACCCGAAACGAATAAAAACCATTTTATTTTAGATCGAGAATTTTGGACCCGAACAGAAGCAGTCAAAGAAGCTTATGGCAGTTTCATAAGGTGATTTGATAAAGAAGGATCTTCAAAGCTATTAGTACACATTTAACTTAAACCTGTACCTTTTTTCATGAAATATTCTTATTTCATTTTCCTAACATTTCCTCAAATATCACTTTGACCCTGAAAAGCAGAAAAATCGTTTTGAATTTTTTTAAATATTAACTTTTTAACCTCCAAAACAGGGAGTCAGAGAACAATTTATTTGCGAAGAAAGTCTGGAAAGTTCTGTAAGAAGTTTTAAACATCTCCCTTTTTATGCAGCTGTGAGTATATTGTTAATGCCAGCAGAGGCCTGTACTTGGTTTTCGATTCAAGTTGTCTGAAAGTTGAATGAAAAATCAAATTATAGTAATTTATTGAAATAATAACATTTTTCTTGAATGTTTTGTCATAGGTTTATTGTGTCACATGTTTATCATCATGTCACATGTTTCTGCTCGCAGATACAATGTGTTTTTTTATATTAACTACATCAAAATATGCACATTCTTTGTACACTTGTTGTTATTGCTTTTGCATCGCCCGTTGACGATGCAGCTTGACCTTTCTTGGGCTTGGCTCTGAGTTACCTTTAAACCGGGCCGTCGTCAAAACCAAGGGTGATGAACCATTTTTATTGTAGCGAAAGGTGAGTAACAAAATATGTAGTTTTAATTTAAAAGAAACACAATGTTTTAACCAGTCAATATTTCCACGACATCACGTCTTCAGATAATCTCCCATCCCAAAGAGAGGAAGTTTTTCCCAGTGCTTACCATGAATGAATTAGTTTTTGTAGTTCAAATACCAGTATTTATTGCCGTACAAAAAGATTGCACGATTCATCACCGTATTTCCCATATCATTCTTTGGAGCTCTATAGAAATCGATGTGTGAAAGTTTGATGTGGTATTTGTACACCTTTAGGCGAAGTATTTTTGACACCATTGAAATTTCCCCAAAGTTTGATCTATAGTATCTCAGATGTAATCGGTGAAAAATAATTTTGTCTCAATAATTATCATCATATATTGTGATTTAATAACCTCGCTCTCACCAACGTCGATTTTGATTAACAAAGTATATACATTCTTTTTGTAGGAGAAAAGAATGTTGTTCGTCTCATCGATGTTGACGCAAATAATTTCCCTGTTGAACCTCATCATAACTTCTCAATTCCTGGTACATACTAGAAGGGTCATTGCATTATATAATTGTGATTGAGAACAGTAGAAAAATTATACAATTGACACCGAGAAAGACAACTTTGAAAAATGGCAGTAGATATAACTTTCTTGTTGATGACTAAAATAAAATTGTTCATCGGTGACCAAAATACCAATGTTTTTCATAAAACGACGAAAGGCAACACGAAGAGTTCTAATGAACGTTTGTACTGCACATGGAGAGTCTCCTTTGCCCGCCCATTCTTTCATGGTTGCACTTGATCAAACTCTCGTATTGAAAAAAACTACAAACCTTCACTAATGGTTTCTGCGTTATTTGCTTGTTACACCTATTAGAGCTTTATATTCTTGCTTTGGCCACGGTGCCGGAGCAGCTGCAACGCTGACCTTATTCACATGTGTTTATGTAGAAGGTGAATGTTCAGAGTACTACGGAGAGTTTGCTCATTAGGCTCTAAGTTCTCATAACACAACCTAAACGTGATATGTATGTAAAGTGTTGGATTTTACTGTGAATTTATGCTGAAATACAGTTATTCTTATATGTTTAGTTCTTTAATTGAACTATTTAAACATGTTATTAGATGAAGTACATTTGATGGTTGAAACGATTAAATAAAGCGATCCATATTCCTGAAACTTCATCCCGATATGTACAGTGCTACGTAAAAAAGAAGAGGAAAAAGGCGAATGTTATACCGGGTTATCATCAAATATTCTACCGAGAAAGCGGAAGTCGCCGCTTTCATTTTATTATCGGGCATTTTATTTCATACTGGCATTTTTTGTCGCAGCACAACGAAACTCCTATTGATTCGACGATTATTAATCAGTTCAACAACGAGGTTAGTAGACAAATAACGACTGAAAACAACCGGACTGTGAAGATGAATTATTATTCTATTTAATAGATATATGCAACCAAAATAGAGTATCACCCGAACTGGAAATGTGTGACGCTTCTAACTTTGATGAATAGTAATTATGTCGCCTAAATAACGACTCGGTATGTATAAAGGGTGGCACAAAAAGAATTCATGAATTTCAAACTAGTATAATTGGCTTTTTTTGATCACATGCAAAATCTATTCACATAAATACAATTGGTCATATAACCAATATTTAAATTGCCACAAATTTATGATTTCCCACGCTTTTAACGTTTGTCTTGTCCTTCACGTTTGTCACGTTCTTCACGTTTTACGGATAATGTCAGAGAGATAGCGTCTTTTTTCGTCGGTACACTTAAACAATTTTTCATCGAAGTTCGTCATCACTTTCTTCATCATATCGTGTGGAACAGCAGCAATTACTTCTCACGTTATAACTTCCAGATCATAGAGTGTACGAGATTTGATGAAGTACTCTTCACTTTTTAAGTAACCTGATAAGAAGAAATAAAAAATCGGCCAATCTGGTAAACGTGCAGGCCAGTGGACAACGCCGGAAAGTGAGATTCTGTGTTGGGGAAATATTTCTCGAGCAACTACCATGGAACCATTAGCCATGTTGGCTGTGGCTCCATCTTGTTGGAACCACATGCCTGCTATATTCATTCCTAAAGTGTTCAGTTGTGGCCGCACGAAATTGAGTAGCATTGCAATTTGCAACATAATGTGCAGCATTCACTGTAATACTAACACCGCTTTCTTGAAAGAAATGAGGTCCAACGATTCCCACTTTAGACACTCCACCCCACACTGTTACTTTTGCACTGTGCGGTAGTTTTTCCTGTAACTCTTGTATGTTCGGCGGTTGGGATAGGATAGGGTAATCGTGTTTTAAAAGTACCCAATTTTTGCACGGGTCCCGTTTGTAATTGGTAATTGAAATATTCGAAGGTTTCAAAGAAGTCATATATGTAAAAATAGTCAAATAATAGTGATCATTCTAAGAAGAAATAATGCTTGTCCTCAGCGACAACCTCACTGAGCGAGGATGTCGGCAAAACTTTTTACTAAGTCATGATTTTTTTCGAATTTCGCCATCTCTTCGTCAACGTGTCATGTAGAACAGGCATGAAACTTCATTAGGACAAGGACCTACAGTACTCCAAAGGCAACGTTTTCACCTACAGTACTCCAAAGGCAACGTTTTCCATTAGCCGAAAATATATTATGGTATAATAAAGCTTGTTTCTATATACCTCTTAATGCATTAATGGGCAATTTAATTTTTAAAAATAATGGTAATAGTAGCACGAAGATAATTACGAAACCAGTTCATTAATGCACCATGTCTTATCGAAACCTAAGTATTTGGTACAGTAAATAAATCTGTATTTATACTAAGCGTGTCGAAAAAATATCTTACAATTTAGCATAATACTTACTCCGGAATCCACAATCGTATGGAGATTGGCTAAGTCTCACTAGTTTATTCACACCTTTTGTTGCTAGTTCGATGCTTATCACTATCGACAATTTAATTCAGGGGCCATGATTTTCGCAGTGAGAATCATTTCCTTCTGATTTGAACAAGATAAAAGTTTTCTGAATTAATTTCAACATTACACTTTGGGAATTGTTAAGATAAACCGATATCGCTCGAGCAGGACGGTGCTCGAGGACCGTCGCGCATCCTCGAGCACCGTCCTGCTCGAGCGATATCGGTTTATCTTAACAATTCCCAAAGTGTAATGTTGAAATTAATTCAGAAAACTTTTATCTTGTTCAAATCAGAAGGAAATGATTCTCACTGCGAAAATCATTGAAAATGTGGTGAAAAATTAAAATAATCATATTTGCTAAGAAAACGTTTCAGAAGTCCGGTTCCATCATCATTTCGAAAATCAAAATTATCACGTCTCTTAAATAAAAGATCAAAGTACAGTAATTGTGGCGGGGAATAAAATATATCACGAAAAGAGAAACAAAATGTCAAAATAAAGATTTCAGTCAAAATTTTTGTGAATACGTACACAAAATTAACTCATTTGAAGCAACTAAACAGTTTGGGTATGCAGAAGAAAAAAATCAACCTTGTAATCCAGATAGGGGGGTTCATGATTTAATTTCGAAATTATCCAGATAGGGTTGTTCGGTTCAGCTGCTTTTATCGCTACAACTGCACACGTGCTGGTCGTCCTTAATCTGAAAAATTTCCTCACTTCTTTCATGTGTTAAGCTCTCTAGCTACTCAGTGTTGCTCTGCATTATTCCGTAGAATTTCCAAACGCCGTTCAAGGGTCAATTTAGCTCTAGTTTCTCGTTGGTGAGCAGCATTGCTTCGTCTAGCCATTTCGCGTTGTTCATCCGATCGTCTTTGGCATTTTTCTTGCTGTCGTAGTCTTGCTACTTCTCTCATGAGGTTATACACATTTCTATCCACGGTAGCCTCTTTTGCCGGGATTTTATTCTGAAATGTCGTCTATCATCTCTTCGGAACTTTTCAAGAAAATCTCTATTTCGAAAACAATAACTCAAGTTCCAAAACCTTGGGCTTTATACTAAGTGGTAGCCAGGTTACTGGTCAAATGAAGTTAAAACATTTATTTTTGCATTGTCAATTAAAAATATCAAAGTAACATGATGAATTTCAACAGGGAAAGCTCCCAAAAAAATTTCTATTTGTAAAAATATGCCGATTGCGTATTCTGGATACCAAAATCCAAGTGAAAGGGAATTGAATCGCCACTGAAAAATAATGCAATAGAATAATTTCTTGTATTTCTTAAGTTTTAACCTTGTTGCTATCAAAGTTATCGATTGGAAGAGGGGTTCACGCAGACGGACGGACGGACGCGGCTGCTTTTATAATAGTGATTTTTCTTTGTAGCTGTCCAAATACTTCATTACTACCTATTTGCTAAATGCGGTTTATACTGTGTGCATTGATATCTGTAAATATCATGTTTAAAGGAATACGTGTGTATGTTTTACTGCTATCACGTAATTCATTTCATTAGTTACTTTTTTAACTTTAATGCCAAAAAATAGATTTTTTTATGTCCAAATACTTATTTCACCTCACACAGTAGAAATACTATTTGATATTCAGAAGTAAATAGAAAGTTGTAGTCTATAAAAACAAACTTCCAAATAATAAATTGAATTCAAATCTGCAATTTTTCAAAGCGTTCGAGTAGATTACTAAAAATAAATAAAGTTCAAGCTTCTCATGAGACAGACAGTTGCCTGAAGGCGCAGTATGAGCCATAGACGTGTGGGTGAATGAATTTATAACCATTTTCAGTTAATTTTATCCGAATAGAGATTGTAGCCTACCACCGGCTATTTCATGAACGCAAAAATGGAATGTTGAACGATTGTGGCAGACCAATTGGCAGATCCATGCGACAGACAAAGAACGTTTATGGAAGCTTAGCCATCTTCGCAGTAGCTGTTAAGGCGAATAAATTTCAAACTTTTGATCCATAATTTGTTCAATGCACAAAATAGTTCAAAAAGTAGAACAAGTCCTGTATGAGCGCTACCAATACATGAGTTTAGTGGCAGTGTGGGCTATGGAAGAAGGCCTTTAGAGAATAAATTTTAATATAAGTTAAATTTTAGCCTACATACACTCCGAATTAAACCTTTTGGATCGTATGTAATTTAATACAAACTTCAGTTCGTGTTATACATGTTTTAGAAAAAGCTAACTTACTCAGGGTTTATTACCGGACAATCATGCGACAGAAATTGCGTCCTACGTTGTACATCACAACATTCAGTTAGTGATGATCTTCGCTATAAAATTGTCCAGAGTGAACAGATTGCTATGGTGGCAATTAGGTAGAAAAACGCACAATCCAGCTGGATTCTGTCGTACTTTGAACCTTAAAAACTTAGTGAACAACATGTGTAGCTGCTCGTTTAGTGGCTTGTTGCTTATTTAACTCATACACGACTGCCTTTCTTGCTAATTCCTAAGTGACGAACTGGAAAATTTTCCATTCGCATCGAGTGCCGAATCATTTGAAGATAGTGAAATAGATTACCCGATCATCTGCGTTCGGGGTCTAAATCTGGCATACCAAGACTAGCGTAGCGTTAGAGACTCAAATTTGTGCAAGCTGCTACTTAAGGCTCAACACTTGAGAGTTTACGTGTACTGTTGAGTAATGTAACAATTCTAGGCCGTAAAGGAATGAACAATACCCATGTAACGCAGTTTAATGAAAAGCAAAAGCAAAAAGCACTACGTCAATCGTTTCCCTATGAACTGTTTTCAGTGACGCTCTGATCAGGCCTTGTAGGTGAAATTTCTATTCCAGTCAAGGAAATCCTGCCACGCACATCCGTGCGGTTAGGCTTGGAATGAAAACTTCGAAATTCTCTCCATTAACATATTTTGGTTGAAACATGACCAGTTGGAACACACTGCACAAAGTCTCTCATGCTCCTTTTTGTAGCGAAAATATGAGGAACCGAAGTTTGGGTAAGGTCGAGCTTTTCATTCAAACATAATATGCTATTTATTTCAGCAGACCATCTTTTTTCAATTCACGGCTGCCCTGTCTTTCTTCACATGTAACTTCTTCTTTCACCTTTATCTTTTTTATAAAATTTCTTCCAAACTTATTGTTTCGATGAGTAGTTGATTTTGCGCGGGTATACATCACGTCCATATAGCTTCCCTGGTGCCCTAACTCCATACTAAATCGAGTCTTTATCCTTCCTATCTTTGAAACACCTTTTTTGTTGTTACGGAGCCTTAAACTAATTCCAAATCTAATCAAAAACAATTTTCAGCAGGTGTATACTCTCTGAAAGCTTATACCTATAAGTATACGCGTTCTTTTAAAATTCCTCCATAAAATTTATCATTACTGAAATAGATCAACGTGTATTTACTCAGAAATCAAAGAAAATTTGTTACATCTGAGTAGGGAATTGAAAATTGGAATTTATTTTAAATTTTGTGTCACTGACTGTTGATGTGTGAGTAGCTGTTCGTAAACAAACATGCTATGGTATCGATAGAATTCTGCCCTGCGCTGGGTAAAGAAAAAATATATAAGTGAAAAAAAATCGTAGGCACTTTAATTCTATCTACACGTTGAGCAGAGGAAATCTGAAGTACATTACTGATTAAGTACCAATAGACGTCAAACCAAGAATCTTCCCTGCAGCGACAGCAGTTGCGTTAGAAACGTCACAAGAAGATATCAAAATTTTACACGCTGACTCAATTTAATATTTAATGAGGTTTTCTTTACTTACCAAACGATGGGAGTATTATCACTCAAAATTAAAATTTCCTGTGCTTCCTCAGAGGACATGACACGTTTCGTGTTCAAACTTTGCACATTTAACAAAACGTTTATATGACCTCGGCTAGAGTTCATTTTTTAACACATCGTACAAATTTTACGTTTCCATAATATTCATTTCTTCTCTTAAATGACAAAACTTTAGGAAAAATGAAGTATCCCTAAAACAATGACTTGTGCTGAGCACATATTTTTTATTTCGCTCATAAATAACGACACACACACACACGAATGCAAGAGTACCGAGCTGAGACAGGACAACAGAGGTCAAACGTGAAAATAAATCAAAACCAGGACCTCGGGTAAGAGGCGCGTACTGTCAACCTAGCCTCTGGCTTTCAAGTGTTCACAACTCTGAACATGTTACATGTTCATTCCTCAATTGTTATTTCACGAGAAAAACGTACGTTTAATAAATGAATAAGTTTCATAGCAATAATAAGAAAAAAGACGAAAATCGATTGGGCCCCACAAAAAGCTTAATAAAATACTTTCACATGAGAATGAAGTTTAAAATTTAAAGCTATTAGAGAGCAGGTACAGATGTGAAAAAAATTATACCAACACACCACATGAAAAATCAATCTAATATTTTCATGAGGTTTTCCTTACATATTAAATTAAAGGAGTATAATAACTCAAATTAAAATTTCCTGTGTTTCTTCAGAGGACCTGCCAGGTTTCGTATCCGAATTGTATATATTTAACAAAAACTTGAAGCCATTTTCATCTACGAGTACAGCGAAACGCTGAAAATATGGATCAACTTATTCTGTATATGTTTGAAAAAATATTAGCTCCGAACAGTTTCGAATGTGTTGATAAGCACTTACTCTTTAATTGAAAGCAGAACTTTTTCCGGTTAATTTTAAAAAAAAGGATACACGTTTCTTTACCTATTGTGTCTCATTGCCGAGAACTGAATTGATCATACGAGTGAATCAAACAAAAGAAATACAAGGTGCAGCTGGCAGTACTGCATTTTCGAGGCTGTGGAAGCCAAAAATACAGCATTGATGCGGTGCCCTGTATTTTACCGTACGTAAGTATAAATCTTGACAGAGACCGTTCCTTGTAGCTTTGGGTCGGCCACGAGCACTCATGAATTATTCTTAGTTAACAAAAACTTCTGTGGTTTTTTCTTCGCAAGTCAATTACTTTACGTATAGAAGTAACTGTCCGCCGATTTTCAATACACCATCAATACTATTCACAGGTTTGAACGCGTTACGTTAGCAAATTATCAGTAAATTGACCTCATTTCCTATGGCAGTATGGAAAGTCGTTGAGTGGTTAGGCAGCGTGAAATGAACCGCAAACTCGTTTCCAGGACATAACCACAAAAACTTTCTACAATAGCTTTCAAAATTCAGCTTATGTTTACCAAGTAATTTGCGAGCATAATTTTCCAGTGGGAAAAGGTTCGAGCTAACTTTATTCTCCAACACATTGCAAAAACGTTCCGAAGCGAAAAGTTGTTGTAGATAGCACAACAAATAAAACAAACAAAACACACAGACAGTCCACGGAAAAATTCATGGTAGGCATCGCCCGGTACGAGGGTATTTTTCTATCTTTCAATTTTCTAACTAAAGTTAAATCATCTATTTTACCTTTTCATTAAAACAGCGGAAAATAGTAAAATTGAGTGATATAAATATTACTGGATTAAACGATTTTACAATTGAATGACCAATCACCTCTACCATAGGAATGATTATGACGTCACTTTCTTCTCGATTAATTTATTACTCTTCATTCAGCTTTTGAATTTCATCCACACAAATAGAAACATGGCGAGAGTTACTCGGCCGAACAGCTGCCAGAGCAGCAATTTTGCGACACCCCTCACGAGGTCACTTCTGCAACGCTACTGGCTTCCAGTTGCCGAAGTTGGAGCCACGACCCTCGCGGACTGTGCGTCATTTGCCAAGAAATTTAATGAAAATGGTCCTTGTTCGTAACTTTTATTTTCACCTCCGGTCATTTGCTCAGCATGAGTACAATTTTAAACTAGATTCTGTTGGAAGACAGTACGAGAACTACGTATCGTAAGGTTGGTTAGCCTATGAATCTAGTCATCAGAAAAATAAAGCGGTTGCTTCGATAATGATGAGTTTGATCTTTTTCGGCTATAATTTTTTCTAACCTTTATACTTATTTTTTTACAGACTGAATCACCTTTATTTTCAGTGTTCTGGCCTAGCCCACAAAAAAAAATTAGATCGACTGAAGCGACTGGATATTTATTGCATTTCAATCATGCTAAAGTAATCAAACGAAATCCAATGATTTCTTCCTAACAATCGTTTTTAACACAGCACAGAACTGTTTCCTGCTTTTGAACGAACATTATGCTCTTCGCACATAAAACATTGCAAAACACAAAACAACTGTCGCACGTTAAAAGTTAAAAATTTGGCTTGTACGGTGATAAATACAGGAATATCATCTATTTTTCGTTAGTGATTCCGCGAGAGTAGTTAATTTCATTTTATCAGAGATATCACTCCGAGGAGTAGTTATATAGACGTTTGTTTGTTTGGTGTATTTAAACAAGCCATTCAGATTTTAGCTCGTCCCCATTTTTTTAACAATGTGTACTTGGGACAAGAAGCGATGATTGTGAGTAGCTCTCATTTTGTTTTTCTTTCACACAGTGCTCGCGCACTGTGTGCGCCAGCCACAACCGATATTTACATCTGTCAACTTCAAAAATGTCAAAAGAGATTTCACATTGAACACAATCTACACAAAAAAGGCATATTACAATGGGGTGACTTTTTTTGGCCCACCTGATATATGTCAGCCAGATTTTAACAAGTGTTAGACAATTACCTTGAATATTAAGTGCCTATTCAAGAGGCTGCAAGAGCCGCGTCGAAGAATTTAAGGCGCAGAAAGAGTGCTTTTTAATAAAGAGAAATAAGTTGTAGGTACCAGACCCTCCTTTCGCAAAAAGGCGACATGCTGCCCAAGCAGAGCAAGTTCAAAATTAGGTTAGTTTAATTGGTGAACGCGAATGCGTCACGAGTAATGTTAATGAAATGAAGCGATTTAATGTTAATGCAAGTCTGGTAGAAGTTCAAACATGCTTATTGAATTACTAGAGAGTAAAATTTAATCACAAAAGAACGAAACGAAAATATGCAGCTGCAAAACAAAAAAAAAGAACAGAAATAACTTAATTCAACAGCTTCAAATGCTCATCTGGCAACTAAGCCAGGTGATCAGAAAAAAACTTTTCCACAAGGCTGCGATCAGTAATACGGAAGATTTTTCAACAATTGATTCCCAGTGCGGAAGCTTCTACCACATTTCTACCCTGATGTTCAGTCATACTGACATAAAACGTCGCGGAATTTTTATCTGCGAATGGCTGAACATCAGGGTTGAAGCTTCCGCACTGGCAACCAATTAACACACTCCTCTCATTCTGCAGTACGCAATCATGCAGAAAAATGCGACGTACCGATATCCTCCAAAGATTTCAACATCATAGATTCGACTTCAATTTAGCATGACCTTAGGATTTAGAGCTGTTAGATATTGTTAAACGAAAATCAGTCCTCGACAATAGCGATGGCTCATATCCATTGCAAATAGTGACTAGATGGCCATTTTGTCGATTTTATTTTGTGACATGTTTTTATTTTGGTTATCGTAATCTCTTTTAATGACTGTCTACAACATTTTGTTTCTTTTTTTATTACAGACACAATGATTTGTATTTTTGAACAGATATTGTAGCTGGACTCCAAAACGTTTTCCAATAAAATATGATTAAGTTCCTTGGAATTTTCTTCGTTTTTAAATTTCTAAGGCATGGTACATTCGTTGGTACATCTTTGTGAGTAATTCGTTGGTACATCCCTAAAACATGAGTGCTTGTCGTATTCAAATTCTTGATGGTCTTTATCTTTTTCTTGATGCTCTTTATCTAGTGCTTCTTATGCGTAACCTTCTTATTACACTTTTTATAACGCACCTTCTAGGTTATGAGGAATATGTGGAGGTATAAGTAATTTTTCCGCAAGAATAGAAATCTCTCTTTAAAATAATAAAAAAATGGAATGTTACTGTGCACTTATACGACAAAATTTGAACCGATTCACTTTTACATTTCGAAAGCTTTAAAAGCGTAGGTAGACACAGTGAGGATGAGATGTAGGAAATAATTAACATCTTGGATGGCTTCCTATTTCCTGTGTTCCTATTTACTCGCATGTTAAGTTTATGTATTTGAGGTAAGTTTCAATTCTTATTGTCTATCTCATTTTAAATACTCACCTCGTCGTAATTCAGAAGAAATTAACTTGGCACGTGTTTCTTTAAGAGGTAAGTTGATATCTCTTACATCATAAATGGATCTTTTTTAGCCATCATTTACCAAATGGGCATTTTTGCGCTATCATTTTGTATAATTTTTTCGCAACGG
The DNA here is from genome assembly GCA_030386875.1 of Morinoia aosen. Classification (NCBI taxonomy): domain Eukaryota; kingdom Metazoa; phylum Arthropoda; class Malacostraca; order Amphipoda; family Talitridae; genus Morinoia; species Morinoia aosen. The sequence goes on along the minus strand of CM059561.1, from coordinate 37,692,407 downwards.
GAATTTTATTTTCCCTATAATATTCTAACCAAATTTAAAAGAGCAATGATAACACCATACAAAATTTAATGTGGTCAATAAACTCTCAATCAAAATCCATAATTTTCAAACAACACTGAAACAGTCATAGTTCTAGAGATTTTGAGTTCTTTGAATGATAACCGAATATGTTATTCGCCCCTTTATTAGTCATCAAGAAAGAAAGACATTTTCTCGATTCATGATACATCAGAGTTTTTTGGAAGGTATTTGCAGCAAAGTGTTTAAGCAACATAATGAATGTGGTGCAAGTTTTCGCGCAAAAATTTTACCGATTTCATATATATCTTTACTCGTTTTTTAGCGCTCAACGGCTTAAGATTATTTTGACATACTTTACAGTGAATTTAAGCGATGTCTAAGCGTTTTCAAATGGTACCCAGCACCTCTGACACGGTAACTTGATTATTCCCTCCTCATTATTCATTCCGTCTCGCATTTGAAATCACAGTTAAAACTACCTCTGTTGGTGGCATTCATAAAAAAGTTCATCCAGAGTGATAATAAAAATATTCAGGGTAATTATTACCAAATTTTACGAACTAGATACGTGATATACGAACTAGATACGTGATATGACGGAAACGTGAACGTTTTTCTCAGCGGCTAACTTGTCTAACAGCAGCACTATTTGGTCAAACTGACTGAAACAAACTAAAACCCATGGCTGTTAGCAGTCAGTGCGCCTGAAGCACAGAGAGAGTACTAAGAGCAAGCGAAATCGTAAGTACTTGCCAAAAGTGAAACGAACTTCATTTGGAGCTTTTGAACCGGACAGGAAATAAGTAAGTGGTAGTTATTATTCTCCTTGCATGCTGGTCCAGAAATCATATCACTTCAATTTCTATTCAATTGATTTTTTTCCGCTACCTTTGTTGAAATGATCTTGGATACAATTACGTATATGTCTGTCAGCTCTTGTTTCAACCCTTAAATGTTTCTCATATAACAATGCCTTCCATCTTTGGTTATAAGCGTGTACTAATTCTTCTTAAATAAATCTACGGTAAAGTTTAGTTACTTTGTGTTATTTCTATCATTCGAATTTCTACATTAAAACTTTTCTACTTTTTCTAATTTAATTAAACGATTGATAACATTTCTTTTCCATATTGGCCAACCTATTTTTAATGTAATGTTCCCAAATCAAAATAATTTGTGAAATTTCGAGTCATTATTTAGAGGTTTTCGAGTCCATGAGATCAAACTTGATCGTTTTAATAAGTTTGCGTTTGATCTAAGGATCCCATCGTTGAAATTTACGTGAGATATGTAGTACTACCAGTGAAATACAATGTAACTTTAACATTAAAAGCTCCCTAGAAAGTTGACTGGAAAATACAACCTGAAATAAAGTTCCTATTCACTCAATTAAAAAGCCACTATTTACAACGATGTGATTAAACGTTTATGTGCTTGGAGCGCAAATGCGGTGAGAAAAAAAATGCTCACTGTTTTTGATACACTGTAATGAGTCAGACGCTTGGCACAAAACCGACACACAATTGTGTGTTATAGAGGTTCTACGACATACTTTTGTGTCACTTTACACACTCAGGATAGCTACGACCCATTTAGCGTAAATCTCAGACATTTTAAATACGTATATATCTTGCGCCTAGTATTTACTTTCTTATTTTCATTTAAACTTAGAAAAATTTCGAATTTATAAATTATCAATGAATAATTTAAGGTTTGTGATGGAATTATTGTTAGACTGATATATTGAATGAGAAGTTAAAATTTCGCTAAACAAAACCCGGACTAAAAAGTTAGTGTTTTTACAATTTCCCAATGGCTGTAAAACAAATTACAGTATATCAATATGAAAAAGTTCCAAAGTGCCCTTTGAATTTAATTGACGCCATTGAAATCATTCAATTAAACTGAACGATATTCCACTATTGAACTCATAACAATATCAAATTCATATATTTTAATGTTTGTAAAGGTTAAAACGCCTATGCACAAGAAAATTCGTAAAAAAGTAATGAAACCATCAATTTTTCCCCGTTCATGGGATAACTTTGCTTTCGTCGTAAAAAAGCTCATGCATGCCCACGTCGTAGTTCCAATGAAATAAAGATATTTGTTGTTTGACGTCTCTATGACCACATGCAGGAAATATTTCAATCTCAACAATGATGATATAATATCTGAAGCTTCAAATTCCAGTGAAAACAAAAATTCTGCACTAAGTGATAATCAAAGGTGAAGTTTATGTTTACCCTATACGATTTCCGAGACATATATGGCTATGGTTAGACGAAATATTAATTCAAGCTATAGCTTGAATTATTTTTACTAATGAGCTACAAGGGTTAAAACTTCTTGATTAAAATGCTTCGTTTTGCATCGTTTATTGGGTAAAATAATGCTATGCACAAGTTTTTAACTTTCACTCGTACAAACTGCTATTTTTTGCCAGGATATCCTTTCATTTCATTTCTTTGTCCTTGTTAGTACTCAGTGAAGTATTAAATTATTTTATCTCACACAAATAATAACACAGTATACTGTAAACATTGGTTGAAAATACATGGAAAGATCACATGGTTTCATTAGAAGAAGTAATGAAAAATCGAAGATTAATTTGTACAGTTTCAGCATTTAACAGTTTCATCTACAATGTTCCCATGAAAGGAGCTACCAGAAGGTTTGTAACTTCAATCAATCATAGTGATATGAACTATTACCTACCTGCTACTCACACATAGATTAATCATTTCCGGAGGACAGATGAATAACATTCGATTTTTTTGCAAATTTGAATACAACATCGTATAATGAAATGAATAACAGTGTCTTGGAACGAAATGAAATTATAAGAATTAATTTGGCTTCAATATGTAAAAGAAATCACATCACAACTGACTTATCACTGTCATATCACGCACACAAAATATTAAGTTACGAAAAAATTTGCAAGACTTTCGCTCAGACGAGTTCTTAAACAAAGTTTTTAACAGAATATTGTTCTTTACTTGTATTTTTCAAATGGTACATAACCTGTTGCTCAAAATACACTGAATCAAACAACACACGTTTTTTTGCAGCTGCCTATGGTAGACGCTATATTCTTACCGAACGTACGATACAAAGCTACTGTGTGTAAATGAAGACAAGTTATTTTAGGAACAAGACATGTGAGGTTCTTATACGCTTCTACTGAAAACTAATTATTATTTTTGTTCATTAGATGAATATCTAATCTAATATTACATCAGAAAAGTCAGTAAAAATACAGTCAAGTGGAAGAAATTATTTTCTTTGACCATCACCAACAAAAAATGCGAAAAAAAATTGTTTAACCTTTGAGTAAATACAACTATGATTAGAGGACCTTTTAGACGCTATTTATATTTTACTAGGGAATTCAAAACTTTGAAATGCTTTATTTTTAAATATTTTTTCTTAAGTACTTAAAAACTTCCACTCATTCATTAGAGTTCACTTCTTTACTTCAAGAAATGTTTGATGGTTAACCGAATAAGGATTTTAATTTAATTGGTGTGTCACCTTTGCAATAGAAAGAGTAGTAACTAGGTACGTAATTTTTTCCTATACGTAAGTTTTATTTTTTGACAGCATTGTTCTACTTATTTATAATTATCAGGCATTTTTCAGCAATCAGATGAAGTCTCAATCAGCGGGGCTCTGTGCTAAATGATTTGTGAGGCTATCTTGTGCAAATGGTGTTTATTTATCAGTGATATTGCTACTCTAACAAAGACAATACCCCAGAATTTATGATGAACAAAACATAACATTAAAAAAAGAGACTATGAATGTTTGAACATTTTAATTTATTATTTTACAAGGTATGAACCAAATTTAGGAAATAGAGCAAGTGTAATTATCACCGCACTTAAACCCAGTTTTGCAATGAAAAAACATAGATAAAGGGGAAACTCTCAACAATGGTAACCCTGGCAACGTTCAGTCCCTGGTTGTCGCTCTACCTTCACGGCCGTTCGGGGCTATATCGTGAGGTCTATCGTCATATATGGCCAATCAAGGCGCAGTATGAGATTTACAAACTTAAGTGTTTATCACTAAATTGAATGAATGGAAATAAGTACTTTCCATTAGTACCTTGCGCTAGGGCCCTACCAAGAGGTAGATCTCATGCGATGGAGTGGTAGACTTCATGGTATAGTATGATAGCACCAGCCGATCTGTGGGTAGGACAAGGTGACACATAGAAGAGTATCCGGGTTTCCCGTCGAAATGTTTCATGGTAATGCATTGCAGCGAGTCAAGATTTCTCCGATTACACGTATTCCTCATAACATGTAGGATTTGTAGTATTGATAATTGAGCTATAAATCATGGTTTGTTCGAATCGTTATTGAAAGAAATAACGAAGAGCTGTTAGCATATTAAATTTGGAACTACCTCCTGACCTCTTAAAGCTCGTCAGTTTTCCTCCAAGAATGAATTCACACGTATTAACGCTGCTGAAGACGTTTTAGTAGGAAAAGATAATAATGTGCGGTCACCCATACTTTAATTTTGTTCTGGCACGATTGAGAGATTCCTCGAGTTCGAAAATACCCTTGAATTCTCGTTTTCCATGAAAAATGAAAAGACAATTGAGTGATCATTTTCTTCTAGTGATGCTTTACAGCAAGAAGTAAATTTTTCTTAACATTCTTCATCTGTGAGCAAAAAAGAAGTCTTTCGTGCCACTTAACTGTTGCTTTTGTTGAACGTCCTTCAGAAATATAAGAATAAACAGGTCTTTACCAGGAAAAAATCTCATTTTATCTCTCAGTATGAACGTATGAGAGCATCAGATGCTGCATTTCACATGTATTTTATTTGTCGTTGCTGCACGGGATCGTACGTCAGAAAATCAAGAGCACTGTATCTATCAATCATAGACTGAAGCGACATATTAGGTGACATGTAATTCTGAATATTTTCAATTCATCTGGGTAATAAAGTTTATTTCCGTCAATGGCTGAGCGAAATCCTTTTTGTTCTGAATGATGTGTTTTTCTCACAAATTGGGCTATAACCAAATTTGTGGGTAATAAAGAAATGCTGTTGGTCAAAACGTAACGGGCAAGAAAAATAGGCAACATAAGGTCCCATCCCAATAGGCAATGTCCCATCCCAGCGATTTGAAAATTTTCATCTAATTGATCTGAAATTTTGCGAGTGTATGCATTTTTGAAAAGAAACATATTTTACTCAAGTAACTTTTTTGATTTATGCCTTAGTTTTTTAGAAAAATTTTAAATATTAGTTTTTTAATTCATTTTATGGATATTTCAAAAGAAAAAGAGTCAATGAGTTTTGATGCTAGAACAGAATAATTTTGAAATCCTTATAAAAATTCGAACAAATTAACAGATCCAAATTTTCAAATTTTTCTCTCGTTTTCTTTTGATGTCATTTCCGATTACTAACGAAAATATACCAAATTTTCTTTTGAACTGTGATGAAAAAATTGAGAAATCGGAGTTGTTTAGTTCGTTTAAAAATTTTCAAGAATTACAAAACTGTCCTTAATTTTTTCTAGGATGGAAACTCACTAACTTCTATTCTTTTTAATGTTGAGAATGAGGTTTTTACCTACAAGGCAAAAAATACATTTTGTCATTCATTCCTTCAATGTCATTCAATACATTCCTTCAATGAGCATTTTGTTACTTGAAGGATGTATACATGTAGTGTTATCTATTGTAATTTCATATCAACACTGTGAATTGCATGTTATACATGTATGAATTATGTACAAAAATACATGTACTGTTCATTTCATAAAAAATAGTAAATTTTTATTTAAAGACTGATTATTCTGATATAAGCCATTATATGTAATTTTTAAAAGAAACACATTTTGATCCATTCATTTTTTCGATTTTGGCATTAGTTTTTTCAGAAAATGAATACAAGTTAATGAGTTTTCATGCTACAACAAAACCAAACACGGTTTTGAAATCCTTGAAACGTTGCTAACACATTAAAAAGCCAGATTTTCATTTGTTAATGTTTACTTTTCATATCAGGTTAAGAATTCAATATTTTTGGTCCCCATACACCCCTTTATCTAGTGCCCGTAGCCTAATAAAATTTTTGGCCACAATATCCCCCCCCCCCCTAAGGATCTTTTTCAACAAAAAAAGAAAAATGGCCAATTAGGCCCGAAAATCCCTGGAATGGCGCAATGCCGTAATTGCAGCTAAGATGAGAAATCGAAAAGAAGTGCGATGTACCATGATAGAAACTGTGAATATATTAATTTTTTATCGTTTTAAAGTTATGAGTTCATTTGATACATCTCACGTAAAAAAGTAGTTAAAATACATTTTGGAAAAATTTTCCCCATGAATAAATTAGTTTTGTGTCGTTGGAGTTATCAGTCGGTTAAGTTAAAAGTAATCTTTGAAATACCATTCATGCGACGCACACATTGATTTCCTTTTCATTTATGAAGAATTCTTGCATTCAAATGTGTGACATAACGCCACAAACGATGTTTTTCTTTCATTTCTCACCAAAAATGACTTTTCGGTTATTCTAAAATAGTTCTAATCACTCTGACTGATTTTATTATGAGTCATTTTATACCTACATTCAACTTAACAATGGGGATAAAACTGACTACTGTGCATTCAAAAGTATGAAAAACAAAAGAGCACAACTTTCACAAGATTTATGTTAAATTTCAGTTTATTCTACATTTGTGGTTGACTACTACAGTCATAATAATATTTAACTAGCTTAGTCAGCATAGGTTCTTGTTTCATTGAGAGAAAGAGTTAACAATTTTCTTCATTGTAGTCCAGAAAGAACTCGACGCATGGACCTATCAAGAGCAAGAGACGTGAAGCATTATACCCAACTATAACAATGCAGACTTCGTTTTATTAGAATGAGAAATACTATTCCATTGTTTTTAAGAAGAAAGCCATTTGCGTGTCAATTTCTTAGCACAGGTAATCTTAAAAGTTCAAGCATTGGCCTTCTTCTGTAAGGAAATTATCGACCTGAACTTTGAGTACCCCCAGTACAGCTCGAATCTTATAGGTTTTCCGACTGATATTTCGTTAAAACTTGTAAAAAATTGCTATTCGCTTTATCATTTTTTATTTTGAAGAAAATGATTTCCTTGAACTATTCTGGTTGTTTGAATCTGTTCTATGCATAGAGAATGTTTGAATAATTCTCCTTCGATTATTTGTACAAATAGTATACTATTTCGGTAGAAGATATTCTTGAGTGTATTTATTTTATTTCAAATATTTTGATATTCCTATCTAGTTACAATTATTATTTAAATAGGTCAATATTTCTGTGCTATGATAGTGCGAAGCATGTAAACGAGGACGATAAAATTATTTTACTGTGTGTTCATTCTAGTGTTCATTCGTTTTACAAGTTCATTCTTCGCTTTTGGATGATGAGTATAAATCGATATTATTGTGAATTGCGCACGTTTCCAAAGATAAACATATAAGTGGGATTTTTGTGCATTCTCTTTCATTGTACATTTACTCCAGCCTATGTACGAACGCCTTTCCTTACATGTTCTGCAATCATGTAAAATGTGTGCTGGAGTCTTATAATGACAGTGATACAATCTCACCTTACCTACAGAATGCTGTGGTTTTACAATTTCAGAGTTGAAGCCTCAACCTACCTATGCTAGAGTCTCAGAAGACCTGCGATGAAGCATCGCTTTACTTGTGCTGGAGTCTCACAATACACTGCTGTGTTAATCGACAATAAATCAACAGTAAGATAGTAAAGTGAATTAAAAGTCATCGTCACATTAATTTACTAACTATCATTAAACCAAATGGAAATTCTTTTTCCATGTGCCGTCTTTTTATTTTGATTACCCTCTGAAGTTTTCCTCTGAGACTTTCATTAGCGACGCGCAGTTTATCTTGCGGTATTTCCCCATTTCTTCTTCAGGGACGAACTGGTCGAGGACGCCAATTTTTTGGACGACTCTTAGCATTACAATCTTTAGCATTGCCAATTATCTCAAATCTGGTCACGGTATCAATAAGAATAGATTTAGAAATATTTAGCTGCTTGATGATTGACTTTGATACCCCGGTCGATGAAGATCAATAACGGCTTGGCGTTTACACATTTTCAGAATACTACAAAAGGTTTTAACAGCAAATTTTCTCTGGAACATGAATACAAGACTTCAACAATTCATTGAACATAATTTTTTCTAAAGGGAAATGTTAGAAAGTTTTAATTCGAATTTAAATTTAAAATGATTCCATGTATTTCCCCCCCCCCCCTTAAAACTTCTGCTGGAGTCTTGCATTTTTATGTGCTAGAGTCTCAATACATGTGCTGGAGTCTCACAATACCCGATTAGGAGTCTTAACTTACTCGTGTAGGAGTTTTACATCCCTGTGTTGAGTTTTACCTCTCATGTGCCGAAGTCTTGTCACATTTATGGTGGAGTCTCGCCATGGATGAATTCAAGAGACTATTCACATGTGTCCGAGACAAGTCACAACCTTGCCTGAGACATGTGTTCCCCTTTGATCGAAACACGCCTTATCAGTGCTCGAGACACGCTCACGCGTGTGCGAGCCACGTCTCACATGTGATCGAGACGCATCTTTAATTGTGCTGGAAACATATCTAATCCGTGCTGGTGTTACAGTACGTACCATGTCTTTCTATCAAAAGGGTTTGTTCAACCCATGCACAATGTAGAAATGCAGTTGGGCACCTTATTAATGTAATTATTTTTTTTTGAGTTAATTTTTAGCGATCTATACATCTTCCTAGCCATTGTGATTTTTTTTTTGTATAAGAGTTCTATTGGTTTACTGGCAAAAAAATTACTGTGTTTTTTGTCACACTTTACTGATGCATGAACTAAAGTATCATTCACAACTGGCTGTTATTTCATTTTCGTAAGTAAATGAATTTGTTGAGAATTTAGAAGTTAAAAGAATGAAGTGTGTGGTGTCGTCGTCTTAATTTTTAAACGGCGTTCCTACCTTAAATGGAGTTCTTGTAGCGTTCCGTAACATATTGTCGAACATGAATAAATATTTATATTTCATATTTTTTCGGGAGTCTGCCTCAGCAAACACCGCCCCAGTTGGTTCAGTGACCGCACCAGTGTTCGATATCTCAGTTGAAAATCATTTAATCAGACTAAAATCAGCGCATTAATTCTTTGAACGCCGGGACGTAATGGAACGACGGCTAATATATTATTTCATGATGTTTGAAAAGAGACTGGTTGCTGTTGATTTCATAATATTGAAAGTTTTGAGCTGACAGTGCATAATAATGATGCACAGATTATTTTCCAATGTATCGAAATAAAACTTTTCTACTTAAGTGCAAGTCTTCTTCAATTTTCCAACGACTCAAGTTTATAAACTGAGGAGAAAAATGTCAGAAAATATTCGACTTCCTATATTGGATTAGACAGGCTGATTTAAACCTCCCTAACTACGAAAAATATCCAAGGAGGGGAAGGAGGGAAGCACCGTTATGTATTAGAGTTAAGGGCACCGCACACCTTTTTTGGGCAAAAAACTTGTATAGCAAAACATTTTTATGCTTTAAATTGAAGCTAATTATATTCTGAATATCCACAAGAAATTTTACAGGCGTGCAAGCAATAAAACGCTCACTATGGGGGTGAAGCGGTGATGAAGGGGAGATGTTTTTCTGTAAAAAAAAATGTTTTGAGCGAAAATTTTTTATTCTAAAAAACTACTTTCTTTAACTACTAAATCAAAAAATAAAAATAAAACTTATTTGCTAACAAACAAACCGTTTGTTTGTGAAAATGTCATTTTGTATTTTTGCTACAGTCGAAACTTAAAACTTCCCTCACGCAAAATCTTACTCCTACAATTTTTGATTTAGAGAATCGAAATTATGTTTTTTGAAAGAATAATTATAGGACTACAGCCCCGAGGAAGCAATTTGAGATTTTCGTATTAGGTAAATAACGGCCGGCCATCAGAGGAAAAAGTTGCATTTATGAGCAATTTTTTAAAATGTGTTTTTCTATTTCAAAATATCTTCAGAACCAAAACAAATTTCAAACTTTCCTACCTCAGCGGTGTTGCCCAAGTGTTTGTTTTTCAAATGACGCTTGTTTCATGTCCATAGATTGAGCTTTACAATAGGAGTAGGGTTTGCCGTACACCCCAACTTTCCGTTTTCTTTGCCGTAACTCATTTCCTATGAAGCGAATCGAAAATTTCTTACAGTGCGACCCCTATTTTTTCATTCGTTTTACAAGTCTATCAATGTTATTGAACATTGGTTCACAAAAAAAGTGTATAAGGTATGCGGTCCCCTTAAAAAAACGAGGGATTTATATAGTGCGTGTATTCCTACACTAGGCCTCTGTGCATAGAAATATAAGTTGAGAAATAAGTTTATGAAAGAGGGTAAAATTTAAGGAGAGAAGTCAGAGGTTCTTAAAACCAGGATAGTAGTGAACGAAAAAGAGATGGTCCGTAAATGTTAAGTATTTCCAAGATTGACGGAATAGGGGTTTGTTTGAAGATATAGGAGGTCTCAATGGACGGTTGGTTTGGATTTATTTGATCAATGAAAGAACTTCAATAATATTGCAATACCTCAGTATGGAAAAGAACACTACACATAAGAACTGCCTAAGTTAAAACATTTGGCCAGCTTTTTTACAACATGTTCAGTAGGTTTGGCAAGTCACGATGGAAGGTTATACCGTTACAGTTGAACAGCATTTACAGGTCATCAAATTTTACTATCAAAATCAGGGCTCCGTTCGACAAACGTCCCGTGCTTTGCGTGATTTTTATCCTCATCACAGACGTTTAACCGAGTCCACTATCAACGCTATGGGAAAAAATGTGAGTTAACTGGGTCGATAAATAAGCAGTCCATACCCTTACGAAAGTGAAATGCAAGGTCTGCTGAAAAACAAACTACTGTACGCGAGATTGATGAGAAAACCCGGACTTTTGAAAGTGTACGCAGCGGACATTTGCACGAAATCCTGTTTCATACTTAATTAATGCCATCAAATCCTTGTCACGATACGTCTAAAGATAAGACGTTACGATTAGGTAATTTAAACCAGGGTTGCGGAGTCGGAGTCGGAGTCAAGAGTCGGAGTCGCCGGAGTCGGATGTCCTAGGGTGGAGTCGGAGTCGGAGTCGGAGTCGCTTCTCTGAAGTGTGGTGGAGTCGGAGTCGGAGTCGGAGTCGCTACTCTGAAGTGTGGAGTCGGAGTAGGAGTCGGAGTCGCTTTTCCGAATGTGGTGGAGTCGGAGTCGGAGTCGTTCATTCGGATGTGGTAGAGTCGTGGTTGGAGTCGCTATTTTTTGGTGTCTTTGATTCTAATTTTTGCTAAAAATTATTTATAATTCTTCAAAACCGAAAGTAAACAAAACAGAGTTAGAATACTTTGCTGAAAAATCTAAAAAATACGCAATGTTTTTGTTTATTATTTTGTTCTAAGTTTGAAACAGCGTATTTATACCTATGACCTAATACCGTCATGTTATCTAGTCATTGAGGGTTTGCACAGATATAAATGAGAAACCTACGAGTGCGAAATATAATTTTTGTACTCAGCATTGATGTATATTTTTTAGTTAAAAGCAGGAATTAGTAATTGAAAACATCGTAAACTCATTCTGTATATTTCTGTTTTGTTCATTTCTCCTTCAATTAATACATAGGAACTGGAAAATAGAAGTAAATGTGTTGCAAGTTACTTGTAGAACATTTCACCTGATGCAATACATTGTACTCACATAAGGAGTGGTAACTCTATACGCTCTTAATGATGCATTGATTGATAAAGACTAGTCTTTGCAGAAACTTAAAGTTATGTTGTGATCATAAATATTTCTAGTCTTTAGGTTATGATTCATTGCCAATGAGTAGTCTTTGCCAAAACCTGAAGCTATGGTCTGGTACACAAAGACTTCTAGTTTTCAGGTTATGTTATCAAAATTGATTTGGCTTTCTTGTCTTTAGGTCAAGTTAACATGTATTATTAATAAAAATTTCTGCTCATATCTAAAGTTATTCCTTGAATGTTGGTTGCTTCTTTCAGAGTTATATTGTATTTCACTATATCATCATCATCATATTTGATTTTTATCTTCGTATCACTCACCAGTTCCTAAGTAACCATACGCTGAAAAGGAGAATTTTATAATTATGTTGATACAATTTCAAAAACTGAAATAGTATTCGTTTTGTAGCATAATATAATTAATTACTTCTTGTTAAGGAAGATTAAAATGTTGTAAGGTTATCAATATCGGCATTGAGACACTTGAAAAAAATTTAAATACAATGTAAACGAGCTGCAATGAAAATAATTAAACACACTAGCAAAAACTTCACTTACAGTCACACACATATTCTAACTGAAAGCAATGCACTATCTCAGCTGCAATGATTGTTGCATTTATGCGATAGGACAAATTCTCTTGCTGGAAACATTTCAAATTGCTCCAAAAAACACGAAATGAGAAGAACATGGGCGCTTATTGAAATAACAAAGTGTCAAATACAAAGTAAAAAGTTAGACGAAAATAAGAGATAGTATCATATTACACGCAAAGAAGCTAGCAGTGACTTTTATTCGTAAAAAGAAAACGTTTCGAAAACGTCAGGCCCCTGGGACGAAAGCAGAACAACTTTTGCCTATTCTAGCCGAAATGTAACATAGAGTTGAGCAATAATATAAAACCTTTTCTGCATTGTTACCCTGCACATGCCTTTTAAATTTAAATGCGATAACCTGCATTTTCTTGACAGTAGATTCGGTTTTCAAGCAATGTTTTTTACTGATAAACATAATTGAGCAGATGCCAAGTTTTTCATAATATTTCAATGGTATTTATAGCACTGTGCAAGCAAGCTAATTTCCATTGTAATGACATAGGGGAAATTACGCACGAGTACATATACTTATTCATAAATTGACGGACACCTGGCTTTTTATAATACCGGGTGTGCCATAAAAATGTCCCCGATTTTTAATTAATTATGTCTCAGCTTTAAATTAACATATTTGAATTGCCTTTTTTCACAATGTAGTAAATTTGGTTTTCTTTTCGATTAGTTTAAGTTTTTGAAAATCGGTTGAATAACCACTTTACAATGTTCAATTTACTAAAAGGGGTAGAAAAATCAATTGTTCAATGGAAAATTTTTTAGAACAATATTGATATTCTTCCTTATTTTGTACTTTCCATAAAACTGAACAACAAAAATTTTAAAGAGTAACAAATCATTACCTCAAATAACGTTTAAATAAATAAAGTAATTTAGTATCCATCGACATACCCTCCATTTCTCTCAAGGTAAGTATTACTTCTAGCCACCATTGAACGAAGAGTTTTACCCATTATTCCACCGTTTTCTATCAGTTCTTGAAACACTATTATTGAGAACACTTGAAACTTGAAACCTCTCAGAGGGTTTAAATACTTATCGGTATGTAGGATACATCGTTATGAAATTATTCTTAACTGTAGGTATTGAGGAATGAAGAAGAACAACAGTGTTGTTTTTAAAACTTTCCCTTTGAACAATTTTTCTACCCCTTTCAGTAAATCGGTCATCTTAAAGTGGTTATTCAACTTATTTTCAAAAACTTAAATTATTTGAAAATGAAACAAAATTTACTAAATTGTAAATAAAAGACAATTAAAATATGTTTATTTAAAGCTGAGAAATAATCAATTAAAAAGTCCGCGATATTTTTGTGGCACACCCAGTATAGTGTTGATTGCTCTTATACAATAAACGGTCAAGTGTCTCCTTTAAACAAATAAATAAGTAGGTTTAGCTATTTCGTGAGCGTAATCTCTCCCAGGGTTGCGGAGTCGGAGGAATAAATTTCCGACTCCGACTCCACCTTCCCAGAATTTGGCGACTCCGACTTCAACTACGACTCCACCTTTCCAGAATTTGGCGACTCCGACTCCGACTCCGACTCCACCTTTTCAGAATTTGGCGACTCCGACTCCGACTCCACCTTTCCAAAATTTGGCGACTCCAACACCGACTCCGCCTATTCGCAATTTTGGTACTCCAACTCCACCTATTCATAATTTATAATATGAATATTTTATTTCTTAACTAGAGTACACGGTCCGTCAAAAATGACAGGATTCAATACATTTCTTCAACAAATTTTTGCTCGAGTGGAGTTTCCATGCTTGAACTTATTCCAAAGGTAACTTATTTTTCTTATTAGAGTAATAAACTCTTGGAACACAGTATTTTAGAGCCGCAAGAGAAGTAGTTATAGCCATTCGTGTCGTAACCTAGATACAGAAATTCAACATTACTGAAAGCAACTGCAAGCTTGTGTATGTATATTGTACTATGCAATAGAGTGTATTGTAATACAATACATTGTAATATACAATACCCCGCCGAACTCGGTATCCACGATTAGAACTCTGGTAAATAAGGCTCTGGATCTCTCAATTGTTTCGAAAGTGGCATTATAGCTAGAACACTTTTACGAAAATGAGTGTATTAATTGACCGTGAACTGAAACCAAGACCGCCAGTGCTAATTTTTTCCTATCGTTTCTTAAGGGCGTGACACGAAACGTATAAATAAACCCACGACTGTCATTCTTAGTAGTAGACGGTTGCAGATGTTGAAACCTGTACATATGTTCACTATATTCTTTATGAACGAACGACTTTTAAATTGACAGCAGAGTGTTAATTGAAAAATTACTAGAGTACGTGATTGGTGAAAAATGACGGGATTCGATGGTAACGTTTTAAAAAAATATCAAGATAAAGAAGACAAACAAATGTACCCATCCTAATAGTACCCGCGATTAAAATACAGTATTCTCGTACTAGTGCACTGGTGAAACTTTTATCACAGTTACGGTCATTAAGCATCTTTAAGAATGTCGCAGACGCACACACCAACCAAGCAAGCAACAACACTGTATTATAATTTATATTATTATTCGGCAAGAAGTTTTTAAAAAAATTGCCATACCTTTTTACTGCGATTAGCTGCATTTTCGTGACAATAGATTCGATTTTGACGCAATGTTTTTTATTTATAGACAAAAGTGAGCAGATGCCAGGTTTTCATAATATTTCAATGGTATTCATGATACTGTCCAAGCAAGCAGATTCCCATTGTAATAAAATAGGAGAAATTACGCGCGAGAACATTAATTTATTTACAAATTGACGGACACCTGGGTTTTTATTATACCGGGTGTCCCAAAAAATGTCACCGATTTTTCAATTAATTATATCACCGCTTTGAATTAAAATATTTGAATTGTCTTTTATTCACAATGTAATAAATTTTGTTTCCTTTTCGAATAATTTAAGTTTTTGAAAATCAGTTGAATGAACACTTTACAATGATCAATTTACTGAAAGGGGTAGAAAAACTAATTATTCAAAGGAAAAGTTTTTTAGGCAATATTGATACTCTTCCTTATTTTGTACTTTCCAAAAAAATGAACAAACAAAAATATAAAAAAGTAACAAATCATTACCATAAATAACGTTCAAACAAATAAAGTAATTCAGTATCCTTCGACATACCTTCCATTTCTCTCAAGGCAAGTATTACTTCTGGCTACCATTGAACGAAGAGTTTTAAAGATTATTTCACCGTTTTCTTCCAGTTCTTGAAACACTGTTATTGAAAACACTTGAAACCTCTCAGAGGGTTTAAATACTTGGTGGTATGTAGGATACATCATTATGAAATTATTCTTAACAGTAGGTAATGAGAAATGAAGAAGGACACCTGTGTTGCTTTTAAAACTTTCCCTTTGAACAATTAGTTTTTCTATCCTTTTCAGTAGATCGATCATTGTAAAGTGGTTATTCAACTGATTTTCAAAAACTTAAATTATTTGAAAAGGTAATGAAATTTACTACAGTGTGAAACACAGACAATTTAAATATGTTTATTTATAGCGGAGATATAATCAATTAAAAAGTCGGGGACATTTTTGTGGGGCACCCGGCATAGCGTTGATTGTTCTTATACAATCAGGGCAAGTGTCCCCTTAAACAAATATATAAATTGGTTTTGGTATTTCCTGTGCGTAATTTCTCCCATGTTATTACAATGGAATTTTAGGATTTAAAACTTAAGGCTACTGTTAGAACATTTATTTCAAATACAGAATAAATTTAAGGGAACAATAGCAAGTCGTTTCCCGAGATGCGCAAAAAGGGAAACAGCACCCAAATTAGGCGTATCTTGAGGATTCCAGCAGTACGCACAGCAGCGTCCTCTGTACTATTTTTATTATTAAATTCCTTTAAACGGAGACCGAAGATTTCCTTTCACGAAATGTTAAGTTTAAAAACGAAACTCCTCAAAAATAGAAGACAACCTATATTGACGCTGCCGGTCATCAGCACGGTACTCCGGTAGGAAGTTTTAGTGGCGTTCTGAGTAGATAGAAATAGAGTTTTAAGATGTCTGGTCGCCGACTAGCTGAATATCGTATCTTATTGCAAGATTGCATTTAGCACTAAGATTTTAACAATTAATTGACAATTAATTACCTTGAGTAATAAGTGCCTGTTTACCGGGTCGAGGAGTTAAAGTCGCAGAAAGAGACTGCTTTTTACGCAACAGAAATAAGTTAGAGGTGCCAGACCGACTTTTATTAAACGGGCGACATGCTGCCCAAGCAGAGTAAGCTCAAATATAATTTAACTAGTGAATGCCAGTGCGTCACGAGTAATGTTAATTTAAACGATTTTAGGTTAATGCAGGTCTGGTAGAAGCTCAAACATGCTTAATTATAGAAAGTTAAATTTAAACAAAAAAAACGAAAAGAAAAGGTGTAGCTGCAAAACAAAAAGACGAAGAAAAGAAAGAACTAATTTCAACAGTTTCAAATTCTTGTCTGTGAACTATGACAGGCCATCTGAAGGAAACTTTTTCTTCCATAAAGCCGCCATGAGAAATACGGAAGGTTTCAACAGGAAATTTCATTGAACAAATAAAATTGGCTGTCCGTCTTTGTTGGTCGGTCTGTCTCCTTTTCACGCTCTTAAAGATGCTTAATGACTGTATCTGTGATGCGAGTCTCACCAGTGCACTAGTACTAGAATATTTAAATCGCGGGTACTATTAGGTTGGATATATTTCTTTATGATCCACATGTGGAGAATTCGTACATAGACAATATTAAATCCCATCATTTATCACGGGTCGAGTACACAATTTTCTATACTGAGTGTTTCAGAACACGAGGTACAAAATTGCACACCAAGTAGAAAATGGCTAAATAAACACTTTTAATTCCATTAAATTTTCCCCATAAATCGGGATCGTGAGATATTAGCTGTTTATTGTTTTAAATGATGAAATTTAATGGCACAATTACTCGCAATATTTATTCTGAATTTACTTTACAGAATTTTTCAAAATGTGTTCCACCTACATCAATGCACTTTTCGAATGTTAGCCTTAACGACTGCCGGATATTAGGAAACACGTCTGGCATTTAGGTATCTCGCCAGCAGCCACTGCAATTCTGGTCACAAGATCTTCCTCAGACTCACTGAGTGTAGCATAGACAAGGCTCTTCATGTGTTCTCCAAAAAATGAAATCGAATGGAGTCATGTAAGGAGATCTAGGAGGTCATGCAACTAAAAGATTTCGCTCGATCAACGTAAATTCAAATAAATATTGCGAGTAATTTAGTAATTAAATTTCATCCTTTAAAACAATAAACGGCTAATATCTCAATGTCTCTTTCTTCGGAAAATTTCTTAGAAGAAAAAGTTTTTATTCAGACATCTTCTACTTGGTGGGCAACATTTTGCCTCTTATTCTAAAACACCCTGTAAATTACTGACAAGTGTCTTCTGAGTAGATAAAGTAGTCACTGCCTACGCTGAGAAGCATAGATATGTATCCACAGTTTTTTTATTACTAAGTAAACACTCATTCAGTGAAATTATAATAGTTAATTCAATGACTATGCTTAAAATCCACAAAATGATATACATGTTGATAAAGTAGGCAAGATTTGCACACTGCCTCTTATTCTCTGGGTCTTCACTATGCAGGGTAACAATGCAGAAAAGGTGTCATATTATTGCTCAATTCACTATGTTACATTTCGGCTATAATGGGCAAAAGTTGTTTTGCTTTCGTCGCAGGGGACTGAAGTTTTTGGAACGTTTTGTTTACGAATAAAAGTCACTTTTAGTGTATTTGCGTGTAATATGATACTACCTCTTATTCTCGTTTAACCTATTACTTTATGTTTGACACTTTCTTATTTTAATAAACGCCCATGTTCTTCTAATTTCATGTTTTTGGAGCGATTTGAAACGTCTCCAGTAAGAAAATTAGCACTATCGCATAAATGTAACAACCATTGCAGCTGAGATAGTGCATTGCTTTCAGTTACAATATGTGAGTGACTAAGTGAGGTTTTTGCTGGTGTGTTATTATTTTCATTGCAGCTCGTTTACATTGTATTTTAATTTTTCATGTGTCTCAATGCCGATACTGATTACCTTACAACATTTCCAAATCTTCCATAAGAAGAAGTAATTAATTATGTAATGCTGCAAAACGGATACCATTTCTGCGTTTAAAATTGTAGAAACATAATATAAAATTCTCCATTTCAGCGTATGCTTAAAAACTGGGGAGTGATACCGAAGATAAAAATTCAACATGATAATGATATATCGAAATACAATATAACTCTGAAAGAACCAAACAACATTCAAGAAATAACTTTAGAAATGAGCAGAAATTGTTATTAATAATACATGTTTACTTGACCTAAGGACGAGGAAGGCATATCAATTTTGATAACATAACCTGAGAACTAGAAGTCTTTATGTACCAGACCATAGCTTCAGGTTTTGGCAAAGACTACTCATTGGCAAGGATATGGCGAAAACTAAGGGTTTCATTTAAATAAATCGTCATGAAGAGATCAGGTGAAAATACCAAAACAGGAAGATTAGCCAATGATTTTATTCAGGAAACAAAACACGCTTACATTTAGCGCTGTCTAAAACAATGTTAAAATAGCCAAGTCGAAGGAAGGCGATCTAGGCATTCAACACAAAACACAATTTTCGACGTTAATTAAATACCAAGTTTAGGCAATAGGTTTCGTTTAGTTTCTTTATTTTCATAGTTCGCAGAACATCAACAAGTTTAAATTTTTATGAAGAACACACAAAACCGGTACGTCGGCGGCACACGGCGGGCCCCGTAGCACTTCGTGCCGACTGCGCAGCAAGTTAAAACCTAATAGAAGAGTTATTCAAAGGTAGGTCGCTTGCCAACGGCCTTCAACACTAGTAGCTTGAACACCTGCCAGCCCCTCTCCAGGTCCGTACCAAACGGACAGCCACGGACGGTTAGCGTCTAGCTGAATAGCAGACGCTATGACCCCTCTCGTCCTGCGACGAACGGACGGACAGTGACGACAGTAACGGACGGTCGTCGTCGTCGTCCTCACCGTGGTGTAGTCGATCGGAAAACGGCTTGGCACAATTTCTCAGCCGGTCCAAGGGAGGCACCACTCGCGAACAACTGGGCGATCGCAAGAGTAGCTGGAAAAAATTATGAAGGTTTAGGAAAGCTCGTAATGACGGAAATAATAGTAATGATGAATTTAATTATTGGTCGAATAAAAAATAAGCAAGGTTCGAAGATAAGACATTAGTACCTTTCAAATAGCGGCTGCTGCAACCGTAGACCCAGTTGACCAGCAGTTGACGTATACTATGTGTGCAAAGAGAAAAAAACGATTAAGTATATTGAAAGTGGACGAGCCAGCAGTAAAATGTCAACGAAATAAATGCAATTATGTTCAGTTATCTTTACGTTAATTATACCCACCTAAGGAAATGGTGCCCTCAGTTAGTTAACTTGCAGAACAAAGTGATGGATGACGATGCAATTAGTCAAGAGGTCAAAAAGTCAAGATGTCAAGTAATTCAACGAGATCAAGTGTCCCAAGGTTGAGGACAGTCAAGTCGTCCCCCAGCAAAACCAAGTGCAAACAACACTCTTAAGCAAGCGCGCTGGGAGAACGAAATAGAGAGACAAGCTCAAGTAAAGTAACCTAATTCACAACCAAATACCCCAATTACCAATTCTTAACAAACTTCAATAAATAATGACAATATAAACAAACTCCAGCGACTCCGCAATCAAAGCCACAGCGAAGGAACGTACGTTACGAGGACGAGCAGCCACCAGCGCCACATACGACCGCCCTTACAGGGAGAAGGTCTGACGAAAAAGGTAGTACGAGCAGGAGACCAGAGGCCAGGAAGCGTCTGTTCTCGACGATGGCAAGCGAACCCCTCTTCAACCAGGCAAAACACCTCTGAGGAAACACGCACAGAGACCAAAAAAACAAGAATTCAATTTAAAATGTTAACCTCACGTACACCCTGTAGGGATTTTTTCCCACAAGGAATCATAACATAAAGACTAAAAATATTTATGATCACAACATAACTTTAAGTTTCTGCAAAGACTAGTCATTATCAATCAGTGCATCACTAAGAGCGTACATAGTTACCACTCCTTACGTGAGTACAATGTATTGCATCGGCTGAAATGTTCTACAAGTAACTTGCAACACATTTACTACTATTTGCTACTTCCTGTGTACTAATTGAAGGGGAAATGAACGAAACATAAATATACAGAACAAGTTTTCAATGCTTCAAATTACTAATTCTTGCTTAAATAACTGCCAAATATTCATTATTACTCCAGTACAATTATACTTCTTTCTTGTATTTATCATATATAGGAATGCAAACCCACAACGACTAGACAACAATGACGGTATTAGGTGATAGGTATAAATACGCTGTTTCAAACTTAAAACAAAATAATCAACAAAAACATTGCGTATTTTTAGATTTTCAGCAAAGTATTCTAACTCTGTTTTGTTTACTTTCGGTTTTAAACAATTATATATATTTTTTAGCAAAAATTTGAATCGAAGACAGCAAAAAATAGCGACTCCAACTTCGACTCCACCCCATCCGAATGAACGACTCCGACTCCGACTCCGACTCCACCACACTCGGAAAAGCGACTCCGACTCCGACTCCACCACACTTCAGAAAAGCGACTCCGACTCCGACTCCACCCTAAAACATGCGACTCCGGCGACTCCGACTCCCGACTCCGACTCCGACTCCGCAACCCTGATCTCTCCTATCTCAATACAATTTAGTTTTAGGATTTAAAACTTAAGGGCGACTATTGGAACATTTATTTCAAATACAGAAGAACTTCAAGGAAACGACAGCAAGTCGTTTCCTGAGATGCGCGAAAAGAGTAACCGTACCCAAGTTAGGCGTATCTTTAGGATTCCAACAGTACGCACAGCAGCGTCCTCTGTAAAATTTTTATTATTTAATTCCTTTAAAATGGAGACCGAAAATCTTCTTTAACGTAGGGTTAGTTTTTAAAACGAAACTCGCTAAAAATAGAAGACATCCAATAGACGCGGCCGGTCATCAGCACGGTACTCCGGTGGGAAATTTTAGAGGCGTTCTGAGTAGAGAGATACAGAGTTTTAAGATGTCTGGTCGCCGACTAGCTGTATATCGTATCTTATTGCAAGATTGCATATAGCACTAAGATTTTAACAACTAATTGACAATTAATTACCTTGAATAATAAGTGCCTATTCAAGAGGCTGCAGGAGCCGGGTCGAGGAGTTCAAGTCGCAGAAATAGACTGCTTTTTACGCAAGAGAAATAAGTTAAAGGTACCAGACCCACTTTTATTAAACAAAAAACAAACATCGGCATCTTTGGGATGCTTTATTTCCAATCAAGCCTGATGCATATGATCTTAAGCATTGGTTTTTCAAGTGTCTTATGACTAACCCTATATATAGGACACCATGACGGTTCCCCCGTAAAGCCGGTACCCATTTCCGACACCTGGGTTGAGTGGGGTATTGTGCTTGAGCTTTCCCGCGCCACCCAGGTAGCAAAATTTATTGACCTAATATTGATCCAATATACAGTCTCAATATTGACTGGATATTCAAAATGAACATTGGGGCAATACCTTATTTTGGAAAATTCGGTTGATATTAAAAAAATATATTGGCCCAATAACAATATTATCATCAACCCAATATCAACTAATTATTGTGTCAATATTGACTTCATAATGAAGTGTTCCCTACAATAACTTTGGCTTAGTACTCAATTCCTGAAAAATATGGCCCCGATAATGATAATTTCACTAACCCTATATTAGCTAATTATTCTGTCACTATGGACTTGATACTGACTTGTTCCTTAGAAAAATATTGGCCTATAAGGCCTAGAGTTGTTGCTGCTTTAGCAGTTAAGATCCGCTCACGACGAGAGAAGCAGCTACCGTTGTTAAGTACTCGTATTTCTCCTAGAATTAGTACGGGTGTTTTAAGTCGAGAATTATTCACGTTTCTCCTGGATAATTTTACATTCAATCGTATTAGTATTACTGAACACAAATGGACTAAAACTGAGTTTGAGGGGTAACTAAGGAAGGGGACTACAGGCCCAATACTTATTTTCTGACATCAAGTGGATATTGGTAGAATATAGTGTCCCAATAATAATTTATTTTTAACCCAGTATCAGCTAATTACTGTGTCACTATTGACTTGATATTGAGGTGTTTCCTTAAACAAATTACTCCGTATTATTGGCGTACAATATCAACCCAATATTTGGGCAATAATAATTTATGTGCTAACAAATTTTATCAAATTGCGAGATTTTTAATTATTATAAGATAGTTTCCACTCATATGAATATCGTATATATATATATACACTGTTAGTTCAATATTAGAAATAAAACTATTTAATACATTGTCCCATTAACAAGTTGATATCATAAATAAATACACCTTATTTCGATATTGCCTTGTTATTAGCCTATCATTGTAATCCAAAATTCCAATATCAGGTCAATAAATAATTATCAACCCAATATTGGCCTAATAATTTCTTGCTACCTGGGGCGCAGCGCCGGGATACGAACCCTCGTCTCCAACATACAAGGCTGATCCCTTAACCACTGTGCCACGGAGAGGTTAAAAGGACGACATGCTGCCCAAGCATAGCAAGCTCAAAGATAATTTAATGAGTGAACGCCAAAGCGTCACAAGTAATGTTAATTAAAGCTATTTAAGGTTAATGCAGGTCTGCTAGAAGCGCAAACATGCTTAATTATAGAAAGTTAAATTTAAACACAAAAAACGAAAAGAAAAGATTCTGCTGAAAAACAAAAAACAAAGAACAAAAAGATCTAATTTCAACAGTTTCAAATTCTTGTCTGTGAACTAAGAGAGGCCAACTAAAGAAAACTTT
Organism: Morinoia aosen; assembly: GCA_030386875.1. Taxonomy (NCBI): domain Eukaryota; kingdom Metazoa; phylum Arthropoda; class Malacostraca; order Amphipoda; family Talitridae; genus Morinoia; species Morinoia aosen. Next base: position 37,668,988 of record CM059561.1, on the reverse strand, counting down.
TTCTTCCACAAAGCCGCCATCAGATATGCGGAAGATATTCAACAGGAAATTTCATTGAACAAATAAAATTGACTGTCCGTCTTTGTTGGTTGGTCTGTCTCCCTTTCACGCTCTCAAAGACACTTAATGCTTGTCTCTGTGATGCGAGTTCCACCAGTGCACAAGTACTAGAATATTTTAATCGCGGGTACCATTAGGATGAAAATATTTCTTTATGATCCACATCTGGAAGATTGCTATACAGACAATATCGAATCCCGTCATTTATGACGAGTCGTGTACACAATTATGTGTACTGAGTGTTTCAGAACACGAGGTATAAAACTGCACATCAAGTAGCAAATGGCAAATTAAACACTTTTTGCCCTACGAAATTTTCCCCCAAAAAATCGGGGTTGGGAGGTATTAGCTGTTCATTGTTGTTAAGGATAAAATTTAATGGCACAATTACCCGCGATATTTATTCTGAATTTACTTTACTAAAATTGTTCAAAATGTGTTCCACCTACATCTATGCACTTTTCGAATATTAGCCTTAGCGGCTGCCGGATATTACGAAACACGTCTGGCATTAAGGTATCTCACCTGCAGCCACTTTAATTCTGGCCAAAAGATCTTCCTCAGACTCAATGAGTGTAGCATAGACAAGGCTCTTCACGTGTTCCCAAAAATTGAAATCGACTGGAGTCATGTCAGGAGATCTAGGAGGTCATGCAACTAGAACATTTCGCCCGATCAACGTAAATTCAAAATAAATATTGCGAGTAATTTAGTCATTAAATTTCATCCTTTAAAACAATAAACGGCTAATATCTCAATGTCTCTTTCTTCGGAAAATTTCATAGAAGGAAAAATTTTTATTTGGATATCTTCTACTTGGTGTGCAATTTTTTGCCTCTTATTCTGAATCCGAAACACCCTGTATATTACTGACAAGTGTTTTCTGAGTAGGTTATGTAGGCACTGTCTACACTGAGAAGCATAGATATGTATCAACAGTTTTTTAAACCTAAGTATGCACTAATTCAGTGAAATTATAATAGTTAATTCAATGACTATGCTTCAAATCCCCAAAATTATGATATACGTGCAGATAAGGTAGGCCAGATTTGCACACTGCCTTTTCTTCTCTGTATCTACACTATGCAGGGTAACAATGCAGAAAAAGTGTCATATTATTGCTCAACACTATGTTACATTTCGGCTATAATAGGCAAAAGTTGTTCTGCTTTCATCGCAGGGGCCTGACGTTTTCGGAACGTTTTTTTTACGAATAAAAGTCACTTCAAGCTTCTTTGCGAGTAAGATGATACTATCTCCTATTTTCGTCTAACTTTTTACTTTGTAAACGCCCACCTTCTTCTCATTTCATGTTTTTTGGAGCAATTTGAAACGTTTCCAGCAAGAGAATTTGTACTATCGCATAAATACAACAACTATTGCAGTTGAGATAGTGCATTGTTTTCAGTTACAATATGTGTCTGACTGTAAGTGAAGTTTTTGCTGGTGTGTGTAATTATTTTCGTTGCAGCTCGTTTACATTGTATTTTAATTTTTCTCAAGTGTCTCAATGCCGATATTGATACCCTTACAACATTTCCAAATCTTCCTTAACAAGAAGTAATTAATTATATAATGCTACAAAACGAATACTTTTTCAGTTTTTAAAATTGTCTCAACATAATTCTAAAATTCTCCATTTCAGCGTATGCTTACTTAGAAACTGGGGAGTGATACGAAGATAAAAATAAAACATGATAATGATATAGTGAATATGACTCTGATAGAACTTCTGACTCTGACTCTCTGACTCCTCTGACTCAATATGACTCTGAAAGAACCAAAAAACATTCAAGGAATAACTTTAGATATGAGCAGAAATTTTTATAATTAATACATGTTCACTTGACCTGAAGACAAGGAAGCCATATCAATTTTGATAACATAACCTGAAAACTAGAAGTCTTTGTGTACCAGACCATAGCTTCAGGTTTTGGTAAAGACTACTCATTGGCAATGAATCATAACCTAAAGACTAGAAATATTCATGATCACAACATAACTTTAAGTTTCTGCAAAGACTAGTCATTATCAATCAATGCATCATTAAGAGCGTACAGAGTTACCACTCCTTACGTGAGTACAATGTATTGCACCCGCTGAAATGTTCTACAAGTAACTTGCAACACATTTACTACTATTTTCCAGTTCTTATGTATTAATTGAAGGAGAAATGAACAAAACAGAAATATACAGCATGAGCGAGGTACACATTGTGAGCGGACACAGTAAACATGAGCGAGGAACACATTGTGAGAGGATCTACTAAACATGAGCGAGGTACACATTGTGAGAGGACCCAGTAAACATGAACGAGGTACACATTGTGAGAAGACCCAGTAAACATGAACGAGGTACACATTGTGAGAAGACCCAGTAAACATGAACGAGGTACACATTGTGAGAGGACCCAGTAAACATGAGCGAGGAACACATTGTAAGAGGATCTACTAAACATGAGCAATAACGCAGTTCAGAGGAGGCGGAACTGCGCTCTGTCTCGCCTCTACAGGACCGGCGGCCAGAACGCAGCAGCAGGCGGTCAAGGCTCAAGCGATCGGACCTCTGTTCCTTGCGAGGGAGCGTCTCCCGCTTGCATACTTTACCACAGGGAAATGACATTTCCGCAGGCAACGTGCGCTAGAATATAACGTTTCTGGGTTTAAGTTGTATCTTCAGACACTTGGATGCATAAAAACGTGTCATGAAAAGCTACAAAAAGCTTCATCCACTGCACGGACAAATATAACTAACGGCAAAAATAATGTATTCATACATCATGCCCATGAAACGATGACTAATAAACGCAAAATCAACCTAGAAGTGTGATTTTCTTAAAAAAAATCAGCTTATTTCATTTACTCAGTCACAGTCATTGATAGCTTTGTAGGATTGCCAGATTATGAGAGGACAGTTTGACCAATTTTCACTTGGAACATAAAATTAAATTCGTCAAGTTTGCGTGAAGACATGGCAAAATTTCATTCAATCAAAAACAAATGGGAAAATTTTGAGTTACACGTGTAACCTAATGTCCATTGAAACCAAAACAGCATCGGAAATTCTGGGCAGAAACAAAATATTAGATTAGATATTAGTTTAAGCCTCCCTAACCGTAACAAAGGCGTTCCAAAGAGAGGAAGGAAGAAGGTTCCATTTAGTATGGAGATAAAAGAACACAGAATCTATGTACAAGGTACATGGAAACAGTAAATTAAGAAGGAAGGTTAGGAAACCATATAAAAGTTAAAAAAAAAGAAATAGTATGGATGTAGAAAAATTAGGGCAGCAGTGAACTGAGAAAAAGATGGTTCTAATAATAATAGCAAACATTTTATTTCAGCAGAAAGAAGGCCTACCTAACTTTCAGCTCGAGCCCTCACACATTCTTCCCAGGGAGTGTCAATTCCCACCGATACAACAGCTGTCTCCCCCTGAGGAGTGGGCAGAAAAAAAAAGAGCCATCAGGCAACACCGGCCCAGGCTCCAGTCCGGCCAGTTCTGCTGCGGCGCGCCACCGGAACCGGAAAAGGCGAGGCAAGGAACTGCTGCTCCTCAGCTTCTATGCTCGCATGCTCGAACTGAGCGGTAACTCCAACTGTGCTCGCTCAATATAAAAGACGAAATCACCATAAATTCCATTATCAAGTATTACAAAATATACGGAACTTAGGTTACTAACTTCATTTTTCTAACATTTGGAACGCAGATGTAGAACGACCTTATATTATCAACTTTATTTTTTTACCTCTAGGAACGCAGTATAGCATGCCTCAAATATTATTCAAGAGGTTTCAGTAGAGAAAAAAATTTTCTTTTTATCAAAAAGCACAAAAATCAACGTCTGTTTAGCTAGTAAAATACCTAATAGAATTCCCTGTTAACAAAATCTCACTAGAACATGGGGCAAAAAACTGCGTTTGACGGTGTAACACTTTCGCCAACCACAAGTAAACTATATGAGCTATATATTCACACAACTCTCTAAACCAATACACACAAGTTAATCGAGCGTGAAAATGACGGAATAGTTTATGGATCACATACGATTTTGTAGGCTACGAAACGGTGCATGCTATAGCGGTCTCACCTACATGCATTGGGGCTGCTCAGATCCTCCAGGACGTCACTGTGCATACCTGCAACAGAGAAACAAAAATTAAATTAGTTGGTTTTCGGCGGTTGAGAAAAAGCAGCCCGAGACTGTAAACCATTTGAACAATTTGCTTACCACAAACGATACATCGGTATACGATTACTTAAGACTACTACATTGGACAGATTTTGAGCATAGCTACCTGTGGGCTGAGTCAGTTCAGCGACTTCTAGGGCATCCCATCATAAACGCTATTTCAACACTTTGACTGCGGCAGGTACAACTGAAGTTTAACATTCAACTCAAATTTAAAGTCAATTGCAGAGAGTAATTTTAAAGTAGCAAATATTAACGATCGTGCCTTTATTTAGTTTACATTAAGTGTTTATAGGAATTGAGCTTGTGACTACTGGTCAGTTAGCAGCATTATGAAAATCCCCTCCGTGTACTACCGGTGGCTCACGTCGTAGTCGAAGTGTTTGGGTGTACAATTAGCTTAATAAAATTCCAGTGACCTAGTTTCATATGAGACCAGGGGCTCCAAGTCCTTTTTTTTATTATTTTTTAATTTTTTCATTAATTTTCACCCGCACTCCTAAAGAAATTCCATTCGAACCTCGCACCCTCTGAAATAAAAATGCCAATATGTAGGCAAAATCCTATTATTCACCTGGATTTCTCCCGCATCCCCGGGAAACACACGAGGTTAGGGACCCCCGCACTAGACTGATCAACAAATCATGAAAAAAATGTGCACCGGGTATAAAATCACGCTTAATTTCATTTCATATTTTTCAGGCAAAAATTAATTTCTTATTTCCAATGTACTCATTGTAAGATTCATGATTCGATTATGAGAAAATCGGTTCGAAACGTTTCAAAAACCGAAGTTATACTTAAAACAGTTTTTTATGAAATACCACGAAGAAAACGATTACAGGAGTAACTTAAGATTTTTGTAAGTTGAAACGTGAGACCTAAAGAAGTGCACGAGATCCAGTTAACATAGAGCGATAGTGTAACATGACGAGATGAGATGAAATCTAAGAAACATAGAAATATTTTTCTCTTAAAAATACACGAGACGAACTTTAAGGGTGAAGAACACATCTTCGAATTTTCGAAAGTGATACATCGATTTGACGTAATTGCGCATTTATGATACTAGCGCGCCAAATTTCGACCACTCGCGCGAACACAAACTTGAACTCACTCTTTCTCCCTAAAAATAGGGTAAAGAAGACCGGTAGGCGGCAGCAGAGGGACTTCAAAACGCCGTTAGGTACAGAATTTCTGGAGATTTCTTGAGTTCACCTCGTGCGACTTTACACTTAAGTTGACCGACTCGTAACTTTCGAATGGATGCACCCATCGACTTCAAACTACTCTCAAATGAAAGAGTGTAACATTTCCATTAGTACGGTGTCCTACACACAACCACGGCCTCAACGGTTTTCGGAAAAATAGAGAAATTCTGCGTTGAGCCTATCCGACTCGCGCGCCCTCAAAAAACTTAAGTTGACCGACTCGTAACTTTCGAACAGATGCACCCATCGACTTCAAATTACTCTCAAATGAAAGAGTGAAACATTTCCATTAGTACGGTGTCCTACACACGACCACGGCCTGAACGGTTTTCGGGAAAATAGAGAAATTCTGCGTTGAGCCTATCCGACTCGCGAGCCCTCAAAAAACTTAAGTTGACCGACTCGTAACTTTCGAACGGATGCACCCATCGACTTCAAATTACTCTCAAACGGGCTAATATTAGTATCTGTAAGTTTCATTTTTTCTGTACTTGCAGTCATGTTCATTTCTGAATAAGTTTGATGCCTAATACTGTCAACTTGACTCTGTCATTGGGGAAAGATATTGTGAAAATTACAACATAATTAGGATGAATTCAACATGCACATGATCGTTTGAAGGTCTGGACACTTTACACATAAACTGGATACATCCTTTACATTTATTTTAGCTCCTACCTCACCTTCTCTGCTTTCTCGAGATAGCGTGCAGCGAAGACGACGACCACGACCCATTTTTTCTTTTGTAGGTGAATCCTACATGCCAAGGCTTGAGTAGCTCCTTTGGTCTCATTTAGTGCTCCCGTCTTCGAGGCTTTGTGGTGTTTATGCCTTTCATTACAACCCCACTCTAATGGAAAACTGCCCAAATCAGTCTGCCGCTATAGTGAGGCTATAATTTGGGCTATAGAGAAGCCTTTATTCGAAGAATTTAAAACATTTCATCTTATCTAAAAATTTCAAACATTAGGTATATTCTTAGAATTTAAAACATAAGGAATTATCTCAGAAGTTACACCATTTCTAAATATTTAAAAAATATTTAAGTATTTAAAATTTTTTAAACATTTGCAAAATTATTCTACAGAAGTGTTTTATGGGCGTATCTGAGCCGGAGTCTTCAAAACCTACAACATGTAACCAATTTCAATCGGTGAGGTATGAACGTCAAAGAAACAAATCAGTCTTGATATTATTCCTTTCTTAAATATTATTCCTGTCCCTACTTTACAATTGAAACTGCAACAAAGGAACGCTTTTTATGATTTGCAGCTTATTATTCCCCTATCTTACACGGGAAGTGTGACACAAAAGATATTTTGTTTATGAACGCATTACCAAATGTTTGCTATCGGTACTAAATTTTCTTACAGTTGAAAACGAACGTTCTACATGAGCCATTTGATCAAGAGCCAAGCTAAATCTCTTCGATCTTGAAAAAAATTGTTTCAATAAGAAATTCTTTCTCCGTAGATTTATTTAATGCGTCTTCTTCTAAGTTTTCATCTTCATATTTCACTTCGTAATTGGCCTCTGATTCCTTTTGAGACTTAGGCGATGATTCATCTTTTTCCAATGATTCATCCTTTTCTCCATTTTTCGCGTCGTTTGCAAATCCTTTGGTGCGCGTTATCAGCGTTGTCTGGGCAAAAACGGTCATCAATTTAAATATTTGCGAACATGATTCTTCAATCACATTTGTCTTCTGTATTCGAAGTCCATTCATTTCACTCTATGTATGTAAATAAAGTTTTCTCATCATTTGAAGTGTACGTACATTTTATTGAGACATTTTGTATGTATACGAACCCATACTGACTACAGATATCAATGATAGTATTAGGTAATAAGTATAGACACTGACACAACTGAACTGACACAAAAAAATAAAGGTAAAAATGAGAATACAAATGAAATCAACATTCAATGGTCGAATATCTTATTAAGAGAAAAATTAGAAAGAGCAAATGTTGAGGCAGCAAATGAGAGGTGAGTAGCTAAGACCACTGACGATGTTAGCCGAGCGACAGCAACATGAAAGATTAAAAGTAGGTATCTGAAAAGTGGATACAATGAATTCAGCACATGTGAGTCGGATTTCTGTATTATCTTTTGTCTCAAATACTTTTCGCTCAGCACAAAGAAGAAACCATCGCTTCACCAATTCACTTTAGAGAATGGGAACAAATTAGAACTCACCTTAGCGCACTTCGCCGTAGATGCTGAAGCGTTTTCAGCGTGAAAGTATTCATTGAGACGAACACCTCCGGTGGGAGGTCCTTTGCTTGTGTCGCCTTTCAACTTGAAAGTAAAAGAAAAGCGAACATAAGTGAGTATCAGGCCACGTAATTATCGCTTCTTGAGATTACTATGTGTGTAAAAACTGACATTTAATTTGCAGAAGTCATTAGTTACTTCCTTCAGTCGTATGTATTTCGATATTAGGTTATCTTGTTCCAAAACGCTTCTACCAATAGAAAATATTATCGTTCAAATCTTGCGCTTAGAGTGTTCATTTTTCATTATAATTAATCTACCTATACCATCATAAGAGCCGCGTCCGTCCGTCGGTCGGTCGGTCGGTCGGACGCGTCGGACATTTTTAGAAGATAAAATTGAACCAGTAGATAAGGTAAAAAATCTTGGTGTTTGGTTTGACAAAAATATGACTTTCAATTCACACGTAGAAACAAAGTGCAACAAAATTAACGGAACCTTGATGTTCTTTCATCGCATTAAGAACACACTTGACGAAAAATCTGTTATTTGTGATTCAGTTTTTAGTTTTATCGCGTCTGGACTACTGCAGTCTAGTCTGGGGAGATTTACCTCAATACCGATGAGAAGAGTTACAAAAATGTGTAAACTTTGCAGCCAAAGTGGTATGTAAAGGAAATTTCAATGAATACGATTATGCCACCCCTCTTTTAAGAAAACTCGACTGGATCCGAATACCGAACAGATTAATGATCCAAAAAGCTCGACAAGTGTTCTCCTCTCTGTACCTCTCTCAGAGTAATGCAGATGTGGTAAAATTGTTTCCATCTATTATCCCAACCAAAAAAACAAATCGGAGGAATTATGTTTTGGTCAGTTTCCGTTCATCTAAGGCGGGACAAAAAGCTCTCTCAGCTTCTGGAGCTTTTTGTGGAACAAGCTCCCCAGCAAATCAAAAACTCTAAAACTGTAAAACAATTTAGAGTAAATGTGTCACGTCATTTCGCATCTCTGTCATAGGACCTGCAGCATTTTGGTGTGAATTTCCCATTTACCTGCAATTTTAATTTTCATGACATTTGCGTTAGAAATTTAGAAATTTTTTCAATTAACTATTGCTCAGCCATTCTATAATATTCATCTTACTCATTTCTGTCGACTATAATGAGCACCTCCGCATTCAGTTCAATGCAGCGGAATGAAGGTCGTTTTTCCATAATTAGGAGGATTTCCTCATCTTTATTTTATATTTTTCTCCTTTTTGTATTCATATTTAACATACGTATGACAAACAGACTCTGAAATACGTTTTGTGTGGACAAAAATATACAGGTTTATAGATGTGAGGGTTGTGCTATGTTTTTAATGAATTAAATTATGGCCAACGTTGTCTCACTATTTAAAAATCATTCTCGAAAATGTTTCAATCGATTTCTGCTGATCTATGGGAAGGGGTAATCAAGCATTTGTTTCAGCGCACACTAGCACTGAACTTTCAAATCAAAAAACTCTAAAGTTCCGTAATTGAAATTATCACTGTTAAGTATTCTTTAATCTACGTATACGTGCCAAACTTTGTAAATATTCGCCACTCAGATGTGATATCTGGCCACAATGTTACTCCATTTTATCCCATGTACACGTGTCCGTATAATGCTGAAGAGAATACCGATAAGATGTGAACCCCGAGATGTTTTCTTTGCTGTTGTGTTGTTCCTTGACTCTAACCTGAGTTTTCTTGGAAATTTCTATGAGGAAATTAAAAAGCATTTCATTTATCCGTTTTTCGAAGTCTATTACCATATTTCTTATTTTTCCTCAGGTTATTTCCTACGGTTACACAAAGCTTGACTGTCAATTTACATGTAGCAAGAGCAAGATTGTTTTTTATGTTTATTAATATTTTTATTTTTCTTGTTTTCATTTCCAATACTTGTATATATATATATGTGAATATATGTGTGTAGGTGTGTGCATGTGTTTGCATGTGTGCGCACGCAAATATGAATGTCTATGTATCTGTGTGCACATATGCACGTTCGCTGATTTATATATATACACATATGCATATATATGTTTCTATTTCTATTTTTTGCGTAACAGCAAAACCTCAAGACACATTACATTTTACCTAAAGCTCTTCGATCAGTTAACACTGAACCAAATTTCAGAAATAAATAAATTGCTTGCGCTTGCTTGAGGATTCATAAATAGATCTATCACGACCCCGAAGGGCATTTCTGTGAATAGAAGAAATTAGGAGTATCAACACACAGATGAAATAAAGCGCTCGTAAAAAAATTATCCCTATGTCCGTATGCTGAACAAGCCAAGAGTTTCATTTTTGCGTGTAAGTCTGTTTACGCGTTTCTGAATAGAACAAATGAAGAATATGGGCAGACAAATTAAATAGCGCTCGTGAAAAATGGTGAAAAATTATCAGCTCTCTGTGCGTATGCTGAACAAGCCATGATTTTCATTTTGTGTGCAAGTTTGTTTACGCGTCTCTTTTCTAGATGTGCGTGTTGTGTTGCGTGATGTTCTTTATAAATTTCTTTGTGACTGACTTTTTCTCAATACTTGATAGTCATTTACAACGGTGTGTTTCGAGCAGCTTCGGTATAGCGTTTTTTGTCTTTTCTTACTTATGGTTCAAAAAATCATTTACGAATTCCGAAGAATTCTCTAGTAGTATTTCAAAATATATATAAGTTGTCAGCCATCTCTTGGGACATAAAATATCCGTTAAATGATATTTTTGAATTAAATAGCCCATGGCAGGGTTAATCTATTTTGCAAGCCACGTCTGGCGTGTTTATTAATTAGTACGCCTAGTAAGGTTTACTTATTTGTGCGCCTCGCATAGTTTGTCTATTAGTACACCTCGTATGGTTTGTCTATTACAAGACTACGTATAGTCTGTCTATTAGTACTCCTCGTATAGTACGTTTGACTAATGACGTCGTGTATTAAAAAATTTTTAAAATACAATATGTTTGTCATGTATCTCCTGTGCCAACCTTTTTGGAAATATACGGTTTTTATTTTCTTTTTTCTTTTCTTGTTACCCTGCATAGTGGAGATGCAAGTAAGAAAGGCAGTGTGCAAATTTTGCCTACCTCATCTCCATGTATATCATAATTTTTGCGATTTGGACCATAGTAATTGAATCAACTATTGTAATTTCGTTGAATTGGTGCATACTTATTTGATTCTTATCTATGCTTCGCAGGGTAGGCGCTGCCTACTTTGCCTACTCAGAAGACACCTGAGTAATCCCGTCATAAATGAAGGGATTCGCTATTGTCAATATAGAAATCTTCCAGATGTGGATGCCAAACAAATATATCCATCCTAATAGTACCCGCGATTAAAACATTCATGTGCTTGTGCACTGGTCAAACTCGTATCACAGGTACGGTCATTAAGTATCCTATCAAGAGCGTGAAATGGAGACAGACCAACCAAAAAAGACAGACCAACCAATTTAATTTCTTCAATACTGAATTGAATATTGTAATAACGAAAGAGAAATTATGCACAGGAACTTTATATTTTACTGTATAAGAGTAATCTACACTATAAAGGGTGTTTTTTTGTACGGACAAATTTCAACCATAAGCATATAAAGTAAAAAAAATCGATTTTTGCGAAGGATTAAATGACAAAAACTTCTATGCTTTCGAGTTACAGGGACTTAAAAAAACTTTAAAACTCAAAGTAGGATACCACTAGGGTTTGCATCCAGGGATCCCGAGATCCGGGATGATTTTTGGCTGAAATTTCCCTGTCCGGGAATTCCTATTTTCCCGGGAAATTCCCGGGATTCTACATAACATATATATTTAAAGATATTAGTAAGAAAATAATTTAAAAGCTTGCTGCTTAATATGATTAATCGCTTAGAGAACTAAAGATAGGACTTTCCCCTATTTACCCCTATACCCAACAGAGAAAATCGCCACCAGTGCCGCCGGGACTCGAACCCGGGTTTGCCCGCACGGAGGCGGGTCCGAAAGCCACACTGCTATCGCGGTCCGAAAGCCCACGAGAAGCATTAAAATAGCATAAATGTAATCGGAGTCGCACTCGCTCAAACTAATTTAAGTTTATAAATTTACCTGAACTATTCTGGCCACTTGGAAGTTGAACGCTGGACTTGACAATTCGAGTCTTCTGAAACGACTTCTTGATTTTTCATGTCTATGAGTTCCTAACTTTATAGACAGAATTCTATAAAGTTTTTGTTTGCTGTTCATCCTCTTCGTCGGAAACGATTTCATGAGCTCGATAACACTCTCCATTTTTAGGAAAGAAATAATTCACAAAATGTCAAGAAACACTTTTCTATTTACTGAATACCCACAAGTTTTGATCTTTGATGAGTCAAATTTTAGATGATGATCTGCTGTGACTAATGGAAAGGACAACCTGACACCAAAACGCTAGTCATAAAACTAACGCAGTATGCATGGAGCAACAAGACATCCTAATCCAAAGCGCAAATGCAGGAGGGATCTCAAAACAAACCGAGCGCTGGCCTCTGAGTCTCAAAAACATTTCGGGGCTTGGTCAGCAGACATTTGTAGTGTCAGCAAAATAATCCCGGAGTCTAGCTGTCCACTCAAAAACATTTGTTTTGAGTCAGATTAAGAGTCTCACTTTAAATATGAAGTATAGAACAGAATTGTTTCTTTCCAATATAAAATGTACAGTTTCATATGCGAAAACTGAAATCTGTAACCCATCCGTTGTTTCTTTAAAGTTAAAAACTTCAACGAAACTTACCCATAGCAATGAAAACGTTAAACTGAAAAATCTGTATCTCCAAAATGCTGATACGATGGATCTATACATTGGGCTGTGAGAAAGATTGAATAGTACATTAAGGTGCTTAGAGTAGAATTTGAAATAAATTCATTCAAAACATCAAAATTAATTCGGCAGTTTTATAGATACGGCGAGAGAGCCTGTAAAAATTTGCGGTTCATAAAAATTTGCGGTTCAAAGCATGGTTCTCCCTCCTAAGAATGTATTCTTGAAACGTTCAGAACTTATTTATTTCTTTCATCCATCAACTTAACTCTTTAAAAAACAATACAATGGCCAAATTTTTTTACGTAAAGCTATTAATTTGTAATAACAAATGCAATAAACCCGTCAATATTGAACTAGACGCATCGTAAACGGCTGTTGAAGTGAAATAAATGTTGGAAAAAGTACCCCAAAAATACCTGAGCATACATCCTCAAATAAGGCGTGGAGGTGGCGAAACAGATACGTTAAGAATGACGTAAATAAAAAAAAACGTATTAGCCTGTACGGAAAACGAAACACAAAAATCGTAGCGGATGTAAATGCATAAACGCCTAAATCACCTGATTCAAAGACATATGAAAAAAACAGGCATTTAATAATGATTTGTTATGCACTGCCATAAATTAGTTTATCATAAATATTTTCTCGTAATAGTCATTCAATCTAATTTTGGAAAATATAAAAACTGTCGTGATCTACCACGACGTACCGATCTTTCGAAAGGAGGGACGCCTCAATAATTCGAAATGATACGAATCAGCCTGAGGAATGCGGAGGTCGCTGGCGGATTACTCATTTGACCACTTCGCATCGACCTCAAGAACAACATTAACTGTCAAAACTGCAAGCTCAGCACTCCGGAGTCCGGGTAGCAACTGCGGCTCGCCTGACGACAGCATGGCAAGAGCCCCCAACGGAAACTGTAGCTGCGTATCATGACCGTTAGATGACTCAATCAGCGGCGGCAATTTTGACGGATATTATCCCTATTTAAGGGAAGACCGAGAGTTAGGACTTAGGAGGGATCAGATCGTCATCATAGAACACCGAGCTGCCACAGAAAGAAGCTGCTGTCCATGAGTCAACCAGCCTTCGGGCTTGGTTCGTCTTTGCTTTATAATGTAAACCAGTGTAAATTACGTATATCTCTTTAACGTAAATCTAAGCAGTCACGGAGCACTCGTTAGTCATCATCCAGGAGTCAACAACAACTAAGATGAGTTCTATTCTGTGCATATTCCCATTTAGCATGTTCGTACTGATCCTTCCTGTACATAGGTTTATATAGGAATATTACTTCCATTGTAAAATTAGGTGCGTTAAATTCTTTCCATTAAATGTGTCATTTTTCATATGTCGAGATTAGGGAATAAATGATCGATGTCAACGCCTTATAAATTTCCCGTTATATAGGAGAAAAGTTGTCGAAGCTGTTGGATATATATTTCATCACGCTACCATTTAATTTGATTTGCAAATTATATGCTCATTAATTATAATACAGACACTGAAACGTCTTTGCAATCTAAAATAAAATAAAATAATTGTGATCTTAATCATGCCTATCAAAAGAGAGCAAAATGACTGAAACGACGATGGAAAAATAAAGAGAACCACAAAAAAATAGCTCCATAACAAAATGGTGGCAGCGTTGGGATATTTTTGTAAAAGTATAAATTTCCCTTGCTCACTCCCTCCGAAATAAATAATTAAAGCTCGAGCCTTACCACAATAAAATTGAATATTTAAATCTCTAACAGATTCGATAACGCATCTCAAACTGAACCCGTTACATAACTCAAAGTTTAGGATGTACGTTAGGATATTTGTGTAATCTAATATATCATGTATTTGTATGCTAAAATTCTAATTCATTACTGTGAACCTTTTATTTACAATGCATTTAAATTTTCCCATTTACCGTTAACCTTCCTGTTTTGATAGCCCAACTTAAATTTATTTCATGTATCAACCATTAGTAGATGTGTATTGATCATTACGAGTGAATTCTTTTAATATGTTAAACCGTTGGATTTGGTTGGATCTGATAATCTAAATGTATTTTTTGATCTGAAAACATTCAATTGCTAAATGCCAATTTGACATCACAAATCATTCAAATAATTATAACGTGGAATAACTGCACTTCAACGATTTGATTATGTGAGATTTAGGATATGACGTGGTAACATTTTACCATTCTACTGTGCAACCAACCCTAGACCATTTTGTTTTCAGAGTGCCCAGACAACAACGATTGCAGTAGACTCCTTAAATTTCACAATTTATGTTGAATATTTAACTGGTGACATCTAAATTTGAATTCGAATTTCTATATTCCAAATGACACCTTTAAAAATTCCAAGAATAAATTGAACCTTTCTTTAATTTAAGTTAAATGATTACATTCAATAAAATATCTAATTGAAATTCAATCATATTTAAAACGCTAAACGAAATTCATTTTAGAGGTAAAATTTCATTCAATCAGAATAATATTAGTGCGATTGAGATTATACTTCACGGTGCAAAAATTACATATATATCAAACATGCTCATGCAAAGAATGTTTCATAGTATTGCATTTTGATGTGTGTCTAATTACAATAACAATGCATTATTTTACCATGAATTCACCATGTTATAGTGAACGTTTCTGCGTGAATGAATGACTGTTCAGATGTAATGAAAAGAAAGGTTCAAGACTTGAGCTAGGTCTCTGGCCGTGTGCAATGAACCCGAGCCCGGATGCATTAAGCTTACTATTTTGAAAACAACCTCGGCCTGGCTTGCTACCTTCAGTGACTCAACGCCCTCGTTGTCTTGCAACTCAGTATCACTCTACATTACTGCATTTCAAAGATTAATGACTTCCTCTGGGGCACTCTGTTTTGCACAGCAGCCGCCTTGCTGTGGTATTAAGAAACTGATGTGTAGAATTTCAACTAAGGATATTATGCTTAATGCTTTAGATTTGTTGTAATATTTAAAGATATGTTAGATAGTAACGTGAATGTATAAGTAATTTCATTAAAAATTTGAATTTACATGTTACATATAAAATTTTATTTTCGCGATTTAAATAATTATACTTCATGCCCATCAAAATATTCCTTCATGAAAAGAACGTCTTGATACATTAAATAATCTCAACATTAGGATAATGGAATTTGTGAAATGTAAAATCGATCATTATAGACATACGCTTGATATTAATTTAATCGCAGGAGTACATTGTCATATAGCGTACTTAACGTGAATGTATTACTAGATAAATTCTATTTCTCTTGCTGCGAATTATTTAGGTTACAACATACTTAACGAGAATGTACCACTAGAAAATTCTGTTTTCTCTCGCTGAGGATCAAATTTAGGATATGTCATTTACAAATAATGGAGTAAAATAGGTTAAGTTCTGTGTGCCCTTATGTGAGCACAGAGAGGATAGTATGAAGTGAGATGCTGGAATGTGTATGAGAATGGAAGCTTGTCTGGAACGAATGAAATAACAAGACCACCAAATAACCAAAACTAAAAATTTCAGCTGCTGTCCACGGTGTGGCTGCCACGAGCACACTGCCGCAGCCCACACACATGGCAGGCTTCACGTTCACGTGGTCCGCAAAGTGTGGACGCAGCGTACGGACAGTAACAACAACAACAGCAGCTGCAGCTACTCTCACCCGTACTACGATGGGCCCAACGTAAAAACAGCTGGCTTTGGTCTAGACAGCATCCGGTGAGAAGAGGAAGGAATCCAATGGGGCATCGAAGCTCCAGGATCTACCAACACACGAATGAAGAAGAAAACGACTATGGCGAAGATTATTGGGTATCTTCCAGCGACAATTCGACATGACCTCATGGTTGTATTAATCAAATCCCGTCCTAAAAAGAGATCGTGTATGACGAAGCACGGTTTGAAGATGTTCCTCGAAACAGAGATTACGAAGATCTTTATCTTTCCTATATGGATGCAAACTGGGTGCAATCGAGGCAACCGGAGCTCTACGTGTTCCGCGTCATTTCTTAATGGGATCTTCATTCCATTGAATATCTTCTAGAGGTATTCTGCGAGCTGGAGAAGCCTTCGCTTCGTTCTGCGGAGACCATCGTTTGCCTAAAACGTACGTAGGACATAGCCTTGTTTGGAGACTTCGTATCAGAGTTCGCAACGTGAACAAATCCAGCAATCGCCGCCTTCAGATCGCCTCAGATGGACTATGTGGAGATTATAAAAAGAGAACTGATCCGTTTCGTCAGCATACGTCTGCAAGTAAATACTGTATGGAACCATCATCCATCAGGAGATCGAATCTTTTGAATGACGACGCGGAGATTTGTCGTGATCTACCACGATGTAACGATCTTTCGAAAGGAGGGACGCCTCAATAATTCGAAATGATACGAATCAGCCTGAGGAATGCGGAGGTCGCTGGCGGATTACTCATTTGACCACTTTGCATCGACCTCAAGAACAACATTAACTGTCAAAACTGCAAGCTCAGCACTCCGGAGTCCGGGTAGCAACTGCGGCTCGCCTGACGACAGCATGGCAAGAGCCACCAACGGAAACTGTAGCTGCGTATCATGACCGTTAGATGACTCAATCAGCGGCGGCAATTTTGACGGATATTATCCCTATTTAAGGGAAGACCGAGAGTTAGGACTTAGGAGGGATCAGATCGTCATCATAGAACACCGAGCTGCCACAGAAAGAAGCTGCTGTCCATGAGTCAACCAGCCTTCGGGCTTGGTTCGTCTTTGCTTTATAATGTAAACCAGTGTAAATTACGTACATCTCTTTAACGTAAATCTAAGCAGTCACGGAGCACTCGTTAGTCATCATCCAGGAGTCAACAACAACTAAGATGAGTTCTATTCTGTGCATATTCCCATTTAGCATGTTCGTACTGATCCTCCCTGTGCATAAGTTTATATAGGAATATTACTTCTATTGTAAAATTAGGTGCGTTAAATTCTTTCCATTAAATGTGTCATTTTTCATATGTCGAGATTAGGGAATAAATGATCGATGTCAACGCCTTATAAATTTCCCGGTATATAGGAGAAAAGTTGTCGAAACTGTTGGATATATATTTCATCACGCTACCATTTAATTTGATTTGCAAATTATATGCTCATTAATTATAATACAGACACTGAAACGTCTTTGCAATCTAAAATAAAATAAAATAATTGTGATCTTAATCATGCCTATCAAAAGAGAGCAAAATGACTGAAACGACGATGGAAAAATATAGAGAACCACAAAACCATGACAAAACCAAACCAATTGTGTGAATGACCATTTGATTGGTTTAACTCTTAAATAAAATGAAAACAAAAGAAAAAGCAAGGTTACACTCCTTATATCGACACAGTAACCGCGAGGAGAAACAAACAATGCGTTCAGGGTTCAACAAATTCTTGAGAAAGAAGTAGAAATTATGTTATAGGTTTTCTAGGGTTTAACGATAGTGCATAAGCACAGGATGAATTAAATATCTATTAAAAAGGCTTGAATAGCGATCAAAATATAGCTCGATAAAACAGAAAAAACGTAAGCTTTTATTCTCGGGAAATATTGATATAGAAAATGATATGACTCTGAGGTTAATTTTATTTGTTTTCAATTTCCCATGCCTTCTTTTGTCATGAAAAGATCTGTTCATTGTAAGTGAAGGTAAAGATATTATTATTTCGAATTCTTAGGATAGGATGTTTTGACAACGCGCGAGTTACGAGTCGGTCAACTTAAGTTTTTTGAGGGTGCGCGAGTCGGATAGGCTCAACGCATAATTTCTCTATTTTCCCGAAAACCGTTGAGGCCGTGGTCGTGTGTAGGACACCGTACTAATGGAAATGTTTCACTCTTTCATTTGAGAGTAATTTGAAGTCGATGGGTGCATCCGTTCGAAAGTTACGAGTCGGTCAACTTAAGTGTAAAGTCGCACGAGGTGAACTCAAGAAATCTCCAGAAATTCTGTACCTAACGGCGTTTTGAAGTCCCTCTGCTGACGCCTACCGGTCTTCTTTACCCTATTTTTAGGGAGAAAAACCATAACTTTCGAAAGAATGCATCTATCGACTTCAAAATACTCGCAAATGAAAGAGCGAAACATTCTCTTTCTCCCTGATATAAACAACACCCTAACGGTTTGCCGAGAGCTACAAAAATTTTTCGATAGACCTTGCGCACTCGCGCGCAGTAAAAACACTTCAGTTGGCAGACCATAACTTTCAAAAGATTGCATCTATCGACTTCAAAATACTTGCAAATGAAAGAGCAAAACATTCTCTTTCTTGCTGATATAAACAAAACACTAACGGTTTGCCGAAAGCAACATTCTTCGATAGACCTTGCGCACTCGCGCGCAGTAAAAACACTTCAGTTGGCAGACCATAACTTTCGAAAGAATGCATCTATCGACTTCAAAATACTCGCAAATGAAAGAGCGAAACATTTTCTTTCTCCCTGATATAAACAAAACCCTAACGGTTTGCCGAAAGCTACAAAAACTCTTCGATAGCCCTTGCGCACCCGCGCGCAGTAAAACACTTCTGTTGGCAGACCATAACTTTCGAAAGAATGCATCTATCGACTTCAAAATGCTCGCAAATGAAAGAGCGAAACATTTTCTCTTTCCATATTGTACACACGACCCTAACGGTTTTCTTGGAACTACAGAAATTTATCGATAAGCCTTTCCGACTCGCGCGCCGTCAAGCCGCCGCGCATGCTATGGACTGAACAACTGCATTTTCAATTGTCTCCCCTCTTTCTGATATTCTTTGTACCTCTCTCGTTTCGTTTTCTTCGAAACACAGGAACTACTGTTTTAAATATCAGTCAGTTGCTGTGTTTCATAATCAGAGATTCATTATCCTTGTTTCTGCCTTTCATTTTGCTTTCTCAACTTCCCTTGGCCGAACCTATACGCTACTTGATTATGCCTATTACGAACTCATCTAATTACTTTGGCGATACAATGATTCACATAGCTTTTCTGCGTCCAAAATACGGAAACACTTTTGGATCAAATGTGCACAGTTTTCTTCCCCTTTTTCATTTTTATTTCCCTATCTTTCTCATAAAACGTTCTTGTTAGTCGTGTCGGACAACTTCCGTTTTCTCACGCTGTTGAGTTTATTATCACAACTCTATTTTCGGTAGTTAACTTTTCGAACTGTTCCAGCTAAGGTGCATATGTCATGGTTTCCATTGTACAACAATCCTCATTTCCCTATCTCCAGTGAAGTCTTTTGTGCCAGTATTATTAGCGCAGTTTGTAATTTTTTTTATATATGTCTTATGATAAAACATTTTATTCACTTCGAGCTCATTATTTTGGTAAACTAACCTATACTTAAGAATGGAAAAAATCATTCTGAATGTCTACCTCATAATCTTAGACGCAAAATAATTTAAATCTGTACAACTTACTCTTAACATTAAATCCTCCAATCACCAGTTCCTGTGTTGGTTTGCTCATATTCCAATACAAGTGCGCCCTAGCGAGAGTGTTTTACACGAATGCGTTACGAGGATTATGTTTATTAGTTACTTATGTTTATTACCTAGTTATTATATAATATTATTATATAAATTACTGAGTGCGAGTGTGCTCTCAGCCCACACCAGCACTGAACTTTCAAATAAAAACATTTATAAATTTCCTCTGCGTAAATTAACGGCTTGCCCATTTTTGAGATCCGATCTAAGACTCTTCGAAAGAACCTCTGAATTACCAGGACAAATAGAGTAATTTCTGAATTATAAGACGTACAGTCTTGAAATTGGTACCAAATTGATTCTCGTGGCGAAAACAACATTTTTACGTACCTAAAAATATTTTTCACGCCCACGTGTGGGGCAGGGAGCGACGCTCTCGTAGCCCCTCAATGGTCGATCAATTTTCTCGATTAACCTCGTTTTGTGCCAACAATAATTTCTAAACTATTGCACTTACAAGACAAATTAACCAAGTGAAATTATCGTTATCGAAATGAGGAAAAAGAGGCAAACATGCTCAAATGAAATCATACTTCAATATGCACCTTTTTTATTTAAAATGAATCCAAGTCAAGTTCAATTTAACTCAAGTCAAGTTGAATTTAATTCAAGTCAAGTTCAAATTAATCCAACCCTAAGTTGAGTTCAGAATTGACATAGTCGCTCTTTAATTTCAGCCTCTTTTGTGTTATATATGTACCTATTGGATGTGATGAGCAAGACAATCGGTTTTCATATCAGGAAGGAATACATCAAATTTCCAGCGGTAATGAAATTTAAAGAAAAGCTGTCTCAAAATGTACCAAGTATCCAGCATCAAGAGGCAGATCGAGTGTGATTCATTTGAGCGACGTGATAATTACAAGTCAATTAGAAAAACTTCAAATCATACTTGGCCTACTCATTACATTGGTTCAAAATTTTCACATTAATGAGAGAATGCATCCATTTAAAAATTTATGTTCAAAAAGGAATTTCTTGTTACGCATAGTAGTATCGAGGATTTATTTATACTTAAATAGAGATTTATATGCGTGAAACTCAACTTTTTTCACTTATAAGCTTTGACTTGGACTAATTTGAACTTGTTATGGATTAAAATAAATTAGACTTGGATTAATTTGAACTTGACTTGAATTAAATCGAACTCGACTTTGGTTAACTTGAGCTTGACCTGGATTAATTTGGAGTGAAAAAGGTGTATTTGTTACATTCCACATATGCGATTACATCAAACGCGATAACAATTATTGTATAATGATGTTCAACGTAGTCTTACTAAAGGCTACACTGCAGGGCAGACAGGTTGGGCACTGGCTAATGGCAATATTTGTAATCATTGTATGATGTTTGCATTAGGGGAGTTATGCTGACTCTGCTGAAGCCCTAAAATTGTTTAGGTGTTTCTCAGTCTCGCACAGCGGTCTCACGCATGGGGATAACATTCGGGGTATAGTGTCGTTAGCCACTCGTTACGGCTGCTCTAGTGTCTGGTTCAACTTGAAAGTTGCACGTGGAAAAGACTTCCGATGTTTAAGTTTATGTTGAAATTTTGGAGAACTGTAATATTGCCTCATTAATTTAGGAACACAAAAAGACAATCTCGTAAAGTGAAACACTTGAAATGGAACGTGAAATAGATTTTTTAAAAACGCTTGAAAGCAGTAGTGTTCAAAGTAAAGAAAAAAATTACGGGAAGCTAATGGTGCAATTTCGTTATAGACGACATCGTAAAGAAAGATCACGATTTTATAAGCTAGAAAAGACGTGCCCCCCCTTCAATTTTCAAGTTCAGAGAATTCTACGTGTAAGTATTACCATCAAGACCTCATAATTTCATTTCTAACAAAGGATGCAATTTCCTCTTTTTGTTTATCCGCCTTTCCTTCCATTCATCTTTTTCTCTGTTTCCTCTTGATTTCTCTCATTTATTTGTGTGGAAGAAAGTATCAAAGCGCATGAGGTTTGGCGGGCAATGCCATATGGGTCGCATATATTAAGCTATATTGTATTCTCGTAATTGAAACCTGTAATTTGGGTACTACGATTCATGTAAACGATCGCCATGAATTGTACTGCAAGCAAGATAAATGTATAATGTAATTGGAAATCTCTCGGTTTAAAACGTACGTACAATGCTGTGATGTTAGCTGACCCATTTGCACTACGCAAAAAATCTATGAGTTGCCTAGCATTGTCTCACATGTTGAATTTTTAATTCGGATTAATGTCACTTTCTTAATTCTACGTGTGCGTAATGTGCACTCCATTTATGTAAGCCGCTTTAAAATAATCAGCTTAGTCATTTTCGTTATAAATAATTAACTGGTGGTTTTTAAGGTTAGTTTTTTTCCAATTTATCATCAATCGAAATCATTTCATGTCTTTTCATGTAAATTTGTATTTCGCTGAAGATGAGCGAATGCTTGAAACGTTCAATTTTATAGGTTTACTTGCAATTTTTTAATTCGAGTAAATGTTTTATACGTTATTTTTAGTTCTCTCCTTTTTATTTAAGATTAGGAAGCCTCCCGATAACTTTTTAACTATTTTGATTATGTGAGTGACATGAATCAGCTCTGTTAGGCCGGTGACACAGTTGGCGTTTTGTTTTCGATTGTTTTTTTTACCGTTGCGGCCGTACCAGAAGTAGGATTAAATTGTTTCGGACACATTGAGCTTAAAAATTAACGAGCGGATTATTTAACGCCGAGGGCAGCAATGCAGCCGCCTACTGCCGCTATACACTCGACGGTTTTTTTTTACCGCCTTCCCAGAAATGGAGGCAAATAGGTGGCTATGTTCTGTACACAAATATATACTGTCTTTTATTCTCGTCTGAATTTTACTAAGCATTTGTCAGTTTATTTTTTTACTAGAAGCCAAAATCCTTCCTTTTTTTATATTTGGCACAATTTGGAACGTTTTCAGCAAGAAAATTTGTACTATGGCATAAATGCAACAATTATTGCAGCTGAGATAGTGCATAGCTTTTAGCTACAGCATTTGTGTGACTGAGTGAAGTTTTTGCTGGTGTTGAGTTATTGTTTTCACTGTTACGGAACGTAGCTCGGTCAGAGCACGTAACGCAGGAGGAATTGAAACCCCCGAAAGCAAAAGAAAGAAAATAAAGATATGAAATACACAGTCTGAGAGTTGGACAGAAAGGTAGGAAATTAACAGTGTTTAATTGGTGTGTACTCCGCAACTACCGATTTGACAAGCATGGGGAGAATAACAAACTTTGAAAGATTAAAACACATTTATTTTTGAGATGAACACGAGGGTATAGGCACAAGGCATTTAGACAGAATTGTCATGAGAGAGCAAAACTGCGTTAATGAAGGGTACGCACATTCCTGCCGCCATAAAACTTTAAACACGACATGATATAAATGTGATGTTTACCGAGAATTCAAGTTACCAATACTCAAGAGCTGACAACGCTTCACGAAAGAATGCACAAAATTATAGAAACCCCTACGCAACACAAATTACAGAACAATGATGACAAACAAACCGTTTTCCTGGACTCACAAGGCGTCCAAAAATACATCAATGCTTCGCATTCTGTCGCATAAACATAAGACACAAATTCATTACACAGCGCGTCCTTTTTACTGCAGCGTACCACTTTGACTTCCACTAATGCACTTTAAAGCACTTTTTCAAAATACTCGATGCCAAAAATTTTCAATTCCTCTGGGATGCGTTGCAGGGGTCACCTAGTTTAGGGCCCTGTTCAACTCTTGAAGGACGCTCGTAATGTTTCTTCGCTGCGGCCGCTCCAATCGCCGGCGTCGGCCGGTTGCTGAAACATCGAAGACGCTGCGCCTAGAGCGCTCGTTCGTTGCGCTCATGGCTTCATTGCCCGAACAGCTCAACCACTGTAGAATTTGCGACTTTTGACGTTGTTGAAGATTGGCAGCTGTGCGAGTTCGAAATAAAATGCAGGCTGGAGTTCATGCTGCCTTGAAGACGACGTAGAACTGACTTGTGTGTTCTCTCAGGTGAACGATTGACACATTTTTTTTCGTATCGGTGGTCCTAGACGTTGTTGCGTATCAAGCGGAATTTGATGTCGGTGGTACTTCAGTGTCTGCTGGGTCCGTTGCCAACTTTTGGAGATTCGAAGGAGCACTGTATAGGGGCACTTTCGCGATGTTTTTTTTTCGAGTAGCAGATCCAAGGGGATCTCGGCGGCAGCCGGATACCCGAAAATGTGCACCAAAAAGACCGTCTCTCGTCGTGTAACCAAGTTAAAATCCTCCCTAATTTCTCTTCTCAGCTCCTTATGAGTCTTCCGCTTGTTTCCTTCGAGAACATACCCGACTGTTCCTTTGCAAAGCTCACGTGTTTCACTCACAATTGGTTGAGCCTTACTTGTTTCGGGTGTTCTGCACTGTCATTGGTCCGCGCTCTGCCACACCTACACGCCTGATCCCTTCCAGAGCGCTGATTGGCTGACGGGATGTGCTCCCCTTTGACGCTGCCTCGTTCGGGCGTTCCCACGCAACTCATCTGTGTTGGGCGCTTTGTGTTGTGTGTGTGCCTGTGTGTGTGTCGATGTGCGTCGTGTGTTTTGTGCTTTTCTGGTGTGTGTGAGTCGCTCACGATGCCTGCGCTCGCAGTTCTGGTAGTGTGCTGGCCGCAAGGTTGGCATTGATCAATGTTGGCTTTTGAGGCCGTGAAATATGATACACACCTCTACTCCAGCTCAGCTTTTCTTATGTCGAGCTAGCACTTGCGATGTCGCTCAAACAATCGCTGCTTGTTTTCGACAGAACAGTGAAGAATTGACCTTACACACACGGGTAAACTTTGATTGCTAGAATTTCCTAAAGTGAAGTATTTTCCCAAAAACATTTTACGAGCATGTTTTCCAAAAAATATATTTTACGAGAGTATTTCTTAATAATTCCCCAAGACATTTTATGAGAGCAGTATTTCCTCACATCACTGTAACTCGAATACGTCGTATTTTATTTTTTCATGTGCCCCAAGACCGATATTTATTGCCTAACAATATATAGAAAACTTTCTTATGAAGAAGTAATTAATTATATAATGGCGAGAAACAGATACTATTTCACTTCTTAATATTTTTAGAACATAATTATGAAAAATCTCCATTTCAGCGTATGCTGACTTAGAAAGTGGGGAGTGATCAGGAGATCAAAAGTAGATATGGAAATGAAATAGTGAAATCCCTATTAAAAATTGAGGCAGTATTATACTCGCGTTACTGGAGAGTACCGCGTAGCGTTCGGTATGCTTATGGGACTCGGAAGGGTAGAATTATGCGTGGCGAGTCCAAGAAAAAACTAGATAATTGTACCATAGTCTGACCATGAACCGCATACGCCGTTCACATAAACCTGCCGCTAGCTGCCCACGAAGCAGAAGTCGTCTCTTATCCTGACCGTAAGCCGCACAGGCTTATCGTATAAAACTGCTACAATTGTCCCATCAACTGACCTATTTCAGACTGTGGCCACATAGCAGCAATATGCTAAAAATATACCCAGCAAGCAGTTTTCCAATCCATGATCTGACCATAAAACGCTACTATCGGTGGCATTTTATGGTCGGTACAAGAACTGGAAAACTGCTTGCTGGGGATATTAGCGTACATGTTTTTTGTATGGACAAATTTCAACCTTAAGACACTCAAAATAAAAAATAAATTTTCAGGAGTGAAAAAAATATCATCCCGCTTTCGAGTAATACATCAAAAGAACTCCAGCTAATGCTATTCCTACCTGGTATTTTATATCTATTAGAAAATGTGTTCTAATACACAGATACCAGGTAGGAATAGTATTAGTTGGGCTCATTTTTAGGTCATGATTACTTGAAACGCTGGAGTTTTAATGTTTTCGCCACTCCTTAAAATCAAATTATTTTAAGTTTTTCTATCTATGGTTGAAATTTGTCTCTGCAAAGACGGAAACCGAATATATATATAATATAAAAATATAGATTTCACTGTAGATTGCACGGTACAAATAATGCACATTTTTCCGTTTCAAGAGCATATTCAAATCCAATGTATGACCTACCTATCAATGTATGCACTGGAGAATCATAAAAGCCACGGCAAATAATGCATGCATTCATTGCATATTTTAACGAGGAAACTAATAGAATAAACTTAAGTAGACTATTTATAAGAGGATAATAAGACTTATTCATCAACAAAATTTAATTACAACCTGTTGGGATGCTAGAGATTAATTTCTCTATAATATACGATCTCGCCTAAACATAGTTCTTAAATATTCAAATAAGGACATCTATCCAGATAAATAGATGTTGCCTAATAGTAGGTAACTATTCAAAATAAATTTTCCATACAGAAACAAGACTCCGCTTATTGATTGAATGTTTTTTCTACTCATTTCTATTCAAACAAACACGAAAAGGTGCTATGTTACATTGATTATATATATATAGCTATACTGATATCATATCTGTGTGTGAACTGCCATTAGCTAAGTAGCTACAGCGAACCATAAGGCATGAAATAAGATACAAGATACCACTATCCACGCTTGTTATTTCCTGTATCTTATCATTTTGGCAAGCAATCTGTTTCAATTCAAGCACATCAATTTCAAGTGCTGAAATGTTCAACACAATATCAGCGCCATAAGTATCTTACATACTGAAATACATGTATACATTTAGCCAGTTTCTTCTCCAATATTGTGTGATACAGCATAGAACAAACATGGATAATGGATGCTTCTTTCATGCGTAAGGGTTCGCCAATAACTGTACATCATTGAAAGATTTATTTAAATAATTAGCTCAACATTACTTTTTCATGAAATGTTTTTTCAATTTAATAGCCTTTATAATACATACGCAATAAATGAGTAAGGCAAAATAAAAAGAAGAACCAACGTTATAGAGAACATTTATTTGTAGCAAACGTTTCGGAATGAATGTTCTCTATAACGTTGGTTCATCTTTTTTTTAAATGAGATTTCCTAAGAATCGCCCTATAAGTACTACTAGAGTAAGGCATTCCAGTAACTAATGCGATATCTGATCGTTGAAACTGATTCACCCTTTCAAGTAAGAGAACAGAACAAAAAAAAGTGGACCTATGAAATTACATCCCTTAAAAATGACGCAAGTCAAATAAGCTGAGAGTCACGCAGATGGAAAACACTGCAATAGAAAAACTATCTGAAAGTGACTCACTCACAAGCTAATATATTGATACTTTCACTTAAAATACCGTTCATTAGACCAAGTTGAGTACTGGCGCCCGCCTCTGCTGTAGCAAGAGTTGTAAGTTGGGCCGTGGTGTCCTTTCCCGCTGCATCAGTCGCTGCTAGGCCTGCAGTGGCATTCGCACCCGAGGCTGTGTGAGTGGCGACCGCCCCCGTTACGTAGTCCTTCACCCGGGGCCCACGATGCCCGTCCCAGTCAACTGCGTTCTTTAGGGCCAGAGTGATCGCCTTGTTGATATCCGACAATGACACCTCTCGGAATTGCTGACGGCTCAAAATAGCCTCTGTAATATACATATATATTTTAACAAATAAAATACAATCCTCAATAGGGTATGAATGTACTCAAACACATATTAAGCTCATTAAACCAGAAATTATTTTTGCATTTTGATAGTCAGCAATTTATTAGGCATTCAACGTGCGCCACTCATTTGCATTTGAACAATAATAATTCTTTTGTGTTACATAGAGATTACAACGTGAAGGAAAATGTTGAATTTTAGCTGAAGGAATAATGGAATAATTGCTGCATGCATTCCTTTCTATATACGATACTTACGTTCGATCAGCTGGTATGCCATCGTGTTTCTGAAGGCCAGCTTGTCTCTCTTCCTCGACCTTCCAAGACCAGTAAGTGAAAACTGTAGCGCTAAACTCCTGGTCATGCACAGCTTCAACATCTTAGTCATCGCCCTAGATAGCGTTCCTTCCCGTGCATGCTGAAGAAGCTTCACCTAAATGAAAATAAGGCCCAGAGACAACCTCCCGTCAGACACTTGCACAAAAAAAACTTGAGTATTCATTTAGCTACATATATATATCACAATAAAGTACCTATTATTGCATACAGCATTGAAGATGCTGTAAGAAAAAAATTGATACACAATATAATGTTGAGTCGTCAGAAATTTCATAAATTTTTTACACACAAGCTTACCATTTCAGGATTTGATGCTAATTGAAGTAACTCTGTAGAGTTATTTGCGGGAGGTGGACAGAGGATGTCAGCACACGATGGCTTACGCAGCATATTTTCCTTCACAACCATTTCTATTTGAGTCACTCTGGTGTCTAGGGAAGAGACCTTTTGCTCAATTCTGGTCCATTCGCCGTTTTTCACGTTGGATTCCACTGAAGATCGATTTCTGAGGACGTAATTATTCCCATCATATCAGTCAAAATTGCTTCTACAGTCTAACTTCAACAAGTCTTATTATCAATGTTCAAATGTTATTGACGATTCACATCGCATATCAACTCCAATTACCAAAAATGAAAATTGTAAAGTGACTTACTTCAATTGAGGTGTGAATACGGAGGTCTTATGAAGCTGCAGAGGAACTGCCATAGCGGGATCTGGGTCGTCATTGCTGCAATCAGAAGAGGACCCATCGGGAGTTGCTGCTTCATGGGAATAAAGAGGATGAGCAAAAGGTCTTGAACTATTCAAAATTTATAAAATACAACCTGCAACTAAATTGAAACTAGAGAACTATTTTCAATTTGCTTCAAATCTGGTATTGGTCATCAAAATCACACCATAAACCAGTAAAACATGACCTTGGCATGCAACCCCTAAAAGAGAAACATTGACTGTCAACTCATGGCTATACCTAGTGTGAATAAAGATTTAAAATAAAAGATGCAGATAAAAAAGAACTCATGAATTGTGCTTCTGCGCAAAATTAGTAACAACAGCACTAGCTTAAAAAACACATGAGAGGCTGGGCTAAATTGCCAAACAGAAAATGTAGAGTGAATAACGTTGATAATTTAATTGTATTTGGAAGCGATTTTTGGTGCAGTAATTCACCCTGGGTGATTGACTGAAGACTCACCACTATTGACTTTACATATTAAAAGCCAAAGGTGATATATATGGTTATAAATTGAAACCTGACATGGCTGCGTGCAAGACTTCTATTTTTAGTTCAAGGACATCACCGAATACTGATGCAAATTAGAAATAGAGATGTTCATTCATAATAAAAAATTGCAACAGTACTATTAACTACCTAATAGATATCTCAACTGACCTTCATTGGGAGTAAAGCTCAGTTTCCGTTTGCTGTTGACTGTTGTTCTAGGTAGATTGCTCTTTTGTATACGAGGACTTCGTCGGACACCGCAATATTGCAGCTGGCCTTGCGTAACTCTCCTCGGTGATGGCTCAGCTTCAGAAGAAGTGGAAGCCGAATTGCCTTGTGTCATCTTCTTGTAAGCCCGGTCATAGTCATCTGCTCAGTAAACTAAACATTATCCTCACAAAAAATACACCTCGGGTTGTGGGACGCTACATACCAAACGCTAACTCGTGCACCAAACTAGAGAACAGTTTGAGTGTGAGTCCAAGTATGAGCCCAAGCCCCAATGGTTTGAGTCAATAGTTGAAAGAGTACCCCCAATGGTTGAAAGCCCCAATGGTTGAAAGAGTAAAGTTCAAATTGGATCCTAAGTCAAAATAAAGTTCAATTCCAAGTTTAGGTCAAAATAGAATTCCAAGTTTGAGTATAACCTTCCCACTCCAAGTTTGATTCTTAGACCAAGTCCAAGTTTGAGTTCAAATCAAAGTCTCAGTCAGTCTTAAGTCCTTCTTACTTGAAGACATTTTTGAAAAAAATAAAAAAAATTGGATAGCAGCCCTCCTCGCCCGAAGGAATTATTTATGTAATTTCATCTATCAATGAAAACTTCGTATTTATATTCTTTATAATAATTTATAATTAGGTATAAATGGGGACAGGCGGACAAAAATGTATTTCTGATTATTGAAAGTGAAAGATACATTAATATCATCCCAATTTTGTTCTTTCATGTAGGTAACTGTATGGAAACATAGAACACAAAAGTACAATTAATTCGCAGAAATTGGGAGACAAGTGATTATATTTTGAAAGGTATTATATATGCATTGAGTTACAAACCTGATGAAACAGCTGTCTTCTTGATGATAAATTCAGTCCAATTTTTTCTTGGAGTCGTGTTTTCCTTGCCCAAGCCTTGAATATTTGATCCGTCTGGTGGCCAGTAGCACTTATTAAAGTTTCCAATTTTGGTTGTCCATTTTGATGGAACTATTTCCCACTGCCTATTGTCAAAATAAACTCCTAAATATTTTTTTGCTTTAGTAGTCATATTTTTACCTTTCCAATTTTGATATGGGTTAATTATTAGTTCAAGATTCACTGGAATTAATTAATTGGCAAGCAATTAAACCATGATCACAAGGAGCAAGAAACATCTTGCAATGGAATTTATCTACAGAAACTTCAGCCCTGATGAGGGGTTCCATTAACTTATAAATTCCAATAGATTTAGAATTCACTGGATAGGTGGAGTAACTTTCTTTATGAGAGAAATACTCAATTTGGCAAGTACCATTAGAAAAGCTTCGCAAAAAAGCAATATCTCCACTTTCCAGAAATATTTTCTTGGAAAGCAATGTTTGTGTCTGCACTTTGTTCCTCCTGGTTAATGCTTGTGGAAGATCCTGGTGAGCTTGCAGTAAGAGAGGAGCTGCAGTCTGAATCACTGTTGTTAGGAGCACCAGGCAGAATATTTTCAGCAATAACAGGAAAACATTGCCTAACATTAGGTGCACTTTTTGGACGAGTCACTGAAATCATTTCCTGTAACCTACGTTTTTTTTGCTTTGACCCTAGCCAAATGTATGGGATTTTCTCAATTATCACTTTTACCTAGCTACTGAAAATGTTCTCAAATATCACTGTACAGAAACAGATATTCAATTGAACGTCATTGAATGACATTCATGTTATGATGTTTATCAATGTCAAAAAATAATAAAATAAAACAAATAATCTATAAATATACTAAATTTTACAGAAAATGGGTATCAAAACTATAATCTAAAGAATTGTCATGCAAACACATTGCTAGTTATCTAGGTACCAACTGCACAAATTTACTTGAATTTTCTTATTGGCATGCTTCACAGCTCCCACACTAAATGGTGATCTTTAATAAATCAAAATAGATACTAATTAGACACATATAAAGTCAATATTGTTTGTCCGGTCTGCAATTATAATCAAGCATTTAAAAATTCCTTGTTAACAACTGAATGCTCACTTAGTCTAATGGTGAGCCACATTCAAGAAAGGAGGAAACTTTTCTCCAGATTTCTGGAGAGTCTTGCATATTTCTCCCCAGATTTCTAAACTTTCAGAATTATTTCCTTAGGGCTTGTTAAAAATGAAGGTAGCTCACAGTTCTAGCAGATTGAATGTTGTAGTTTTTTGCATCTACTTTTCCATCCAAATATCTGGGGAGATCTGCCACATTTTTGAATGTGGATGGCAGGCCCTATATTAGAAAAATAATGGTATGCGAATAATGCAAGCTCATTTCTAATTTCCATCAATAATGGAATTCAAATGAATGGAAATTAATTACACGCAAAACATAATATTTTACCCAAGAACAGTTCTGATCAACAAAATGAAAGTCATGTTCAAGTCACTAATAATCAAGTGGTTCAAATTATCATTACATTATTACTAGGATTTTGCAGGCCAAGCAATTCTAACTACACTGCTAGTTAGCATCTCTGCCTCTACGGCCTTACCTAAGCTAAACTAGGCCTATCAATACATAGTTAGCATTCCAGTACTCGTACAGTTCTGACAAGTTATAACTACAAAGTAGTGCAGGGTCTAATAAGTGTTTATAAACGTAAAATTATAATCATTTGTCATTAACCAATTCCTTCCCACATAGAATTTGGATAAAGTATTTCACAAGCTGTCAGTTGTACTGTCACTGAAAGATCATAGTAATCACTGGAGTCACTGAGCGAAAACTGCAACGTGTTTAGAAAATAACTGCAGGGGCACACAGAAAAGATTTTAAAAAGTGACTGCCGCCACACTGCAAACAAGCTAAATAGGTACTCTTAACGTCACAGAATTGATTAAAATGATGCATATTGAGGTAAAAACAGTAGGCCCTACTCACGACTGAGTATGATATAATTCTATCAACTGTATTTTAACGCACTATGTAAATTTTTTATATTATTTTTAGAAAAGTGGAATTAGTATCACAATGAAGCCGATAACCAAACAGAAGCAGCACTGAAGATTCACTGAGGTGACTAACTATAGTGCAACGGTGCGGCCAGCTCGTATAAACCGCGCCTCATTTGAGGCTACTTTGAACGAGGTTTAATCCTGTATGAAACGGACCAACGGAGCAAATTGTTTTATTTTCTGATGAGTTGCGTCAAATTTTGACTTAAATACCTTTTATGTGATGACAAAAACATACCTATGTTGCTTTTTTATACATAGATCAAATAAAAGCAACATATATTTGTTTTGACTAGAATACTGCTTCCTGTGACATCTGGCAACATTAGAGAACAGTTACCAACTTCCTTACCAGATTAAAAATTATGACATCATGCTTCGAAGTAACTAAAATGAGTTTATTCTTTATCAATAGTGAATAACTCACATATTCAAGTAATATAGCAAGAAACCGTTGAACTTTTAACGAAATGAACAACACGCTGATGATGAAGAAAATGTTAGGTAGCTACTAGCCGCTTTCATGTTACTACCTACATATCGTTAAATTACTATACTTACATAAAAAATTATGATGACAGCAGTTACATTGAAATGACCCACCATCTAAAAATCGACCAGATTTTCAAAATGTGTGTTTGGTATTATTGTAAACTTCGGTGTTTCGAGAATAATTGACAAGCGATGCTGCACAGCTGTGGCCGGTCGGCAAACCCCTCCCCCAGCCCCCCGAAGTTGAATGACTCACGCAGCTTGTCACGTCTCAGTTTATGACTATTTTCTGAGTAGCTGACTAACGTGCAACTATTTACAGCTGACCATAGTCTTGGTGGCTGTTGCATTTCAACTAATCATAGATGCCGTTTTATATGTTTAGAGGCCGGGTTGGGTAGCATTGAAGTCATTACAGTCTGATCTGATTATACAACTATACAAGCATCAATAAAAAGAGAGAACCAGGAAAATGGTATAAAACATTTTTCATTAAAATGTATTCTCGAGACTGTGAAAAGACTCGTGAAAATTGGACGTTTCGAGCCTTCGCTTATCATCAGCAATAGGTACAAATTCGAATGTACAATTTTTTTCCATTTTTTTAAATTCGAAACGTCCAATTTTTACGAGTCTTTTCACAGTCTCGAGAATACATTTTAATGAAAAATATTTTATACCATTTTTTTATTGAAAATTCGAAAATACCGAAATAGCTGCTTCGAATACATGCATCATTAGTATCTTTTACTATACTAGGAATTCAAGCATATTATTATCAGAAGAAGGCAAGTTGGCCTGGAAGAAAATAAATACCGTAATCCGAATGTAGGAAAAAATACCATAAATAAACTTTGGCCATCATGTCTTAAATGCCATACAGGTCGTTATGGACTTTTTATGAGCGACTTATGGGTCACTTTTACATGTGATGACATTTCTTCCAGTAAACATACCATATTACGCGTATGTTAAGCCAAAATCCAATAAACATACCAAGTCACTGCCCTGATTTTTAATAGGGATAGAATATAACTCTTAAAGAACCTAACAAACTTCAAGGAATCACTTTAGAAACGAGGAAAAATTCTCCCGATCATTAAATTTTAACGTGACCTAAAAACAAGGAGGTAAACAAAACAAAGAAATCAATTTCAAGTACGTAGGGACTATGTATTGCAGGAAAAAATCAACAAATTTTCCAGTTTTAACATTTAAACAAGCTAATTGAATTTTCATAATGAATAGTGATTCCATAACCTGAAAACCAGAAGTTTTAATGTATCAGGCCGTAGCTTCAGATTTTGCCAAAGAACAGCCATTGTCAATGTATCATAACGTAAAGACTAGAAATATTTATAATCACAACATAACTCTAGGTTTCTGCAAAGACTAGTAATTGTCAATCAATATACCAAAGCATAAGCAAGAGAAAGACTAGAAAAGATCGTTTTCAGGAATCCCTCGTATAGAATATATAGACACATTAAGAGCGTACAGAGTTTCCACTCTTCTTATGAGTACAAGTATTACATCAGCTCAGCAGTTCTGCAAGTAACTTACAATACATTTACAAAAAGTTTCTACATCCTATGTATTAATTGAATGGGAAATCAGAGAAACAGAATTAAATAGAATGAATATAAGATGCTTTCGACAACTAATTCCGGCTTTTTAACATTAGAGTATGCATTATTGCTGCAGTACGAAAATTATATTTCGCACTCGTAGGTATCACATATATACGTTTGCGAACCCACAATAATGAGAGTATTTAGTATTAGGTAGAACTACGCTATTTCGAACCTCAAAACAAATGACTAACAAATAAGATTGCGCATTTCTTAGCTTTTGGGTGAAGCATTTTAATTTTATTTTGTTCACTTATGGCTTTAAAACTTTAAAGAACAAATGCTTTGCAAATTTGGGATCGCCGTTAAAATTTTAGGATCGGATAATCGTATTCGGAATTATCCATTGATCAGGATCAGAAGTTCACAATCGGACTAATATTTTGAAGATCAATGCCCGCCAATGCTTAAATTCATTTCTACTCGGCTTTCATTTTTGCTTCACAGATGAAATGCGCAAAATTCCGAGAACCTCCCACCGGAGGAGTTCGTCTCAATGAATATTTCCACAAAGAAAACGCCTCAACATCTGCGGGGAAGTGCTCTAAGGTGAGTTCTTCTAATCTGTTCCCATTGTCTAAAGTAAAGTGGTGAAGCAATGGTTAATTTTTCTGTTAAGATTATTCTTTCTGTTGAGCGAAAAGTATTTGAGGCAAAAGATAATACAGAAATCCGACTCAACTGTGCTGAATTCATTGTATCCACTTTTCAGATACCCATTTGTAACCTTTCATTTTGCTGTCGCTCAGCTAACATCGTCAGTAGTCTTAGCTACTCACCTCTCATTTGCTGCCTCAACATTTGCTCTTTCTAATTTTTCTCTTAATAAGATATTCGACCTTTGAAATGTTGATTTAATTTTTATTATCATTTTTACCATTATTTTTTGTGTCAGTTCAGTTGTGTCAGTATCTATACCTATTATCTAATACTATCATTGATATCTAGTCATTGTGGGTTCGTATACAAACTAGGTGTCTCAATAAAATGTACGTACACTTCAAATCCTGAGAAAACTTTATTTTTAAACACAGAGTGAAATGAACGACTTAAAATACAGAAGACAAATGAAATTGAAGAATCATGTTCGTAAATCTTTAAATTGATAACTGTTTTTGCCCAGACAACGCTGATAACGCGCACCAAAGGATTTGCAAACGACACGAAACACGGAGAAAAGGATGAATCATCGGAAAAAGATGAATCATCGCCGGATTCTCCAAAGAAATCAGAGGCCAATTGCGAAGTGAAATATGAAGATGAAAACTTATAAGAAGAAGACGCATTAAATATATCTACGGAGAAAGAATTCCTTATTGAAACAATTTTCATGATCGAAGAGATTTAGCTTGGCTCCTGAAAAAATGGCTCCTGTAGAACGTTCGTTTTCAACTGTTAGACAAATTTAGTACCGATAGCAAATATGTTGTGATGCAATCAGAAACAAAATATCTTTCGTGTCACAATTCCCGCGTAAGATAGGGGAATAATAAGCTGCATGTATAAAAAGCGTTCCTGTTCTGCTGCTTCAATTGTCAAGTAGGGACAGGAATAGTATTTAAAAAAGGAATATTATGAAGACTGATTTGTTTATTTGACGTGCATGTCTCACCGATTGAAATTGGTTCCATGTGGTAGGTATTGAAGCCTCCGGCTCAGATACGCCCATAATTACACTTCTGGCGAATCATTTTACAAATGTTTGAAATTTTTCAAACACTTAAAAATTTTGTTCATATTTAGAAATTGTGTAACTTCTGAGATAATTCATTATGCTTTAAATTCTAAGAAAATTCCTAATGTTTTAAATTTTTAGATAAGACGAAATGTTTTAAGTTTTTCGAAAAAAAGGCTTCTTCATAGCCCAAATTACAGTCTCACTATAGCGGCAGACTGATTTTGGCAGTTTTCCATTATAGTGGGGTTGTAATGAAAGGCATAAACATCACAAAGCCTTGAAGACGGGAGCAGTAAATGAGACCAAATGAGCCACTCAAGCCTTGGCATCTATGATTCACCGAAAGAAGAACAGATGGGTCGTGGTCGTCGTCTTTGCTGTACGCTATCCGGAGAAAAGCTCAGGGGGTAGGAGCTAGAATAAATGTAAGGGATGCATTCAGTTCATATATTAAGAGTCCAGGCCAAATTCAAACGATCATCTGCAGGTTGAATTCATCTAAATTATGCTGTAATTTTTACGATATCTTCCACCATGAAAAAGTCGTTGACAATATTAGGTAGAAAACTTATTCAGAAATTAACACAACTGCAGGTACAGAAAAAATGAGACATATAGGATACTAATATTAACCCGATTAAAAGTAATTTGAGAATTCAGTTGGCAGGCCATAACTTTCGAAAGAATGCATCTATCGACTTCAAAATACTCGCAAATGAAAGAGCGAAACATTCTCTTTCTCCCTGATAAAAACAAAACCCTAACGGTTTGCCGAAAGCTACAAAAATTCTTCGATAGACCTTGCGCACTCGCGCGCAGTAAAAACACTTCAGTTGGCAGGCCATAACTTTCGAAAGAATGCTTAATATATGAAGTTTCGCTGAGAAAGAGAATGTTTCGCTCTTTCATTTGCGAGTATTTTGAAGTCGATAGATGCATTCTTTCGAAAGTTATGGTCTGCCAACTAAAGTGTAAAGTCGCACGAGGTGAACTCAAGAAATCTCCAGAAATTCTGTACCTAACGGCGTTTTGAAGTCCCTCTGCTGCCGTCTACCGGTCTTCTTTACCCTATTTTTAGGGAGAAAGAGTGAGTTCAAGTTTGTGTTCGCGCGAGTGGTCGAAATTTGGCACGCTAGTGCACAATACCCCACTCTACCCAGGTGTCTGAAATGGGTACCGGTCTTGACTGGGGGAAAGCGTCATAGAGTCCTGGTGTTAATTATAAGGCATTTGAAAAACCAATGTTCAAGGTGATGTGTATCAGGCTTGAATTGGAAATAAAGCATCCTTAGAAGCCGACGTTTGTCTTGTTCTTTGTTTGTTGCCCCTCAGAGGGATATCACGGTAGACTTAGATATTATACGGTGCGTTTCCACACCGTAGTACGGAGGCAATACATTTCGTTACAGTTAACGGATGCCATTATGTCACGTTGTGACAGTAACTACATAGGAAACTCAGGACTGTGAAGCAAAATTTGGTTACGAGTTATGCAATGTGTGCAAATTTATTTTACTAGAAAAGAGATCTCAATCTCCTTCGAAAGTAAGCGCTGAATGAAAAAAGCTTCGACCCGTGCACAATCGTCAAAACGAACAGAAATACTTGCCGTTTAGATAGAAATAAAGTCCCAATTTTTCCACATCAACGAAAGAAAACTAACGCTTTTCTACAATCGTTATGTTCACTCTTACCTATTGTAGATATGAAGTGTGCTTCACTTTCTGAAGTTCTTGAATATCAAGGAAATGGTGCAGCAATGCAAAGCATTGTCCAAAGCCCAACTATCACAATGATTTTATTTTTCAGTCATCAAACAATCTGTGAAAATAGTGCTATCTTCAGACAACAGAACAAAAAAATGCTCGGATAAAGAATCAGCGAACTGGAACCGAATTCACCGCAGAAGTTTCCTGGGCATTTTGATGGCGTAAATTTTAAAGAAATTCACAATTATGTAAAAAATTTTTCAGTACAATACAAATACACTTTCAATTACTCCATTAGATGCAATGGACACCAACACGAGCACAAAACTGGGAGACAAAGCTCTTGTAATCAATGTTGCGCAGTCTCTGATCACCTCCATGAGCACAAAGGCATGAGCACACCTTTAACACACACCACTGGACAAATAAACGTTATATCACACAGAGGCACGGTTGAATGAGCCACAATCGATGACAATGCCGCCGTATCGCTTCAGGACAGATTTGATGCACCGTTTTCCTATGAGCAAACCAAGAACTAAAAGTACGATAAAAAAATTCTTGCTTGGTAGTAGCTACTTATAGCCTCTAAAAACCGAGGACCAAAAACGTTCGAAAGCCTTCAACCACCAATTGACTTCAGAAAACTTCAAATACCTTCAAAAACCAATAGCCTTTAACCGATTAGTTTTTAGCTTGGAAAAAGAATGCCACAAACGAGCATTTGGGCATGACAATTTTAAATTAGGGACATCCACTCTAAAAGATATCAAAATAACCTAATCGTCGAAGCCGTTATTTACAATTTTAATGTGATTTTAACTCAGACGAACACTTCAGTGGGTGTTTCGTCTCCAAATGTCAGAAAAGAATTAATTACAGCGAAATGTTTGTCTGTTTCAACCTAAAAACTAAAGTCAGCAACAAAACCAAATTTTTAAAGTAATAGAAATGGTTGTGAGAAATATACGCGATGGGTTTTTAGTGATTAAAGTTACTTTGAATGATGGCTATGAGCCACAAGCAAACAAACAAACACAAATTAGTCTCTGTGCACAACGTACGCGATACCCTCAGTACACAATACCCTAAATTTCCTTCATATTACGTACCATGAATCTCGCACACAGCACAAAAATTACCCTCAGTACACAACACAAGCAGCCCCTCCGTACACAACACAAGCAGTACCTCAGTACACAACACAAGCAGTACCTCATTACACAACACAAGCAGTACCTCAGTACACAACACAAGCAGTACCTCAGTACACAACACAAGCAGTACCTCATTAAACAACACAAGCAGCACCTCAGTACACAACACATGCAGCACCTCAGTACACTACACAAGCAGCCCCTCCGTATACAACACAAGCAGTACCTCAGTACACAACACAAGCAGTACCTCAGTACACAACACAAGCAGCACCTCAGTACACAACACATGCAGCACCTCAGTACACTACACAAGCAGCCCCTCCGTACACAACACAAGCAGCACCTCAGTACACAACACAAGCAGCCCCTCCGTACACAACACAAGCAGTACCTCAGTACACAACACAAGCAGTACCTCAGTACACAACACAAGCAGCACCTCAGTACACAACACAAGCAGTACCTCATTACACAACACAAGCAGCACCTCAGTACACAACACATGCAGCACCTCAGTACACTACACAAGCAGCCCCTCCGTACACAACACAAGCAGTACCTCAGTACACAACACAAGCAGTACCTCAGTACACAACACAAGCAGTACCTCAGTACACAACACAAGCAGTACCTCAGTACACAACACAAGCAGTACCTCATTAAACAACACAAGCAGCACCTCAGTACACAACACATGCAGCACCTCAGTACACTACACAAGCAGCCCCTCCGTACACAACACAAGCAGTACCTCAGTACACAACACAAGCAGTACCTCAGTACACAACACAAGCAGCACCTCAGTACACAACACATGCAGCACCTCAGTACACTACACAAGCAGCCCCTCCGTACACAACACAAGCAGCACCTCAGTACACAACACAAGCAGCCCCTCCGTACACAACACAAGCAGTACCTCAGTACACAACACAAGCAGTACCTCAGTACACAACACAAGCAGCACCTCAGTACACAACACAAGCAGTACCTCATTACACAACACAAGCAGCACCTCAGTACACAACACATGCAGCACCTCAGTACACTACACAAGCAGCCCCTCCGTACACAACACAAGCAGTACCTCAGTACACAACACAAGCAGTACCTCAGTACACAACACAAGCAGTACCTCAGTACACAACACAAGCAGTACCTCAGTACACAACACAAGCAGTACCTCAGTACACAACACAAGCAGCACCTCAGTACACAACACATGCAGCATCTCAGTACACTACACAAGCAGCACCTCAGTACACAACACAAGCAGCACCTCAGTACACAACACAAGCAGCACCTCAGTACACAACACAAGCAGCACCTCAGTACACAACACAAGCAGCACCTCCGTACACAACACAAGCAGTACCTCAGTACACAACACAAGCAGCACCTCAGTACACAACACAAGCAGCACCTCAGTACACAACACAAGCAGTACCTCAGTACACAACACAAGCAGTACCTCAGTACACAACACAAGCAGCACCTCAGTACACAACACAAGCAGCACCTCAGTACACAACACAAGCAGTACCTCAGTACACAACACAAGCAGTACCTCAGTACACAACACAAGCAGCACCTCAGTACACAACACAAGCAGCACCTCAGTACACAACACAAGCAGTACCTCAGTACACAACACAAGCAGTACCTCAGTACACAACACAAGCAGCACCTCAGTACACAACACAAGCAGTACCTCAGTACACAACACAAGCAGTACCTCAGTACACAACACAAGCAGTACCTCAGTACACAACACAAGCAGTACCTCAGTACACAACACAAGCAGCACCTCAGTACACAACACAAGCAGCACCTCAGTACACTACACAAGCAGCACCTCAGTACACAACACAAACAGCACCTCAGTACACAACACAAGGAGTAACACAACACAGGCAGTACACAGAGTGTCACGAGAAGCAGCACACAGCCCTCACTGAACACACCATCAAACAACAGAGCCCTCGGCTCCTGGAAAGCTCCGTGGCAGCAGCGCTTTCTACCCCAGCCAACACGGACACCCCGCCCTGCACAGAACTTCACCACCGTGCTCACCACTCAACAAATATCACGGCCTTCTCACCTCAGCCACACAACAAAGTGGATTGTGCTGCACCTACGTTTTGGGTCGCAATGCAGTCGTGCTTCATTTGTTTTACGGTGGAATTGAAGCAGTCGATTTATTCATTTTAGGGTGGGACTTGAAGCAGTCGATTAATTCATATTACGGTGGGAATTATAACAGTCAATTGATGTATTTTACAATGGGAATTGAAACACTTAAGTGAACTATTGTTGTAATTGCCGTCCGCTTTTGTTCCTTTTTTTCGTAATCTGTACCGACGAACTTGACTTCGGTTGAACTCAGCGCCTGGCTAAGTTCATTCTGTTTCCGGACGGTGTGGAGATTGGTTAAATATTCTACCATGTTCTGCATATTGAAACCTTCTTCGTTCCATGCAATTTATATTTGTTTTCGCTTTGTAATTTGATATCTGTTCATTTTTTGTTTCAGCTCTTTATATTATACAAAACTATTCGAAACCGTTCATATAATAAAGTCAAAAATCCAAAACGCGCATCGAATAAATGAAAACAAATTTCCTATTTCATAATTGCTACGGCATTTATAATGATATCCCTTCAAGTGCTGAAATCAAGTTATTGGTCATTTCTACCCAGTATTAAGAAAGGGGTCTCTACACATCGCGTCAATGTTGACCGTAAATTATCGTTTCGACTAACAGCAATGTTTGATACGACTGGACATTCATCGCTGTACAGTGGTAGACAGCAATATCAGTACTAAATGAAAGCGCAAAAAATTTGGATTCGTTTTTGAGGAAAATCTGTGCATCAGGGCTGATAATTTCGCTATTAATAGCAAGCAAACAAGTGTTAAATAGAACACATTTTGTGACTTTTACATACCTTTGAAGGCTCTAGCGGGGAACGCTAAAGAAAACAAGTAGGTACACTCAAATGTGTCCATTGTTCTAGACTTAAGATACAATCTATTGCTCTATCATTTGGGGTAAATAAATTGTTTATACAGTTTGAAAATGTTTAAATGAATATTCAACATTAGGAGGCTATGATTAGAAAATTACTACAACGCCACGGCAATGATGCCAAGAAACGATGTATTTGCCGATGCTGAAAAATCAAACTTTATTCCTACTCAAGATTAACGTCTACCGTACGATCTGCCATAAACCTAAGTGCGTTCGTAAAGAAGTTTCAAATAGTGTTAGCTAAAAAGTTTCATTTACGTCCAGTCAACGTTTGCATAAAACTAAAGCAAACTCTGATAATCTAATTTTTCACCCACAAAAACTCGATTTAAGAATGAATCAGACAACAAAAATTTTTATTTGAGATTATTTCCCGAAATTTTTTCTATGCATCTCAAAAATGAATACTTCAGTGCAAAGAAGAAATTTCAAATTCTGTTCGGAGAAAAGTTACGTCACTGAGAGGCATCAAACAAATAAAAATAAAATTTAACCATTAAAAAATAAGGATGTTAAGGCGTTTCTATTCAAAGTTGACATAACATAATTTTTTACACATGAGTTCAGATTTGCTTTGAGTAAATTATGAAATGCAAACACACCGATTCAATTTTCATTGAAATCGTTTAAAAAGAGATTATTCATAAGTAAGAATAATTGTAGTTCAAATACTAAAGAACATCGCAAGGAATTGCAAATAATTTCCTGTCATCTGCGTAAACAATAAAATAAGAAATAACAGAGGTTGTAAAGT
The DNA here is from genome assembly GCA_030386875.1 of Morinoia aosen. Lineage (NCBI taxonomy): Eukaryota > Metazoa > Arthropoda > Malacostraca > Amphipoda > Talitridae > Morinoia > Morinoia aosen. The sequence continues at coordinate 37,626,220 of CM059561.1, read as the reverse complement.
TCTGAAGTTACCAAACAGACGATATTAAAAACATGTATTGTAGAAATTAAAAGATTGTTGGATCAGCATTATCACAGTGATACTGAGCTCAATCCACTAGAAATCTTAAAACAAAATGGTAAAATATAGCTACATTCCGCAACAAACTTTCACAATAGGTTAGAATGTACTTTAGTTTAATTCAGTATTCTTAACAACATCAAAGGTGTTCAAAAAAAAAAGGATGATGGTACCATTTCGTACGGAGTTGAGGGGACTAGGTGTGTTCCCGTATACACTAGGTGTGTTCCCGCATGTGCTAGGTGTGTTCCCGCATGTGCTAGGTGTGTTCCCGCATGTTTGTTCCACAAGGTCTATGCACAAGGTGCGTTCCCGTATAAGATCCCCAGCGCATGACCCAGGAAGGCACTTTATGAAACAAGACAAAAGTGGGAAGAAGAAAGTGACAAGGGATGAGACAAGGGCAGTAGTGAACCGAAAAAAGAAGGTCGGTGGCAAACCAAACTTTTTCTAGGCCAACGAAAAAGAAAACCTACCTCATAGCTCGCGACCTCTCATTTTCCCCCTACGAGCGCTACTTCCCATATATACGAAAGAAGAAGAAAGAAAAGAAAACCGTTCATTTCCTAAAAGGTTGGCACATGAGATACATGACAAACATATTGGCTCTTGAACAATTTCTTAATATAAGACGTCCTTAGACAAACGTACTATACGAGGAGTACTAATAGACAGACTATACGTGGTCTACTAATAGACTAACCATACGAGGTACACTAATAGACAGGTTATACGAGGCGTACTAATGATAATTTTATCTCATTGAGGGTGAAGAAAGGAACAGCATACTCCAAAACAAGATGATCGCACATTACCAAAGTACAACGCAACATCCCTGGGCGTCATCGAAATGTGATATACGTCCGCACCAAAACACAAGCTCTCGGATCTTGTGGAACAAAACAAGCCCTTAAACAGGTCACAATAAATGAGGGTTTGTTACCCGAAGTTCCTGAATGCCATTTTGCAATGGGAGGCCATAAATTTCAGAGAATTGAATTACAGGTCAGTTTAAGCCTCCCTAACCGCATCTAAGGCGTTCCTAAGAGAGGAAGGGGAAAGGCACCATTTAGCATGGACCTGAAATTTTAAAAACGGAAGAACTCAACAGCAAACGAATAAGACATGATGACAGACACTTCACCTTACCCTAATAGAATTATTATTATTATTATATAGGGCGTTTCACCACCGAAGACGCTACGAAGACGTTTCATCGGTGACTTCGGTATTTCCTAGTTCGTCATTTCTGTACTTAAAGCAAATATCACTCCTATCATCGCCGCGTGGCGGCATAGTTGTAGTTTCAAGGTATGTTACGTTTTACTTTAGTACTGGCATGGTGTGTAGTTCAGCTCGCTTGGGCCAGGAAAAAAGACCATCACCAAGCGCTGCCTCGCAAGTTAGCTCCTTACATAAGCTATTAAGGTTTGAATATTTTCTATCTAGTTTGCAGGTCCGGTCAGGATTGAATTTTACTAGTGGTAGCTGGTACCCCCATGCGGGGGTTCCAGCTACCCTCCCACACTTGGCCGAGCGACTTACCCATGCTGGAACTCCCTCTCCCCAGCAGGGCGCCGAGAGCTGCAGCACATGTCGCTCGGCCATTCAGCTATATACTATTAAGAGCACCGATAGAATGTAAGAAGAAGTATAAGGGTCCTCTGTATTCCGACGGTTTCCCAAACAAGCAATCGGACAAGGAGAGGTTGCCGGGGTTAGGGCCAAAGAAACGTGTACGCTCCTCCATGTATGAAGGACATTCAATAAGCAGGTGTTTCACGGTCAGATGCACTATGCAGTCCTCGCAGTAAGGCGGTGCGCTGTTGTCCATCAGGTATCCATGAGTCACCTGAGTGTGACCTATTCGTAGGCGGCACAGTGTCCTCTCCCAGTGGCGGTTGGGACACAGCGCGTTGGATAATGGTTTGGTGTTGTTGTGGATGCTTCTGAGCTTATTATTGGCCACTGAGTGCCATTCTTCGCTCCATGCGGTAGTCAGGGTTTTTCGGATGTACATTTTCATGTCCGATCGTGGCAGTCCGACATGAATTACTGGTCCGTCTTCTGTCGCAGCCCGAGCAGCCGCGTCGACGGCTTCGTTTTCGACTACTCCAACATGGCTTGGTACCCAACAAAAGTAGAATCTGCGGTGGTCATGAAAAAGTAGTTCCTTAATCGAGGCAACTATGGGGTTTGGGTGGCGGATGTTGGTTATTGCTTGTATGGAGCTTCTTGAGTCAGTTGCGATAGTGATCGAATTTCCGGGTAGCGTTGAGGAGTATGATATTGCATCCCGGATGGCGAGCAGTTCTGCCGTGTAGTGGGATGCAGTCTTTTGGATCCGCACTGTGACAACTCGGTCCCCATGCTTGTAGCCATATGCAACACCTTGTTCGGTCTTCGATCCGTCCGTGAAGATCACTGAATTTCTTCCCAATTGAAAATTAAGGACGTGTCACCGGCGAATTTAGGACGAGACAGTCGATCATGGACGTATTATAGGCGCGGCGGCCACTTCGACCGTAAAACGCCTATGCGACGCTGATTTTGATCTCATCCGTGCAACGCCCGACAATTCGTCGACGTGTACTCGCCGATTTATAGGCGTGATATTATCGACGTTTTTTGGCCGTGCAACAGTCGATCAGACGGCTGAAAGTGCTGAGCGTCGGAGCGAGCACGTTCAGTCGTGCTGCAACTATGGTTGAAAGTGCCGGTGCGTGCATGTCATCGTTTAAAAAGCAGCTACCACTTTACTTTAAATTAGACGTGTAATGACAAAAAAGTGATCTAATTACGTGCTTGTGATAAGTGCCAGTAGTATTGTGTTTGCTAGTCTGTCTATTGGGAAATTCTTCTGCAAATTTCATAATTTTTTCTCGTGTTCACGCGACTGGAATGGGTTAGGTAACTAATTTAGGCTAGGGTAGTTAGTTGGGTAAATTTTTACTTTAGGCCCAATTAGGTCTATTTTTTGCCCCTTCTGTGCTTAATGAACTAATTTTTTGACGTTCATTACGAATCTGAAGTCCGTTTATAGCGCTCTGACTTAATTTTTGAGATATAGCGATTTAAAAGTTTGAAATCGCGAGGACGCGGGCTGGTATGGTTCGTTAGGGAGAGTCCATTTGCAGGGGAAGGAGGGTACCTAGGCTAGTTTTGTTCTTTGGTACTTTATGGTACTTTATAGTACTTATTGGAACTGATTGTTACTTGTTAGTAGTTGTTAGTACTTATTGGTCCTTATTGGTACTTGATGGTGCTTTTCGGTACTGTTTGGTACTTCTTGGTATTTTTGGGTTCTTTTTGGTACTTATTGGCACTTTTTGGTTTCTATTAGTACTTGTTGGTACATATTGGTACTTGATGGTGCTTTTCGCTACTGTTTGGTACGTATTGGTACTTTTGGGTTATTTTTGGTACTTATTGGTATTTATTGATACTTATTGGTAATTATTGGTACATTTTTGTACTTCTTGATTTTTATTGGTACTTATTGGTATTTATTTGTACTGGTTTGTACTGATTGGTACTGATTGGTACTAATTGGTCTTAATTGCTATTTAGTGGTACTTATTAGTACTTGTTGGTATTTATTGGTTCTTGTTGGTACTTATTGGTACTTATTGGTACATATTGGTACATATTGGTACCTATTGATACTTATTGTTACTTTTGAGCATTTATTATCACTTATTGGTTCTCAATGACACATATTGGTGCCTATTGGCACTTATTAGTTCTAATTGGTACTTATTGGTACTTGATAGTGCTTTTCGGTACTTTTTGGTGTTTTTTGGTACTTTAGGGTGTTTTTGGTACGTATGTGTACCTATTGGTTCTAATTGGTACTTATTGGTAATTATTGGTACTTTTTGGTACTTCTTGGTTATTATTAGTTCTTATTGGTGCTTATTGGTACTTATTGGTGCTCATTGGTACTTATTGGTATTAATTGGTCCTAATTGCTATTTAGTGGTAGTTATTGGTATCTTTAGCATTTATTGGCTCTAATTGGTTCTCAATGTCACTTATTGGTACTTATTGGTACTTATTAGCATTTATTGGTACTATTTGGTTCTTATTGGTACTTGATGGTGCTTTTCGGTACTGTTTGGTACTTTTTGTTACTTTTGGGTTCATTTTGGTACTTATTGACACTTATTTTCAGTTATTGGTTCTTATTGGTACTTATTAGTACTTGGTGATTCTTTTCGGTACTGTTTGGTACTTTTGGGTTCTTTTTGCTACTTATTGGTACTTTTGGTAATTATTGTTTTTTCTTGCTATATCTTGGTACTTATTGGTACTTCTTGGTACTTATTGGCATTTTTTGGTACTTATTGGTTCTTATTTGTACTTATTGGTTTTTATTTGTACTTATTGGTTTTTATTTGTACCTGATGGTACTTGATGGTGCTTTTCGGTAGTGTTTGGTACTTTTTGTTACTTATTGGTATTTTTTGGTACCTGTGCTCATTCGTACTTTTTGTACTTATTGGTGCTTCTCGGTACTTTTTCGTTCATGTTGGTACTTATTGGTATTAAAGGGTATCTATTGATTCCTATCAGTGCTCCTTGGTACATCATGGTACTTTTTGATACAACTGGTATGATGGTAGTTGAAATTGGACACTCCGTTTTTTAGGACTTAGCATGTGTGTGTGGAATCGCGCAGCGGAAAAACGAGCAAACCAGTGGCAGTGGCGACTTTGAAGGTCGCCGCTGCCACTGGTTTTAGAAACACGGAGAAAGAACAATATCACACAAGAACTTTAGATTGGGTTAAACTGTGGATGTCTTTCATCAGTAAACCGGTAAAACAGATTGAGTGTTTTTTGTGGCAGATTATGCTATAAGTTATTGTAGTCGCAAAAATAAGAACTTATGCCTCACAATGAACCACTTCCAGCGCGCTGAACTGATTACAATAATGACTGAATTCATTTAAATTGATTTCTTCAGGTAATTAGCTGTGGCCGGCAAATGGTGCATCACTCTAGGCTAATTATTTTCGGTAAATTTGCGTTTCAGGTCCGTCACGACTTTTCATTTTTACCACCATTTATAAATAAAAGGAGCCAGCCATTTAGGACAGTAAGACACTGAATCACCTACCCGAAGAAGTCCTCGAACACAAATTCGGAGGAATTTACTGGCATCATCTACTCCATCAGGTTCATTTAAATTCAATAAATGATTTTAGAATTTGCGAAGTTATTTGTTTACTGTGAGTCCAAGTAAAGGCTACAACTTTTGTGTCTCAGATTTTCAAAGTCTAGTCTTATTTGGTCATTAAGTTTGCAACATTTTTTAGAAATGCTATGCAAGGCTTAGTGGTTAATATTTGGTTTCTTTTTTGTATATATTTAGCACGACGAGTTCAGCCAATGTGAAATTGTAAATTGCAAGCCAATACTACGTAAAAATGTGTTTGAAATACAAACATAATTTTGATGGTCTAATCTACCTAATTTTGCAAATTTGCTGCAGAGGACGACTCCGATTCATCTTTGGACCAGCAGAGAAGTGGCCGTGTACCAATAGCCCTCACAGACGAATTTATTCCAGTAAAGAATCGGTATGTGCGTTCATTGACGTGCCGATTAGTGAATTTAAATAGCTACATGAATCACATTTATGATTAAGAAAAATAATTGAAAATACACAGTCATCTTTTGTACCATCTTGGGTATATTAGACATCAAATAGCTTATGAACTAAATACTATGAAATAATATAATTAGTTAAATTAGCATTGTGAATAACTGATACAAGAAACTATAAACTGTTTGTCTAAATTTTATCCAACCTTTGAAATTTTGAAATTAGAACGTGTGATTTGATATTTTAACGTGCATTCCTTTTCATTGTCAGATGCGTTTCTTCACCAAAACCAAGCCCATCTTCAGAAGAACTGGTAGCCATTCATACTAGGCTCGCCCGAATCGAGAGTTTCATCGTAGAAAATAACTTAATTCTCAAAGAAAATCTAAGCGATAAGCCTGCACAACCGCCAGCCGTGTCTCGAGGATTTGCACCTGCAAATAATGACGAAGAACTAAATGAAATACTTGAAAGAAGCGATCTGGTAAATCTTATTCCTGTCACAATACCCTCAATGGCAATGAATGTATACTTATTGTTTGTATCTTTGATTGTTTTCGTACCGAACATCAATAGTCGTTTGTCCTGAACGATTCGAGAGGTAGCTATATTATAAATCATTGATGAATCGCTTTTTTTCAAACCCCAGGTTCTTTATCTGGTCGCGGCAAAGGAAGTAAACATCACACGGACAGCAATATCTGTGATGAAATTGCTGCTGTCACGAGAATTTGCCAACGAATTCTTCATGACGGGGTGGGAGCAAAGAGGAAACGTACGAAAGTAAAGTTTACCGACAGTGCAGCCTGCAAGGCGATTGAAAGTAAGTATGATTTCCGTGAAAACCATCTAAGCACAAAATGAATAAATACCCTGATGCAAAATAATACGATAAATAAGTCTTGTTTATACTAAATCTAATCGTGTATACATAAACACAATAATGTCGTGTGCTTAGTCTATACTAATCCGCTGTATTGTCAATCCAACCAGGTTCCATATCAAAAATTCCAGAGTTCCAACAGGCACCTCGCAGGGCTGTAAAAATCGCCATTCAGAAAGCGTTAAAAGGTAATTACATTGCTGGTGTTCAAACGAAAATCGGCTCATTGTAACCTACTAAAACATTCATGCTGTTTAGCGTGTCACTCGTGTGGGAATTCATTGGTACAAATAAGGCTACGGAGTCGGAGTTTGAACAAGTCGGATATTTTAGAGGGAAGCAGGATTCGAATGAAGTATGAAGAAATGTGAAAAATTTTGTGGGGTAGGAATTCAGAGGTGGAGTCCAAATCAGATATTAAAACATTTCAGGATTCCGAGTCGAATATTCACCATTCGGGTCTGTAATCCTGGCGTAAAATAAATCGCAAAAAGATAGGCATTTGATGAGCATTAGTGAACTAGCTACTTATTTAGACCATGAAAAACAGCTAATTTATAATAGTTAACAGACGATGAAACTGGTTTATGGTATGATTTCTTGATTATTGTACTTTCTTGTGAGTTCTTATACCTGAGAGTAAGCAAACTATCCTCAGCTATTTCTTGTGTATAAGTTTTAAATAAAAGAAATTTTCCTCACAGTTATAGTCAGTTAAATTTATAGTGGACTCAAACAGTGTCATGGGTATTTAAATGATTCATCTTTTTCCATTCAGGATCCTCTGACTGGGACGGCTACCGAAGGAAAAGACCTTCGAGCTCTCGGATCCCAGAAGGCGAGAGCAACGAAGACACCAATCCAGAGCTCGTTGCAGTCGAAGAAAATACAGCCGGCATCACTATAATCTATTTCGCTTGAGGAAGTCAGTCGTTGAAATCTAGTGCGCAGAGATTTGTGGATTATAAATCAAAAATGGAATGGTCATCTACTGGAAATCCGTGGCAGTAAAGTCAAGGTTGAGACGGAAGCGGAAATTTTATCAAACATATATTTTTCTTACGTAAAGATAGCTACTTATTTGCAAAATACACAAGTAACACAATATTACACGCGATTTAATATAGTTAATTGAGAAATATTTCATCGTCACTTAGAACTCAACGTGTATGTTTAGGGGAATCTTTTTTGATGTTTATTTTGTGTTTTATTACTTCAATGGCTTTTATTCGTATTACAGTAATAAGTCAATCATTTAAAATCGTTCTATGACAGAGGAAGCGCATTCTACAGTTCCTTAATTGTGTTTAGATTTTAGTAGAACTTAGACTCATACGAACTTTACCCATAAATGAGTTGTTTTATCGTGTTATTCGGGAAACAATATTATTTTTTATGCGAAGTGGGAGCAGAAACTTTAAATAGTTTAATGAATAATTTTGATCCATTTGATTGGCTGCTTGTAAAGGAAATTGTTAAACGAGTTGTTTACTTCATTTTTTTTATCCCTCGCTTATTAAACGCTTGTTACAGAATACACAATTTAAAACGTTTCTCTTGTTCACGCCCAACAAAACAGTTATTTTAAATACAAGGTTACGTTTTCCGCGTTTTTAGTATTGAAGTGTCAAACCGAAAAAGCGCGGAAAACGTATATGCTCTCACGGAAAACGAATATGAGAGCTGGGACAGAAAAATATACTCTAATCTAACAACAGTTGTCATTCGAATAGAAGTCACATTGAAAGTCTGGTAATGATTGCAGAAATTCAGTGCCTCGTTCGAATAATCTATTTTTTTATTTGCCTGCGCTTGTACAAACTTATGCGTGCACATGTATGCATATATATGTGTGTGGATGTGTGAACATATCTACAAGTATATAAAAAGCTCTCGGCGGCGCTCAGCTGATATTGTCGTCTCTGCATAGTCATCACGCATACGCACTTATGCAATATGGGCATAAGTGCGTGTGAGTAATGGCTATGCAGACGACGAATAATCAGCTGGGCGCAGCCGAGAGCCGTTTTTTTTAACTCGAAATTTGGGGACGGCCACGTGCGCAGCATCGACGCGTCGCGTCCGATGAGAGACGTGTAGAGCCATGCAGGGACGCGCTAAGGACGTGGGTCGCGAACGGCCGTCGACGTGTAGTGGTCGTGTGACACGACCTTAAAGCGGCGGTTTCGCCGTCGCGGCGGACGTGCCGCATCGACGCGACGGCTCTAGCTACGCGCATGCACGGCCTTCCCACATCGGCGACACGTCCTTAATTTTTAATTGGGTTTCATGCCTTGCAAAATGATCCACAAATGCTGAGCGCAATACCTGAGCGGTGTTGGCCCCCTTGTTAAAGCCATATAGCTCTTCACAAATGACCACGTTGTTCATCTGCCATGGTGGGATTGGGAGAGTTGTCTCCATGAGGATGCGGGACAGGTCAATGCGGTTAGTCTTCAGGAGTTTCTTTGCTCTGCCAATGAAAGATTTGGAGGCATCTTGGTCCTGGTCATCATCGCTCTCTGTGCCGTCCACAGCTTCACACACCTCGTGCAGCGGGGCAGTCGGATTACAACATACTCAGATATGGTAGTTAAGAAGTTTAATGTTTGAAGAGATGTTCATAGGTCTTATTCCACTCTCTGCATGAAGACTTATCACTGGAGACGAGCGGAAGGCTCCAGTTGCAATCCGTATGGCTGCGTTTTGGATAGTTGAAATTGACTGCAGTAGGGTAGGACAAGCGGAGGAGTAAGCTTCACGTCCATCATCTATTTTTGGTTTGATCAGCATGGTGTAGAGTCTGAGCAGGGTGAGTCGGTCTGCCCTCCAGCTTTTATGGGAGATGTGTTTTAAGACATTCAAACTTTGGATGCACGACTTTTTTAGTTGCATTATGTGTTTGCGCCATGTTAGGCTGTTGTCTACGCAGAGACCAAGGTACTTATGATATGTTACGCAGGCTATTGGTTCATTGTGAAGGGCCAGGTTCGGAGCAAGTTTCGGACAGTTCTGTTTTCTGCATACATGCACACATTTGGTTTTGGCTGTTGAAAAGCGGAATCCTGTTTCATGCGTCCATTTCTCAAGTGAATTGAGGGCCAACTGGAGTTGTCGTTCTACTCCTCTTGTTGATGGCCCAGAGGCGTAAATCATAAAATCGTCAACATACAGCGAAGACCGGACTAAACGTGGGAGGTTGGTGACAATATCATTGATGGCGACCATAAAGCAAAGGCAGCTGGGTACGCTGCCCTGCACCACTCCGTTTGCCAGTGTTCGCGGTTCTGAGAGGTCGCGTCCAACTCGCACCTGTATTTTTCGATCAGCCAAAAATTCCCTGATGAATAAAGGGAGGAGACCTCGCAATCCATACCCATGTAGCTTCTGGAGGATTCCATATTTCCAAGCTATGTCGTATGCTTTTTCAATGTCGAACATGACCACTCTGGAGTGCATCCGCGAGGTGATGGCATTTTGGAGGTGACTCTCCAGCGAACTAGGGCGTCCGTGGTGCTCTTGTTGCGTCGAAAACCTGACTGCGTTGGGGTAATGTGTCCGCTCAACTCCAGAGCCCACATGAAGCGCTCGTTTACCATCTTCTCTAGCAGTTTACAGAGACATGAAGTTAATGAAATTGGTCGATAGGATTGCGGATCTTTGGGATCTTTGTTAGGCTTAGGGAAGGCGAGAACTATTGCGGTGCGCCATTGGTGAGGTATACATGAGGTTGCGTAAATTTTATTATACAGACGTAGGAGAAGGTTTTGTAGGCTTGGGTGACTGTGCCTGATCATGGAGTACGTGATCTCGTCGGAGCTGGGAGCCGTCTCGCCTACGAGCCGTAGTGCAGATTTTATTCGCCTATGTTGAAGGGTGCGTTATACGGTCGATCTTCGGGTGTTGTAAAATCGAGGAGTCGTTTTTCGGCCTCTCTTATGTGTCTTGCAAATTGAGGAGGGGCATTAGTCAGGTTGGACGCCTGAGAGAAGGTCACGGCAAGTAAGTTGGCAACGTCCATGTTCGATGTCAGTAGCGGCGAACCTATCCCATTCGAGTATAGGGATGGTGAAGGGTCGACGGTATATTTGCCTGATATTTTGTTGATTTTCTTCCAGATTTGGTGAAGGCTGGTGTGCTGGTTCAAGGTAGATACAAATGTTTTCCATGAGTTCTGCCGACATTGATTAAAAACCCAGCGGCAACGGGCATTGGCTCTATTGTATGCTATTTTGTTAATTAATGTGTAGCAGTTTTTTAATGTTCGTTCGGCTCGTTTTCTTTCTGCTTTCGCCAGTCGGCACTCCTCGGACCACCAGGGCACAGGCGGTCTTCGCAGAGCTCCTCCACTGCGGGTATGGACGCTTCCGCAGCCGCGCGTATTTTGTTTTCGATGAGGGTAACTAATTCCTCGATTGACGCTTGCTCGGGGGAAAGCTCCTCAGTGTCCACCGCGGTAAGAGTCTCAAAGAGCCTCCAGTTAGATTTTCTGGTGATGAATCGCGATGGTATTTCCGCAAAGACACGTTGTTCCCGGAAGGTTATTTCAATGGGGTAATGATCGCTATCATATAAGGAGTCATGGACTTTGTATGAGAAGTCGGCAATGCAGTCTGGTGAGCAGAAGAACAGGTCAATACAGGAGTATGTGTTGGTTTTGACGTGATAATGCGTGGGGTGTAACCCCTCCGTCAGTAAAGATATGTTGTTGTTCGTTAGGAGGTCTTCAAACATTCGGCCATGGTGGTTTGTTAGGTTTTCTCCCCATAAATGGCTTCTTGCATTCATATCTCCAAGTAGCAAGAACGGCGGGTGCAATTGTTGAATCAGCTGAACCATTTGTTCCTTTTGGATTTGGTGATGAGGAAGATACACTGAACATATGGTGTACTGTTTGTCGAGGTAAAGTTTAACTGCAACAGCTTGAAGGTCGGTATTCAGTTGTAGGCGATCAAAATTAACCTTATGGTGTATAAGGATTGCCGCACCTCGCTCGTGTCCGTCGTCGCGAACTGGAGGTGATAGAACGAGCGAGTAGTCAGCAGGTGCGCGTATATTTGGGTGCTTGATTAGGGTTTCTTGTAGGCAAACACAAACCGGTGATATTTGTTTAAGTAGTAGTTTTAACTCTGAGAATCTTGACTTATATGATTGTAGGTTCCATTGCAGTATGCTGCTTAACATTTCTTGTGAGAGGGAGCCCAGGGCCATTCAGCGCCAGGCTGAATGGGCTGTTGTTTTTCCCGGTCCAGTGGTTGCTGGTGGGCGGGTAGTTCCCTGTAATACAGGGATGGGCTCTAGATTTTTTGATTTAGGGCGCATTGGTTGAGTTGATTTTTTGGTGGGGTCTGAACTGTTAGTCCCAGTTTTTGTGATTATGGCGTCCGCGTATGTTTGAGGACGCTTTTGTTTGGTGAAGTGTTGCGGTGACGGTCTGGTCCGTTCCGTGCTTTTGCTGGTTAGATTAGTTTCCATTTCACATGCTTCCTCCGTACTGTCGTAGTTAACAAGGCCGGCTGTGTCGGTTGTAGTCGCTTTTTGCATAGATTCGCCAGTTCGCCTCTTTTGTCGCGGTGGAGAGGCCGAGATACCGGCAAAGGCTTCTCCTTGTTTGGGCAAGGTGTCAGGAAGCGAGGCTCGACGCTTTCTCGACTCATTCGCTATCTGGCGGTTTTCGGGTTGGCTTTGTTGTAATTTCAGGTTTTCAGGTTTGCAGTTTCCTCCATCATCTTCGTCTGCTAGTGATGCAAACCGTCCTGAATTTAAGGCTTTGTGCTCCATATGCGGCGACGGGGAAGGACATGAGAGGACGTCTTTGTTAGATGGGGTATATTTGGTACCTAGGGGAGTTGCATTAGGGCTATTAGAGTTTGATTTGTTGGTAATAAATCTGTAGGTTTTATTTTGCTCGTGGAAACGGTCCCTTACTTTTTCCATGGCTTCCGAGAGGGTGATATGTTCTCTAGCTTGTGTGGCTGCAACCTCCGCTCGGAACTTATATGCGTCGCAATCGCTGCTACTCGATGGATGGTCTCCACTACAGTTCACACAGGATGTGCACGTTGACATCCGGTGTCCACTGGTTCCACACCGTGCGCACGCTTCTTCCGTGGCTCTACACCAATTACGCGTATGCCCTAGTTTTTGGCATTTGAGACATCGCATTGGTTTTGGCACATATAATTCCACTATCTCCCTGTGCCAATCGGCCAGTGTAATAAGGGCAGGCAGTCTTGCACGGGCAAAAGTTAGAACGTATCGGCTGGTGTTAACCAGCTCTCCGTCTACTCGCCTTTTCATTCGTTCTATCTTTTCCACACCTTGATCCTTCAGTTTCACGAGCTGTTCTTCTTCCGAGCTCTGTCCCATGACATCGCTGAAGACAGTCCCCGTGACCGAGTTCAATGTTCTATGGAGCTCCACCACCACAGGTACATTGTTCAATTTGGTTAATGTGGCCAACGTACGGCCTTGCTCCTCACTTTGCACCTCAATTAGTAGGGATGATCGGTTCATTTTCGAGATCCTCTTTGGGTTTCCAATCAACTTTCTTAGTTCCTTATCTGTTGATACGATGTTTATCTGGGATTCAATATTCACTCCTGGAAATGTCAAGACGTAGTAAGGAGGAAAGAATCGTTCCTTACTAAAGACGTCCTCCAGTGTTAGCAGTTGCTTTATTTTTCTTTCCTTGATTCTATTCCTTTTCATTTTGTTGTTATTATTGTTTCTGTCGACAGATTGAGGGTTTTCCTCTCTCTGGGGGTTGACAGGTGGCCGAAGCCCGTCAGGCGGTGAAAGACGAGTGGTAGCTTCGGCGTCGTTAGACGCGTCATATTGGCCGCGTCCCAAACTAGGTTTGGGAGCGCGAGCCGTACCACCCTCCTTAGCACCATGACCGGGCTGAGATCCCGCAGCAGTTACGCTAGGTTTCTCAGCACTACTTTTTTTGTTTTCACTCATAGTGTTGATCGTTTTGTGGATGCACGACCGGGCTTAACCCCTCCATATGGCGCAAAATTCATGCAGAGCGGGGCCCTGTTGCGATGTTGCAGCTGTAGCAAGTCGCGCATCCCCACCCTAGGGTGGCAGTCGTGCATCCACGGTGCCTGCTCTTTGCCGCCGCTCCAGACCTCAGGTGCCCCTGCCGTTTTTTTTTTTTTTTTTAATATGAAAATACAATAAACTATAGAGCCAGAAATATAAAGTTGAAACAAAGAGATGATAGAGAGTAAACAATGAGGGAGACATTCAATAGCCAAAGTCAGGAGCGACGTTGCCACCTCTCCGCGAGGCACCGTTGCCACCTCTCCGAAGTGGCCCATCGGTGACGCGGCAGGCGCGGAGAGGTACCCTAATAGAAGGAGCAAAAGGATGACATGCGATTCATTGGAGCACACAATATATGGCCTGAAGTTTAACTAAATTTGCGCTATTATTTTATTCGAATCTTGAGGAGCGGATAGCGAGATGTTAACAAGGACATCAACTGCGATCAAGCTCTTCGCTATAAACCCAACCCGCGTGGGCAAACACAATTAATTGCACAAACTTCAAGATTGAATTAAATTATAAGTTCTTTTTAGTATCCTTATCCCAATAAAGGTGTTGCAAAGAGAAGAAAGATGAAGATTTCCAGAATGAAGTTAGGGGAATGTGAAATCTTCGCACAAATTGTTTTCCCTCATCGGATCACCTGCACATAGAAACAGTAAGTCAGGAGGTAAGTTCAAGGAAAAAACAAAAGTTAAAAGAGAAAGTAATAGGTGGTGAAAAATGTACATTACAAAACATAAAACTTATTCTATTTTAACAAAAAAAAAAAAACTCTACTTAACTCTCAGCTTGGGACTTCACATATTCCCCCTGGGAGTTTCAACTCCCATAGATACAATATTAGTATCTTCCTAAGGGAACCGCGTACAGTGGAAGACACAAGAAAACAGAGATGATAAACCTAACCCAGCGTATGACACTAAACAACAGAGCCTATGAAAGTGTGCTGTTGCACTCAGATTGCAGCACAGCGGTACGATTCAATTGGTGTTACATTGAGGACCGAGCTATACGCTCACATTGAGGACCGAGCTATACCCTCACATTGAGGACCGAGCTATACGCTCACATTGAGGACCGAGCTATACCCTCACATTGAGGACCGAGCTATACCCTCACATTGAGGACCGAGCTATACCCTCACATTGAGGACCAAGCTATACCCTCACATTGAGGACCGAGCTATACCCTCACATTGAGGACCGAGCTATACCCTCACATTGAGGACCGAGCTATACGCTCACATTGAGGACCGAGCTATACCCTCACATTGAGGACCGAGCTATACCCTCACATTGAGGACCGAGCTATACCCTCATATTGAGGACCAAGCTATACCCTCACATTGAGGACCAAGCTATACGCTCACATTGAGGACCGAGCTATACCCTCACATTGAGGACCGAGCTATACCCTCACATTGAGGACCGAGCTATACCCTCACATTGAGGACCGAGCTATACGCTCACATTGAGGACCGAGCTATACCCTCACATTGAGGACCGAGCTATACCCTCACATTGAGGACCGAGCTATACCCTCACATTGAGGACCGAGCTATACGCTCACATTGAGGACCGAGCTATACCCTCACATTGAGGACCGAGCTATACCCTCACATTGAGGACCGAGCTATACCCTCACATTGAGGACCAAGCTATACCCTCACATTGAGGACCGAGCTATACCCTCACATTGAGGACCGAGCTATACCCTCACATTGAGGACCGAGCTATACCCTCACATTGAGGACCGAGCTATACCCTCACATTGAGGACCGAGCTATACCCTCACATTGAGGACCGAGCTATACCCTCATATTGAGGACCGAGCTATACCCTCACATTGAGGACCGAGCTATACCCTCACATTGAGGACCGAGCTATACCCTCACATTGAGGACCGAGCTATACCCTCACATTGAGGACCGAGCTATACCCTCACATTGAGGACCGAGCTATACGCTTACATTGAGGACCGAGCCATACGCTTACATTGAGGACCGAGCTATACACTTACATTGAGGACCGAGCTATACGCTTACATTGAGGACCGAGCTATCCGCCTACATTGAGGACCGAGCCATACACTCACATTGAGGACCGAGCTATACGCTTACATTGAGGACCGAGCTATCCGCCTACATTGAGGACCGAGCCATACACTTACATTGAAGACCGAGCTATACGCTTACATTGAGGACCGAGCTCTACGCCTACATTGAGGACCGAGCCATACACTTACATTGAGGACCGAGCTATACGCTTACATTGAGGACCGAGCTATACGCTTACATTGAGGACCGAGCTATACGCTTACATTGAGGACCGAGCCATACGCTTACATTGAGGACCGAGCCATACACTTACATTGAGGACCAAGCTATACGCTTACATTAAGGACCGAGCTATACGCTTACATTGAGGACCGAGCTATACGCTTACATTGAGGGCCGAGCTATACACTTACATCACTAGCTACACGCCATGCAGTACACGACTCGACCACACGCCATGCGGGTGAGTGAGAGCGACGCACGAACAATCGTCTGAGTCACACGACCTGCGCGTGTGAACGACCTGCACGAACAGCGCACGCATGGCGTAATGCACGCATGTCCCTCAGGCGACCTGCTCAATGCAACTCAGTAATTTGAGGCGAGCTGATGATTGCTTCAGTGTTTTGTCTGAATGCAGGGATGTTAATTTGGTTGCGGCGTCAACTCGACACACTAACGGTAATTTGAAAGAAGTAATGTTAATGTTGCAAGGATTTTAATTTGGTTACGGGGTCAACTCGACACATTAACGGTTATCTAAGAGAAGTAATTAATATACTCAGACGAATTCAATACTCAGTTACCCAATGATGGGTAATTAACTCGATGAATCTTTAATTGAAGTAAAAGTTCGAACTGCGCTAGCAACTCAATCCCCAGCGCTGAGTGCTAGATTATTGAGGTTCTGATCAGATTTACGTAAATTGTATGATTTGATTGACGTAAATGTAGATACTCCTGTAAGTAAGCAATGAAGATTTCGTAGCTCCGAATGAATACTAATGTGCTCAAATTACCAAGTTTTGTTTCTTCACAAAATAGTTTTGCTTCCTTTTCCAGGCGAAACTCATTCTGTGTTTCCCTAACCTAAAGTACAACGTTCCCGATCCTAACGTACGACGTTCCCTATCCTAAAGTACGACGTTCCCTATCCTAAAGTACGACGTTTCCTATCCTAAAGTACGACGTTTCCTATCCTAAAGTACGACGTTTCCTATCCTAAAGTACGACGTTTCCTATCCTAAAGTACGACGTTCCCTATCGTAAAGTACAACGTTCCCTATCCTAAAGTACGACGTTCCCTATCCCAAAGTACAACGTTCCCTATCCCAAAGTAAGACGTTCCCTATCCCATAGTGGAACGTTCCCTATCCCAAAGTACAACGTTCCCTATCCCAAAGTAAGACGTTCCCTATCCCATAGTGGAACGTTCCCTATCCCAAAGTACAACGTTCCCTATCCTAACGTACGACGTTCCCTATCCTAAAGTACGACGTTCCCTATATTAAAGTACGACGTTTCCTATCCTAAAGTACGACGTTCCCTATCCCAAAGTACAACGTTCCAAGTACAACGTTCCCTCCCTAACATGGAAAGCTCCACTACAGAGACCGCTGAGCGCGAGAGCCAATAAATAGCCTCACAACGTGCACAATCCATCATGGAGGGAGTTGCCTTATCTTCTCATTACGAAGTCTCTCTCCCAGTGGAACCCTGCTTTCTAGCGCTCTCCAATCACGGACATTAGCGTGTGTAGACTCTGGAACTGCTTCACGATAAAGCCAACTAATTGCTTCCAGGGTCTGACGATCAGTCGGGACTCCTTGTGGTGTCGTAGACAGTCATCTCCCCGTTAAAAAAATATGAAATAGACAAGGTAAAACGGGCCGAAGTTGACCTAACGGCAAACGAGTACCGTAGCAATGATACATCATCACCTCTTCCATTATTCACAACAGGGATTATCGGCTCTCATGTTTTCATGGAGAAAGGAAGCTGTAACATCCTTAAATTTAAGAATGAAGTGAGGTTGTTCTTACACGAATACGCGAGCTCATTCACCTGTTCTGCATTTTGTCGATGCGATGCACTTGCTTATTGTGATCCCTCAACACGTTGATTGCGGTGGGTTAAACTGAAGTTTAATATTCAACTCAAATTGAAAGGAAAAATTTGTTAGAAATTCAATAAATACTAAACAATAACTGGGTCCATTGAACCCCATTTATCTTAAAAGATCGTTAAAACTTTTCCAAGCGACACATCGATGAGTCGTTTCGCAGCAGGAGGAAGTTAAGCACGACCCATTGATGGGTTGTATCGCAAGAAACGCGTTAATACGAACTTTTACATTTCTCTTCTCTCTCATTCAGGGGGAAATGATGAGACCAGTTGCCACCTAAAATAAACCAATAGTACCTAAATTCATCTGATGGCTATTTCATCCGTTGGCGAAATCAATTGATTAATTGGACGTGGCTTCCTATTCTGAATCGGACGTGTTTTTGACTGCAAAATGTCACAACAATTTTATGAGGAAATCAGGCTGAAAACCCGAGATTTTATCAGAGTAATTGGTAGGTTCTAAAGCTTGAAGTTGTCTTTTTGTACTTGTCTTTTTTGTATTTGTTCTTGTTAGTGCACGGAGAGCGAAGACGACCTAACTATGAGCCTATCAACGAATATTAACCAAAGGCAGATTTATGTATATAGCAGGCAGCTGCTCAATGGTCGGTGCGCCGAAAGATCGGGGCTCACAGATATTATAGATGCTTGAATTTACGCAATAAAAAATTGCCGAATTCACTCCTTCAATGATGCGAGTCGATGCAATTGGGAAAACATATAAATGTGGAAGTAAATATTTCTCCTCTCGTTTTTAAACGAAAAAAACATACATGCATGCCAACATACATTAATTTTAAACGCTGTAAGTCTTGCGTACAGCACTGAATTGATACATCAGTTCCAAGTTTTACCTCATGACAATAGCTGAGACCACGGAAATATGATTTTATGATATCGTAGAACTCAAGAGCTGTGCAACATGGAGAATGTTATATGAATTGACGAATTTTCATTGTTTATTACACTTTGAATTGGGCAACTTTTACACTTTAACTGCAAAGGGTTAAACTGAAGTTCAATGTTCAATTCAAATTGAAAGTCAATTGTGGTAATCAACTTTGAAAATATCAAACTTCGGCGGGATCGGGCCTTCATTTAGATTTTATCAAGTACTAGTATTTATAAGAAATGAGTTAGTGACAAAGTCAGTCAGCGCCACTATGAAAATCCCTAAGTGACCACCCGTGGGTCACTTCGCAGGAAACGTGCTAGTGTACGGAGAATTTAAGAAGAAGTGAAACATGAAGTCGGACTTGAAGGACCGTAAGTTGAATTAGATGGTAGTTTAAGCCTCCCTAACTGCAACAAAGGTGGTCCAAGGAATGAAATGAAAATGGCTCTATTTAGTAAGGGCTTGAGGGAACTCGGAATCTAAGCAAAAGGTGTATAGAAACGGTAAGTCGAGAAAGAAGCGCATGAAACAAGTTGAAAGTTGAAGAAGAAAGTAATAGACGCTGATAAACTGGACAGTGGTGAACCAAAAGAAGTTGGTCCACAACAAAACAAAAAACTTATTCTATTCAAACAGAACAAAGATCTACCTAATTTTGAACTAAATCCCATTGATACAGTAGTTGCATCCTCGTCAGGAGTCCGTGGGCTAGAATTCCATACCATATTTACATCCGCGCATAAAACGTTAAAAGTCGTCCTTAGGCTGTTTCCGTCAAAACTGATCTAAATATGTGCATGGTGAGAACAAATTTTACAACAGTTACTCATAACACCATCAATGGTATCGTACATCATACAAGTAAAAATTGTCTCAGAAATTATATTACGGAATTAATGTTTTTACTAATCGCAGAGTAAAAATTTCACGATTAAAGACATTCTGCAGGATTCTGTTCCGCGTTGACATATTCGATCATCAAATAATCAGACAGCGTTGGCTCATAAAAAACCCACCCAAAAAACCCACCCAAAAAAGCCCAAAAAAAACACGTAAAAAACAGTAAATAGTGGGCTTTTTGGGCTTTTTTGGGTTTTATTAGTGCTATTTAAATTTTACTTGTTTTCAGGCTTATAGAAATAAAATGAGCTAAATATTTATATTGTAAAAAATTTGTCCAAGGCATTTGCATGACTATGACAGTAAATATTGAAAAACAAAGGAAAAATACCACTTTAAAAATAAAATAAGAAAAACCCTTATCACAAAAAAAAAATTGAGGGACTAGTATATTTCCATGAGTTCCATTTCCAAAGTAAAAAGAAAAACTAAGAAATAAATGCAGTTTGATTATTTGAGAGTATAGAGACTTCTGAATTCTTCCTCTGTCATCTAGACTAGACTGCTACTACAGTACTACTGTATTTCTCTTTCTACATCCACTGCCATTTCAACGTTGTCATCAACATCATGATCATTTGTGAGGTGGCGATATAATGAGACCAATTTTTGTGCGCGTTCCGATCCTAATCTAATTCTCACTTTATTCCACACAATTCTAAATGTTGAGAAAATTCTCTCAATGGATCCTGAACTTGCGGGGCAAGAATGAAGATTGCTTATAAACTTGCAGAAACCCTTTGCCAGTGTTTTTTCAGAAATCTGCATTTTCTGCTGTTTCATATCTTGAATTTCCCACCATCGATGAGGAGTCATTGTCTTAGTGATATTCTTGTTGAACATGTGTTTTGGGAAGATGTTGGAGTCCTTCAATTTATAGAAATAAAGCGCACCGATCAACTCTGGATTGTACTCAGCCAACCAATCTTCAATATCTGTCTCCTGTGAGAGCTTTGCCTGAAATAAGTCTAACAATTATAGTCAGATGGGGTAAGACACGACCGCAGCCATCATGGGGTAAGAAAGTAAAGAAACGGCTGGCTATGGTGAGCATTCAAGCTGCACTGGAACAAATTTGACGATGGAATCTGTTTGAGCATTTATTTCTAATCATTTTAGTGTTTTTGCTATCCTGAACTGCAAAAAGTAATTTTTTTTGGCAAATTTGCAAAAATTTGTTTTTTGGCATGTCACTACATGTTGTAACATGTAACAGTGTGGTTGACTGACTTGGCTTGCGCTGCTAAGCCCTCCAGCTCACACAACACACATGTTAAGTTGTTAACAGCATGACTGTTAAGTGATGTGCAGCTGTATTGCTTCAAGTTGCTTGTGGTGGTTACTTATGATTTGCCTGGTGTTTCCCTCTCATATGACATGTGTCTGTGTGCTGCTAAAACAACTTACTAGGAATTGACAAGCACAGCAATTCTCTTTGTACATCTTATATCTTTACAGACTGCTGAGCTATCTCCCTATGCATATGGTAATTGGTAAATGGTAATTGTGATGGACAAACTTATTTCATATATTGTTCATATAATGTAATAATTCATATAATAATGTAATATAATGTTGGAAATAAAGTAATCAAATGACACTATTTACTCAATAAGTGTACATATGTAAATCTGGAAAAGAGGCAACTGGAGCTGTGTGAATAACTCTTTTAAACAGAAACAGGTATTACAAAAAACCCAATAAAACCCCCCCAAAAAAACAATAAAACCCAAAAAAAAACAATTTAACCCAAAAAAACCCAGGGTTTTTCCATCCCTGTAATCAGAAACCCTAATTCATGGTTATCCCATCAACTGAAACCGACATCACGGAACCAAAAAATTCTACAATCGGCCCCTGAAATGGAAACGTCGCTGCACCGCTCCAACATCCGCCACAGGAAGCACAAAAACCTGGTCGGATGTGAGCGTATTGATGACAATGACAAGTGGTTCCTGCACGGCCAATGCTGTTGAGCTTTATGAGCCTACGTGAACTTTTCAACGCCACGTAGGCTCAATTTGACACACTAACGGTAATCTGAGAGAAGTAATTAATACATGCAGGCGAATTAAATGCTCAGTTACCGAATGATGGGTCATTAACTCGATCACTCTTTAATTGAAGTAAAAGTTTGAACTGTGCTAGCAACCAATCCTTATCCCAAAGTAAATAAGCGCGTACCTGCACCGCACACGGGCATCAACCTACACACTGCCTGAGATAACAGCACGTAAATTTGATTTTGAAGCAAGATGAATACTGCAGCAGATTACTTTCAAAATAAGCCTGACCACCCACGAGTGAGAAGTCTAACGATCCCCTCGTTGTATAATTAGATCTTATATTAATATCAAGAGGCACCAAGCGGTTTATAGTGAAGTCTCTGGAGCCTTTAGATCTTTCTGTCTCTTTACAATTTTTATATGAGTATCTCCCGCACACTTCAGGTGAGCTCACGTGGGAGCTTCAGCTGAAGGACTTCTTCAACACTTTAGGTACGACGTGCGCCACCGGTAGTACACGGAGGTAATTTTCATTATGCTACTGACCAACCGGAATTTGCAATCTCAATTTTCATAAATCCCTAATCAAAGCTAAATGAAGGCACGATCCAGGTCATGTTTGCTATTTTCAAATTGTTTACTACAATTGACTCTAAATTTGAGTTTGGCATTGAACTAAATATTTAGTAGTCGCAGTCGAAGTGTTAATTAACACGTTCTCCGCGTATTGGGCCATATGTGTACCAATCGGTAAATTGCTCATCCACGTACCGGTATAACTGAATGACATTTCATACGTTTCGCGACCTTTTTCAAAAAAATGGTGGTCATGCGAGGTGAAACGCACTGGTGCAATCGTGTTTTTCAGATTTTTAAAGGTGGATAAAAATATATTCGAGCAGTAAAGTCGATTTCCCTATTTTGCTACTTACGACCTAACCAAATCAACCGTCAACAACTGCGGAAACGCGGTGAACGTATTAGACGTTGGGCTTACCTTCGTACTCAGCGAACTGCTCTAAGAAGTTGGGAAGACTGCAGCGATGTTTATTCGCACCTCGTCTGTTGTAGGGCACGCTGTGGTGGGCGCGTGGAGCCCCAGCTTTGGTGCGCATTGCGGTGTTTCGTCTGGTGGGAGACGAGCTTCCCTTGTTTCTCAAGAACATGCGATATTGCTGGCTCTGCTCTTCTACATCATCAGGTACAAGAGAGGCAGGTCCGAGGTACTCTCGATTGAAGAGCCTGGGTATGAGAGTCGGAGCTGGCTTCCTGTCACACGCGGAATAGTTCAAGAAAATGTTCAGAGAAGAACGTTTGTACACCGGAATAGCACTATAGACAGCGTGCCCGTCGAGATGAAGTGTGCTCATAGATCGAGGGAAAGTGTTATGGTTCCAACGATGCGTTGACAAGCCTTCGCTCCGCACGTCTTCCAAGCTCATCAGTTTTGACCGGGATGCTCTTGGCAGCTTTGTTGACGACGGTCGACCATTCGTTGCTCCCGATGCTGGTGGTTTGTTTTGCTTACTGGATTTAGATGGATTGTGTGCATTTGGGCGAGCTGGAGTACTCTGAGAGAGTTTAGGAGAAGCGCTACTGAACAGCCTCGAGAAAAAACCTTTGCTTTTAACTGGAGTCGTCTCGTCAGCATTGGGTTCTTGCACATCGGGGACAACGTCGTCTTCTGAGACGATGTCGTAAGTGAGCATTGAGTTAAACTGCTCACCATCGTCAAAATTACCATTTAGCTCCTGCAAAGCCTCGTTTTCACCGTCGTTGTTATTGTTCACAACCAACATTTTGCCATTAACGTGATCTGCTGGAAATTTTTTCTGTTTCACAAGTGCAGAAACACCAGAGTTTTTAACGTTCCCTGTTTCGTCTTTACGGACCTTCCGTTTTTTGTGATCTGTCTTCGTTTTAATTTCTGTAGCCACTACCGTACCCTCCAACCGAGGTGCTGTGAGCACGTCTTTCATTTTAGAAACACTTGACAGGTCACTAAGTTTATCAGATTCTGTACGAAAACTTCTCGTATTAATGGGAGAATGAGAAGCCTTGACGCTCATCACAAAATGAACGCTAAATTTTTGGCTGTGCCAGAAAAACACTTCCATTTACACTGCTAATACATCACTATACGTTAACTGAAAAAATATAAACAAAAAAATTTAAAATATACAGAAAACAAACGGTGTGCAGTAATCACATAAATAGTTTTTAGAAAAAACAATAAATTGATTGACTGTTTCCAAGTTCCATTTATCACCACGAGTAATGTGTACGAAAAAAACATGGAGCAGCAGATACAAAGAAAAAATCCAGGAGTAAGAAATATATCGAATTCACCGTCTACTTGCCCTCATCTTTTAATTTGAAGTAGACCAAAAATCTCACGTTCCTGAATAAAACAAAGCATGAGTGAACTAATTACTTCCCATGGAACACTTTTAAAGTTACTTTCTACGTAGAAGCCTGGTGAACAGGTTATTGACCCTGCAATGCAAATATCGGCTGTCAGACAGTTAGTTCATACGAGAAGCAATGTATGTGATTGTGATAAATAAACCTTTCACGAGAAATTCAACTGTAGATGGCACAGCATGATTTGTTTGCTTAACACCGACTGTAATATATTTAAATAAAGTTCAATATTCCACTCAAATTCAAAGTCAATTGTAGTAAGCAATTTTGAGAATCGGAAATAGTAACTGTATCATGCCTTTATTTAGCTTGAATTACATATTTATAAAAACTGAGTTGGCGCCTTCTGGCCGGTTGGCTGCTCACTGCAATTCCCCTCAGTGGCCACTGGTGCCGCACGTTGCGGTCAAAGCGATGAATGATAAAGCTCGCTATTTCATTATTTTGCCCAACTGTCAAATGCAGATAAACATCAGACTTCAGACACAAGCTTACAAATTCTACGATGAAAATAATTCGTCAACAATCATGAATGCTACGAGTCCAAGCCATACGAATGAAGTAAGATGAAATTTGTCCCTATGACTCCATGGTATAAACGTAGAGGTCCCTCAAAATAAGCCAAACTCTAATCGTGCATGCCGAGGAAAGTCGTAAATGAGTACAGAAAAAAGAGGAAGGATGGCACATGGAATATATTTAAAAAACTCATTCTTCTTTCCGATTCAACATCAGCCACTCAGTCTGTGCAGTTACGTGTATTATTACATTAGTAAATTTAAGAATCCCCGGCCGAAACCAAAGCGATCTCAAAAGAGCGAAACGATGAAACTGTTCAGATGGACTGTAGAAAGCGACGAATCTAGGTACAAAGTGGGTTCCCTCACAGCGCATTGAAACAGCAAGTTAAAAAGAAAGAGCAAAAAAAACAACCGAGAGATACCAAAGAGAGCATAGAAACAAAGAAGCAAAGTATATACGAAAGACAGATGTCCCGAATGCCCATCATTAGCTGAGGTAACCGAACAGTATCTCCACTGGAGCAGCAATCGATCATAGCATTGAACGGAAACACGTAAATAACCGTAACTTATTGTCTTTCTTACGCCTCGAATCGGTCATTTACGCGTACCATTACTTCGGCGAAAAGCGTACGAGGACAAATCGAATTGTTGGAGAATAACCTAGTAAAATGAAACATCACATATCGAGTTAACTAATCCATTGATCAGTCTAATGCGTAATTAGGTTAAGTGAATTAAGTTAGACATTATTGTATACTTTAGAGTAGCGTTGATGGTGGGATACCCTAAAAGTCGCTGAACTTATTCGCCCACAGGTAGCTATCCTCAAATTTGATCATTGCATTTGACTCAAGTAATAGTCTATTTCTGTACCGCTAATGGTAAATAAATTGTTCAAACTATTTGAATCGTTTAAATTGTTTACCATGGAGGATCATTACCCACGCAGAGTTGAGGTCACCACGCAAGGTAAAATAGGCAGTAATTTACGAACCTTGTTTCAAATTCCATATCACTTCGCAATGTAATAATTCGACTCCCACCTTTACTGTCTTCCATTATCTATATGAATTCTGATTACACTTTGAATCAAAAACTATGTTTACGAGAGAAAAACATGAAGTTCGAGAAAATGTTTTTGTTTACCAGTATAATTACTAATGCTAGAAGTTCTACCATATTAAGCTGATTGATTGATAAGTAGATTTTAGCCTCCCTTACCTCAATAGAGATGTAGAAAGAGAGGAAGGAAGTATGAAGGCACCAATTAGAACATAGTTAATGGAACGCGGAGCTTATGCACATGGTGTGTTCCCGCTCAGCATCCCGTGCGCATAGAAACAGTGAGTTAAGAAAGAAGATTATGAAACACGATAAAAGTTGAAGAATAAAGTCAGAGGTGCTGAAAAAAAAGTCAGCAGTGAACCGAAAAAAGGTGGTCCTTAACATAACTAAAAACATTTTATTCCAACAAAAAATAGGCCTACGTAACTCTCAGCTCGGGCCCTCAAACATTTTCCCCCTGGGAGCGCAAATTCCCATAGATACAATAGTTTTATCCCCCCTGAGGGGACCATATGATGCTAACGGCGGGAGGTATGCTAACGATATTCAACGATGCATTCATAGATTCTCACGCTGAACACAATAAGTACGCAAGACAATAAATTTCAGCCTGAACACAACTACTGGTTTAACTGGAAGAAAGAAAACCATTGAAGGATATGCAAGCCCTAAAAAAGAACTCATGAGCCAGAGCGATATATTTCCGGGGTGTTGAACGACTGTCAACATTCAGAAATGAAAGAAATTTATGCACATCAAGTCTCTTTCTTAAGATGAGATTGAATAGTTATTTTTCTTCTCTGTATGCTTTTTACTCTGAAGCAAAAGTGGTCTAGATATCACCTTTTGCCCAATTGAAAATCAAGGACGTGTCGCCGATGAATTAAAGACGAGACAGTCGATCAAGTATGAATTAAAGGCGAGTCGGCCGGTTCGGCCTTATAACTCTATCTCCGCGCTCTTAACCACGCACGGTCGTCGAGCTCGGACGTAATATGCTGAGCCGGCCAGTTATAATTTGAGGGCGCAAACTTCTAAGTTGGTTAATGGCCGTAGTATTTGAGGAGGTCATCCGTTGTTTACAGCCATACAAATATCATTGATCTATCGCAATGAAACGTATGCTCTGACATTGTGGCGTACAATGCATCAAGCTTGAAATTGTATTTCACATATTTTATTCAATTTCATGCTTTTCCAGAAATATTCACAACATTGAAACTGAAGACTTTACTGTACTGCATTATAAATGCATTGGTGCGTTTACTTGTGTTCATTTGTGTATTTTTTACCATGCCATTGTTATACGCATGTTTTTATTTCATTCTTCAATACCAGACAAGTTAAACACATTACTACAGTCCCAGCAGTCTATCTCTCTCAGAGGAGAAGTGCTACTTACTGAGAGGACATGAATATTTATTTATATCTATGCAAGATTTTACATTGAGAAATGATATTCACGAGTGAAATCGGTGTAATTACTTCTTAGTTCTAAATACATTCTAATGAATTTAATCATCATTCGGGAATTTAAAAAATAAGAAGTAACATAAAATGGAATTTATAAATCGTGAATCATATACCTAAGAATTATACCTAAGATTAATCGTATTTCTAAATTTTATTCTTAGTCGTTTTCTTTTTTATGGTGAAGATATCGTGATGTTGACAATGCTAATTATTTCAAGAAGCACAAAGATTTCAAACAATGCCAAGAGAAAGCGCACTTCATTATGATAGTTTCTAATAACAAGTTTCCTGACAGTACGCGCTGGAGTTTCCTAAACGAAATACCGCATAAAACTTTGCTAATTACTTTGCAAAGGATTACATGTGGTAATAAGAAACACTATTCTAACAAGTAATCAAATTGATTATTATTTGAAAAAGTAAAGCAATACAAGTTCCCCTCAGGGGTATACAACTGTTGTATCTATGGGAATTAGCGCTGCCAGGGGTACGAAAAACTAGGCGAAGTGGAGAAAATAAACCTTGATGGCCGGGAGAATTTATTCGCGTAAAGTTACAGTTAATAGGCGAATAATAAAGTGGACAACATAGATATTGCCAGCAGCTCGTAAGATTGGGACGGCGCTGCATACGGCCACCAAGTGGAGAAGATCAGTAGGCGCGATCTTCTCGGGCCACTTCAATTAATCGTGCCCTGGCGACAATAGAAAGAAACACACATTAATTTCACATCAACGAAATTATTCCGTTATTGTGCTCGCTGTAGGCAGATGGTTATAAAGTTACGTAATAATTCTAGTTAAGTTAATTTATAGTTATAGTTATACCGTTAAGGTTTCAAGGTAAGTTATAGTTATAGTTATACCGTTAAGGTTTCAAGGTAAGTTATAGTTATAGTTATACCGTTAAGGTTTCAAGGTAAGTTATAGTTATAGTTATACCGTTAAGGTTTCAAGGTAAGTTATAGTTATAGTTATACCGTTAAGGATTCAAGGTAAGTTATAGTTATAGTTATACCGTTAAGGATTCAAGGTAAGTTATAGTTATAGTTATAGTTATACCGTTAAAGTTTCAAGGTAAGTTATAGTTATACAGTTATGGTTATAGAGTTCTAGTTCACCAGGTAAGTTTACGGGAGCGGATCTTATAGAAGCTCAATGGCAGCTAAATCACTGGTAGACATGCGCCAATTCTACGTGAACCAACCTCAGCTGCCATCAAGTAGGGAGTTCCGTTGACGACGCAGAGGAGACGTGAAGACTCCCGTCCAGGCACGGATTCCCACAATCACAGGTGCCGAAGAGAGGAAGGCAGGGCAGTGCAGTGCGGTGAAGAGCGGTTCAGCCCCTCATGGTGTCCCCAACGAAGTTAAGCCACGTTCCAACGAACAACGCTCATGCTCATCGTAGCCCAAGGAGAGCGGTCGGAATGGCCCGGGGAAACTCCAAGTTACGTTGAAATAGAAGTAACGGGTAGAGGCAAGGCAGCTGCTCGGTGAAAGGTGTTCTCGCGGAAAGGATTGCGAAAGATTAGAGAACGGTTACTTCTACCAGCATTAGTCACAGCCGAAGTAAACCGGATAATTCACGTGACTAGAGCAGCCTACCAGTGAATATGAGCTTCCTTTAAATGAAATAATTTTTGTTTTCTTTGTGAGCGCCCGAGCTAAAGGTTAGGTAGGTTTTTTTTTGTTAAAATAGAATAGGTTTTTGTTTTGTTACGGACCACCTTTTTTCGGTTCACTGCTGTCCTGTTTTTCAACACTTACTACTTTCTTCTTCAATTTTATCTCGTTTCATGAACTTCTTTCTTAGCTTCCTGTTTCTGTGCACCTTGTTCCCTCGCGTTCCCTCAACTCCATACTGAATGGCACCTTCCTTCTTCCTCTCCTAGAACATCTTTGTCGTGGTTAAGGGAGGCTAAAACTTTTTTATATAATAATGATAATGATAGAAAAAATAATTATAATAAAAATAATAATAAAGCAATACAAGTCTGTTTTCGTGATTCGCAATTCAAGTAACGTTGATCTTTTAATTTTTATAGAACTTTTTTTATTCCCGAGGCAGTCGTGTGTAAGCTGAAGTCTCTTCTCAAGATATATGAGTCTTTGTAAGATGGAAATAATACATAAATATTAATGTTTTTCTAATTATTAGGTTCTAGAGACATCGCACAAATGAATATTCGTTTGGATGGGAGAAAGAGGAGATGAGAAAATTAGAGACTCTTTTACACTCTTGCATTTTGAATAGCAAAATGTTTACAAATTCGCCACATACCTCAACACTTAGAACGAAAACTAAAAATCGGCCATTATTTTTACTCAATGCAAAACAAAAACTTAATCATCAACGAAACATACTGAGAAGACATATAATTAATATACATGTCTGGAATAGAAGTCAACAAGTGTTTTGTAAAGAGTCGATTATCAGTCGAAGGCCAGTCGACGACCAATCTACAAACTACCCTATCCTTGCTAATTTGAATTAAAATGGAATAACAAAAAATTATTCTGTATAACACTCACACAGCCTTCCAAGACCAAGTGATATGTATAATTTTTTTGTCTGGAATAATGTATTCATTCAAAAATTTGTAACGAACATTCAAACATGAAGTCTCTGAGTTGATTTACCCTAAAAACTTGCCCTATGAGCTGGTCGAAGCACTCGAACTCTCGAAGTTTTGCAGTAGCAGTCCGTTTCACCGCCCCGGCGCTGCTGCACTGGCAGTTAGTTAGTTTTCGAAGTTGCCCGACGTGAAGTGACTAATTCGCAATTATTGTTTTAAAACTGAGATTTTATTGATTGTAATGCAGGTGTTTGAACGTTATATGCATGGGCAAACTTAGAATTTGTACTGGATGAACGTTTTTAAACGATTTTGTGTCGATCGACAGTTACTCTCATCGTTAGAACTTCCTTATCGGTAGGTAGGAGAGTTCAAGCTTAGTTTAATTTTTCAAATTCTGTTATGTGAAGGGTATTTTTTAGAGGTATTTATGCAAAAGTACTCAAGATGGATTGCTTTCTCATTATATTTCTTGATTTACATCTTTTTCAAAAAATTTACTTATTAAAAAATGTTTTTTTTCAGTTGAAAATAAAAAAGAAAGTTCTATCGAATTAAATATTTACTGAAGGCCGTGATAAAAGTGCTGTGGCCCAGTGAAGGAAATGTTACAGAACTTGCTCGTTGCCTGAAAAAACTGCTGCAAGGGCGAGGAGCGTTCTTACACCTTCAAACTTGTCACATCAAGTAAGTATTTTACGCGTGTGTGAATAACTGTTTTGAGGTTTGGTTATTTCAAAATACAGGTAAAGCTTTTATAACGGTCGATCTTAGAACGGGACTCTCCTACCACGGGTAGGACGCAGTTTATTGGTAGTTATAACGGGTATGTTTTGCTCCTACAACGTCTATTTTAATTTGATATTTATTACTTAGTTTTAATGTTCTTATAGTATACTGAATGACTATTTGTTACGATTTTAGTCATGTAATATATTTAAATATATAAATAATGAAAAATGTCTTTAAATTAATACCGTCATTGAACAACGTTCAGACTGTTGTCATAGCTCAATAAACTATTTTCTATTAAAGGCAATTATAAAAGATGTTTGTGTTGTAAACTTAAGTAAACGTGCCGCTTGCACAACGTGATTTGTCGCCTATAACGGGTGTTTTTCTGGAACGAATTCCTCCCGTTATAGGAGCTTCACCTGTATACATATTGCTAATATTTCATTGTTTTCAATTACTTGAGTTTCAACGCTTTTAGGTGCTTATTGAGGCAGTTGATAAATATTTGAGTAGACATATGACTACTACAACTTTTTAACTCTAATTTAAAAAAGTTCAAGTTCAATTTAAAAAAGCTCAAGTTCAATTTAAAAAAGCTCAAGTACAATTTAAAAAAGCTCAAGTTCAATTTAAAAAAGCTCAAGTTTAATTTAAAAAAGCTCAAGTTTAATTTAAAAAAGCTCAAGTTCAATTTAAAAAAGCTCAAGTTTAATTTAAAAAAGGTCAAATTCAATTTAAAAAAGCTCAAGTTTAATTTAAAAAAGTTCAAGGTCAATTTTAAAAAGCTCAAGTTCAATTTAAAAAAGATCAAGTTTAATTTGAAAAGTCTCAAGCAGGCTATATATAAAAAAAAAGAATTTCAATTTTGAAACCTTATGTTTCTGAAATTTCATACCTATGTAATAATAATAAAAGTAAAGTTTATTTCTGAGAATGCATGCATATATTTAAAAATACTGACACTGAAAATAGAATAAATCGAATATCAGACAAACCAAGCTGTTGTGATTTTGTACTTAATTTGACATTCTTCAAGTTTTACCAATGAATCATTTGGTAAACATTTGACAAACTGATCATCAGTACATACAGCATATATCTATTGACCAAAAAATTCAAGATAAATTTTATGTTATAAGTAACTGTGACATTTATCAAACTTCACTGACTGAAAAGTTGAACATTATATAGCTTCAAAATTATATTTAAACAATAATGCTCTACAATAATGGCTTATTATATCATATTATATAACATAGTATTACACATAAAATACAGGGTGCGTACAGGCATGGAGAAGCATGGAAAGTAGTTGAATTTCGAAAATAAAATTCAAGGCCTCGAAAGTAGTGGAATTTTAAAAATGGTCATTGAAAGTCATGAAATTTTAGGATTTTCGTGAAAAGAAAATTTTACTGTTGACAATTTTCGTTCCGTTTGGTCCGCGTTGAGCGAGGCGTTATCAGTAACCTTCGAGTGTTACT
The DNA here is from genome assembly GCA_030386875.1 of Morinoia aosen. Taxonomy (NCBI): domain Eukaryota; kingdom Metazoa; phylum Arthropoda; class Malacostraca; order Amphipoda; family Talitridae; genus Morinoia; species Morinoia aosen. Next base: position 37,594,345 of record CM059561.1, on the reverse strand, counting down.
TGGGCTCTGATTGGTTGATACAGCTACGTCTTTAGTGTCCGCGATTTTGATTGATTCTCAGGCGTCACGTGAAACCAAACGCGCTCAGTGTGACTGAAGACACGCGCTCGCTCGGACCATTGTTGACCTGTCGCCACTGTTGAACATTTTCGAGCTGAGTTTTTATCATCGGTCTTGACCATCCCGTGTGTGTGTGACTAGAGTTACGGTGCCGAGACTGAGCTGAGGAATTATCGTCATGCCAGGCAGTTGTTCTTTCAACAACTTGTGGTTGCGAGACAAAGACTTTCAACAATGGATAGCACCGCATCCCAAACTGAAAACAATGGCGGTTTGCACCGCGTGCGAGTCGGAGTTCGACATCGCCAACAATGGAATAGCGGCGGTGAGGAGTCATGCAAAAGGAACAAAGCATGCCAAGAACGTGAAAGCTCAGACGACGAGACTTGCCAACCAACTTGCCAATGACAAGACCATCTACCTGCAAAATAGCAAGATTGACCCTGGCTTTGTTGCTGCAAGTATTTTGAAAGATCAGATGGCTGCAAAGAAAGTGAACGAGAGGCTTGCTTTCTCCTTCAGGGATGATGTGAAGAATTTCCTTGTTGCTGTCATCAAGAAGATTGTTGAGAAGTCACCTTTGAAGTTCGGGTTGGCCCGAAACATGGGCTGGCTGGTGCCAAGTGTCTTTGTGGATCGCACAAAGAGAGAGAAGACCAAGTCCATGCTGAAAAACTGTCTGCAGCTGCTCAGCGATGCTAAGAGGCTACCACAGGGTGACATCGATGAGGTGATGAGCCAGTTTTCAGAGTTCTTTGATGAGGCACAGAGGAAGATCAGCACTTGCAACAGTTTTCAGCAAGACACTGATTGGCTAGATGTCTTCTGGAGCAGCCAGCTGGCCACATCCTCCCTCAAGAAACTGTGGCTGGTTGTGAAGATGCTACTGGTCCTGTCACATGGCCAGGCTTCAGTGGAAAGGGGCTTTTCTGTGAGCAAGCAGCTCATGGAAGTCAACATGGGTGAGAACACCATCGTGGCGCAGAGAGTGGTCATGGACCACATCAAACATGTAGGAGGTATCTCCAAGGTTGACATTTCCAAGAAACTCCTCTTTTCAGCTTCACAGGGCAGAGAGCGCTATCAACACTACCTGGATCAAAAGAAGGAAGAGGCAGAGAAGCAGAAGAAGGGAGAGAAGAGGAAGAGAGAACTGGATGAAGTGGAGAACCTGAAGACAAAACGGAAGAGGATGGAGGAGAGTCTGCAAGCGCTGGTGGAGGATGCTGACAGCTTTGCACGGAAGGCAGAGGACAAGAATGATTTGCGCCTACTGGCAAAGTCAAATGCATTGAGGAAATCAGCCAAAGACAAGCAAGAACAACTCAAGGGGCTGAATGCGGAAATTAATGACAAACTTAATGCACTGGCAAATGCATAGCAGATGCTATTGAACTGTCCAGCATGACTGTTTGGTGTTGTGATGATCATTTACACATTTATGAAAACAAGACCTGCAAGTAATGATGAATGTTCTGTGAAGTTTATGACTGAAATACATTTATTGTGCTGCAATTTAACTTTGTGTGACATTATTTTGGGCAGAGAGAGGTAGTGAAAATGTGATTTGGTTGGCATAAAAAGTCATGAAAAAGTAGTGGAATTTTGAACCTCAGAGCCTGTACGCACCCTGAAAATGTATACCAAATTAAAGGCCAATCTCTCAACTACTAATTTAATTTTTACCCCTTTATACCATACCTAAGTGCATTTATACGTTATTTCCCATCGTAAAATCTTCAAACGGAAGTATTCCAGCAGAATGCTTCTATATATGATTGTAGGAGCGTAGACATAGCCTGGGTGTTATGACAGTAATGGATTCATCTAAAATTCAACTTTTTAAATTAAACTTGATCTCTTTTAAATTAAACTTGAGCTTTTTCAATTGACCTTGAACTTTTTAAATTAAACTTGAGCTTTTTTAAATTAAACTTGACATTTTTAAATTAAACTTGAGCATTTTTAAATGAAATTTGAGCTTTTTAAAATTGAACTTGACCTTTTTTAAATTAAACTTGAGCTGTTTTAAATTGAACTTGATCTTTTTTAAATTAAAGTTAAAAATATGTAGAGAATTGAGGCAAGTGAACAGACAATGCAGGGGTCTACGCTACAAACTTGAAAATGCGTATAAATGTTTATACAATTAAAAATAGGCTGATCTCACTCAGCATTATTGTTAATTAGAATATCAAAGTGAAAAGGAGGGACTGTAATTGTGTGCAGACGATGTAAGAGATTTTTGTTGAGAAGTAGTCAACTTGTCGTTCACCACCTCTCGTAATAAGTGGAACGGCGCACAAATTATACTCGTCACATATGCTTCCCTCTGTAAATGTTTCTTTACCGAAAATCATATTTTTACGATTCTTATATCAATGATAAGGAAAGAGCGAGTTGAGCTTTAAAGTACTGTGGCATCAATAACAGTAATACCCTTTAGTTAACTATATACTAATAATGTACTTCATTTTATAATGTTTTGGAACATTCCCTTTCTTCATACACATTAGAGGATTTTTTATTGCTATAACCTTTTTCTTCAGCATATCTTCATTGGAATTTGTTGTAGTATCTTTTTGAGAATATATTTTTATAATTATAGCAGTGGACGTAAATTGTGTTTTTATTACAAATGTGTGAATATAATAATTCTTTAGTGTAAACATAATTGAATATGAACAGGATAATATAACAACTTCCATTTATAGTTGCCAGTTCGATTTCTTATAAAAATCTCCCATTAGTTCTCTTGCAATCGATATTGTAGAATTGAATCCAACATTAAAAATCTGCAGCCCACGCAAAATTTAACAGTGCCATTAACATATTTTCTCCGTCCACAGTAATGTTTTCTTTTTGTTCAATTGAACATTAAATGACTTGTCATAACTCTCCCTAAAAAAGCTTAACTCAACTTTGCTCGACGTGTAGACTGCTTAAACACAAAAACACTTGAATATGTCCAGCAGGAAACCTAAATAATATTCAACATCTTAATTTAGAGGTTACGTATTAAGCAGTCATCCATACTAGTACCTATAGGGGTGAAATTGTTAATCTTCTGCAAGAAATTTTAATAAGACTATTATTGGATAAAAACTAAGGCGGAATAAAGGAATTTTCTTTTCAGAAAAAAATACGTGATACGTCCTTACATTGACCTAGATCTATCTGGAAGTATCTCATATCCGCGTTTTACTTTCAGAAGAATCGGATTCATCTGAGGACCCTGAGAGAGATACTCAACCGCCCCAATTATGAAAATGGATGAATTCTTTCCTGTCGTAAGCCGGTGAGAATAACACTCAGATAACGTTGTTTCGTTCAGATTGATGTGTAAAATTTGTTTTGTTCTGCTCATATGAGGCCTCGCGTTGGAAGGAAATCTATTCCGGTTAATGTTTAGTGCTAATTTATTTCATTTTTTTCTAATTTTTTTGTGATATTTTGGGTGCGTAATGTATTCGGACTTTCCTCTTCTTGATTTCTTGATACACACTAGAGGATTTTGTATTGCCATAACCTTTTTCTTCAACGCTTGATACGAATTTGATGGTATAGTTTCTTTTTAAAAATACAATTTTATCATCACAGTAGTGAAAGCATAATTTTACATGTGTCTCTAATATATACGTCAAAATATAATTAAAATGAAAGGTTGGTAATATATTAAAGATTCTTGTTTTGATTTTATTACACAAGTAATTTGATATTTTTCTATTTCTGAGTTTTTGTCTAGCCAGTATATCCATATTAACACGTTAACTGCGATGGGGTGAACTGAAGTTCAATATTCAATTCAAATTTCAAGTCAATTGTGGTAATCAACTTTGAAAATAGCGAACATTAACTGTATCGAGCCTTTATTTAGCTTTGATTAAGCATTAATAATAAATGAGTTAGTGACTGCAGGTGGGTCAGCAGCACTTTGAAAATAACCTAGGAAGTGACCACCCGTTGGTCACTTCGCAGGAAATGCGTTAGAATGAGCTAAGCTGCTGATACATGACCTAAAATTCACAGTAAACTTGATAACCTCTTTCTGTGACGAGCATTTATCCTCATTGAAATTCAATTTTTGAAATAGTTAAAGAAAAAGCAGCTGCGCACCACACTGCTTTTCGGAGGAGATATTTTGGCCACACTCCGAAGTTTTCCTTGCATTTTGCATAACTGGTTCGTATAAAAGTTCCAGTCAAAAATAAAAACTGTTCGTAGAATGCCAGAAATATCAGAAAACTGGAGTTAAGGTATTTCGCAATAAGAGAATATTCATTTGTTTTATCGTAATCCAATGCTTGGCAATTAACCATGCTTTTTATACAGGATCGGTTAACTGGAGTGGAGGAAGAGGCAAGAGACTCCTTACTTCTCCTCCAGCAGTGGAGACTCGTTCACCAGCCGGTGTGGTGCCACTGTCAGTGTCAGTAGAATTAGGCAGGAAGACATTAGCCGTGCTCTGAGTTGGAGTGATAAAAGTTTCCTTAGAACTATTGTATCTATGAGAACTAGCGCTCACAGGATGATTCGTAAGCACGAGGTTAGGTAGGCCATTCATTAGTTGTTATAATAGAGCATTTTCAGGAAGCCAGGAAAGTTACTTTTTTTGAAGCGAATGATCTTTGGGAATTTAAAAACGAAGAAAGGACTAAGTATTAAAATTATATTTTAAAAGATTTCTCGAAATATATGATGATATGATTTAAGGGAGCTGGTCTTCGAAACGTTTAATAGAACTGACGCTATCTACTTATTTAGAAACTTAAGAAGGAAGAAAATTCTGCTAGAATTTATCATCGTTACTAAGAACACATTTCGGAGTCCCGCTCCATCATCAGTTCAAAGGAAAACAATAATTACGTCTGAAAGAAAAGATCAAAGTACAGTGAATTGTTGGCACCTAAAATATATCAGGAGAGTAAAAATACAATGTATGGCACGGGAAAATGAAAAACAAAACACAGAAGCACAGGCCTCATATGCTAGCCGCATTGATGTACTCTTGTGTGTGCAGTGCACATCTTTGTTCGTTGGTATTACGTTACGAAATTTCTATATCAGAGTGGCAAAGCATAGAGGTAGAAGCTTGCCTACTGGGAATCAACCAGCACACCCATCGCATTCTGCAGTGCGAAATCATGCCGGAAATGTAATGTCCCTACATCTCCTACCGATTTCGAAATTTTAGACTCGGCTTCAACACCGTATGGCCTCAGAATTTTCAAGTCCGTGCATTTTTTAAGCGAAACCCTGATTTGAACAACATGGACAGTTCGTACATTTTGCAAGTATTGAATAGATAGAAACCTCGTCATTACCAGCTCAATTTCATTCCATACTCATATTTTACGGGATTTTTTTTTGTGCTTCTGTGTTTTGTTTTTGTTTCCGTGCCATACTTTGTTTTTACTCGCATGAAATATTTTTAGTCTCTGCAATTTATTGTACTTAGATCTTTTATTTCAGACGTAATGATTTTTTTCCTTTGAACCGATGATGGAGCAGGACTCTGGAATGTTTTCTCAGTAAAGATGATAAATTTTATCGGAAAGTTTCCTTAAGTCTCTGATAAAGTTGCGTTTAAAGCAAATCACTGACTTGTTCAGGAATTTTAAACCAATGTACGGTGATGAGGAAATTTGTTCATATTTTAGTTTTAAATTTTGTGAACTCGTTATTAAATATTATTTTAATACTTAGAGCTTTTTGTTTTGTATGTATACGTAAATATATATCCGTGTCCTAAAATGTTCTTGTTAAACTTGTGTGGCACTAAATCGTTTCTTGCGCTCTTGATTACATTATAACAACACTATTTTAGGTAGTTTGACTTTTTTTTGTTGTCCAAGCTATGCGGCAAATGCAATGGTTGGCATTGTACAACAATCCTTATGTTTTTGACAGGTAAACTTTTTTTGCGCCAGTATTATTACCGTAGGAAATTATAACTTTGTGTTATGGTAAAATATTTTATTCACCTCGAGCTCGGTATTTTGGCACAATAGTAGATACGCCAGAATGAAAAATTATCCCGAATGTTGACCTCATTGTCTTAGACGCAAAACAATTGAAATATGTCCATTTTACTTTCAACATAATCTCTCAATTAAGTGACTAGGTCCTATGTTCGCATGCTAAAATGACAATGTAAGTGCCAACTTCTTAGATTGTTTTCAAGAATACATCACTATGATTATGTTTCCTTATCACTTGTATTTATATGCATTATCAAAATCAGATTAACGCAACGAAGGGAACGTAGATAAAGGCACGTAGACCGTGCCTTTCTCTCAATCACTTTGTGTTTCGACAATAATTGACATGGGTATTACGATACCCATGTGCGAATATCAACCAAGGATCTTAATATTAAGATGTTTTAATTGTTTCATTCCGAATTCTGCTTGAGAAAAAACTCTCGGCCACGCACAGCCGAGAATTATCGCCTCTGAACGACCCTATATATAAATATGAGGGTCGTTCAGAGGCGATAAATCTCGGCTGTGCGTGGCCGAGAATTTTTTTTTTTAAAGCAGAATTCAAGGATGGCTAGCCGCGTATCATGTACATGTCGCCGGCGAAATTAGACATGCCGGAGACGAGCAAAGACGTAGAATGGTCGATCATCGCAGTTGGCCGCCGATGTCCCTGGGCCAAAAATTTCGTCCCTAAGTGGACATTTCGCCTATGATGCGGAGATGATTTACCGGCGATACGTCTCTTAAGTTATCCCTTGCTCGGCCATAACACATCGGCGCGACGTCCTCGATTTTCAATTGGGTGGAGAGGCAATTGAACAGTCCATGGATTTGCGTCGTTTTCTATCTCATAATTTTCGAAGCCACACATAAGTAGCAGCAGAAGGTCAGACTAGGATCACGTCAGGGAAATCCCAAAAATTCATGCCAAATTTCCAAGTGTATTATTTCGAAAAACTAAAGAATGAATTACTACACCTCTTCTCTTCTTTCCAAAGCTAAACGACGAGTGCCAGTCAGGGAGTGCTTTGAATATAATTTTTGCATCTGCAGCCGAGCAAGATTTCCCTAGACCTCATCTAAAAAATAAGTCCATTTGATTAAAAAATTGGCCTGTTTCCTGGGACAAGTGCTACTCAATTCTACTCAAGTGCTACCTCACTCAAGTGCTATTTGTGAAAGATAATTAAAGCCTTCAAATGCGGCAAAAAGTAGAATTCATTTTCCTGCCAGACAGTAAAGTTAGACGACGTGACTAAAAGCACAACACGGAATGGACTGATAAAGACTCGAAACGTTTCCAGGGCGAGTACACTTCCAGGTAGCCACAGCGAACAATGAAACGAGTAACTCAAAAATAAAAGAATTACGAGAAGTAAATTCGTCGCGATACCGATCGTGAGTAGCGCTTGTCACGGCTGCACAATTAAGCACCGTAGTGGGACAGCGCGCGCACTTCCTGCACTCCAACCGAGACAATGAAGAGGCGAGTCCGTCCATTTCTGGTGTGAATTGCGTCAAAACACCGCTAGCATTTTCATAAACCTATCGCTAATTATTCAAGCTTAACATGAAACCTGGATGAACATAAATAACGAACATAAATGAAAATAGAAAAAATAACTTTCACGTCACAATGATATGATGATTCCTTTGAATATATATAACTGAGTAAATATACTGCATTGCTTTCACTCGGTGTCATATGAGAACCGCGCGAATTTCACAGCAATCGAAAGTAGGACATTTTTCATATTGAAATGAATCAAATTTCTAGAAAATAAAACAACTTGCATGCTCGAATAATCGGTGTTAAATTTCCATATTAAATCAAAACATTCAAGGCCCTTTTCGAGTCCTAGCAAAATGTAGTGCTCTCTGAACACAGGACTAGCATTACCTTTAAAATTAATACGCTCTGAACACAGATATAATAAACCCAGTATAATTAAATCAACTCGGGACACAGACCTGGTCATTCCATAAATTTTAGTACACTGTGAACAGAGCACTTGTAACCACCACATGCAAAATTAATTCCACTCCCAACACAACACTTGTCACCGCATGCAGAATTAATTCCACTCCGAACATGAAACTAGTAATACCTGTAAAATTAAGTACACAGTAAACTACGAGCATGAGAACGTGGAGCGAAATACTACAAAAGCGATAGATAGCAAGTTAAGTCTTCACTTATCTGTCTCGCCCCTAATGGGCATTAAACTGTCGAGTTATTGGGGTGTCTTAACGTAGATTGAAGTTCGTAAAGAATTGAAATATTCTAATATTCAGTGGAATTCATTTATTAATTATAATTAGATTGAGCCTCCCTTACCACAACTAAGATACTGAAAGAGAGGAAGGATGAAAGCACCATTTGGCATGGAGTTAAGGGAACGTGGAATCTATGCACAAGATTTGTTTCTGTTCAAGATCCCTTGCGCATAGAAATAGTAAGTTTAGAAAAAAGGTTAAAAAACGAGATAAAAGTTGAAAAAGTCAAACGTGTCGAAAACAAGACAAAAGTGACCGGAAAAAAAGATGTCCCGTATCTAGACAAAAAAAATAGCTTTAATCAACAACAAGAAGGGCTACGTAGCTCTTAGCTCAGGACCTCACATTTTTCTCAGGGAGTGGTAATTCCCATATATACAATAGTTGCATCCTCCTGAGGAGATATTCACTAGAAGCACACAAGAGCAACGTGAACACTGTTTTTCTCCTTACTTGAAACTAACATTTCATTACCATGTGAATGACTCAGTCGTTCCAGGCAAATTTTCTTTCGGAGTCGAGTTGCATGAAAATCTCTCCCGTATCAACAACGCTGAAGTAATTGTGTTAATTTACACAGTGACACCAACAACACAATAACGGTCGGAAAATTTGGTGACAAGGCCACGTAGCGGCAAAACGAATCATTTTCAAACTTGAGACGCAGCGCCACCAACCAACTAAATTCGTCGTGGACGGCTCTGTCATTATTGCGGTGATGACGCAAGCATTTCCTAGAAATACGTAACTCTCGTGAGAGGTTTCACGTCGGCCTCCATGGAGTAGCGGAGTTGTATTCATTGCGCGGCTCCCGATGGCTCAATTCACGGCTCTCGAAAAATATATAAATTCATTAATATGCAGTTTATATACTATATGCTAACTTGCAGTAACTGTGGCTTTCATTCAATGCAATTATTAGATTAGATTATAAGTTAGTTTAAGCCTCCCTAACCGCTTAAAAAAAAGCGTATCGAAGAGAGGAAGGAGGAAGGCACCCTTTAGTAGGGAGATGAGAGAATGGGGAATCTATGCAGAAGAGGCATAGAAACAGTAAGATGAGAAAGAAGTTCAAGAAACAAGATCAAAGTTGAAGAAGAAAGTAGTAGGTGCTGAAAAAACAGGACAGCAGTGAACCGAAAAAAGATGGTCCGTAACAAAACAAAAACCTATGTTATTTTAACAAAAAGAAAGCCTACCTAACCTTTTGCTCGGGCCCTCACATTGTCCCCCTACGAGCCTCATTCAATGCGCTTAACCGAAGTGGCTCTCTTGCAAATGATTAGATTATAGATTGTAAGTTAGTTTAAGCCTCCCTAACCGCTAGAAAAATAGAGCGTATCGAAGAGAAGAAGGAGGAAGGCACCATTTAGTATGGAGATAAGAAAATGAGGAATCTATGCTGAAGGGGCATAGAAACAGTAAGATGAGAAAGAAGTTCATGAAATAAGATAAAGGTCGAAGAAGAAAGTCAGAGATGCTGAAAAACAGGACAGTAGTGAACCGAAAAAAGGTGGTCCTTAACATAACAAAAAAACATTTTATTTCAACAAAAAGGCCTGCCTAACTCTCAGCTCGGGCCTTCACCTCTCTTGCAAAAGTTATTGAATAACTCTGGACTTGCTTGTGAGATAGAAGGCGACAGCGACCGTGCTGACCAACGCTGCGGTGCGTTTCGTACTCCGTCACTCTAACGCACACCAAATGTACTAAATCGTATTTTGATTACAATCACGGGGAATTATTCCCGCCTTAGAGGTATGTGGTCTTATATTCTGAAAATATTTATTTTAGAGATAGGTATAAATTCTTAACATTTAATAAAAAGAGCATCAGGGTTTTTCAAAAACATCATAGAGATAGTTGTAAATTTTAAATATTTATTACAAAGAGCATCTGGGTATTTCAAAACGATTCTACATTCCTGAAATTGAACTGCGTTTTATAATATTCTCAGCTGGTCATGAGAACAAACTGTCTTCACACAAATGTGCCACATAATTAGTAGAAATTAAACTTTTTTTTTACAAACTTAAACTTTGAAAAAGAACAAAAATATATTGCAGCAGGAATAAACCAACCTTACCACTGGAAAAGTAAAAGGAGAAAAGCGATTTATGCAGGAACATATGAACTCTAAATTATATTTCTATGGTAAAACATCTGGAACTTGAAAAAACATATGTGACATATGTATCAATAAGTTTTTTATAGTTCGAAATTCAAAATAATCTTTCATTTTCTAGTTGCTACAATCTTTCCGCGTCGAATGAGGCCAAAATAAAGCTTCTTCGTTGAAAATTGTAGAAGAAGTGTTTCGCGCAATATATATATATATATTTTCATATGTTCTCGTGATAACTTTTTCTATTGCACAAATGGAAACTTTTCATTGACGTGAATGCATTTCAGATTCAACTTTATGCATCGTTATGCATTTTCGTTGCCCTAATTGCAATAGAAATTCGAAAAGTGAAATTTGAAAAATTAGGTCGATTTTAGGGTTAGAGAACCCCTTACATAAAGCCAATTCACAAGTGAACTTGGTTTGTTTAAAATCAAATTTCACACACATTACGTTTTCAGTAATAGCTTGCTTACCACCAAATGGGTACAATTCTATGTTCCGATTTTTCTAAGAGAACAACGCTGGGAATTTTAGGCTATTTTTTGTAGAATGTGCCAGCCGTTATGGAAATTTTGTTCGCTCATTTTTACATTTTAAAGTCCTTCACACAGTCAATCTATTCAGCAACCATTTTCTTGCAGAAATAAAATACCAACTTCCATAAAATCCCTTCGTCGTTCTGCTCCTAGTTATGGAAACTTGAAATTCCGACGACCAACATAAATGACTTGATCAATTTTATAGGAAACAAGCATGGCGTAACACACGAACAAATAAACATGCTCACTGGTATAGGGAAAATAATTCTACTTGCAGCAGGGCTAAAATTGTTATGAGCCATTGAAATGCAACTTCCAAATTTTAAATGCAAGTATTGTATAAATTGCACAAGCATGTACATAAATCGCCTGTGGTATTATTACTCCAGCAAAAATAATTACAACCAACTTTGCATCATATTATTAAACTCATTCATCAATTATTTTATTTCATATTGAAAAATGTTTTAATAATTTTGATTGCCAGTGAAATAGTTATATTGTCACATGAAATAGCAAAAATATAGAACTAGTTTTTTGGTGGCACACATTTCACAACGGAAGCGTGCAGCGGTCAGTGTTGACATCAGTCGCAACTTCACAACAAGCGCGTTAGTCAAACTAAGCCTGGTCGTTCTTAGTTTGTGAGATAAGCTTAAAATCTAAAAAAATACGCTTAGCAATTGTGCTATGGTGATGGAAAATCATTGAATGAGAAAATTATTCTATGAATAAAGTGAAAGACAGAAAATGCCAAGGATTATTGCTGGCTTAGAAAATTCAAACCGACGTAGGTAGCTCTTCAGAAAGTCATTTCTCCAGAAAGAGTTCAAAACACGGGCAGTGAATCGAACTGATCAGCTGATCCACTGTTAATTCCAACAGCTCTTTATCAATTTATAACAGTGAAGATATGATTTAGATGTGAAGTGAGTGACATAAGTAATTAAGAGTGTGTGCACTTTGGTTGGATAAGCAGTTGAAAAAAATTAAAATGAGAGTGCATCTCTCATTAGTTTAAAGTGAACATTGATGGCATCCCCTTCTAGAATATAATATATACACAGTTGATGCAATCCTTGTCTGCTATTGAATATCGAGTCATAATAATTTGTGTAGGTAATTATTGCTCTAATAAAGTCTCTATGAATGGAATACATAAACTCGACTTATTGCTAAAAAGCAATTCTGGAAATATCTGGAAAACAGATATGGTCAGTAGGAATGAAAGACATCTCCACTCAGACCTCCAAATGGCAGCAGTACCTGTGCACCGGCTCACAACTGCAAGTAAGGATTGTATTTAGACTGTCATTGATCCCTTATATTTTGAGGTCCTATCAGCTTGTGTTGCATTAAATTCTGATTTGCCAAATGCAACATAAAAGTCGAAATACAACATGTCAACATATTAATGTCCTGAATTTTTGTGCAATACATTTCTTCAGATGTCACTCTGAAATCATAAATATTTTTAAAATATATCGGAAACTGTTTTTTTATCATTGTACATATATTTTAATTGTCCCAACCTAGTATTGAAGTTCTTTGACACAGTGTGAGCACCTTGTGGAAATAAACTTGTTTAAATAGAAAATATTTATTTTGATTTAAAATAAAACAAAAAGTTAATTATATTGCTTGTGAAATAGTTTTCTATAATGAACAAGTAATGAATATGTAGCATATGATAAAATGTTATTCATGTATTTCAATTATTTTTCAATATTTTACAATATAATTTTCTTCCTTCCCCAGCAATGCATGAACAGCAATGCAGTATGGTATCACTGGGACTTCAACTGCAGAGTGGGAACTTGATGACTGCAAGGCAACTTCTTCTCAGTTTCCTCTGGGTATCGCTTTCACCCGGACAGCAGGACACTCATCTCTCAGCCAAAGTAAGTTTTATTTCTATTTTAAATGATGTGTTAATTTAATTTTTTCTATCCTAATCAAAGGTTTAGGAAAACATATAATGAAAGACCATCTCCTAATTTTTAGAAAGCAATAAAACTATTTATCTGACTAATTAGGATTTTGCCAGAATGTATATGCCAAAGTTTATTCCTTTCATTTTTTCAGAATGAATTGCTGTGAAATGAACAGACAAAGTGTTCTCAAGTGAATTTAAAGCACCGGCTTATAGCTTATATCCGTCGGCTTATGATATATAAATATATATCTTTATATATATACTAGTTTGCTTGGGCCTTACTGCAAACACTATTGAAAACCCATTATAATGTGAATTTAATTTTACTTAATGATTTTGTATTTTTAGGAATAAGATGAATTTACTGTAAATGAGAATGCCTGGTATATGATGGACATTTTTCATGTAGAGTTGTATTTTTAAGTTGATTTGTTAGGATGATGTGTTAGGCTTGTTAAGTGAGTGGATAAGAAGAATGGAAAATGTGAAAAATTTGGAGTTTGAGTTTATTGAAAGCATTGTACGTGTAAGAGTGAAAAGGGCTAAGATTGAGGGCCTGAAAACTGAGTTTGATTGGTTAAAGGGTAGAAGAAATGTTGAAAATAAGCAAAAAGATGGAAGATAGAAGAAAGATGCAAAACATTGAAACAATGCATGTTGATGCAAATGACTGGTGGAAGAAATGAAGCTCATGCTAGGAAAAGAGTTTAATAGAGTTAATTTCATATTAACCATAGTTTACTGTGAGGTAAGAAAGTACGTTACAGAAATTCAAAAGGTGAAGATTAATTTGAATGGAGTCAAATCATCATATGGAAGTGGTCAACGGGTACTGGATAATGAAGAATTTAGTTCCGATGAGTGATGTGAAAGAATTAATATTCAGCAATCTGGCATAGGTATGAAAGTTTAAGGAATATGAACAATGAAAAATCATAAAAAAGGCTGAATGTTGCAGTAGAAAGCATGAAAACCATAAAATGTAGAAATAATTCAGCTAGAATAATGTGCATTGCTTTCCTCCATTGCATGTAATTTTCTCTAAAGGTATTTTTGATCATGCGCAGAGTAAACTTTGATTTCAAATGAACTATTAGTTTCAGATTGGCAAGCTCAAGCATTACGTTGGGGTTAACAGCGGAGGCACCATAAGTCGCATTCTCAAAAGAGCTTGCTGTCACGGGAGCTTGTTGTCCAGTTTACTTACACTGGGCTTGGGAAAACCGGCGGCGAGATGAACAAGAATTCAGAGTGTATTCATTCTGCCTCCAAATCATTGGTGAGTAGACTTATGGGAGACGTCCACCCAAAATCAAGGAAATGTCTGTCACGTTTGCTGTATGAGACTTGGATCTATGAAAATTAGCATTCGTATGTATTTCTGAAAGTAAATAGTAAAGTCTCTATAAATTTTTCCCTCTTTCGACATAATTTGGGAGACAATGGGGAAAAGGGTAGGGGGAAGTGCATACTTTTCAAGAGACATCTCCTCAAAAAGTACTTATTGTAGAGCAATGATTTAGGTGTCATTGGATTCCCCATAAATTGCTGCATGACGGTTCGAAGGATTATTTCGGTTTACATGATAATTTCTGAGTTACGTAGGAAAAATGTATGGAAAGAATTACAGATTGAGAGATATTAGTTAATTTAATAAAACGACTGTAACGTTCTATCTATAGAATCTAGATCTAAGAAGTTTGACATACCTATGCATTTGTAGAATTAAATAGTGGTCGTGTACATAACTTTTTCCCATTTTTGCCATAATTACGGAGATAATAGGGGAATATGTCGGGTACATGGTTATTTTTCAAAATCTATTTTCTCCGAGGGTTTTTATAGTAGAGCAATGGTTTAGGTACCATTAGATGCTCTATCTACTTACATGCGATTTTTTTCATAGCAATTTTTGGTTACATTAAAAATAGGGGAAAAATTTATTTCTCGAAAAAAGTTTTAAATTTTATAATATCTAAACTATTGCGAAATTAAACTAATCCTTTGACTGGTCATGCAGCAACTCTTTACGCATCCAATGACATCTAAATCATTGTTCGAAGATAAGTATTTTTTGAGAAAACATCTCTTGAAAAGTATGCACTTCCCCCTTACTCCTCTTCCTCCATTGTCTCCAAAATTATGTCAGAAGTTATGAAAGTTATAGAGACGACCTCTATTTAATTTCAACTGAACATGTGTATGCCACTTTTCATAGATCTAAATTCCATAGAAAGAACGTTACTGCCATTTCATTAATTCAGTATTTTTCAGCGTGGGCATCTCCCTTAATATTCCGTGCATTCATTCAATATTTAATGAAATAATCAATTCAACCTACTAAATTTACCTCATAATATTTCATTCAGCCACTGCTTTTTTGCTATTCTGATGCAATATCCCGATGCTGAATTGCTGAGCTGTTACAAAAGTTATTAATCGCATGTACTTGGCATGTATATGCATAGAGTTTGACAATTCGTTTTTTCATGCAGTCTAATCTTGTTTTAAATTATCACCATTTAATTGTTGATGTTTTTGAATTCTACACAAGTTTTCTAGTCAGTTAACCAAGATTCTACTTTGAACCTAGCTATCTGGAAACCCTCTCGTTTCTGCTCAACGTAAATGTTTCATTTGTATTTCTCCTTCATATCACCCACTGACATCATGCAGTGAAATGGTCAAATAATTTTAAATATGCTCCAAAACTATTCCTCGTTGTAAAATACACCACAGAATTGCTTTTAAGATTGTCCGTCATCAAAAATGTATATCTTCATGTTGAATTGAGCTCCAAGGTACATAATATGCAGGCCCGACCTGACGGTTAGGTAGGCCTTCTTTTTGATGAAAAGTGTGTCCTTTGTTTTGTTAAAACCATTTTTTTGGGTCAGTACTATCCTTTTCTTCTGAACCTATTACTTACTTTTTGAACTTTTATCTTGTTGAAGCTCTCTTTCTGACCTGCTGTTGCTATGCGCATTGTGTTCAGTTAGCTTGCAACACACTGGTGTTACCTCACAAGGATGGCCCATGTGGGAACACACGTTGTGCATAGATTCCGCATGTACGAGTCTATACTAGATGGTCCTTTCATTATTCCTCTTTTTGGAGCGCCTCTTAAGAAGCTGAAACTAAGGGGTGGTTAGGGAAGTTTTAAACTAACTTTTAGTAGAATAATAACCAATATGTTGATTGGTATGCAGTTTTACCTCATTGTATAGTATTATCTTACAGCTACACTTTAATTTTCAGATTGCGCTGCAAAATTGGGATTCAAGGCAAGAAGATCCCGAGACATACACGGGAAACGAGGATCATCTTCGCTGAAGGTTACTTCAGGCGTTGATATAAGATGCATCGCAGTTGAAAGTCTCGGCATCAGACATCGGAAGCGAGGACGAGGAATGGAACCCTGAAGAAATTGATCTCAGGCTGCTCATGTGGGCTCGTTTGTGTGAAGAAATTAGTAGTACAACTGTCGTCAACGAGGGAGGCTGTGCGTATTCGTTTTTACTGAAGACTGGCTGCTTGAATGTTCACGTTTTAAAGTTATCAATTTTTTCATTTTCCCATAGTGTTGTTTGCGACTTTATGCATTAGCGGAAAACCCAAAATCGCTTTTACTAGCTAGGCAAAATTGTGTATTTTAACTACGCTTCAGCCAAAAGCTCTTTATCATAAGAAAATGTTCGTAGCAACAGATTATTTGCAATGTTGTAATAAGTAGTGGAACTGTTTCACCTGACAGCAGCAGCCTCTCACGACCTGTATTTTATACATAAGTTTTGCATTGGAGGCAAGCCATTCCTATTGAAGTAAACATACACCGATTCTAATTCACAAATCTCGTGAAATTATTGAGGAACGAGTGGGTAATAGTCGATATAAATTTTTACTAAAAAATGGAAGTGTCCCACGTAAATGAAATAGATAACAAAATTCCTCAGAGGCGTCTTCTTATAATATTTACAATACTCGTTTTTATCAAACTAATGTACACGTGACGATATGTGTTATAAAATTATATGATTGATATTTATTTGATTACATTTAGAGCAGTTGTGCAAAACCTTCAGCTCCTGGGCCACTGTAAAAAAATGATGACTTATAAATTACTCAACTTTTTTACATCACTACCCTCAGGGGGATACAACTATTGTATCTATGGGAATTACCGCTCCAAGGGGGATTATGTGAGGTACGGAGCTAAATGTTTGGCCGGCTTTCTTTTTGTTGAAATAGCATAGCTATTTTGTTTTGTTACGAACCATCTTGTTTCGGTTCACTGTTGTCCAATTTTTTTAAGCAGCTACTACTTTCTTCTTCGACATTTTTCTTGTTTCATCAACTTCTTTCTTAGCTTACTGTTTTTATGCTCCTTGTGCACTTATTCCGCGTTCCCTTAACTCCGTAGTAAATGATGTCTTCATCCTTCCTCTCTTTGAATATCTTTGTCGTGGGACTGGGAGGCTAATTAATTTTTACATCATTTTATTTACAAACATTGTTGCGGCTCTAAAGTCGCCAGGTTTGACTCTACAGTAGTCCAGTCAGTCTCACGGCAAGAAAGTATAGAGATGGTCTACTAAGGTCATAGCTAATCTCAGCATAGTGTCCCACCAAAAATGATCCATGAGTATAAATAAAATTATGGGAGGAAGGGGTTTGTGCGCCATGCTGCTCTCTTGACACAGGGTCTATGTTAGAAATAACAAATGTTATATTCCTATATTTTTACTTGCTAAAGATTGCTGATACAAATCGTTGTTGCCGTACCAAATGATTATGTTGATAGTTTAGTTGTGTTTTTAATCACGGATGCTAATGTTTTAGCTTTTCTTACCAAAGAGCTCGGCTTCTTTTTAATGGATAAACTGCTTTCTGATCCAACTCGCGCTGTAATAATTTCTTCCAAAAATCGTAGGTCAGTGTAGAGAATCTCGCCCCTCTGTCATAGAGCCGAACGTCCATGTAGGTCGGTACAAACTCTTCTCGCACACACACTTTATTGGACAAAATGGCTGACTCGCACTTACATAATTTCTTTTCTATCTTTTCAGCCATACGGAATAGTCTAATTTCTTCGCGTGTAAGCTGATTCAGGAATGCTCCTAGCATTTTTGTACTGAAACACAGCAATTCATTAAAATCTACCTTTCTGTCAAATTACGTTGCATTTTATAATTAGACAAATGTATTGATTTTAATGAATTGCTGTGTATTAGTACAAAAATGATGGGAGCATTCCTGAATCAACGTGCACGTAAAGACATTGCACTATTTTGTAAGGCTGAAAAGTCAGAAAAAAATTATCTAACTGCGTGCCAGCCGTTTTGTTCAAGAAAGTGTGTGTGAGAGAAGCGTTTGTACCGACCTACACGGACGTTCGGCTCTATGACAGAGGGGCGAGACTCCCTACGCTGACGTGCGATTTTCGGAAGGATAAACTGTTTTTTTGTTGAGTATAATGTGCAGTATTTTATCAATGCGTTTTTTTCTCCTATTTGGTAAAGATCGGTAGAGATTTATTTTCAAAATATTTTCAATGATTAGTGCAGTTCTTCGCAGATTAATGAAATTTTTCGCTCCTGGTCGGTGAAGATCATTGCAGAAATTCGATGCCGATCTGCACTTCAAAAGCGGACATAGATTGCACTAATTCTGCACTAACTCCGCAATGAATGCAGATACTTCTGCGACGATCTTCAATGATCTGCTAATAATAACTGCAACAAACTGCAATAATCTTCTTCGATCGATGAAGACATTTCTGATTGGGGATGAGATCATGGTAACTCTTCATGCATAATGGTCGTTGTCACTTTCAGACGACCATGGTAACTAATACTTGTAAAGGTTTTTAAAACCGCTGGAAATGCCTTTGGTGTCAGCTACGGTAGTTAAAATGCTATGTAATGTTCTTATGATAATCATAGTCGCCATAATTTGGTAACCATGGATTGCCTGTCTGGAGCGGCGTCCACTCCCATCACTTAAAGGTAATGATGAACTTATCTTTTCCCCAGTCTTATTTGCACATTTTTGTCCACACTCACTGATACTGTAATGCGGTCTCTTGACTTAAAGCGAATAGTGTACTCCTGGCTGTAATAATACAGTATGTCCCGCAAACATCCGAACTGAGTATTTATTTTCCCGTATCAGTAATTTTATTATAATCAGTAATACCTTTTTTATTGGTTAATTTCGAAGGATAATTTTGCTAGAAATTAAATAGTTATGGTATTACTGATACGGGAAAACAAAAACTCGGTTCGGATTTTGTGGGACATACTGTACAATACGTTTAATAATCTTAAAGCAGCACAATTGCACTCCATGAGCATTTAGACGCAATACTTGAATTAGCAAGCGCATGAAAGCGTATATTGGTGCAAAGCATAATCATCATCAGTGATCCCAATAATCCACGAAATAGAAACAACACCACTAGCTTCTAAGTTGACTTGTAACAAATCTTGCTGTACGAGGCCTGTCGAAAAAGTATCCGACCTTTGGCCAGAAAAAATACTTCAACAACCTGACGGGGTTGGGACCCTAATCCCCTTCAAAGTAGGCTCCTTGTGCTTCCACACACTTAGCCCACCGATCCTTCCACTGCCGGAAACACCTCTGGAAGTCTTCTTTTGGAATGGTGTTCAGCTCTGTCGTCGCGTTCCGCATTATCTCTTCTCTACTCTCAAAACGGGATCCTTTCAGTGGTGTCTTCAATTTTGGAAACAACCAGAAGTCGCAAGGAGCCAGGTCTGGAGAGTAGGGAGGTTGGCGAACGGTCGTAATTCCATGTTTGGCCAAGAAATTGCGGATCAAATGGGATGAATGTGCGGGCGCGTTGTCGTGATTCAAGTGCCAGTTGTTCGCAGTCCACATGTCTGGTCTTTTGCGCCGAACTGCATCACGAAGTCGCCGGAGAACATCCTGATAGTACTCCTTTGTCACTGTTTGTCCTTCCGGTGCGTATTCGTGATGCACAATTCCACGGACATCAAAGAAAACAGTCAGCATCGAAGGAGTCAAACAGGCAATGCGACGATGGAGCTGAACACCATTCTAAAAAAAAACTACCAGAGGTGTTTCCAGCAGTGGAAGGATCGGTGGGCTAAGTGTGTGCAAGCACAAGGGGCATACTTTGAAGGGGATTAGGGTCCCAACTCCGACAGGTATTCGAAATATTTTTTCTGGCCAAAGGTCGGATACTTTTTAGACAGGCCTCGTAAGTTCTTGAAAATGTACGTAGCGGAAAACAGATCGATCAACGGGTGATTAAAAAAATAAGTACTAGGCGTTCGTGTATATTTCTTAGAGTTTATTAGCTAATTGCTCAGCAAATGAAAAATCTTCCCTCCTTTCGTGAATATAATGTGCATATCACATGTTATGTAAATGAAAATAAATTATCACATACGAAAACAACATTAATTCGACGAAACCGAAGCAGAAGTGCGGCAAAAAAAGGGCAACAGCAATTATTAATCAAGAGTTAAAAACAAGTCACGAATGAGATAAATATGTAGCTACGTTTATGCCACCAAAAAATTTAATGACATCAGCTGAAATTTATTGCATTCAAATGGAATATGAAAAATTTAAAAGAGGGATGTCATTGAACGCTTCCTATTGAATAGCTTTCGATGACGCAAATAATTATAAAACTCTTGGCACCACAGTGGAGCAGAGACTAAGATTCAACAATAGAGAAAACAGGACTCGCAAGAAAAGGCGCAAGTTGCTCATAAAAAGAACAGCAGCTTGAGCGTAAAACATTACAAGAAAACAAACACCCTCTACAACCGTTAACCTCGAGTGGAGTGAGACACAGAAGGCGAAATTAAAAAGTGATGAATAGTGTCGCCAATATTAAATATATTGTCATTCCAAGTCGACAACCTTTTAACACACACACACAGGCAATTACAACAGTATCCTCGACAAAGCCTTGCTAACAAAATTAGTCAAAAAATAGCATGCAAAAATAAAAAAACATTTAAATAGCGTGCCAAAAAAATGTCTATTTAAACAGCGTACCAAAAAAAGTGTGCATATAAACAGCGGGGTACAAAAATTCACGAAACACTGATATACAAATAGATGATTCTCTGATCCATCATACATTTTTAGGGGAGTATGTTAGTAGATGAATTTATTTCTGAATTACAATAGCTTTCGGTTCAAATCCAAGGATAAAGCTGGCGTGAAGGTCGCCGCTCCTGTAAAATGCCTGCAATTTGCAGACGCTCATACGGCGTTTGGACAACCGTGTCCCGACTTCGCCTGCTCATTATTTCTGATGACTTCCTAGCACAATCTTAAACACGTTCCCCGCGTTCCCGCGGCCGTTACGGTTGGTTTGCTTAGGTTGTAGGTAGCAGAATAGGGAAATCGATTCTCCAGCTTGAATTAATTTTAATTCTTCCTAATGAATGTGAAAAATGCAATAGCGCGATAACATTTCGCCTAGTATGAAAACAATTATTTTAAAAATGCGTGAAACACATAAAA
This sequence comes from Morinoia aosen, assembly GCA_030386875.1. Classification (NCBI taxonomy): domain Eukaryota; kingdom Metazoa; phylum Arthropoda; class Malacostraca; order Amphipoda; family Talitridae; genus Morinoia; species Morinoia aosen. The sequence continues at coordinate 37,572,895 of CM059561.1, read as the reverse complement.
TTTCGTGCATTTAAACCGACACGTGAATGGGCCATTTACCTGTTGGTGCACATGTGGCCCAACACGCGGGGAACGTGTTAATCTATATATTGCGTTCCATTAGAATGAGTACTAACACCGCACGCTCCGACTCTCTGCTAGAATGCTACGGGACTATCAATATCTTATGTTCAGAAACATCTTGTTAGTTTCATGAAGTTGACACTGTTCAGTGTTGTAATGGGTATTTTCTCCTCCACTATCAATGTAATGTTTGAAATTTGAAATCTTCCGTCGTGCGTTAAGTGAAGTGAAATTTTCAACACTAGCAGCAGCCATTACGCTATGAAGCATTGAAATAAATTTTTGCCTCTTAAATAAAGTACAATATATACAACAAAGATGTTGTCAGTGGCAGAGTGCACGGGAAAGGAGTGAAGGCCAAGAGGGCTTTCGTTATTCTCCTCGTAAAATTTCTTGGACTATCGGGTATGACGAAGAAGCAAATTTTTGAATATTTTGACTAATTGGCCCTGGAAGTGTCGTTCAAATGCTCGAGAGCGTTTTGAATAAAAGCAGAGATCAACTGAGTAGAGAAGAGAAAAGTATGAGAATTTCTGCGTCTTAAAATGAAAAATAAAAATCTACGTGGATATGGTTGAAGACCAGTTGTAGTTGCACTGTATATTTATTTAGAGGTGAAGCGCAAATGAAAATGCAAGCACCTAGTGGCTGGATAAACTCAATGAATCTAAACTGCATCGCAATTCTTGTGGTTTGAAAACTGAGTCAGAAATTTACGAAAGAAAGACAGTTTATTACCAATATGTTGAAACATGAAATGTTTAACATTGGTTTTTAAAATATCTTAACATTAACATCTTAGTTGATAATTACACATCGGTATCGTAATACCCATGTAAAATGTCGAAACTAAAAATGAGACTGCAGTGCGCGTCAGAGGACAGGGTCGCACCATGCCGACTCCGGTGAGTGGAGCGATGACTGGACACACTATCTCTACTCATAAATGAGTTATTCAGTAATCCGCGACGGTAAATTTCAGCTGAAAAACCTCCATGGCTCCAGTTCAAAAATCAGACCCGAATACCTGCCATTCTGAAATGTTGAACTTGGACACGCTAACTCTAAATTGACATTTAAACTTTAGGGTAGCTGCACACCAAAAGATTTGAGGCGAGAAAGCGAGCAAGCTTGAATCGATATACATGTATTCCTAGGGGAGTGCGCACACCACAAGCAAGCTAGCGAGCGAGTGAGAAAGATTGAAGATTGGCTGCAGCGAGAAAGCGACTTGAAGATGGTTTCACGCTTGAAAGCTCCAGTGAGAAGCCTCTGGCAGTGGCAGCGCTGCGTCTAGCAGTGCGCGGCGAGATGTCGAAGGGAGAGGTGTGCTACACAATTTCTCCAGCAAAGACTGAACTCCTTATATCCAAAGTTTATGCTGTACTGTGCCTTTGGAAGTCAAAAAATCCAAAGCACAATGACAGATAACATGTTTCAAAGCAATGAGACAAAGTATGAATGATACTCAACGTTACAAACACATGCTAGTTCCGCTTTTTTTTGTTACAAACCTCTCTCCATGACATTTAGGAGCAAACTGGCTATCTTTTGGTGTGTGATAGATCTCGCCAAACATCTTTCTCTCTCGCTTGCTTTGTCTCTTGCCGTCTTTTGGTGTGCAGCTACCCTTACATTGGCATCTCTACTTGTTTTTGTACGTATTCGGAGATCCGGCTTTTGCTCCGCAAGAACTAGAATATTCCGCATTCCAAGGACACAAAAATGGTGTCGAATTAGGCGTAAAGAATTATTTCCAAATGATAGCATGAAATAGTTCCGAACTCAGGGAACTAAATAATTCCGAATACGAGGATCTAAAAAAGCTAGGCCTGAAAAAGATAAATGAATTTCGTAAATCGATGTACATGAAAAGACCTCAATTGAGATATAAATGTTTATTAATCTAAATACATGAATATAATCCTTATTCGGTAAGAAAAAATAACTCATGACACCGAAGCTATGTACAGTAATACTAGAGAATCGCAGAGTAAAACTCCTAACCCCTTCTTTCAAAGGTAACGAAATGATCTCGGATAAGACGAAATGAATTATGACAATTCAAAGATCACAGTTCAAAAAACATATAATGTTACATTATTTCATCGTAACGTCTACATGATAAGATACTTATCTCTGTATACTCTTCGTAAAGTATGTCTAGATTACAGTATTTAGTAAAACTGTAAAGAATAATAATTGGAGGGCATATGTGCAGAGTGGCCTAACCCACAAATCAGAGGTCCAAACTTGCGAGTGGATTAAGTGATAGAGATGTCTTTCAGGCAGAGCGGCCTAGTTCCTAGTTCAGTTCCTATGTTAGTAACTTGGCTAGGAAAAGCCAGTTTGGCAACCCTGCGATGAACACCACGCCTCTAACTTGAGTGTCCTAATATTCTGTGTTTTGTGGGTTTGGGGACACTCTGCATATTTGCCCTCCAATTGTGAGCGGGAGTAAAGGAAATACTTGATTTCAGGTTGTTCAAGCTTTATGTCGACTTGCATAAGGGCACAAATGCGGAACTGTTTGCAGCTTCGGTGGCCGAATTTGCTCGAAAAGTATTTTTCGACTTTTCGAGTGACGGCCACAACGCCATATCTCATAAAAATGAAAGTTTTACGATTCAAAGTTCATGAAAACTAAACTGACGGTTATGGAGGAACAGTACTACGATAAACGACTCCCAAAACTGATCTAGGTTCTATAACATCAAAATCAAACTGACGGATGTAAGCAAACCGTATTACAACGATTTCCACGACTGTTCTAGGCTTGAATACTTTGAAAACAAAACTACCGGATGCAAACAAACCGTGTTGCAATAAACGACGTCCAAAACTTATCTAGGCTCGAACACAGAAAAACTGAACTGAAAGTTATGAACGAAAATTTGTATGGTAACGAGTCCCGCAACTGTTGTAGGCTCAAACACTTGGAAAGAGTGACATATATCAGGGCTTCTCAACTGGGGGTACATGTACCCCTAGAGGCACATTAACGACTCCCAAAAATGATCTGGGCTTAAACACAAGAAAACAAAACTGACGGACCGTATTATGATAAAACCGTATTATGACCGTAAACAAACCGTATTATGTAGAAAATCTGAAGCTTTCTTCGGATTCATTTTGGGCAAACATCTTTAACGTAAATAACTCCCATAAAAATTAAATTACAATTAAACTAAAACGTCACTAAAAATTAATTTAAATGAAAGGCGCAACCATTCGGTGTACTGTACAATAAAGTTTTCTTCTTCTCGATCACACCGAAGAATAAGCCACCTCTGCAGCCTTTGCCATAGCTTCAGCGTCGTTGCCTACCAGGCTTTCACCGCACTTGACCACCTGTTCATCTCTTCAAATTTGATAAACCGACGTAAGATCTACGTTCTCGTGAGTGTGGCCGTTGTCGTGGCCACTGTCTTTAGCTCGTCATCTCTCCTACATCGAGAGGGTCCTGATATACAAAAAATGAATGTGAATTGAATTGATTGAGCTTGAAGAAGCTCTGCAAGAATTAATTACCACTAGGCTGTTTCTGTGCCTTTCAATTATCAACTAGAGGTTGAAGGTGAAATAACAAATCGGTTATTACTTATGGAAGAAAGTTTTCTTCCTTCCAGGTTATTTTTTATCTTTATTGTTATATACAAGTTCCAGCTCTCCCCATCCACGCCAGGCTCACAACATTCGCACCTGTGGAGAAAGGGAACCAGAACTTAGAATTTAGCATGAATATAGTATGCGAGATATGAATGATATTTGAGCAATTATAGTAATTATGGTAATTATAGTATTGGCACAAAACCTGGTGGAAACAAAATGACGGTCCAGTTCTATGGGATCATCCACTTTAAATAAGATGGCAAGGGCAGAGATCAGGAGTTTCACCGGCAGATTGCTTCGCCTTGTGGAAACTAAGGATTATGATGTAAAAATCCTTGGCAGACCTTCCAATGGCCCCCAGTTAGTAGATCCACTCCTTCCCCCTTCGGATGGCTCGGACTCCCAGCGGCCGTGATGCGAATGGAGACGCTCGACGATGGTCGCACAATCCGCGATAACTGATGGCTGAGGCTCAAGAATAGCTGAAGAATCACCAGCGGAACAATGTTAAGGCAGAATGGAGGCTGTGTTCTAACTGCTCCGGCAGTCTTGGAAAGCCCTGAAGTGTTCTTCGGCTGCGTTGGTCAGCAAGCCAGTAAAGTGGATAAAACATGGCAACCCGTTTCCACCAGAATTTTGTACACCTGACTGTGCCATGATCGGCTAGACGTCTCCGCCGACCCTCTGCCTCCCTGCGCTTCGCTTCTGCTTCGCCACTCGTGTTCGGCTGCTTAACTGATGTAAGTCACCGTGATGGTTAGCGCCACATTTTTACGTTAGTGACGTCAGTTGCAGTTCTAAGTAACCTGCCTTGCATACCTTCAAATTAAATGGGAGATTAAATTTCTTGCAATATTGTCATTAATTAATTTAATTCTTATTACTTACTAATATGGAAATTGTTACCGCAGTTTACTAATTGTTAAATTTCGTGTTCTAGGTTTAGAGAATCAAAATCAATGTCTATAAATTTGATTACTATACTTAAATTAGGATTTAGCATATTTACCGAGACTTGACTTAGTCTCAAGACAGCTAATCCTAGAAATTCCTTAATAATTACTAAAGCTGAACGCAGTAGCCCTGCATTATTTTCTGTAGGACTCTCGTTCACCCAATACCTAATTCTCACGTCGCTATTCTTAAATTTTACTTACGCGGTCTTTCTGACCGATCAAATTTTTTTGCGGCGTGGCTTAACTTAATATTGAATCAACATTTTAATTACGAAATTTTTGAGCAGTCGTTATCGACTCTATTTTCTTGTACTAAATATTTGTTCTCCCGTGACAGTGATCGTGGCACGGTGCTGGGGGGCGGCGCTATGGGCGTGCTGGTGTCCCAGCTCTCCCGTCTTCCAGCCCACTCGCGGACTAGAAGATTGGTCATTTATTTACTAAATGAAATAAATTAACCTAAACTGTTGACTGTTTCCTATCCCTGCGTCAGTGCCACGTTTCGTTTTTGTCATATTATGATGAACGACTTCCAAAACTGATCTGGGCTCATGAAGTCACTTCAGCCCTAAGTTGAGGTGCCCGTCACGTTAGACGACAGATTAGATTATATGTTAGTTTAGGCCTCCATAGCCGCTAAAAAAGAACGTATCGAAGAGAGGAAGGAGGGAAGCCCCATTTAGTATTGAGAAAAGGAATCCGGAATCTATGCAGTAAGTTGAGAAAGAAGTTCATGAAACAAGATAAAAGTTGACGAAGACCGTAATAGGTGCTAAAAAACAAGACAGCAGTGAACCGAAAAAGGGTGGTCCTTAACATAACAGAAAAACAATTATTTCAATCAAATGAAGGCCTACCTAACTCTCAGCTCGGGCCCTCCCATATTTTCTCCTGGGAGCAGCAATTCCAATAGATACAACAGCAGCATCCTCCTGAGTAGCAATTCCCATAGATACAACAGCAGCATCCTCCTGAGTAGCAATTCCCATAGACACAACAGCAGCATCCTCCTGAGTAGCAATTCCCATAGCTACAACAGCAGCATCCTCCTGAGTAGCAATTCCCATAGCTACAACAGCAGCATTCTCCTGAGTGACAATTCCCATAGATACAACAGCAGCATCCTCCTGAGTGACAATTCCCATAGATACAACAGCAGCATCCTCCTGAGTGGCAATTCCCATGAATACAACAGCAGCATCCTCCTGAGTGGCAATTCCCATAGATACAACAGCAGCATCCTCCTGAGTGACAATTCCCATAGATACAACAGCAGCATCCTCCTGAGTGACAATTCCCATAGCTACAACAGCAGCATCCTCCTGAGTGACAATTCCCATAGATACAACAGCATCCTCCTCCTGAGTGGCAATTCCCATAAATACAACAGCAGCATCCTCCTGAGTGACAATTCCCATAGATACAACAGCAGCATCCTTCTGAGTGACAATTCCCATAGATACAACAGCAGTATCTTCCTGAGTGTCAATTCCCATAGATACAACAGCAGCATCCCCCGAGGGGCGCTAGGCACAAAGCGCACGTGTACGCCAGTGAGTGACGACGGCAGCAAGTGCATGGCGTCGGTAAAAGCGGCGGTCGCTTGCGCTTCACCGAATGCGTTCTCTCCACCACGCAACACCGATGCACCAAAATCCACGAGTGTGTCATCGGTAACATCAGAAAGTCAGACCTGCTAAAGCATAAAACACGGCTTGGGAATACGGATTTGAGTGGTTAAAAGTTTGTTCCGGCCTCCCTTACCACTACAAAGATGTTCAAAGGCATGGGAATACAGGAACAATGTTGTAATGAAACTACTCACACCGATACAAAATAGACGTGTGAAGACTTATGAAGTTTGCGTAAGCTGAACAATGTCATCGAGAGTTTGCTTTCAGTTCGGCTACTCGGAAAAATATCTAACACGAGCGAGAGAGGAAACTCTCTCGGATATCGTAGTATTTACGAAAAATTTAACGCGTGTGTGAAATATACAAAATAGGTACCGATATTTCACCAGGACTAGGAAGGCCTCGCTCCAGCGAGGCCTTCCTTCGATTTCAAATTAATTGAAAGGCAGCACAAGGTCAGCACGTTAGCATAAGCGGTGTAATAATTGAAGGGTATATATGCAGAGTGTCCTAACCCACAAAACACACAATTTTAGGACACTCATGTTAGAGGCGAGTTCACGAGTTCATCGCAGGGTTGCCAAACTGGCTTTTCCTAGCCAAGTTACTAACTAGGAACTGAACTAGGAACTAAACCGCTCTGCCTGAAAGACATCTACGCCGCTATGAGGTGAAATTATCAATTAATCCACTCTCCAGTTTTGACCTCTGATTTGTGGGTTAGGACACTCTACATATTTGCCTTCCAATTGTTTCAGCACATTGCACAATTTAGAATATTTGCCAATAATGATTGGTTGGTTATGAATTAGTTTTAGCCTCCCTTTACCACAACAAAGCTGTCCAAAGAGAGGAAGGATGAAGGCATCATTTAGTATTGAGTTAAGGAAACGTGGAACCTATGCACAAAGAGTATTCCAGTTAAGGATCCCATGCGCATAAAAGCAGTTGGATAAGAAGGAAGGTTAAGAAACAAGATAAAAGTTGAAGAAGAAAGTTGCTGAAAAACCGGACAGCAGTGAACCGGAAAAAGGGGTCCTAAACATAACAAAAACGTTTTATTTCAACAAAAAGAAGGCCTACCTAACTCTCAGCTCAGGCCTTCACACATTTTCCTCCTGGGAGCGCTAATACCCATAGATACAATAGTTGTGCCCCCTGAGGGGACCGTATGATGCTAATGGTGGGCAGTATATTAACGATATTCAACGATGCAGACATGGATTCGCACTCAGAACACAATAAGTACGCAAGACAATAAATTTCAGCCTGAACACACCTACTGATGGTGAGCACATTAGCATAAACGGTGTAATAATCGTTTCAGCGCATTTTACAATTCGGTACACTTGGCATTCGATAAAATGAACCTCCATTCGTTGCGGCGCAGACTTGTCCTCGTCTCGCGTCTCGGTCCGAGCAGCTCGCCCTTCAAACGGCAATCCAATCACGCGAGTCCAAAAATCTAGAAAGTGCGCAACAAAAACCGCGTGGCTCTCAATCCGAAAAGAAACAATTGCTGAGAATTGCGCAAAGATCCTACACTATTGAAAGTGACAAATTGGAGAACAGATTTTGGTAGACATTTCGGTGCAGTTCAATTGAATGGGCAAGCCGGAATTAGAAAAGTAATCGACATTCGTTTTCGACTTGAAGGAATCAAAGATGCATTTTTTCACAAGTCTCTCTGAACAATAAAACTACAACCATCTGGAAACTCACACTCGAAGAAACATCACATCTCTTATACTAATGTAATAATGAAGGCATCTACGGATGCTTTATTTACAATTTCAAGCCTGATACATATCACCTTATACATTGGGTTTTCAAATGCCTTATAACTAACGCCAGCACGCCATTACGCTTTCCCCCGGTCAAGACCGGTACCCATTTCAGACACCTGGGTAGAGTGGGGTATTGTGCTTGGAATTTTTCCCCTATACCCAACAGAGAAAATCGCCACCAGCGCCGGGACTCGAACCAGGGTCTGCCTGGACGGAGGCAAGTTCGCTAGTCTCACGACACGACGAGCATGTAATATAAATAACTTATCAACGTGTGCGTAAAGAAAGGTCAGCACATAAGCAGAAACGAAGTCATAATTGATTCAGCGCGTTGCACTATGTAAATCGCCGCCTACGCGATTTAATCGCTTAAGGTAAGCGTACCCCTTATGAATCCTTGTTTATGCGATTTCTTGAGAAACTGGGATTTTTGCTGCTATAAGAAGTGTAAGAGGTCAGGTACACCCTGTGAAAAAATGAGACTCGTACGTTCACTCGTTCGCCCGCTACGGGGGTTTAAAGAATGGTGGGGAGGGGAGGGGGAAGTGGTATTTTATCATGTTACACCTCCCCCATGGCACTTTCTTCACGGCGCGAAGTTGCTATGTCATCTCCTATGTCTCTGAATTACTCTATAATGATTTCAGGGGTCTAACATGAACCAAAAATTTTAAAATAATTTTTATTTGAATTGTTTATGTTTCTTTGTTTTGCTTATAATGTAAACAATGGTTTTTGGGGTTTCAAAATGTTTCTCCTCCTACAGTTTTTAAGCTACAGTGATGATTTTGGTATCATTGAATGCAAAAAGACACGGGCTTTTATTGTGACTATCATTTTTGTTCTCAAATTTCCATTTTCAATATAAAAAAGTGTAAAAATGGTAAAAAATGTCCTGTTTCGAAAATATGCAGTTTTATGACGTCATAACTTATGAACAATAAATAATTTGGGAAATATTGATAGTCACCATAAAAGCCCGTGTCTTCCTGCATCCAATGATACCAAAACCATCACTCTACCTCAAAAACTGTAGGAGGAGATACTTTTTGAAACCCCCCCCCCCTAAAATTTGGTTTTCTTCAATTTCCCATTTTCTTTTCAAGAAAATCCAACTTTTTCCAAAAAGCGATTCCAAATTTGATTTCCTATCAGTATACCAAATTTCATTGGTCTAGGTTCAATAATAAAGAAAAAAGTCCGTATGGGGTAGGCTTCCCTTAAATCGCTAAGGCGGGCGAAAAACATGCATGCAGGCGGCGAAAAAGTTAGACTGGGGACCCTCAGGTTGAGCTCACTCAACAAAACGAGGAAATTACGAGGCCGGCATGTTCAATGCCAAGATTAAATGCACACAAGTCGTCAAAGTTGAATACTTCGCTGCTGCTCTGCGCAATAGGAAGGATATTACGCAACACTTCAGAGAGCTCGCACCTTGCAGTTTGACTGCGTCGTTGTCTGTCAGCAGCAAAAATGGCACAAAACAGTCACGGAAATCAGCAGCAACAGCAGCACCACCACCACCACCAGAAGCAGCAGCACCACCACCACCACCACCAGAAGCAGCAGCAGCACCACCACCACCACCAGCAGCAGCAGCACCACCACCACCACCACAAGCAGCAGCAGCACCACCACCACAAGCAGCAGCAGCACCACCACCACCACAAGCAGCAGCAGCACCACCACCACAAGCAGCAGCAGCAGCAGCACCACCACCACCACCACCAGCACCAGCAGCAGCACCTACACAAAATAATATCGCTGAAATTGAGCATATAATTGAACGAGACAAAATCACACAGCATCCAAAGCCACAAACACACTCGGTTATCTCGAGATTGGCCAATGTGAAAAGATTTTCGCCCTGCGTGTAAGGACCTCCTACTCTGAAATCACCTGATTCACTTAATTTTTTAAAATTTCATTGGCACACATTTCTATTCAACTAGGGGAACCAAAATGCATGAAGATATGTAAAATTGAACTCTGAACACACATGATTTAAGAAAAAATTTTGATTTCCACAAAATAAAAAAGTTATTGGGCGAACGCAAAAACTTAATATGTTTGCACAAAACCCTACTCCTTCTACAATTTTAAACTTAGACGCTTAATTTTGGTCGCATTCGACGCGGAAAGACCGTGGCACTTCGAAGAAGAAGTATTTTTTTGAATTTCGAAAAAAAATTATTGATACATATGTAATAGAAAATTTTCAAAAAATCCCAGATGTTCACCTTTGTTGTGTGTTGATTAGAATTCTTTCCTTGTACATTGTATGTGTATTGTTTAGGGTTAAATCAAGTAGAGTTGTTTGTTTTATAAAAATTTCGATTTCCACAATATAAAAAAGTTATTGCGCGAATGCATAAACTAAATAGGTTTGCACATAACCCTACTCCTTCTACAATTTTAAACTTAGAAGCTTGATTTTGGCCGCATTGTATGTACATAGAATTAAGAACTGTAGCAAAGATTGTAGAATAGACCTCCGGGGGAGTGGTCTGCGGACACTTGGTCTCTGTCACTGGTGCGGAGACGCTGATGCTTGGGGTAAGTATGGCCGTGTTAGGTGGAATAATCGATGTCGTATTGGATACAAATATGTCGTAACTTTATAAGTTCTTTATGCATTAATTCGTGCACTGTATCTCCTGTCTCAGGGTTTGCTACGCCCACGTCCTGACCGCTCCTATCCGCTCTTGCTCTCGCTATAGTATCGGATCATGGGTTTTTCCTTTTGCTCGTGCCTTTGTAATATGTTAAAGGGTGCTAGGTGGCGCTTGAATTCATGCTCCTTAAATTAGTAAATTATTGATTTTAACTTGTTAAAGCCCAGAAGGGGCGTGAAAATAATTTTTTTCGCTCTGGTGTTCATCAATTACTACCCCAGTTCCAACCGATCGCTACTGATTGTGCGTAGCACATCACAACCGTAAAAACTTATTTAGAATTCAAATAGAATTCCGCTTCGCTGCGCTGTTCCCACTGTTGTACCGCGTCGAATGAGACCAAAATCACGCTTCTACGTTGAAAATTGTAGAAGAAGTGGTGTTTTGCGCAAATAAATTTTATAATACTATATATATTTTCGCAGAACAACTTTTCTCTATTGCGAAAATCGAAAACTTTTATAGAAGAAAATCGGTTCAAAATTCAATTTTACATATATGTATGCATTTTCGTTCCTCTAGGTGAATAAAAAAGGAAAAAACTGAAAATTTTGAGAATCATGCAAATAAAGAAATTGTTTGAACAAAGAAAATAATAACTTTTTATATTCAAAATTCAAAAAAGGCTATTTTTCGAGGTGGCACAGTCTTTCCGCGTCGAATGAGACCAAAATCAAGCCTCTACGTCGAAAATTGTACAAGGAGTAGGGTTTTGCACAAACATATTTAGTTTATACGTTAATCAATAACCAAAATACTGGAACCGTCCGCACCCTAAAACTCCACACATAGTTTTGACCTCAACTGCACGCTCCGTTTCCACCAACCTAGCATTCTATCCATGTAACGGCAAAATCTAAACAATTTTAGCCTGAAGATGTCCGAAGATAGGATGAAACGCGTGCAGTAATTTAACGATATGAATTTAGGAGAAATTTTAAGCTTCACGACTGGTGAACAAAAAAATATGATGCGACAACTGGAGAACGTAAATAAACAAATCAATAATAAAAACAATGTAATATTTTTTAATTTATAAATGTACCTAATATGTATATATATACTACAACGTCGCGGGTCGAGTTCTACATAAACTCAAGTAGAAGAGTGAAAAATTGAGAAATTTAATTTCAAAAGACATTCCTATGACACTGAAACTAATGGTAGAAGATTTGCATAAATGAAGATTCATATCAAACACACAAAATTTTGGGTTTTGTGCTTCCATCTTTCCAAATATGGCCCTGATATGGTTTACATTTGTTCACCACATATATTAAAAGGAAATATCCTCCACGAAAAATTTCTAATGTGAATGACTGAAAGAAATTCGAAGTGGAGATCAGTATAACTATCGATAAGCAGAATTTCTCAGCACTACTGTCCAAAACAGAGAATAAAATTAACCTTGAAGTGTACACAAAAATCCAATATGTGATTGAGCGAAGTGTAATACTTCATAAATAGATTTCTGAGGCGAGAAATATATTATTAGCGAATAACGCTTTATTATTTGACCCTAAGGGAATCGAAAACTTGGCCAATGTGGCCATTTAATATGTTAACAAAACACAGAAATGCATTCCGGTTGAAGTCAGGATTTTAGTAGACTTTTCATTACCTACACTAATGACGAGTAAGTGCTGTATTTGTGCAGTAGGCTTACAATGAATTATTACAGTAAGTAATAGCCACTAGGGACTTTATCAAATTCATACTTTTTGCCGAGAGAGCAATTAAAGTATGTAATTGCAACTAGACCGTTCGGGTTGTGTCTTAAATGTTAATCGAAATGTTTCACTCTTTCGTTTGAGAGTAATTTGAAGTCATAAGTGCTTTCTTTCAAAAGTTATGAGTGGTGAACTTAAGTCTTTTGACGGCGCGCGAGTCTGAAAGGTATAAAGAAATTTTTGTTCTTTCCACAAAACAGTCTCTCAACTGTCTCGGTTGCGGGCTGCCGGCCCGTGCATTAAGCAACGGGAATTCAAAGTAGTAAATACAGTTAGCATGCCTGATTAAACGCTGTAATTCAACAGTTAGCAACTATTTACTGGGTATGAATAGGCTTTTTATTTGATTGAACTTTCACTTTCATGATTTATGGCCTTCATTTTTAAGATAAAATACGTAGTATTTGAAATTATCGGTCAGATTTTTCCGATACCGATACCAATAAAAATGACCGATACTGCCGATACCGATACATCGGTACATCACTTGTAACAACTACAAAAACTTCCTCACCCTCGCAGACGTCAAGGCTGCATCCGGGCTTCAGCTTCTTGTGTGCAGCGTCCATGCGAGGTGCCTGTAACTGGTAATTAGATCATAAAGAGTTTGAATGAATCTTTTTTATTGTAATGATCGTTTATCCACTATCGTGGGGATGGGAGCAAGAGAAGGACTAATGCGAAATAAATAACAAGTGAGGAAAAGACTTCCTAGGTTGGAAACAAAGAACATTCATTCCAATAATGGACTTCATTCGGATGGTAGGGTGGATGGGAAGGGTGGGCCGGAACGCGACGTACAGCCACCTCCTTAATTATTTTACATGGTGCGGTACTATTGCTATACAAACATCGGCATCTTTGGGATGCTTTATTGCCAATCAAGCCTGATACATATGGTCTTAAGCATTGGTTTTTCAAATGTCTTATAACTAAACCTATATATAGGACACCATGACGGTTCCCCCGTAAAGCCGGTACCCATTTCCGACACCTGGGTCGAGTGGGGTATTGTGCTTGAGCTTTCCCTTATACCCAACGGGGAAAATCTCCGCGCCAGCGCCGGGATACGAACCCTCGTCTCCAACATACAAGGCTGATCCCTTAACCACTGTGCCACGGAGAGCACAAGGTCAGATTTTTACGTGTTTTTTCAGATCAGATTTTTATACGTGAAATATATATACTAAGAGCAGAACCGTTCATTACCCCGTACTACAAGCCAAAAGTAACTAACATTGATCTTAATTAATCTAAATGACTCATTACAACTTTTTTTTTTAGAAAAAAACAATGTTATTTGGTAATAAAATATGATGCAATTATTGTTATTTTAGGAAATATCACTGGCTATTCATAAAAAGTGACGTTTCGATGTACGGCTGAATCTGTATCATCAGGCTGACAGATACAGAGTAAATTTAACACTCCCAATACTTAGAAATATAAATCAAATGCGAAAAAAAGAATCGCACGATATAAAAACTAACACAGATCACATTGCAAGAGGGTATTTACCAAACCTGTTTGCTTTTAGTAGAGAGTGGTTGAGTATCATTGACATGGTACTTCACAGGGTATGTACATGATAGGGGTTTTCAGAGTCCCTTGTCACGCCCGAGCTTTAAGGGGGTCATCCGGATTTTTGACCTTTTTCCGTTCGATTCGTTTAAAATTTGGACAGTATATGTATTTTGCGGAAGTAAATCTTTTTTACTCATGTCACTTTTTAGATTTAGGCCTTGTTTTTTTTACGAAAAAATAGTTTTTTCAATGCATTTTTTGTATATATCAAACCGTATCAACTCATTGAGTTTTCATGCTGGAACAAAACCAAAGACAGTTTTGAAATCCTAAAAATGAACTAAACAGAAATATACAGAATAAATTTGCGATGCTTTCAATTACTAATTCCTGCTTTTAAATACGAAATATACATCAATGCTGGGTACAAAAATTATATTTCGCACTCGTAGTTTTCTCATATATATATGTGTAAACCCTCAATGACTTGATAACATTACGTTATTAGGCGATAGGAATAAATACGCTGTTTCAAACCTAGAACAAAACAATCAACAAAAACATTGCGTGTTTTTTAGATTTTTCAGCAAAGCATTCTAACTCTGTTTCGGTTTATTTTTAGTTTACAAGAATTTTAAATAATTTTTAGCAAAAATTAGAATCAAAGGCACCAAAAAATAGCGACTCCAACCACGACTCTACCACATTCGGAAAAGCGACTCCGACTCCATCACACTTCAGAGTAGCGACTCCGACTCCATCACACTTCAGAGTAGCGACTCCGACTCCATCACACTTCAGAGTAGCGACTCCGACTCCATCACACTTCAGAGTAGCGACTCCGACTCCATCACACTTCAGAGTAGCGACTCCGACTCCGTGTTCCGGCCTTTTCAGTATCAGGTCGAAACTAACGCGAATGAGGTTCGGGAGTGAATCAACAGCCGAATGTGGTTATCCTTTATTGTTCTTCAGAATTGACACAGGCTTCGTAATTGGTAGAGAATCTTTAGATCGGAAGGTAATCTCGTTACTTCTATAGCGCATCTGTGATCCCTACAGATGCTTTCTCGACAGCCGATCTTCCGCTACTGAACAGCGACGCTCCTGTTTGTAAATGCGACCTCTACGGCAAGCCACCTCTAATGAACGACGATGTCTCTCGCCGATTCTATTTATATAGTCGGCGGGCGCACATAATGCTCCCCCCCATACTAAAAATTCTTTATGACAATAAAAATTTTTAAACGTTATTCAAGGAACTTTGATTTTCCCTTGACTATCAATTAATCTTACAATCCGTCAAGTCAAATCGAACAGATCAGAACGTATGACAAAATTGCTTCCGAATTATGAACGGAGGTAGGCGGGTATGGCCTTTGCTGTCATCATAAACAAATTTCAACGGTAATCCTACATCTTGTTAAACATCATTGTTAGTGTCAATATTATATTTTAGTGTCAATTCAATACTAGATTTATTATCTAAAATCAACCAAATAATCACTCTACGCACTTAGCTCAAACAATTTATTCATTCATTATTAAGTTATTTATCAATTGATTCTTAGAATTCTTGGATACTCCAGATATTTCGGATACAAATGGATACACCACACAATTTTATTAACATATCAAAATATCAAAATCAAACATCAAAACGCGTACTGTATAAATCCTTTCCATAAGGTACACTTTCTTGAACAAACTGGACACCTAACGTCAGATCGAGAACAAAATTTTTATTTTGGATTAACATATTAACATATTTCGAGAACAGAATTTTCAATGCAATTGGAAATAAAGAAGGAAAATCCATCATAAGACTATGATACTTAAAAATATCAAGAAGTAAAATATCCAGTAAAATAGAATACATAATCCGTATATAATAGAGATTTTTTCCGTATAAAATAGAATTAATCTAAGACAATGGAAGGTTACTACTCCGTTGCAGATTGGCTAATCGGAACATGATACTCTGATCTATGGTATTCAGATTCAGAATGTGGGAGTCTAGTGTTGTAAAGTTACGCGGTAACTTGAGGTGGAAGTGCAACTATTTGCCTAGGACTATTACTGATTTCTTTCCAGGCAGATCGACGCAATGCTATGTCCTCTCCGCTTAGTCGTCCGACGACTTTGTTGAGATCTCGTTTAATGTATATAACCATTACAGTAATTATAATTGTGATTAATGTGTAAAGGAGCAACATTATGTCACTCAATCGATCAGGGATGAGGTCGACTGTCGTCTCCTCTGTGTGGCGGATTAGTTCATCCGATATTTGACCATTATTTGCCTTTATTGCAGTGAGAATGGCGTCCACATTAACGTTAGAAACCTTGTTGCCCATCTTAGCAGGCCACAGAGCGATTAATAGAGTAGGAAGTAAAATGATTCAAGTCTTTGAGGTGCTTATTGAAATTAAGTAAGTAGTTATTATTGATGATTACTTATTATTGAAATTAGATATGTGCGCAAAGCAAGTAGTAAGTGAAAGTGTAAAGTATATGTGTACGGTTGAGCACGCCCCCTATCCCTGCGCACCACGTTGATGTAGAAAACGTAATTCTTCACCGGATGTTCGCTGGGAATGCAGCGATTCTGATTATGAACACGAGTTCGACGTGTTCTCCGGATTCATACACTTGAATTCGAGTACGCAACGGGGAATCGAGGTTCAGGAACACCGTGAAATTGCAGTAGGCTTCTTGCAACACTTCTTTAGGTACCCTGATTCCGAAAACTATCGTTGTTTCCTGCGGCCGCCAGAGTTGACCGTGTCCCCCTCTACACATCGGGGTTTATGAGTGAATTATTCTTGGAATTAAACAAGTGTATCTTGTGAGTCGGAATGTGCAATGTTCTGGAATCGTTCAGGAGTCGCCAAGGAATCTGAAAGGATACAACACAGGAAATTAGCATGGCCACAAGTTTAAGTAAGCAATTGTCGTTTCATAATAAGGCAACGCTTCATTCTCATTAAGACACATTGATTTCAACTACACTGCCTAGCATTGTTGCCAAACAATTTGCGGCAGAAGCGCAGATCTCGCGGCTTCGCGCTCGCACTCTCGTGTTGACATTTCCAAGATTGCATCTCAGTTTATCAACACTAGCTGACGGCTTGACGAACACAACTTTGACGCAATAACAGTATGACAACATCCTAAGCTCAACATCTCTTCTGAGGGTGTTTCGCACAAAATATTTCCTAACGCAAGACATACATAAATCTTGAAAGAAACTCATAGAACACTCTTACAAGCTAGAAACTCATAGAAGCACTTATAAGCTGAAAACTCATAGAACGCATATATGGAATGGCAAATTCGGAATATTTGAGAATGAACAATTACAAACTAGGTTGACAATTTTACCTTCTTAACTTATCTAAAGGCAGTACATGGTTTAAGTTCGTTCGGATAATCTTGTTACCGATCTTAATATCTGCGTAATTTTTACCTAGCTTTTCAATGATACCTGGTCCTAAGAGATTTAGCTGTAATTTGTGTTTTTTGGCATGATTTTTTACTAATACACGGTCCGTCACTTTTAAATTTTTATCGCGACGTTTCATATTTCTATAGGCAGTTCTTTCGATTGTGGCGTTAATGATCGCAGTTCTAATATTGTTCACTACAATAGATGACTCGGTAA
The DNA here is from genome assembly GCA_030386875.1 of Morinoia aosen. Lineage (NCBI taxonomy): Eukaryota > Metazoa > Arthropoda > Malacostraca > Amphipoda > Talitridae > Morinoia > Morinoia aosen. The sequence goes on along the minus strand of CM059561.1, from coordinate 37,555,250 downwards.
ATTTTTGTTTGTGAACATCTTCATATGTAGACGCAACATTGAAGTCTTCTAAATTAGTAGAACTGATATACACACACGTGTCTCTACCGAAAACCGTGTATGCGGGTGTATCGCCTATAGTTTCATTAAAACTATTGTTAATCGAATTCTCCACAATATCCAATAGTCTATCCCACTCATTATGAGTAAGAAAATTTAGATATAACTTGAGCAGGTGTCGAATTTTTCCATTACATCGCTCAACAATGCCATTAGAAAAAGGGGAATATGCCAGAACTTCCTTTTTCAAGATAGAAAGTCCTTTTGTGAAATTTCCCACATTAGATGATTAAATTCTACAGCATTGTCGGATAACAACACGTCCGGGGTACCGAACAAACAGCAAAAATTCCATAGACAGTCTGTAACAGTCTCTGTACGTCGGTCATTAGTCGAATATAATTTAACAAAACGGGAAAATAGGTCGATAATTACAAGAATATATTTGTTCCCAATGTCTGTCATTGTTAATGGACCGTAGAAGTCCATGCTGACCGTTTGAAAACATCGTGTTCCAATTGGAGCATTTAGAATTTTAATCGGCATCGGTATTCGTGATTTTAGAATCTTACAGATGTCACAAGATTCAACAATTTTGCGTGTAATTGTCCGTTCGTACGGATGAAAATATTTTAATTTAAACTTAAACAAGGTATGATTCAAATCTGTATGGGACAAATTATGGATGAATAGAATTGTCTTGTGCAGCAGAGTATACGGCACCACAATAGTCAGAATGGTGCTGGGTCTGTTGTCAATTCTTCGTCTTTTATACAAAATGTCATTCATAATCAGAAATTCATTCATGTCAGTATTATTAACTTTTGTTGCATTCTCTAGGGCGTCCTTTATTTCAGAACAAAAGGCATCACTATCTTGTTCACGTTTAAATTCGTCTAACGACCAGTTGTCGTTAATACTTGAATGGTCTGTAGTCTTGTTAACTTTATCCAGTCTGCATAAGCTCGTTTTCTGTCTGCTATTAAAGTCACTGGGTTCACGTCTGGGGCTTTCAGCAGTACTGTTGTTGTTTCTTCCGTCATCACTTCCTGGCATTGTCTCCTCTAACTCTTCCTTAGTCACTGGCTTGTTACATTTGTTACCCGCAGCAGCGGCTTGCAGCCTGGTTACAACGGGAAAAGTCTCTACATCTGGGGTTAAATCAGAACACTCTAATAGTTCTCTTTCTGTTAAGGGTTTTTTGTCATGATTTAATCTACTTAATGCATCGGCGGCACTATTCGCTTTCCCAGAAAAATACTTCAATTTGGCATCAAAAGCTTGGACATAAATACTCCATCTAGCGAGCGTGTTGTCTTCAGGCAATTTCTTTGAAAATAAAGGAACTAAAGGCTTATGATCGGTGTAAACGACCAGATCATAGCCTAAAACAAGATATTTAAAGTACTTCAATGCTTCAACTATAGCGAACATTTCCTTTTTCGTAGTTGAGTACCGTCGTTGAGTGGAATTTAACGTTTTAGAGAAAAATGCAACAGGTCTCATGTTTCGAACTTTATCAGTAGATGACTGGAGTAAAACAGCTCCTATGCCGACGTTTGATGCATCACAAAATAGATGAAAATTTTGATCGAAGTTTGGGTGACTCAAGGTTGTGTTGTCACAGAGTTCATCCTTTAATTTTTCAAAAGCATTTTGACAATCCTTGGACCAAATGAATTCAACATTTTTCTTCAGAAGATTATAGAGCGGGCTTGCGATACTCGCAAAATTTTTTATGTACCTACGAAAGAAATTTACTAGACCTAGGAAAGATTGTAACTGTTTTACAGTCTTAGGAATTTCTAAATTCTTTACTTTGTCAGTACCGGTGCTTCTGGTTCCCATTCCACTAATGGAATGTCCGAGATATTCAATCTCGTCACGGAAAAATTCGCATTTTTCCGTTTTTATTGACAATCTAGCGTTTCTTAATAGTTCAAGTACAACTTTTATATCTGCAAGATGCTGTGCCTTCTCCTTAGAAAATATGAGCACGTCGTCCATAAAGACGAAAAATAGTTTTCCTAGTACAGGGGATAGCGTTTGCGTCATGACTGACTGGAAATATGCAGGTGAGGTTTTTAAACCGAATGGTAAACGATTAAATTCATATTTTCTACTACCAACTGTAAATGCGGTTATTTCTTTACTCTCATCGGTCAGTGTAATATTATGATATCCTGACCTAAGATCTAATTTTGAGAAATATTTTTGACCATTTAAACTATAGAGAAGCTCGTCCACTCTCGGCAGCGGGAATGATTCTTCATGAATTACCTCATTTACCTTGCGAAAGTCAACTACCGGACGTATAGTTCCATCTTTCTTATGAACTACAATTATCGGTGAATTATAAGCTGAAATCGATGGTCTAATAATTCCGTCGTCTAACATTTTTTCGTTAACGACTTTCAAGTCTTCCATGTAACGGTGGGCAATACGATAGGGAGGGACATTTACGACCTCCGCGTTAGGTTTCAAACGTATTTTGTATGGTTTAATCGCAGCAGCTGAGATCGATTCATTGTCTATAGTAATAACGTCTCTGAATTCATTCAACAAACTCAGCAATTCAGGCTTCATTTCGTCATCGTTACACTTGATATCATCATTATTTAATTTCCGCCGACCACGGGCTATTTCTTTGGAATCAGAAACGTACCCTTTGTCGACAACTCCTGTGATCCCGACAGATTTACTATTAGTGTCTTTCTTCTCGACATCTAAATGACTGTCCTGGACAACAGTCGCTGCCTCCACAAAGGTACTCAGTCCTCCCTTTAATTCTCCTTGTACATCTGACAAGTAAACTTCGGATTCAATGTGATCCTTTTCCACTTTTTCTAAGGTACTTATAATTGCATTCTCTGGTAAAACAATCGCTCTGTCGGAGCTATTAATTAACAACAACGGAATCCTTCTCCTATTGTTAACTCTCACAATCGCTTCTGCGACACAAATGCCTTCTTTCAAAGTTGCTTTCTTTATTATGTATTCTCCATTTTTACACTTTCCAACATGTCCAACATGTTTCAAAATTACATTGGGAGCAATCTCTACTTGTCGAGTGTGCACTCTTAACGGCCTTGGCCTTGTGTGGGAATTGGTAACTGCAACTACGCCTCGAACAGGCTGAATTTCTTTCTTACCATCCCTTTTTACTTCCTCGCCTGCTCTCTCAGCAATGCACGTCCTCTTCTCTCTTAGCTTATTTAGGACTTTTTTCTTAGCTCTGGACGTAATCGTGTCTGCCATGAGACACTCAGTATTCTCTATTAAATACTCGAGACACTCTGTCTTTCTCTTTTTTCGTCGCTTTACCTCTGCAAAGGGGATTTTCTCGTCTTTGATAATTAAACATCTTTGTTTTAAGTCTACAACGGCGTTCTTGTCTAATAAATCACGCCCAATAATGACGTCATAATTGTAAATACCATCTTTAATTATTAAAGCATTTGTCTTTAAACTTATACCGTTTTTTAACTTTAGGACAAGCTCCACCTCGCCTTCAACATTACTCTTAGCGTTAACGCCTTTTATAGTCAGAGAACTTGGCTTCACGTCATTACTTATCTCACTTATTCTGTGGTAGCTGATTAGGCATTTCTCTGATCCTGAATCAATCAATGCATTCCACAGGTCTGCATCTTTTCTGAGCACAATCATGGGCTTATGACTTTTTCGTATTACAAATAATTCATTTTGTCCTGTAACTTCAACTTCTTCATCTTCTTCGTATTTACAAACGTTCGCCGTCACATGGCTTTCTATTTCATCGCTTAATTCCGCCTCTCCCAGCGATTCATATCTATTTTGACACTTAATGATTGGATCTATCATCTCAACATTTTTAACGAGGGAATCTTCAGACATGTTTAACACATCAACTCTCTCGACATTTTTAACGAGGGAATCTTCAGCACCAGAATTCTCCTCGGGTTCACAGGGATTTGTCGCCGTAGAGTCATACTTAGTTATTGTAGTTTCATTTTTACCATTGACGTTATTTCTATCGGAAATGAAATCGTCTCTTCTGTTTACGCTAAAAAATCATTGCCACTGTTAGTTTGGTAAGTTCCTACATGGCCTTTTTCTGACATACGAGTTTTATACTGTCCTCGAGCACGGACACGATCTGGTCTGCCTGGTCTGTTTAAATAGTCTCTTCTGGACCTAGTCTCTTGCGTAGTGTCCTAACTTGTTACAACGAAAACAAGCTACATCACGCAGTGAATGCTCGGTGGCTGTCTGAGATGAACCTGGTTTGTACCAATCAGTCGGTTTCCTAGCCACAACGGTTCCCGACACACTTTGTCCTTGACAGACACACACATGATTGTAACACTTCGAGCAACGCTTTGTTTCAGCTGTCTCCAATGCATGGACTTCTAGAGTCCCCAATTCTCTATCTCCAACATAAGATTTGACATAAGGCCTAGCACGGAAAGTTGGTCTCGGGAAATTTGGTCTCCAGTAGGGCCTACGCGTCCTACCTCTACCTTGAAATCCGCCTCTTGTCATTGTATGCACTTCGGCCTCATCACAGGCAGCTTCGAAGTTTGATTCGGACGAATGATCATCCTCAGCACAATAGATTTCCATAGATCTCTCAGATCGAGTCGCTAATATTTGCTTATCCTCGGGAAAATTCCTAATTACAGTCACGAGTCTCTGAAGGAGCTCTTCCGACGAGTTAAAGGGTTTGTTAAATAGTTTTTTGGAAAAATCTTCTGTTACTAGGGGGTTGATGATAACCATAGCTAATGCAACAATTAAAGTATTCTCGACATACTTGTCGAGGGCAACAGGATCGGGACAATTTACTACATAGGGGTGGGCTCTGTTCGAACACTCCGGGCTGGTCATTATTCTGTGGGTTAGCTTACGGATTTTGGACAATATAGCGACGAACTGGCTAGCCAATGCATCGTTTCTTTTCAGGCGTACGTTATTTAGATCACAGGCGACCGCGTGCAAAGATCTTTCACCTTTTGATACGTAGATATTTTCTAACAGGTGCACGACTTCTTCGAAACTCAACTCATAACCTTCACTAATTATGGAGGCTACGACCGTATTGAAGTCGCCTACCCGCTTGTCTGCCGTCCTCAGTAGTAAGTTTAATTTGGCTTCTTCTGAATTGTCTGAAAGCATGTTGAAATACGCTCTCACATTTTTTATATGCGTTTCTAGTGATTTGTTTTCTATGAAGTCCGGGTCATTTTTACGTTTTCTACCTCGGTACTGCGGTAGATCCTGCCCAGCAATTACAACACTAGGTATCGGACTAACAATAGAAGTTGTCACCGTGGTAACGGTACTAGTTACAGGGCTAACTGTGGTAATGGCTGCGCTCGCAACAGGGGTGACAGTGGTTGTGGTCGTCATCGTGATAGGTATTTGAGGAATAGGCAATCTGAAAACAGGGACTGATAACCTACCAAAGCTAGTCAAGTACGGAGTGGTTCTTATGTACTCGTATTCGTCAGAGTCACTGCCCGACATAAGCACAAAATAATCCTATATTCATAAACCTCCAATTTCCATTAAAAGAAAAATGTTCTACACACAATAAAATTTCCTACATGCAAATGATAATATTCTACATACAATAGAATTTTAACTCACATTTTCAGTGGACTTAAACCAGGCTAATGCTAATCCAGCACACAAACTCAAAACTCGTGAAGGTCTGCAGCAAACTGAACAGAGACAGGCCGCTCCAGCTTGCTCTTATGCGCCAGAGAACAATGGCCCGAGAACAATAGCAACAACTTCCTTCAATTGTTCTGGAGAACAATGGACTACCTCTCCACACAACGTTTCCGCGTATACGCTCGCTCTCCCACTCCCGGGAACCAGCTTGCTTACTGCGCTTTCGCAATGCCTATGCTGCTAGCTCTCGCCGCTCAACTTCCACTTCCCGGAATCAGCGCTTGCAATGCTTACCGCTTACTGCTTACTGCTCAACTTCCTACTCATTAATTTTATAATGATGATGTATAATCATTAATTTGAGCGCATGCTTATTTAATTTGCAGCAACATTATCGGCGTACACTTAACTTAATATTTTGGCGATGCGTAGTTCTCGTAGATCTTCTCGTTGCAGATGACGGTGCGTAGATGCGTAGATCTCGTCGACAGATCAGGTTGTTGATCTGGACCCCTCACTTCATCTTCTCCTTTGAGTAGCGATGAGTAGACTGGTGAAGACTGCGTAGCGTGTAAATTTTCGATTTTTTTCTCCCTCGAAGTGTTTCTTTCTCGAAGAGTTTCTTTCTCAAAGAGTTTCTTGGAAGAACTTCGTTTTTCTGCGTTGACGTCTTTCTTCCTTTTCTCGATGCTCTGAAGTAATGTGATAACTATGCGACGTTACTCCAAACAGGGTGACACTCCTCACACTTAAGATCACGGATCAGCAGAACCGAAGATCAATTCTTGATATCTTTCTTCTTCAATGGGGCAATGTGGCAATGTGGATATCTTTATTGTGGCTTCCCCATACTGGCCACCAGAAATGTTCCGGCCTTTTCAGTATCAGGTCGAAACTAACGCGAATGAGGTTCGGGAGTGAATCAACAGCCGAATGTGGTTATCCTTTATTGTTCTTCAGAATTGACACAGGCTTCGTAATTGGTAGAGAATCTTTAGATCGGAAGGTAATCTCGTTACTTCTATAGCGCATCTGTGATCCCTACAGATGCTTTCTCGACAGCCGATCTTCCGCTACTGAACAGCGACGCTCCTGTTTGTAAATGCGACCTCTACGGCAAGCCACCTCTAATGAACGACGATGTCTCTCGCTGATTCTATTTATATAGTCGGCGGGCGCACATCCGCAACCCGGGCCCGAGCTGAGAGTTAATTAGGCCATCTTTTTGTTGAAATGAAATGCTTTATTATGTTACGAACCATCTTTTTTCGGTTCACTGCTGTCCTGTTTTTTTCAGCACCTACTACTTTCTTCTTCAACTTTGATCTTGCTTCATGAACTTCTTTCTCATCTTACCGTTTCTATGTCCTTTCTGCATAGATTTCGCGTTCCCTTAACTCCGTACTAAATGGTGCCTTCTTCCTTCCTCTCCTTGGATCGTTTTGTTGCGGATAAGGAGGCTTAAACTAACTAATAATCTGCTCTCAGGCAAGTGTGGCTCCGAGCCTCTTCTCTCAACGTCGACACTTGAGTCGGTCTTGTGAGTGATCACTGCTTATGTCCAGTCCAGCATGGCTCGGGGGAATTCACTCGGTAGATACAGCTCAATTTTGAAACTTACCAATGTCCACTGCGAGATAGATTTATGAAATTCTGACGGCTGACGATGAAGGGAACCTCCTACTCTAAAATTGACCTATTCGACCTAATTTTTCAAATTTCACTTTTCGCATTTCTATTGCAATTAGGGCAACGATTATGCAATTAGATATTTAAAATTGAATTTCAAATACATTTACTTCTATAAAAAGTTTCTATTTCTGCAACATTAAAAAAACAATTGCGCGAACATGTAAAAATAAGACAAAATATTTACTCATAACACTACCCCTTCTACAATTTCCAACGTAGAAACGTGATTTTGGTTTCATTCGACACGGCAAGACAGTGGAAACAGCGGAGCGAAGCGAAATTCCCCTTGAACTCCACATTAGATTTTTATTACATGATTGGTGAGAGTAAATTTGATGCAGAGTGATTTGCAGGGACCTTGAGCCTCATAGACCACGCGGGATCTGAGCGGCTCAAGGATTCAGGGGCGCAGGGGGCGCGCTTCAAAGAAACAGCAAACGTCAATACAAGCCTCAGTAATTTAGCAAATGTTATCACAGCGCTCCGTGAAAAGGTAGGATGGTCGCGAGGGACTACTTTAAGATGGCATTCCTTTGTTGATCTTGTCCTTCAGACCTAATTTTTGTATTTCTCCTTCCTCTTTGTGTTCCAATGTGTCCATAAGGTCTTCGATGTGCATTTCATCTTTTTCTCCTAACTGTCCCATTACTGATCATACAACCATGAAGTAAATTACCCTCCTCATCGTGCACCCAAAATTTATAATGAACAAAATCAAGTAAATGGCTGTAACGTTGTATGGATCGATATATGTAGTTCTATGAAATGTGGTATACGTGTGTATTTTTGGATGTTATTAAGGAAAAACGACTCCGACTCCACCGCGTGTGGAAAATCGACTCCGAGGACGTTGGCACAACAACAGTTAAACCGTCGCAATGTTCCCTAGCTGCATCAAAATGGAGATCATTGAAATAAAATAAACTTGCAACAGGCTCATTGCCGAGCAAAGCGGCCGCCCATCGCGCCTTGGCGAAAGCCCTCAAAATTGCCCGCTTCCCAAGGCGCGGGGCATCTTCGACAGGCTGGAAAAAAATAATCCAGAGTTCAAAGCAGAACTCCAGCGTGTTGTGATCGCACTTCGCGTGGGCGCTGCAGGCAAGAAGCTGCCTCCTGGAAGCAGCCTTGGTGTCTGCGCTGAAGGTGCTGGTGCAGCTGGTGGTGCAGATGCTCCTGCTGCAGAGCAAACGTTCACCAACGAAGAGAACACTGAGCCAGCAGCAGGACCGAGTGACCGTGACCGGGACCGGTCCTACAGGACCGGGTATCACTACAGGACCGTGCAACTGGAGGACCAGGTAGAAAATCGCAACACTGGGACGCAAACCTATGAGTGTTGGGACGCAAACCTCCGACCTCGCCATGGAGAAAAAAAAACCGGGACCTCGAGCGCGCACTTAGCCAGAGCTTTAAGGAGCAAGAGAAGCTCAGGGCCCAGCTCGATGATGCGCTCGCGCTTGTGGCGCAGCAAAAAAAATAGAATTAGAAGATGGTGAGCTGGTCAGAAAGAAGCTGCGTCAGGAGCTGCAAGACCTGAAGGGCAACGTCCGTGTCCTTTGCAGGGTGAGGCCAGCCTTCTCTCCGGCAAGGGAAAATCCTGTGCGAGTATTGTCAGCGATCGCTGACGGAGTTGCTTGAGGGAAGTGCTGGTGCTGACTCGTGTGGGGCACGTGGCCACCAATTTATATTCGATAAGGTGTTTGGGCCAGAGGCCAGGCAAGAAGATGTCTTTGATGAGGTTCGCGACCTCGTCCAGTCTGCCCTGGACGGAGAGAACGTGTATTTTTGCCTATGGACAGATGGCGTCTGGAAAAACCCACACAATGGAGGGCGGCCCGGGGGCTGACGCCGGCATTATACCCAGGAGTATAGACTTCCTGATGGCAGAAGCCTCTAAATTAACTGATAAGGGCTGGACTTGCCAGATAGAGGCGAGTGCCGTTGAAATATACAACGAAACTCTGCGGGACCTGCTGTGCCCCCAGGCAGAAAAACAAAATCTTTTTATCAGGCTGAAGGGACCTTCGTCAAATGAAACTTACGTGGTGAACCAGAAGGTTGTGACCGTGAGCGACCGCCATTAAGTCGCCGAGCTACTACGCACCGCTAAGCAGCATAGGGCGGTGGCAGCCACAGAAATGAACCGTGGCAGTTCACAGTCACATTCCGTGTTCAGAATGGGGGCCAACGGAGAGAACAACAAAACGGGCACCACCACGAAAGGGACCTTGAGCCTCATAGACCTCGCGGACGGTTTAACTGTTATTGGATCGATATATGTAGTTCTATGAAATTTGGTATACGTGTGTATTTTTGCAATTTAATAAGGAAAAACGACTCCGACTCCACCGCGTGTGGAAAATCGACTTCGAGGACGTTGGCACAACAACAGTTAAACCGTCCCAATTTTCCCGAGCAGCATCACAATGGAGATCATTGAAATAAAAAAAAAACTTGCAACAGGCTCGTTGCCGAGCAAAGCGGCCGCCCATCGCGCCTTGGCGTAAGCGCCCTCAAAATTGCCCGCTTCCCAAGGCGCGGGGCATCTCCGACAGGCTGGAAAAAAATAATCCAGAGTTCTATGCAGAACTCCAGCGTGTTGTGATCGTAGGTATAATGGCCTTTCAAATTTAATTGTAACTAAAATTCTTACGTGGAACAGAATGCAAAAACAGAATCAAACAAAATAAGACCTAACACAAATCACCCTGCCAGATGTCTAAAGGCCAATAATTTGTACAATCAGAATACTGATTTCTAGATGCATGACTAGCCAATATTGAGCAACAGCTACATGTTCACAGCACCAGAGGCAAGGGCAAAACGAGCGATTAAGCGGGTTATTCAAACTTTTAAGATTTACTATTTGTGGAGCAAAAATCTATAATATTCCTCGAGTAACGTCATTATAACTATGCAACGCGTTTCGTCTGTGCGGACATCTTCAGGCTTAGCTAGATATTTTTAGGGTGGATTCGCAGCTGCGTGGATCGAATGCTCGTGCAGTAGCTGCTGATAACGCAGTGATCAGCACGGCTTCGGTTCTAACGGGGAAGGATGCTGTACAGTCATTGTAGTAAATCTTGGCAAATGGTGAGGTGGTTGAAGGAAGGTTGGTGAAATCGGGGCGTACAGTTGTGGTCAAAACAATGTGTGGAGTTTTTAGGGTGCGCACATTTCCAGTATTTTGGTTATTGATAAACGGGTTTTTGTTTTGAATGAGAATTGCCGTGTTTGTTAGCCCTTCAACGCCCCGGCGGATTTAGTCCACTTCTGCAAGTGGCCTCAATATACTGTGTTTCTATATTAATTTGTTGTCTAGCGTGCTCATTACAGTTCACTGTCGAGTGGCCGTTCCTTCCTCATTCTAATGTCGCTCACTACCTGATGCCAGAGTAAGTCTAATGATGGTGGTTATAATGACGGTGGTATGAGTAGAAAAATGCTGACATTAAAAGGTTAAGTGGTAAACAATTGAAATAAAAGGAAAAGTTTTGTTCCTATTTCTTTCCTGGCCTCTGCGAACTTTGTTGCAATTGAGTTTTGTGGCAACCCGTCGTTCTTTGCGCCAGGTTAGGAGTTAATTTGCGTAATGAGCTCTCATTGAATTGGTGCACGAGAACACCTAGGTATTTTGTTTAGCGTATTTGTAAACTTGTTTTTTTATCGAGAAGTATAATCGAGATTTGATGGCTGGTTAATGGTTCTGGGAAAATAACGGATATCCGTTGTCGTTTATTGCGTAGAAATAATTAATAAAATTAAACATTCATAAAAAGTTACCAGCTCTTGGAAAGGGTCCGTGAAAAGTTTCCTCACCTATGGAAGCGCTTTAAAAATGGAAATAATTGATGCAGAACCAGGATGGAAATCTACACAAACTCTGTTCTCTGAACGGTCAGTGCGAGCAATGACTTAGACTGTAAAAATGGAATACACAGAATGTGGTCACAGAAACGAGCAAAGTGGCCAATTCTTGTTTCCCCCCCTCCCAAGTTCTCTGCCGTTAAACACGAATCAGGTACCAAACGTATATAATAATCAATTTTCACGCTCAAGCTCCAATACATTCATACATTCATGCTTACACGATATCTGTGAACATGGCAGTTACGCAAAATGTAGTTCCATTGTTAGTCAGTTTTGTTCGCTTGATCCTTATTGACGCCAACATGCTGACTTCTACCTTATGAGGCACGAGGCAATGCTGGCAGCAGCATAATCTTGACGAATACTCTACAGTGAAGGTTTTAAATTTTCATTTGGCTGCTGGGTTTGTTAGAAGCGAATCAAGGTGTAGACAATGAAACGTACCAAAGGTAGAATTCAAATTAGGAAGCTGATGATAAAAAAACAAAGAGAAAAGAAACAGGTGAGAAAAGAGGCCTCATTCTGATAGGAAGGAAATTACTTCACATGAAAAATACGGTATGCGTTAACTGGCAGTAACAAAGCATTTCGTTACTTCTAAGTCAAAACTTTCAATTAAGCATTAAACTAATTGAAATCACTTAATTTTACACTAGACCTTTATGGCTAATTTAAGCTAATCTAATTAGCTGGTCCGATTAATGCACGAACAACTAAACGTTTTATCTCATTTTAATATATCGTCTCATCGGAGTGCTTACATCTTCCTTTTCCGGCCTTGCAAGCGATGACACCAGAGGAAATCTAGATTGTGGCCGTGTAACGCCGCCTGAACTTGGCCTTCACTGATCATCTTGGTGATGATCACCTGACTCAGCTGCTGGTAAATGGAGGTGAAGATAAAAACTGTAGTGTTGAAGGCGCGTACTTACTTGTAGACATGGTGCGCGACGTGTCTATAGACCGTCTACAGACATGTCTATAGACCGTTTACCGACATGTCTATAGACGGTCTACAGACATGTCCATAGACCGTTTACAGGCATGTCTATAGACCGTTTACAGACATGTCTATAGACCGTCTATTGACTCCGGTTTTGCCTCGTCTAGCGTCCACACTACGATTTGAATTTCTCGTCTAATCTTTGACAGTGAGTCATGGAGAACATTGCTTTGTGCGGAGTAAGTTCCTTCTTTGCGATAATTGCTAGTGAAAGAACGAGAAAACGTAAACGTTGGTGGAGTCGCGAAGTGTTCGCAGAAGGACCTAGTTTAGGAATTTCATTATTGAATAAATTAAGACTGGAAAACGCCATGGGTTTTTGAAATTTCGCACGTCTAACCCCTTCTGATTTCGAAGATTTGCTTCTGATGGTTGGTGGACTGATAACGAAAAAGAATACAAACTTTAGATAATATACCCCAGCTTCACTTCGACTGGCAGTCACACTGCGTTTCTTAGCAAGTGGAGACTCTTTTACGAACCTCATGTGCACATTGAGAATATCTAAGCAGGCAATATCGCAAATGGCACCAGAGGTTTGCGAAGTAATTATCTCATCATTAAAGCAACATGTAAAGGTATGTATAAAACACGAATTTACATTAAACGAATGAATTTATTTAAGTTTTGGACCTCCTTTCGAAAACGCTCCGCACTCGTGCAAAGGGGGGTATATCTTGCAGAAAAAAATGCCCATGGCCCATGGTAACTCACGTATCTTATTATTAAAAAACATTAGTTGCTCAGTATAAAAATTCAGACTGCAAAAGCACTTTTGACAACCCTACAAAAATGGCGAATGGCTTTAACACTTTCTTTTCAAAAGTTGGCGAAGATGTTTTCAATGAAATATCCAGGACAGTTTCAGGCACATCTACAGGGGCAAATCTGAGCGATGTTTCATCCCCAAATAGTAGCAACAAGTGGAGACCAAAGCCAGTCAGCGTCATAGTGATACGAAAAATCTTATACTCACTAAAGAATACTAAAGCGACTGGACATGATGGCATAAGCCTCCACCATATAAAAGACAGCTTCCCTGTCACAGCACCCCTTATTCGCTTGATAATAAATACATCTATAGCCACAAACAAGTTTCCCGATCAATGGAAACTGTCCATTATTAGGCATTACATAATTCTGGTGATATCGTCATAGCGTCAAACTACAGACCGTTCAGTCTCCTGCCTGTTATGTCCAAAATATTAGAAAAAGTAATAACAAACCAGCTCTCGTCTTACATAGACGAGTCACATCCACTGCATCGCAATCAATATGCTTACAGAAGGAATACCAGTACTCAGGACGCCCTGTTAAACATAACAGAAAAAATTTACAATGATATTGACCAAAAAAAATTAACTCTCTTACTATTGCTTGATCTCTCCAAAGCTTTCGACAGTGTTGAGCATAAGAAACTTCTACAAAAAATTTCAAACCTCAGAATAGACACTCAGTGGTTTGAAAGCTACCTACTAAACCGCTCTCATGCAGTGTGATTGAATAACAAAATGTCATCATTCATACCAAATAATTTTGGCATTCCTCAAGGTTCAATCATCGGCCCACTCCTATTTTCAATTTTCATCATTGATTTCCCCACCATGCCAGCAAACACAAAAATCTCAATGTATGCAGATGACGTACAAATTGCCATGACGAGCTCAACAGCGGATTTAAAAGAAACCCAAGCCAACGCTGAAAACCTGAGAAATTTGAAATAGTGGTATGACCATAATGGCCTCAAACTTAACTCAAGTAAAACGCAATGCATTATTTTTGGATCACAGAATGCGACTGAAAATTTACCACCATTCAAGCTAACATTTGGAGACGATACAATTGAACCAGTAGATAAGGTTAAAAATCTAGGTGTTTGGTTTGACAGAAATATGACTTTCAATTCACGCGTCGAAACAATGTGCAACAAAATAAACGGAACCTTAATGTTCTTTCATCGCATTAAGAACACACTTGACGAAAAATCTAGATTATTAGTGATTCAGTCCTTAGTTTTATCGCGTCTGGACTACTGCAGTCTTGTGTGGGGAGATTTACCTCAATGTTGTCAGGAAGAGTTGCAAAAATGTATAAACTTCGCCGCCAAAGTGGTATGCAAAGGAAATTTCAATAAATACGATCATGTCACCCCTCTTATAAGAAAACTCGTGTGGATCCCAATACCGAACAGATTCATGATCCAAAAAGATCGACGAGTATTCTCCTCTCTGTACCTCCCCCAAAGTAATGCAGAGGTGGTAAAATTTTTTTCATCTAATATCCCAAACAAAAGACCAAATCGGAGGAACGATGTTTTAGTCATTTACCGTTCATCTAACGTGGGACAAAAAGCTCTCAGTTTCTAGAGCTTTTTTGTGGAACAAACTTCCCCAGCATATCAAAAACTCTAAAACTGTAAAAGAATTTAGAGTAAATGTGTCACGTCATTTTTCATCTCTGTCATAGCAGCAGCATTTCGGTGTGAACATCCCATCTATCAGAAATTTTACCTTTCCTGAAATTTCTGTTAGAAAATTAGAAACTTTTCATTTTACGTTTGCTAAGCCATTCGTATATTCATCTTACTTATTTCTGTCGACAACAATGAGCACCACAGCCGTCAGTTCAATGCAGCAGAACGATCGTTCTTTCAATAATTACGGGTATTTCTTCATCTTTATTTTGTTATTTCTTTCTCTTCTCTGTATTAATATTTAACGTCCGTATGTCAAATATACCATGAAATAATTTTTGTGTGTACACCAATAAACAGGTTTATAGATGTGAGGGTCGTGCAAAGTTTTTAATGAATTAAATTTTGGCTAACGTTGTCTCGCTATTTCAAAATCATTCCCGAAGATGTTTTCAATCGATTTTCGGCTGAGCTAGAGGGAGGGGGTAATTCAAGCATTTCATTTAGTCTTTTTTATTTATTTTCCGTGTGTTCAGCGCACACTAGCACTGAACTTTCAAATCGGAAAAAACTCTAAATTTCTGTAATTAGAATTATCACTTTGGATCATTGCCTAATCTACCTATATGTGCGAAATTTTGTGAATATTCTCCACTCAGATGTGATATCCTCCCGTAATGTTACTCCATTTTATCCCATGTACACATGTCCGTATAATGCTGAAGAGTTGGGTTGTTTCTTGACTGTAACCTGAGTTTTCTTGAAAATTTCTATGAAGAAATTAAAAACCAGTTCATTTTCATGTTTTTCGAAGTCTTCTTTTCCTTTTAGGTATTTTTTTTGCGAAAAATTTCTCAGGAGTACAGTGAGCTCAACTGTCATTTTCTGTGTAGTAGATGGTGGGTTGTTTTTATCTTTTTATTTTATGTTTGTATTTTTTTTCTTATATTTAATTTTCAATAAGTATATATATTTACATGTGTGTGTACGTGTGTAAGTATATATATGTATCTACATAAATAGATATACATGTTTCTATTTCATTTCTTTACGCAAAAACCATCCGGTTCATAAATTTTATTGCACTAGCGAAATGATTCAAAAATAGATCTATCACTTCCCCAGAGGGCGTTTCTGTGAATCGGATTAATGACATGTCTATAGACGATGTTTATAGACACGTCGCGCAACATGTCTAAAAGTGAGTACGCGGCATAACACATCTTCCACCTTGTCTGGATCTGCTACTCTCCTTTGGCGTCTTCCTTCAGGTCGTGGTCGGTGAAATGATCCGTGTTCACGTGATCTCCGGTGTATGGCTGTGAATGTTTGACGCGATGGAACACGTCTGTTAGGACGCCTTTCTGCGTAAATTCGAACAGCCTCCCTAGAATTTCCATTTGCTCCACCATACACTACGTGCATATCCGCTAATTCAGCATTGGATACTCCCTCCATTGCCGGTGATACATTTGCAGCCGAAGAAGTACTAACAGCAAACTAACTAATCTTTGTCGTTGATGTCGAGGAGCACTCAGAATATCGGATGAAAAGTAACTTCACGTATTTGTAACTTTTTAACTGAGCATTTTAGACCATACCTTAATAGAATAAAAAGTGTTCATTTCGACGATCGCTACCCTATGTTAAAGTTTGGCAACATAAGTGTCGGCACCCTGTATATATACACGCAAAACCATTTCCTACTGTTATTTTGAACGTCGAAGCTTGATTTTGGCCTCATTCGACGCGGAAAGACAGTGGCACCTCGGAAAAAAAACATTTTTTAACATCGGATTTTCAATAATTATTAATTTCTTTGTCCAAACAATTTATTTTCATAATTTTTAAAATTTTAGTTTTTTTTTCTTTTTATTCCACCTAGAGCAGCGGTCTCCAAACTATGGCCCGCGGGCCATATCCGGTCCGCCAGTGTAATCAATCTGGCCCGTAACAATACTCAATAGTAATTGAACTAGCGAATTTAGCAGCGTATGCTCACTCAGGGCACGTACTCGCCGACTACTCTAGAAATTATAGATAATGGCCGAAAAATTAAAACAGTTTTGGCCCTTGGAACTTAATGGAGTGATCAGTATGGCCCTAAGGCTGGAAAGGTTGAAGACCCCTGACCTAGAGGAACGAAAATGCATACAGATATGTAAAATTGAATTTTGAACCGATGTACTTCTTTAGAAGTTTTCGATTTCGCAATAGAGAAAAGATATTCTGCGAACATATAATATTTATTATCAAAAAATTTATTTGCGCAAAACACCACTTCTTCTACAATTTTCAACTTAGAAGCGTGATTTTGGTCTCATTCGACGCGGTACGACAGCGTAGCGAAGCATAATTATATTTGAATTCCAAATAAGGTTTCACAGTGAACATCTGGGATTTTTGTAAAAAAAATTTTACATATAAATCGATAAAAATATTTCTTTTCAAAATTCAAAAAATACTTCTTTTTCGAAGTGCGATGGTCTTTCCGCGTCGAATGCGACCAAAATCAAGCTTCTAAGTTTAATATTGTAGAAGGAGTAGGGTTTTGCACAAACATATTTAGTTTATGCGTTCGCGCAATAACTTTTTATGCTGTGGAATAGAAATGTATGCCAATGAAATTTTAAAAAATTAGGTGAATTAGGTGAGAGTACGAAGTCCTCTTACCACGCTGGGCGAAAATCTTTTCACATCGGCCAATCTCGTGATAACTGTGTGTGTGTTTGTTGCTTTGGTGCAGTGTGAGTGATTCTGTCTCATGTTCAATTTTATGCTCAATATCAGCGATATTATTTTGTGTAGAAGGTGCTGGTGCAGCTGGTGGTGCTGGTTGTGCTGCTGCTGATGATGCTGATGCTGATGCTCCTGCTGCAGAGCAAACTATGTTCAACAACGTAGTTGAAGAGAACACTGAGCCAGCAGCAGGTGAGAAATTTTTAATACTGTTCATTCTATTAAAAGCATGCTAGGTATGCTTCAAAGTATGCTCAAAAACTTAATTTTTTGGAACATTTACAAAAAAATTTGTGATAAGTGATATTTTATCATTACATCAAAAATACATTAAAAAAACATTATTTTTGGGCTTCAAGTATATAATTTTTTTAATTTGGAAGCTTGCTACTTTACGTTTGTTAAAAATGTTCCGAGGATTCTAAAACTGTCCTTGTTTTTTCCTAGGACAAAAACTCACTGACGAGTCCTCTTTTGAATGTTGAAAGTTAGAGGTTTTAGGTATATTGGGTATAAAAGCAATAAACAAAATTTTTTGTTGTAGTGTAATACAATGGACAATTCATGAAATTGAATGTTGTTTATATTTTTATTTCGATGATCTTTATGCATAACTTCATATTCATACTGAATTGTAATTTTCGCAAAAAATTATTTTTCATATTAATTATGAAATTTTACATTTGTAGTCTGATTCTTATGAAATTTGACTATCATATGTAAATTGTGAAAAGAAACAATATTTCATTGATTCATTATTTCGATCCAGGTTTTAGTTTTTGCCAAAATTAGACAATAACAGACATATTGGTTTGTTACTTCATTTTTATTCATATTTCAAATGAATAGAACTCACTGTATTTTTATGCTTGAGCAAAACCAAAGAGTGTTTTAGAATTGTTGATGCATTGCAAACAAAGTACTGGTTTCAAATTTTTCATTTCCCGTTTTGTTTTGTTCTTATATGGGGTCGAAAATTCAAGATTTTTAGTTCTCTTACCTCCCCGGGGGGGGGGGGGGGGGGGGGGGGGGGGAGAGAGAGAGAGGTAAGAGTGATTTAGGATGATTTTTACAGTTGGTGTAAAATGATACGACAATTGTTTTTGAACTCGTTTTTTTTCTTAAATTTTCATATTAATGATTTTTATCTAAAAAACATGAAAAAGTTGTGTTGCGGAAGGTCCTACTCCTCCTACAATTTAAAAGGTACGGAACTGGCCATGTATTTTCTAGGTAACTAAGTCTTGTCTAAAGATCCGGTGCAAAGGTTTTTCGATAATTTGAAGTGTTTATTCCAAATTCAACTTTTTCTATTTTTAACAGATAATATTCAATATGAATTGAATTTTAAAAATATTTTTGAATGGATCTCCAGAATTTTTCAATCCCTATCAATTGATACAATTGCCATTTCTGTACCTTCAAAACTGTGAGATGAAACGCTTCAAATGTAACATGGGCGAGTTTTCACGACAAGCATTTATCTAAAATTTGTTTCTCTTTTGTTCATAATTTTTGAATGAAATCTTTCTTGAAAATGAACTCCACTGCTTTTCAGCTCTGTTTGAGTTCTATCGATTCATATATTAGCCATTCTTGTACCTTTAAAACTGGGGAAAGGATCTAGATCATAAGACAAAAAATGCAAGTTTCAGAACAAAGGCATTTCTGAAAGATTAGTTTTTAGATATTTACAAATTGATTTTTGCAATTCAACTCTAATACTTTGTATCTGTTTTAAAGCCCTTTCGATTGGTATATTTTCCATTCGTGTAGCTTCAAAACTCTGGGAGGCGATTATATGTTTATACATCAAGCTAATTAACTGATGACTCATAGCAGCTGGACTCAAAACACTGTCATCATAATTTACCATTGAGTGATAGAATGTTTCGTTTGAGTACATAAGCATGTCAAGCATGACCATGAATGAACGCTTTGGCAATATCCGTTGAGGATTTCTCAAAACTGACTCGTAATAAGGGGGAAGGAGAGATCACCCACCTATTGGCGCGCGCGAAGGTCACACTAGTGCGCGTTTTCTACCCCTTCTAGGAGACGAACCAATGCACGTACTTGGAGCCAATTAAATCGTTAGATGCGCAAGGAAATTTGGAGATGGGGATCAGGTGAGGTTTGGGGACCTGTGTATAACTTCATTAGACAAATAAACTTATACAACTACAAGTAAAAATGACCGAGAGCACCCTCTGGAGGAACGTAGCGATTGATCATGATACTGGATGCAGTTCAATTTGAACCAGTACAGCCGAGCGCAGCCCGCGTTGTAGCCTGAAAGGGTTTCAACGCGGGTGAGGCGCACGGTTGTGAATGGATGGACAGCTGAAACCCCGAGGGCCTGGCCCGACAATCAAGTGACTTCAAACTTGCCTGGGCAGAGGCATCTGCTACAGAACCAACTCGTCCCTATACGGAAATGACAGCCTAAAACCTAACGCAACAAATCTATCTGAGAATCACTACTGAAATCAACGCTTGTGTGACTGCGTTGATTGTGTGACTGCCTGATAAAACCAGGAATATAATAATTATGCACAAGGAAATGCTTCATGAGACGAGTTTATTAACCGACAGTATAACATTATCCGGAAATTCACTCTAACCGCGTCCTTAAAGGGGCAACAATGATATTAAAGGATTTGAGCACAAGCGAGCTACTCCTGCAAACTAGACGTTCCTTGCCCACATGAGACACAATATTTGTATCTAAGGCTACCTCCCCTTCCTCCTTCGCTTAGGTTACGAAGCTGAAATGTCATTTACAAAAAACTGCTGCAGTAGTGGCGGCATCAGTTCCGATGTTTACTTACGCGGGTCTCCCTACAGAGCGGAGCGAGCGACTGGAGCGAGGAGCCTGCGCGCTCGAGTACCAGCAGCGCGAGTGAGTCTTCTTTGGAATTGTTACCTTTGTTCTCATTGTCATGGGTTGTCAGCGGTGGAGGGAAGAACATTCAACATTAGTTACGATTAGTTTGGAGATACTTTACCGGAAAATTTCTCTTGGGGTCGAGGTTCATGATTTACAAAGAAGATAGATTTCAATGTGTCGCATTCTTACGAATACTATATCATGTACACATTGTTTTTTGTGCTTGCAAATAAAAGGTCTGCGATATGCTTGCTATTAGCAATGTCTTATGCAGGAACTACTATTCTATTTAATTGTAGCTGTTTTTGTCTAACAGCCAGGAGCAATCGTACGAAAAGCTCACCACCGACCTCTCCAGCGAGAAAAACAAAAACCGGGATCTAGAGGTAATTAATTGGCAAGCACGGGTGAAGTGCTGCTTCGATCATGTTTGCATTTATCAAGGAGCGCCTGCCTCATTTCTATATGTATACTGTCCTCTGTGGTGTAGATGTTGTGCAGTTGAGGTATTCCAACCGTGAAATTCTAGTAGTATTCCCAAGGGGATACATTTATATGGTATCTTCGGGAACTAACGTATAAAAGAAAAGATGTGAGGCCCTGATTTTGTTGAAAGGTAGGCATTCCTATTGTTCAAGTTGGAGAGGTTTTTGTTTTACCAGAGACCCTTCAGGGGGATGCAACTATTGTATCTATGGGAATTAGCGCTCCCAGGGGGAAAATGTGAGGGCCCGAACTGAGAGTTAGGTTGGCCTTCTTTTTGATGAAATACAATGTTTTTTGTTATGTTAAAAGGACCACCTTTTTCGGTTCACTACTGTCCTGTTTTTCAGCACCTCTGACTTTCTTCTTCAACTTTCATCTTATTTCATGAACTTCTTTCCCATCTTACTGTTTCTATGCCCTTTCTGCATAGATTCCTCATTTTCTTATCTCCATACTAAATGGTGCCTTCCTCCTTCCTCTCTTCGATACGCTCTATTTTTGCAGCGGTTAGGGAGGGTTAAACGAACTTATAATCTAATTTTTTTGGGAACATACCTTGTGCAATAATTCTGCGTCCTTCTTAACTTCATAATGAATCAGGCTTTAACCTTTCAATGTCAGCATTTTTCTGCTCAAATTAGTGGTTTTAACCACCATCATTAGCCTTACTCTGGCGTCAGGTAGGGATCGACATTAGAATGATGAAGAAACGGCCACTCGGCAGTGAACTCTAAATAACACACTAGGCTACGAATTTAACAAGAAATGCAATGCATTGAAATCATTTTCAGGAGTGGATCGAAAAGTGGTGGATAGAAAAGAAAAAAATAGGAAAAAGTTTGTTACCAATAAAGTAAAAAAATGAAATGTTGATACATTGGTTTTTATAATAACTTAACAATGGCATCCTTAACTAACAATAACACATTGGCATAAGGTCTCGTTATACCCTTGCAAAATGTTGAAGTAAAAAATGATTGACAGAAAAGCACAACGAAAATGAGTTCCTTCCGTTTCGCAATCTGATTTAGACAGTGCATTTAAATATAAGTATATATGAGAACATAATCCTCGTAACGCTTAGTTGAAAAATGCATAAGTTTGTGTGCACTTATATTGAAATAAAAGCGAAGATCGCATTCAAATACCTTAACTTAGAAAAAAAAGAAAAACAGTTTACTTCCAATAGAAATGTCGCGAAACATTGTTTTTTTGAAATATCTCAAAGTAGGAAAATACACTTATATGATACACACACTCATGAGCATTCTAATACCCATGTCACTAGTCTAAATAAATGATTGAGTGCAATGTATCCCTAGTGTTGCTTTATCTAGATTTGATGATATATATAACTACAATTATACAAGAAAACACGATTCGCGTCACAGTGTGTAGTTGAGAATAATCTTTTTGGTGAACAGTTGCAGTGAAATACGAACTCTGTGACTTGCGGTATAAGTAATTTGTTCAAAGTAAAATTGGTGGATTTAAATAATCCGGCGTCTGAGGCAGCGAGGTTGACATTCAGAACTATATTTTTATTCCTACGTATAGAATAGTATTCCAATCAAGGCACTAGTAGAAAATGTCTTCCATCACGCAACGCAAATATTTCCATGCTAATACGATATTTCCAAGCTAATAATATTGCCACAAAATAGTCTACATGAGTCAGAAACATGAAAATGATTATTCTAAAACGGTTACCAAGAAATGTACAACATAATTCACACAGGGCTAACATGAACGATTTAGAACATAAATAATAGATGAACACATTAGTGTTCTATAAATATCTCTTGAGTACTTTTATTGTAGCTAGTGGCTGGAACTAACTTGTAATCTAATCTCATTTTGAGAAAAGTAATGACATGAATGCTTACAGTGCACCTCCCCTCAGGGGATATAATTATGGTATCAATGGGAATTAGCGCTCCTAGGGGGACAATGTGAAGGCCCGAGCTGAGAGTTAGGTAGGCCTTCATTTTGTTGATATAAAATGTTTGTCATGATAAGGACCACCCTCTTACGGTTCACTGCTGTCCTGTTTTTCAGCATCTACTACTTAATTCTTCACTTTTGATCTTGTTTCAAATTCTTCTTTCACAACTTACTGTTTCTATGCCCTTTCTCCGTAGATTCCGCGTTTCCTTAACTCCAAACTAAATGGTGACTTCCTACTTCCTCTCTTTGGATTGCATTTGTTGCTGCGGGTAGGGAGGCTAACACTAACGGCTAATCTAATCTAATCTTACAGCGCACCGTGGGCCAGCTGCAAGCGCGGTTGCTGCAGCAGGAAAAGGAAATGAATAAACTCAATGTGCAGCTGGTGAGTACTGATTGTGACCTTTGTGACTTTTGTGATCTTTGTGACTTTTGTGATCTTTGTGACTTTTGTGATCTTTGTGACTTTTGTGATCTTTGTGACTTTTGTGATCTTTGTGACTTTTGTGATTCCTGACTTTTGTGATCTTTGTGACTTCTGTTGGTCTTTTGTGACTTCTGTGTTCTATGTGACTTGGTGGTGATTGTGTTCGGTGTCGCTAAAGATCCACGTCGTTGACTCGGTAACGTCAGCAACAGTTTCGTTAGTGACTTCGTAACGTTACTGCATTGTTTGTGTGTACTAAGGTCATGCCGCACAAAGTTTTGACCCCGAGGAGGTAGCGTTTGAATGAAGGCTTTGGGTGAGGATACCAAGGTTTTTGTTCTTTTTCGTAGAGGAATATGTTCATATGAACTAAATTAAGTATCATGGTATTCTTTTAGGCCGCGTTTTATTCACTGAAGCTCAACACTTTTACAGCAACCTGAGCCCCCGGTGGTGACGGAGGGGATTTTTCAAGGCTACTGACAAACCAGTTGTCACGAATCGAGTTTTCATAAATGCTTACTCAAAGTTTACCGCTGACACGATTCATTCAATGTTGGTCATTTCTCAAACTGTACAATTGAATTAACATTGAATCGAGTTGAACAATGTACTTCAATTTAATCCGTCGCAGTCAAAGTGTCGACTCATTGTGTACGTCGCATGCATGCTGAACTAAACGTGTGTTACAGAAGTGTGAACTTAACACGTTAACTGCGGCGGGTTAAACTGAAGTTCAGTATTCAATTCAAATTAAAGTAATTTTATAGGTAAATTTTTAAAAGAAAATTAAAAAATAGATCGTGCCTTCATTTAGCATTCATTTAGTATAAATGAAAGTTGAGTAACACCATTCCAAAGTTGAGTTTGCGACTCCTGATCGGTCAGCAGCATTTTGAAAATTCTCTGAGTGACCACTGGTGGGTTTCTTCGCAGGCAACGTATAAAAGAGAAATAGAATAGGTTTTGTTTTGTTACGGACCATCTTTTTTCGGTTCACTGCTGTCCTGTTTTTCAGCACCTACTACTTTCTTCTTCAACTTTTTCTTGTTTCATGAACTTCTTTCTTAGCTTCCTGTTTTTGTGCACCTTGTGCATAGATTCCGCGTTCCCTCAATTCCATACTAAATGGTGCCTTCCTCCTTCCTCTCTTAGAACATCTTTGTCGTGCAGTTAAGGGAGGCTAAAACTTTCTTACATAATAATAATAACGGAATTTTATATTATCCCTACGATCCGGTGCGCAATCGTCAGCCTCATCTGCATGAAAAGGTAATAAAACGTCTTGTTTGATTGAAAAAAGTTAATTTTCCTATTCTTTAGAAAGGGCTTTCAATTCACGAAGCTGCCGGCTTCACTAAATTGAAGATCGATAACCTTGAAGTTCTGGTAGATCTGCACGTAGCAGTAGGAATTCAAAAATCCAAATCCGGACACGTTGAGGCACACCGGCATTCGGTCCTGTTATGGATCGTACGTCTGGAAGGGCAGAGGGAGCTTCGTGGTAATACGCATGCTGCCGCCGCTGACATGTTGCGTGCGAGTGATGTCATCCGGCTTGTTTTAAATGAAGCTTTCTATTGGTTTGTCGAATTAGCGAACGTGTGCGGCTGTCCCCGTGGAAGTGACTTTACCCCCTGTAGTCTACCATAGCTGAGACTCAGCGATGCCAAGCGAAGTAACAGATGCCAAAGGCTACAGATTATTGTTGCTGAATGTCCTGAAAATACTAAAATTGGTCATTCATTTAAAATTCGTTATAGAGTGCATGAAAAAAAATTTAATTCATGCTTTTAATTCACCTTTTTTATTTCATGGTTGGTTTTCTGAATACTAAGTCCTTTTAAAAAACTAAAGTTGTTTCAAAAAAGTAAAAAATAAGAAATACAACACGACTGCCTGTTTCGAACCTCTAATATCGCAATTTTTTTCATAGAAACTGAAATACACAATTAATTGTATCCTACGTTTCGTCTGAAGTAAAATAATTTTGACTCTAGAAACGAAATAATTCGTTTGCAAAAGAATATAAACATGTGCATATATGAGAAATTTGGGTTTAGAAACTCTGAAATATTAGCAAATGAGTACCCATATGAATAATTCCGTTTTCCTTTAGATAAAATGTTTCTAGTTTTACTTTTGACCTATTCATATTTAGAAAAATCTATTCACCTTCTGTAAATTCAACTCAATTTATATTTTGCCTGCCGGCTAGCTGGAAAACTCGAAAAAATGTCAGCACATTATGACAGAATTACACATAGAAACCCTAACTAACCTAGTTTTATTTATTTTTATGACATAAGTTATTTCTATGACGAGTTTTGATTTCTCCTTATATGTGTAATTGAATCACAATAATTGATTGATTATAAATAAGTTTTAGCCTCCCTTTACCACAACAAAGATGTTCATGCAGAGGAAGGATGAAGCCACCATTTATTATGGAGTTGAGGGAACAAGGAATCTATGCACAAAGGGTGTTACCGCAAAGGATCCCGTGCGCATAAGAACAGTAAGTTGAGAAAGTAGTTTATGAAAATATATAAAAGTTGAAAAAGATAGTCAAAGGTGCTGAAAACCAGGACAGCAGAGAACCGATGAAATATGGCCTTTGACATAACAAAGATATTTTATTTCAACAAAAAAAAAGACCTACCTACTCTAAGCTCGGCCCCTTACACATTTTCCCCCTGGGTATTGAATCACAAAATAACTCATCTACCTGTTCCCTGAAGGATAGTAATCTATACTATAATAGGAGCCGCGTCCGTCCGTCCGTCCGAAGCCAGCCTGCAGTGTGTGATGAGCGTATCTGTGATACAAGCTCCAGCCCTGTATATTTTGACGGGCCGTGTTCACGAGGCCTCATCAACTCTCGAGCGATTGATTTTTTTTTATGTTTTTTACGGCATTTATTTCATTTCACATTCATTCTTATTTCAAATAAAAGGGGGTGGACTAGTATTTATAATTAGTCATTGAGCGCTTTTGCGTTCGGATCAGGTTGTGAAATCAAGGCCTTGGAGTAATTACTTTCCAGTGCTGGGACATTTAATCGGTACCAAGGTCTCTAATAAAAATATTTATAATCCGCCATAGG
This sequence comes from Morinoia aosen, assembly GCA_030386875.1. Taxonomy (NCBI): domain Eukaryota; kingdom Metazoa; phylum Arthropoda; class Malacostraca; order Amphipoda; family Talitridae; genus Morinoia; species Morinoia aosen. The sequence continues at coordinate 37,528,980 of CM059561.1, read as the reverse complement.
GATTTTTTTGGGACAAGGTTGTGAAATTAGTGATGGGGTGCAATTTCTTCCCAATACTGAAACAATTGATCGGTCCAAGGTCCCATACTAACAATAAAAAAAAACTTTTTTACCACAAGAAGCTTGCTGCCTCGGAGGAAAAAACTGCGATGCGCTCCACCCTCTGCCGTTCAGAGGACGCCTGCCTCTCTCTACGCCAAGAAAACCGCGTCCTGGCCGAGGACCTGAAAAGAGAGAGTGAGCTCCGTAAAAAGTACTATTACCAGGTGGGCTGGACGGTCTTGGTGTGTTGGTTGTTTAGGATTTGCTCGGTGTGTGTTGGTCATTGAGGATTTGTTCGGCTAGTGAAGCCATTTGCTTACTCGGTGTGTGTTAGTTGGCCTTTGAGATTTGCTCTGTGTGAAAGTGTGTAGTCATTAGGGTCTTGACTTGTGTGACCCTCATAGCTTGAGTTGATACGACTGTCAAAATAGAAGGAACAATAATGTCGTGGTACAACCAAATTTCAAACAATACAATACCTTTTCTCTTTTATATTAACGCTTTCTTTCACCGTTTGTCGGCAAAAGAAATCTTGTAAATGGAATTTCGGGATTTTAAGTTTTAGAATCGGTCCATGTAGATCCTTTAGGCCCGTTACTCATCTGCGACAGACAAGCAAGTTCTGACGATGACGCGTGTTTTTGTGTTGCGTTGACTGGGCGCACCTAGCGGAGCTAATATCCCCTAACCTTCCTTAATGTGATCGCAGAGTCATGGCCAATTCACCACTTTTGTCTGCGTCAGCTTCCCGCGTGCTCTTGTATGGGAGAGAAAGCCAATGCCACCACCAAACCACAGTGCTGTTCGTGACCCGTGTTTGTTACGGCACTTATGTTCTTTGATGCTTGAGCTGACATCTCACTTGAATGTGTTTATGCTAACGAGTACACAATGAAATGCGTCTGTGTTTTGGATGACGTGTATGCACTTACAGACGTTTGAGATAAGGCTGACGCGTGCGCTGTAAAAATGCGTCTGTGCTTGAGAGGACGCTGGAGGAAATGTTAACGCACTGAAATGCGTCGGTGCTTGAGCTGACGTTTGCGCACTGAAATATGTTGGTGCTTGAGTTGACGTTTACGGGCTTAAATATGTAGGTGCTAATGTTTTCACATCAAAATCTGTCTGGGTTTGGGATGACGTATATGCACTAATGTACGGTAGTGAGAAAGCTAACAATTATGCGCGTAAATGTGTCAGCGCTGTGTCTAACGTTTAGGCATTTAAGACGTGGAGAAATTGTTTTCGAATTCATAGTCAAGAATGACAAACGTTAGCTTCCGGCTGAGATGTCTCATCAAAAAAATTAGATTTATGAATGCAAGGGGAAGTGACAATTGCAATCGAGTTAATTCCTTCTTTAAAAACCTGCAATGGAATAATATGAACAGCTTGGAAATTGGCGTGGAATTACCGCCGATGTTTAATTCGCTTGTTCATTTTTACGAAGCGCTTACTTCTGTTTCGTGGACGATTATATGCCGTCATTCTCTGGTGCTTTCTGAAAGAGGAAGTACATTATATTAGTTACTTCCTGATTTATGCGAATAGAAAACTGATTGCCATGTTTTCTTCCGAGTGTCGTGATTCTACCCACGACACATATAAAGAAAAAATATTTGATCGTTAGAGACGAGGGACGCCTCTACATATTGGAAATGATCCAAAGCAGCCAGGGAGAGACGCCGTGTGCCACAGGAACGGTTATCGGATTCTGCGAGTTGTGCTAAGTAGTTATTCTTCCCTCCTTCCATATCTACTCTACGTCGGCTCCAAAATCGCGCAGGGAAGCAAGAACGTCAACTGACTGAAGGAGCTGCCGAATACCAACACAAGAGAGATTCTTCACTGTTATTTCTGTCATTATTCAATAGCCCATGTTAATTAGATCATTTGTACGATTAGCGAAAATTAATGTTTCCCTTTGCTTATATAATTCAATACGCTAGAGTCATACATAACCGCTTGGTCGAGGAATAATCTATATTGAAATTGCAATGTAAGCTATCGCTCTGAGTGGGGCGTGGGAGCAGACGACCGAGAGGGTAAGCGCTCCGCGCAGAGGAGAACGGTCAGTACGCCCGAGACCACCTTGAGAGAGAGCGCGCTTTATCGCGTCTTGAACGCCTGCCTTTCGGGGCTGGGCATTGTTTCTCCTTTGAAATGTGCACAACAAGTGATTCCGTATACCTGTCAAATTAAAGTAATTAATAAAGGTCTCGGCGCATACACACGATATAGCTATCTTACGGAATCCAAATTAAGATAAGTCCATCTCGACCTATACCCTTAGGTAGCATCCTCATGTCCTCCCCCTGTGCGTAGGGTTATCGTTGTCATGCCTTAAGCATTTATTTGTATCGTTTTGCCTTCAGCATATATCTAAAATGTTAATTGAAATGTAACTTAGTGCGTTAGGTCTACTTGTATTTGAGAACGTCAATTTCATATAACAAGAATAGATAATAAATAACTATGTGTCATTTCGTATAATTACCTGCTAATTAGAGAGGTGAATTATCATGATCTGTGGAGAGATAGCCCACGCTACCATTGCAATTGTTTTGCCACTTGCTCACTAATTAAATTTGTGGACATTGAAAAGTTCCAGTTGATCGTCAATAAATAAAATAAAAGAATGTGGTCTTCAATCACGACCGTCAAAAGAAACCTATAAAGATGAAAAGAAAAGAAAGAATGACGTCAGAAAACAGCTCCATAACAATGACGAGCAGCGGTGACGGATTTTGATTCCTATTTTCATTATAAGAGTTAAAATACCCTTACCCCAATCCTCCGAAATGCTCGTGCCTACATAAAATAAATTGAATAAACCTCCAGCAGATCTTGATAATTTCATCTGCACGCTGGGATATTAGTGTAATCTATCTTATATTTCATGTACGTGTATGCTAAAATTCTAATTCATTTCTGTGAACCCATTATCGCTATGCGTTTATTTTCTTTCTATTTCATTTCTGTGAAACCATTTACCATGCTTTTATAATTTACCATTTACGTGTGAATCTTATTTGATGACTAAATAAAATTTATTTCATGTATCAACCATTAACAGGCATGCATTGATCATTACGTATCAATTCTTTAATATGTAAAACCGTTTGATTATGAGGAATATGATAATATGAATCTACCTTCTGATCTAAAAACATTCAATTACTAAAGGCCAATTTGACAACGTGAATCATTCAATTAATTATAATGTGGGATAACTGCACTCCAATGATTTATATGAAAATTATGATATACCATAGAAATTTCTTCAAGTTACCATATAACTGACTCTAGACGGACGCTATTTTACCATTTTGTTTTGATTTGTACTGAACAAATTAACGTGCTATTCATTTTAAACTCTGAATCTCCGTATCGCAAAAATTGTACTTATAGAATGAACAATAATTTGAGGCTTTCCTTTAAATTCGACTTATAAATGAAATTCAATAAGTCATCTACCTAAAGTTCGATTATATTTATACGTAAAAGAAAATTCATTTCTAGAAGTAAACTTCACTTAGTCAGAAAATATGTACGCGGTTAAAATTCACATTCATATAATTATCATAGATGTTATAATGCTAAATCTAGGGCTACCTTTTCATTCAGACGTACGTGTGTAAATCACAATTTCAATGCGTTATTTTAACATTTATTTTAACCATATAATCATCATGAATGTTGCGTGATTGTACGTGTTGAGATGAGGAGAAATTTTGAGACCAGCTGTATAAGGTGCGTGTGTGGTGTTCGGGCTTGAGTCTAGGTGCAGCGCGCGGGTTGTTTTAAACAAATCCCCAAACACAGCTCAGCTCTGCGACAGCTGCGAGCTCACGCCCCTCTCGCTCACCCCCTCTCTCCATCTATCGCTCTATTATATCAAATTAGCTCGAAATTTGCTCTCTCCGACAGTCATACCCCAACGGTCGTATCATGAATTTTCCCTTACTCGACAGTTTTTTTTTTCTCGACGATTATATTGCGTCGCACTAAGAAACTCAAAGGATAAACTTTGAACTTAGTATTGATAAATGTTTAGTGTTTCGTTAATGTTGTAGGTGTGGTGATGTAACATTTATCATTATGCCACGTAACCAACTCTAGTGAAATATATACGATAATTTGAAAAATTTTCCTGAAGTCTGACCTTATGAATGATTAAAATTGAATTCATCAAATTATCTTTTGAAATTCAATCATGTTCTACTCTAAAAGAAATTCATCTAGAAGTAAATTTCATTCAATTAGAATAATGTTTTCGCGTTCCTAACATTTTACTCCGACATGAAATTTCACACGCTCATATATCCCGTATATATGTTGGATGTGATCATGCAGAGAGCATTTTATTTCATTGCATTATGTCGTTCGTGTCTAATTTCAATGTATTATTTTGACTATGTATTTTACCCATACAATCATCGTGAATGTTGCTCGAATGTATGCGTGTTGAGATGCGAAGGAATGTGGGGACCCGAAAGACCGAGCTGTGTCGTGTGCGGCGCTCAAGCTCGAGCCTGCCCAATGTCCCTGTTGTTTCAAAACACCCTCTCTCCCACTCGTTCTATTCCTCGAACCCTCGGCTAGCTCCCTTCTTTGCTTTTGTTCAAAGGGAAAAGGTCTAACTGTCGCACAAGCATACTCTACCTCGCGAGCTCGTTACCAGACTTGGATACTCAACGTCTTTTGATCACTACTTTACGCAGCAGTTTTCTTACTCTGAAAGATTCGATAAATTTGAACCTAGGATAAATTACTTAATGATTTAAATTTGATGTATTGTTATAAACATGTGATAAATAATAGCATGAGTGTGTAATAATTTAATTCATTTAAAAATTTGAATTTACTTGTCATGTGAAGAGTTTTCGTTAACGATCGCGACCTAAAGGTAATGAGTCACGCTTTATGCACATAAAAATACTTCTCTGAAATCGGATGATAGTGCAAATATCAGCGTCATGTGATTTTAAATGATGAATTATCTCATCATCAGGATAATGGAATTGTAACAAATTTAAAATTCGATCATTATAAAGACACCCTTGATATTAATCTGGTCGTAGGAGTACTTTGTCATTTGATGTACTCAACGTGAATGTAATACTAGGGAAATTCTGTTTCTCTCTCTACGAAATGTGTTCGAGTTCAACGTCATAAGCTAACAGTGGCAATAGGTTTAAGCTCAATGTCCTTTATGTAAGCACAGAAGGGTGGAATGAGACGAGATGTTTGGTTATATGTCTGTATGTGATTGAAGCTTGACTGGAACGAATGAAATAACAAGGCCACCAAATAACCACGTACTGAAATTTCAGCTGTTAGTCGGGGCGATGCGGCCAGCGGTGCCTTAAGGCCAGAGGCGGCATTCCACCTGCACCACTGAGTCACCACAGTCCCAGCTCACAAGCACACTGCCACGACCTACACTCATGGCAGGCTTCGCGTTTACGTGGTCCGCGCTACGTGTCGACGTGGCTCGGACATGGATATGGCAGCGACGACGCAACAACGGGGCATTAGCGACAACAACGACAACAACACGCCGACGAGCTCAACGCCCAATCTCGAAGAAAACGTCGTAGAAAACTACCCGCCAGAACACTACTCAGCAACGCTTCAGCAACAAGAACAGTCTGAGCTCGACGCACGACCTCGAGGAAAACGACGAAAGGAAACCATCCGCCAGCTGACTGGGTCAACCGCTTTAAAAATTTTCTACGAAAGTACTTGGAACCACGGAACCTGAGTATAGATAACATCGTCTAGAAGAGGGAGGAAACTCGACTACAACGAAGCTCCGGAATGTACCATCACATGTACAACAAAAAGAACTACAACTACAAAGACTTTGATAATCTTCTTGCGAGAATTCTGCGTGACTTCATGGCTGTTTGAAAGAAGTCTTCAGGACTCAAAAATCAAACCCCATCATGAAGAAAATCGTGTATGATAAGGCGCGATTAAAAAACCTTTCTTGAACACAGGTATTGTGAAGATCTTTATCTTTCCTATATAATGGATGCTGCTGAAGTATGATCACGGCGACCGAGACTTCAATTGTCCCGTGTCCTTTAATGAGATCTTTATTTCATTGAATATCTTCTAGAGGTATTCTGCGAGCTGAAGAAGCCTTCACCATCTACTGCGGAGATCATCGTTTGCTAAAAACGTACGTAGGATTCAGTCGTGTTTGGGGACTTCGTATCAGAGTACGTAACATGTACGAATTCAGTAATCGCTGCCGTAAAATCATCACAGCCGGACTGCGTGGATATAAAAAAAATTAAGGATCTGACTTATCAACGATGTCCATTGATTCCGCACGCAAAAGCTGTAGAGAAAGTCAACGATCAGGAGATCGTCTTCTTCGCCAACGAAGGGGGATATTGTCGTGATTCTACCCACGACACATATAAAGAAAAAATATTTGATCGTTCGAGACGAGGGACGCCTCTACATATTCGAAATGATCCAAAGCAGTCAGGGAGAGACGCCGTGTGCCACAGGAACGGTTATCGGATTCTGCGAGTCGTGCTAAGTAGTTATTATTCCCTCCTTCCATATCTACTCTACGTCGGCTCCAAAATCGCGCAGGGAAGCAAGAACGTCAACTGACTGAAGGAGCTGCCGAATACCAACACAAGAGAGATTCTTCACTGTTATTTCTGTCATTATTCAATAGCCCATGGTAATTAGATCATTTGTACGATTAGCGAAAATTAATGTTTCCCTTTGCTTATATAATTCAATACGCTAGAGTCATACATAACCGCTTGGTCGAGGAATAATCTATATTGAGATTGCAATGTAAGCTATCGCTCTGAGTGAGGCGTGGGAGCAGACGACCGAGAGGGTAAGCGCTCCGCGCAGGGGAGAACGGTTAGTACGCCCGAGATCACCTTGAGAGAGAGAGCGCTTTATCACGTCTTGAACGCCTGCCTTTCGGGGTGGGCATTGTTTCTCCTTTGAAATGTGCACAACAAGTGATTCCGTATACCTGTCAAATAAAAGTAATTAATAAAGGTCTCGGCGCATACACACGATATAGCTATCTTCCGGAATCCAAATTAAGATAAGTCCATCTCGACATACGAGTATACCCTTAGGTAGCATCCTCATGTCCTCCCCCTGTGCGTAGGGTTATCGTTGTCATGCCTTAAGCATTTATTTGTAACGTTTTGCCTTCAGCATATATCTAAAATGTTAATTGAAATGTAACTTAGTGCGTTAGGTCTACTTGTATTTGAGAACGTCAATTTCATATAACAAGAATAGATAATAAATAACGATGTGTCATTTCGTATAATTACCTGCTAATTAGAAAGGTGAATTATCATGATCTGTGGAGAGATAGCCCACGCTACCATTGCTATTGATTTGCCACTTGCTCACTAATTAAATTTGTGGACATTGAAAAGTTCCAGTTGATCGTCAGTAAATAAAATAAAAGAATGTGGTCTTCAATCACGACCGTCAAAAGAGAGCTATAAAGATGAAAAGAAAAGAAAGAATGACGTCAGAAAAAAGCTCCATAACACGAGAGCACAAAACTGACGAGTAATGTCAGACCGAAGTACGCAGTAGCAGATTATCTTGCACATTTTGGCGGTCTTGCGTTTCGCGGAAACGCATGGGATATTGAAGCGACACTCAGGGCTATATCCTTATCTAGGGTCTGTTCTCGTCAGTGCACATTAACCGTGGTTACTTTTGCTACTTACCCTCAAGTTGGTAATAGCTGTTGCAGGAATCTGTTGAGGGTCTTGATTTGTGGACATAGGTACGACTAATAAATTTTCTACGTCTCTTTCTGGGGACGACACAAGTACCGTCCAGTACGAGCGTCTTCGTTTTTTATTCTTTGATCTCGTTTTACATTAACGTCTCATTGAGTTGCTCATGCCTTTTTTTCGAACGTAGCAAGCTGTGCCAACCGAAGCACCTAAGTTTTGTTTGTTTTAGTGATATTTTAGCTGAAACTTTACTGAGAACCTCTGTGATACTCGCCTCTTACGGTATGGGGAGGTAAAGCTATCGTATCTATGGGATTCAGCACTTTCAAGGCGAAAATGTATGGTCCTGAGCTGAACGTTATAGTTAGGCTTCCGTTTTGTCATAGTTGTATAACTGTTTTGTTTGGTTAAGGATCATCTTTTTTCGGTTCACGGCTGTCGTGTTTTCCGGCACCTTCCATCTTGTTTCATAAACTTTTTCTCAACGCACTGTTACTATGCGCAGGAATCTTGAGAAGGAACACTCTTTTTGCATAGATTCCCCCTTACCCTAAACTCCACACTAATTGGTGGCTTTTTCGTTCCTCTCTTTGAAACAATTTTGTCGTGTTTATGGAGGCTTAACCTAACATGGTTAATTTAATCTGTGATAATCGTTTTTACTTATCAAGACAGGATGTTTACCGTGTTAGAACTACCTAATAATTTAAAGTACACCCATCTTCCTTCCAACTCGTAATGCTGAGCTTCATATTGGGACATCAGATTTGCATCCATCGTTCCATCCAGGAAGTTCAAAACTATCCCACCTCTCAGTTCAAAAAAATTAAAACTATCCTGCCTCTCCGTTTAGAAAGCTTCCCTATCTTTGCTACCTTTCTGTTCAGGAATATTTTAACAACCCCTTCTTTCTGTTTAGAATTTTGATTTTAACTACCCCTCATTTCTATTCAGGATCTTTGATGTTAACTGCTCCACCTTCCTAATTAATAATTTTGGTGTTAACTGCCCCGCCTTTCTATTCAGAAATTCTGAAACTAACTACCCGACCTTTTAATTCGGAGTTCATGCTATCTTCCGTTCGAACTCCGCCAGATTCAAGATATGAAAGGGAAAGTTAGAGTATTTTGCCGGCTGCGGCCGCTCACGGAGCTCGAGAAGCGGCGGGAAGGTGACGTCGTGGCGCAGGTGGAGGACCATTACTCGCTCGGCGTCACTTCCGCGCGCGGCTACCGAAGTTTTTCGTTCGACCGCGTCTTCAAGCCCGGCGAGACGCAGGAGGCAGTTTTTGAGGACACCGTCGTGAGTGGCTGCTCTCATGGCTTCGTTTTGGTGGTTGTTGGGGTGGTCTTCGATGGTTGTTCTTTTTAGTAATTTTTGGGTCAAATTGACTTCGACTATTGGTATTTTTAATGATTGTTGAGGGTAGTGGCCTTCGATGATTGTTCTTTTAGTGATCGTTGGGCAAATGGTTTTCGATTGTTTTTTTGTGATTGTTTCGGTGGTCTTCGATGATAGGCATTTTTATTGATTGTTGGGACAAGTGGTTTTTGATAATTCTTTTAATGATTATTAGGACATATGGTCTTCGATGATTGTAAGCTCAAATAATCCCTGATGACGGCAGGATCGAGTACTCACTGATATGGATTTAATTAAATAATTTAGTCCCTGATGAATATTTGAACGAATGGTCTCCGATGTCAGCTAAGTCAAATGATCCCTGAGGACTATTAGACTAGATTCAGCCTATAGCCTATCTCGAAATAAAAGTCTTAGGATTTGCTCTGTCGTCCAGAGAAAATAGTAATTATTTATAACTGATGGATTAGAGTCATGTCATACAAGGGGCTAATTTCTGCAAAAAGTTCGTACTGATAGCGCGTAATCTTGTAATGGCTAACCTTTCCAAGACGATAACATTAGAGTGAACTTGAATTTTGAGGGATTTTGTATGAAGGTTCTTGTCGAACGCGCCGCGCGACTCACACTGCGACCAGCAGTGCAGGGGGGCGTGGAGTAGTAACAGCATTTTCAATAGTGGCTGCAGAGCAGTGCTTACAGTAGTTGCAATTGTGATTCCAATAATATTGCGGTGGTATTGCAGTTGTGCTTGCGTTGTTAAAGTAGTGGTATCATAAATGCTGTAATACCGGCAGTAGTGCTTGCTGTGGTTGTAGTAGTGCTTGCAGATGCAAAATTTGCAGTAGTGGTTGTAGTAGTGTTTCCACTGGTGGCTGCACTATAGGTGCGGTAGTGAGTGCAGTGATGACTGCACCAGCCCCCTGCAGCAGTACGAGTATAAAGTGGCTGTCAGTAAGATTACGTCCGTTGCTCAATTTCTCGCATGGAAGCTCATCATATCCTGCCACATTTACACGAGTCCAACATATCCTTTAACACATCCACCAATTCATATTTTAATTCTCGGTATAATGTATTAGCTATAATTTACGAATCATTTTTTGTCGCGTATTGTTTCTGTCATTTTCTTGAATTCCAAATTCACTAACCACTTGAAAACGAAAGAACAAATTTCGAGAGAGGCTGTTCTATTCCCTCGGGTAACGTTTTATAGTCCAGATCCATAATTGGATTCGCAAGAATCAGTACATCTTTGAAATAAAAGATCAAATAGTTCTGTAACAAGCAGTAGGAATCACACAAAAAACCGAACTGATCAGGTTCAATAAAGCGAAATCTATTGACTATTTGGAGGAGATAGAATTCTGACATCATTAGGAATTGAAACTGAATCTAAAATTTTGAAGTCAGTTGTAGATTTTCGAAGATGGTATTTTTAATCGTGATGGCGAACTGCTGAATAAAATGGCCGTGTTAGCTTAATCCTTAGCTGCTCCAATAGTGTTTTTGAAACTCTGATATAAAAATTTTGTGGCGTCATGCCAACGTACGACGGTATGCACTGCCACGCAACCGTAATTGTACGCCAGAGAGACTCGTATCTCTATAGAAAGCGTATCATTGACCCGGAAAAAACACCTTGAAATTATTGGCAAAAATGACATGTTTCTGAAAATGTGAAGATATTTCGCACGCAGTAATTTTACTTCGTGAGACAATTTTTCGGACAGAGTTTAGAAATCTCTATGTGAGAGAGACAGAGCACGGTAATCGGTGCTCTGAGCATCGTTTGCATGAGTATTGAGCTAATACACTCGGCAGTACGCAATCATACGCAAAAAAATGTTCCACTATCTTATCTCGATAACATAATTTTAGGTTCAGCTTCAACTCCAAATGACCCCAGGATTCTCATGTTTTGTTATTTTTTAAGCCAAGCCGTAACCTGAATAACTGAGACAACTTGTATCTCCTCCAATTGGTAAACAGGTAACTGCTTGTGTAATAAACTTGCCAATTACCAGTGAATTTTTTAATGCCATTTAATATTTCACTTTAAAGTTTTACCGATTTTTACTCAAGTGATCATGGAACTGAACTATGAAACGCTTACTGAGGAATATTTTTTACCTATCTCGGAATTTTCTTTGCTCTTAACTAAGGGAGGATATTGTTAAGTTACCTCAGCCATAGATAGCCCTCAGGGACTCCTATCTTTCCTGCGCACTTTGCTTTCTTCAGTTTACATTTCTTCTCTTAAATCTCTTCTTCTTCGTTTCTTCATCTTCCTTTCTAACTTGCTGTTTCTGTGCGCAGGATATATTGTGTGAGGCCACACATCGTGCATAGATTTCCCGCTTTCTCAAGTCCATCCTGAAGGGACCGTTCTCTTCCCTATCTTGAGATCATCTTTGTTGTGGATAAGGAATTCCTAAAATAATATAAAAATATCCGCAATATTAATCATTATTTTTAAATATTTAGCAATAAAATATACACCACTCCTTATATGCTGTTATCAATGGTTTTAGGAATCCCTGAATTTGACCTCAGCATTGTTCTGTGAGTAGTAAAGGAGATCACGCGCTACGTTCTTTAACTTCACACCTGAATATGCTCTACATCTCTGATGTGCTAATTGTGGTGGATTTAGAATGTGATTTAGGCTTGACCTACAGCGTGACTTAGATCGTGATTTAGAATGTGATTTAGGCTAGACCTACAGCGTGACTTAGATCGTGATTTAGAATGTGATTTAGGCTAGACCCACAGCGTGACTTAGATCGTGATTTAGAATGTGATTTAGGCTAGACCTACAGCGTGACTTAAATCGTGATTTAGAATGTGATTTAGGCTAGACCCACGGCGTGATTTAGAATGTGATTTAGGCTAGTCCCACAGCGTGATTTAGAATGCGATTTAGGCTAGACCTACAGCGTTACTTAGATCGTGATTTAGAATGTGATTTAGGCTAGACCTACAGCGTGATTTAGATTGTGATTTAGGCCATACCTACAGCGTGACTTAGAATGTGACTTAGGCTTGTCCCACAGCGTGATTTAGAACGTGATTTAGGCTATACTTACAGCGTGATTTAGAATGTGACTTAGGCTAGACCCACAGCGTGATTTAGAATGTGATTTAGGCTAGACCTACAGCTTGATTTAGAATGTGATTTAGGCTATACCTACAGCGTGATTCAGAATGTGATTTGGGCTAGACCTACAGCATGATTTAGAATGTGATTTAGGCTAGGCACACAGCGTGATTTAGAACGTGATTTAGGCTAGACCTACAACGCCATTTATTAACAAGCGACTGCTCCTCGTAGCGTTTGATGAATATTAAAGAAACCGTAACGAAAATGGCTCGTGTATGACCGACGTCGCACGACCTGCAGCATCGCCACACTCCACTGCTCGCTCCAATTCCACGCGTACAATTATTGTTATGGTGAAGCGGGTGAGAACGGCTTGACCGATCCCCTGTAGGTCTCAAAAACGGATCTCAATTTTCTCCGTACCTCACACAAGAATTCCATTCATCACGCATTGTGGTGTTGTGTCGGTTTGTTTTGAAAGAATTCAGACACAAGGCCTTTCCATGAAGCTTAGTAAGTGGATTCCTCCGTGGGTCACTGTCATATTCTCTATGTGTTTTAGTGAATAAGTAATTTTTTCCCAGAGGTCAATAGATGAAAGAAACTGCAGTGCTCGTAGATTGTGTACGATGCCTTCTATGTGAGCATGGAATGGAACTCCGCTGTTGTCGCTACAATTTCTGTAAATTATTGAGGTTGTAACGTGTTTTGTTGAGTTCCTCGTAAGGTTTGTATGAAACACAGAAGTAAGAATTGCTTCTTGTTGGAAAAGTTTATAGATTTAATTTAAATTTGAAATTATATATAAAAATTTATCTATCGTAATGAAATCTCTGTCTCCAAGCACTTCAATAAGATAGTTTTATCGTTCTTCTATGACGAATTTCAGCAACCGTTGGGGTAGAATATTTCCTGCGCAAAGTATTCCATCCACTGATGACCCTAAAAATCTGGGTCATCTGAGAAACTTGTCTCAACTGTTCTTTATAACAGCATTATGCTCTCGAGTTTCATTTGTTTATTATAGTGTTTGAGGCTGCGCTACAACATATAAAAAACCTTTGATCTGGTGCGCAGCAAAATCTAAAATTGGACCTCGATTTTTGTTCTTAAACTGCTTAGAAAAACCGACTCAGTCTAAATCTCCATTCCCTCCTCCATAAATTCATTATTTCGTTTTGGGCCTAGGTATTTATACGCAGAAATGTAACGATTATAATAGGCACTTCATCTTATCGAAGCGTGTCCTTCATTGACTCAAATGAAGTGCACCGAACTACATCAGCTTGTCTTTCATTAACTCATTTAAAATGCGGCGAACTAACTCAGCTTCTCTTTCATTAACTCATATGAAGTGCACCGAAGTACATCAACTTGTCTTTCATTAACTCATTTAAAATGCGGCGAACTAACTCAGCTTGTCTTTCATTAACTCATATGAAGTGCACCGAACTACATCAACTTGTCTTTGATTAACTCATTTAAACTGCGGCGAACTAGCTCTGCTTGTCTTTCTTTAACTCATATGAAGTGCACCGAACTACATCAACTTGCCTTTCATTAACTCATTTAAAATGCGGCGAACTAGCTCAGCCTGTCTTTCATTAACTCATATGAAGTGCACCAAACTACATCAACTTGCCTTTCATTAACTCATTTACAATGCGGCGAACTAGCTCAGCTTGTCTTTCATTATCTCATATGAAGTGCACCGAACTACATCAACTTGCCTTTCATTACGCTCGCTCTCATATGAAGACGCATGAAAAACGGAAAAAATGCTTACCCTACCTGTTGAAACGAAGAATACAATGAAGAAGAAGAAAGGACAGCGAACTAAATAGTCATTCTATGATGTGTGCAGGCGCTGATCCAGAGTGTTTTTGACGGTTTTAACACGACCATCCTCATGTACGGTCAAACGGGCTCCGGCAAACGTATACGATGATCGGGGAACAGGCGAGTCGCATCGTGGTGTACCAAATATTTAATCCCTTTAAAAATTTTGACTGCAATAGGTTAAACTAGAGCTCAATATTCAACTCATTTATAGTCAGTTATATTGAACAATAATTTTGAAAATAGTAATCGTTAAATGGATGATGCCCTCGTTTAGCTTTAAGTATTTATGAGAATTGAGTTTGTCTCTTTTGGTCGGTCAGCAACATTAAGAAAACCCCTTCCGTGGCCACCGGTGGCGCAAGTTGCGCTCAAAATGTTAATATTTATCTCATGAGGTTAGCTGGTTAGGATGTTCTCTTAATAGTTCTGAACAGGCCTAGGTTTGGGCAATTTTGTCATGTGGCTAGTTCCGCCCCCGCCTTTTGCTCTAGGAACTTGACTCTAAAAAAAAATTTGCAAAAAGACAAAAATTCGTTAGCTTTACACCACTCAACAAGGAGTGGCTGCGCACTATATTTGTGATAACGGTAATTATTTTTAACATGATGATTACGAAAAACTAGGCGAAGTTGAGAAAATAAACCTTGATGGCGGGGAGAATTTATTCGCGTAAAGTTACAGTTAAGAGACGAATAATCAAGTGGACAACATAGATATTGCCCGCAGTTCGTTAGATTTGGACGACGCTGCATACGGCCACCAAGTGGAGAAGATCAGTAGGCGCGATCTTCTCGGGCCACTTCAGTTAATCGTGCCCTGGTGAAAATAGAAAGAAAAATCGTTAATTTCACCTCAACGAAATTATTTCTTTATTGTGATCGCTGTAGGAAGATGGTTATCAAGTTACGTAATAGTTTTCGTTATAAGTTAATAGTTATAGTTATAGTTATGCACCTAAGGTTCAAGGTAAGTAATAGTTATAGTTATGCAACTAAGGTTCAAAGTAAGTTATAGTTATATTTCACCAGGTAAATTTACGGGAGCGGATCTTATAGAAGCTCGATGGAAGCTAAATCACTGGTAGACGTGCGCCAAGTCTACGTGAACTAACCTCAGCTGCCATCAAGTAGGGAGTTCCGTTGACGACGCAGAGGAGACGTGAAGACTCCCATCCAGGCACGGATTCCCACCATCGCAGGTGCCGAAGAGAGGAAGGCGGGGCAGTGCAGTGTAGTGCAGTGAAGAGCGGTTTAGCCCCTCATGGTTTCCCCCACGGTGTTCGTACGAATTCCAACGAAGATGCTCACGCTCATCGTAGCCGAAGGAGAGCAGTCGGAAATACCCCGGGAAAACGCGTTGAAGTAACGATGAAAGTAGAGGCTACGAGTTAAGGCACGAGGCAGGTGCTCGGTGAAAGGGGTTCTGCCGGTAGGGCTTGTGAGAGATTCAGAGAACGATTACTTCTACCAGCGTTAGTCACCGCCGAAGTAAACCGGACAATTCACGAGACTAGAGCAGCCTACCAGTGAATGTGAGCTTCCTTTTAATGAAATAATTTTTGTTTTCTTTACTCCCGGCGCAGGATTGTTTTTTATGGACTAAAAAGCAATTTTTTCTTTAACGAAAACAAGTTTAACGATAAAGTTGGAATATATTTTATTTATACGTAAACTTTTAACAACAAACTTAAACTCTAAACTTTTTACTTCTAATTCAATAGTCTGAACTTTCAATTCTAAACTTTTACCATTTAATTCAAAACTCTGAACTTTTAATTCGAAACTTAAACCTAAACCTTAATCTAAGCCTGGTCGCTCCGTAACATACTGTGCAGCCGTTCAGAACACTTAATGGCAGCACTTCTCGGGATACGACCAGTAGAATTAAAAGCATGAAGTAATGAATTTGCGTCTCCACAATCAGGTGCAACAATACCACCCTGTGCAGAGTCGGTAGATTGGGAAGCAGGGAAAGAAGAAGGTATTAGGAGGATGAGAAAACCAGCGTGCCTATATACAGTTTCACGCGTAGAACCTTTGAATACCTTCGCCGCAGTCACCTCCCCTAGGTCGTTTTGTTTAACAGATCTGATTACTCTGAGGGGGTAAGACGTGTGCTTGAGATTAGGTTCCTTTACCAATACGACGTCTCCAACCTGCAAACAGCGGTGCAGCCTTTTCTTGTACCTGTTAGGTTCGTTCGTGGATTGTTTAATCAAGGTAGCGACAAATTCATCACTGTAAAAGTCTGTTAGACGCTTTAGAGCCTTTTTCAGATTCAGATAGGCTTTCGAGATAAAATTCGGGGTCCCGTAGTCGGGATCGTCGAGATCCTCCGCCTGCAAACCTGGTAGCACAGACAAAGAAACCAACTCTCTACCTCTCATGAGCATCTCTGGAGTCACGGCAGAAGGAGCTTCCGGGCTAGGATCTCTCAACGCGTCCACGAAGGCAACCGGACGCCTGTTAATGAGGTGAGTGGTTTTAGCGACGATAAATTGAAATTCAAAAACATCTAAAATTAATTTTCTCAAAGAGTGATGCATTAACCTTTTCGTTTGCTTAACCAAGGTCTCTACTAAAGAGCCCAAAGCACTATTCCCTTTAGGATAGGTGTGAAAGTCTACCGACTTTATGCCCTGGGTCTCGAGAAACTCTTTCGTCTCAAAATCGTCAAGAAAGGCCTTCAAAATATTAGTGCCCGCAACTATCTGACTCCCCAGATCAGAGAAGCATTTAGTGAACATTCCATGCTGGTAAATGTGCAGTTGAAGGCCCCTCAAAAATTCAGTCACATCCGCCCTGATACAAACTTGGAGGCTGACGGCTCGACTCCATAGACAAACTATTATCAGTATCCAAACTTTCTGGGTGCGATTTTGTATCTTGACTACCCACGGACCCATATAATCTATGAATACGTAAGAGAACACCGACTTTTGAGGTGAAATGCGGAAGTCTCTGTAACTTCTCTGATTAAGCTTTATAGCTCTGGCATTCAGCCTTCTACATGCGAAGCAGGTTGTTAGTACTTTTTGAACCGTTGTAAATAAACTAGGTATCCAGAACCTTTTTCTAAGCTCTTTCAGCACAGAATAAATCCCCGCATGAGATAACCGAGTATGCAAGTCCATGATTATCAAACTTGTCAAATCACTAGTACGCGGCAACAAGTAAGGAAAATCATAGTCGGAAGTTAACTTGCATTTAACGCACAACAGGCCGTCGCTATTCAGAACCAAATTCAACCTGGTCATCAGCGCTGGAACATTGGCTGAAGATATATTTCTCATGAACGAAAAAATCTCTGAGAAATGTTTTTGTTGTTCGACAAGTACTATCCTATTCATAGCCTCAAAATGAAAGTCCGATACGCTGACTCTCTTATTTTGTGCCGCTTAACACTGCTTTACCAGGGACTTTTTCAATAATGAAATGAAGAATAAGACATGAGCCACAACCATGACTAATTTACGGAAAGTAGGATATCTATTGACAGGCACGACATGCTCCGACTGAGACTGCTCCATCGACAACTCCTCACAACCCGCACCGTAATTCAAAGTGGTCGAGGGCACTGGGTCTGCATTTTTAGCGCATGGATTCAGGGCTGCCACTTTTGTTTGACCAAAATAATCTAGTTTGACCTCAAAAAATATCTAGAAACATCTAGATTTGAAAATAAAACATCCAAAAATATATCTAGAACTAAATTAATTATAAATAATAACAAGTTGGTTTAAAAATAGTACATGAGAATATTTATGCCATAAATTGTTTTATAATAGGCCATTTATCCTTGTTTAAAATATCTAGTATCCTGATATTTATCCTAATAAAGCTTAGTATCCAATTATTCTTCGATTTCACAAGGGTTGCGAGTAGGAAAGAGTAATAAGTAGTCCTTCCAAATAGTAGCAAGTAGTTATCAGCGTTGCAAGTAGGAAGGAGTAATTTAGTAAAAACTTATTTAAGGAACATTAGCATTTCATCCAATAAATATGTCTTATCTACATTTTTATATTCAAATAACTTAATAATTATTTGCACCTCTGTTAAGATCAGTTGCAAAAAAATGATAGTACAAGATTTTTCTCATCAGAATATATTTCAAATAATACATCAGCAGGATAGCAAGTTTCCCTTTGCCTTGGAATTTCAAAATGTGTTCATAAATCCAGCGATTGAGCAACAATTTTTTTTACTGCAGGCTGGATGGACAACAATCAAGTTTTGCAAGCTGAAGGAATTTTCAATGGATGTGAACCAATATTAATTGATTCATTAAATTAATTGAATTGGCATCGTCGAAAAAAATTTTGCAAACCAATTATGAGTTTCTGCAATAAAAAGTTCCACGTTCCTAAGTAAACATTTACCAGAAGTATAGGACACTGCAAGCTGGAATGAGGGGCATACACATCTCATAAATGTTAAATATAAATTTTATTCTTTGAACTTGGCATAAACTTCATTATTGATGCCAACAATTAATGACACTTGCATTGTCAGTCTCTATTGCATTGCAATATCAATGCTCAGATTCCTACTTATCAACAATTGTTTTAAGGCTGTCACAGCGCTATCTGCATCACTTTTAACCAGTTTGCAATTACTAAGTAAGTTGATTCGACTTTATTAAATGCATGACTCTAGTATATAATTAATGCACCAAATAGTTTCATGATTGAAATATCATTGCTTCCATCCAACAATAAACTGAAATCATTGTTGCCAATATCATTGGTCAGTCTTTCCTCAAAATGAGGCCACAATAAGTTTTTAATAATTTATGTGGATTTTATTCCATGATTTTTCACATCATCACTAGTTTTGAAATTTGAGATAGTGTGCTTTAGCTTATGAACCTGATGATCACAATTAGAAATTACACTATGACAGCACGAAAACATTGAAATGGCCGTCTAGGTGTGGTTCATAATCTATACATAACATGATCAGAATGTGGTTGGTTCACTATTCAAACAATTTAGTGAAGCAAATTGACAAATATAATAAGACTGAAGTAGAAACCAACCGTTAGAGTGAATTCCTAATTCGAATTTACAGAAATCTATCATATATATAGCTCAATTGTATTCTAGCTAGAAAATATCTAGCACGCTGAAAAAACTATCTAGATTTTATAGCTAATATCTAGGCTCCAAATTTTACATCTAGGCTTAAGCAAAAACATCTAGATCTAGATATAAAATATCTAGAGTGGCAGCCCTGCATGGATTAGGGACGGTGACTACAAGCTCATCTAAAGCTGCCTGCGCAGGTACAAACCCTGAATGATAATTGCTGGTCTGAAGTTGCTTAAAGCTAGCTTTTCGCGTTACATAATCGGCGGGGTTTCGATTACCCTCCGTATGCCGAAACGTCATGGGGCAGGTTCGGCACAGCTCGTCTATCGTACGAAGCCTATTTTGGATAAACACCGACTTTTTCTCTATCTTGTCATAATTTGAGGCAAAGGAGTTTAACCACTGAAGGCAGACAAGGCTATCCGTGAACAGCGAGAGTTTACAAATATTGATGGGTTCCGTGATGGAAGGGCCAGCGAGATCATTTACGAGGTCAATTAAAACCTCGACACCAAGCTCAATCGCTTGCATTTCCAACATAGGTATAGTTTTGAAAGTAAACCCTTGCCAACTACCCTGTTCTTAGCGAGGAGAAAATTCACGGAGTTTTCGGTCAAGTTGTGGAGATACACCACTGCACCATAAATGGACTTTGACGCGTCTGTAAACGCTAGCAAGGCATATTCTTGAGATCTCCCTCCAACATATATAGGTAATTTAACAGGTTTATGAGCATTGAATTGGTGACTAATATTAACCCACTCTTTTTGCAGGTTTGCGGGAACCGGGACATCCCGACTCAGCGAGGAACTCGTCTGCAGAGACTGGACAAACAACTTGGCCCTGTTGAGCAAAGGTAAGTACACACCAAAAATGTCATAAATAGAGTTCAAGGTGGAGAGAATAGAGCGCTTAGTATTAGCGTTAGGGTTTAGACTAACCGCACATGGAGATATGGAATCTTCCGCTCTAGTCCAAAGCATACCAAGAAACTTCACTTCTTCTGGAGTTTTTACCCCAAAATTCTGATCAGCTCGGTCTTGAAAGGCAAGGGAATTTGAACACACTTGCTGAAGCTTGAAGCCATATTCCAGGAAAATGCTTTGAAGATTACAAAGCGAGCTTTTGAGCAAATTTTCTTCATTGCAAGAAAATGCTCCGTTGTCCATATAAATTAAATTATATACGGAGCGTTTCAAACGTTTAAGTTCGGCATTTCCCTCCCCTTGGATCAAAATCAGGTTTAGTGCCATCATTAGTAAGAAAGGACTGCATCTCAAGCCAAAGGGAAGCCTTTTGTTCCGATAGCCCATTATGGAATAGTCACCTTTGTTTACGTCTTTGAACCAAAGACATAACAACCGGTTCTGGTCAACCTCTCAAGTCCAATATTCAGGAAGGCCTTCTCCAGGTCAAATGTCATGAGGTATTTATCAAACCTAAGCAGAATTATGGCAACAGAAAGTTTATGGTTCAAAGTAGGGCCAGGTAGCATCGCCTGGTTGTGACTGACAAGTTGATTATTGCCAGCTTCCTTCAAATTGGAAAGATTATACGACCCTACATTTTGTAGTTTCGCGATTCATTTTAAACACGCCCATATGAGCCAAAAAGCTGCATTCTGGGTGCTCGTGGAGAAAGTTATCAAAGTCATCTATTTTTTCGATTATGCCATTACTTTCCTGCTCTTTAAAAACATCGTCGTAGAGCTTAAGTTTCCAAGGAGTTTTTTGCAGCTTTTTCAAGTTAGATCTCAAAATTAATTGTGACAAGTTCAAATTTTTTGATAAATTATGCGCGTTTTTGTTATTCCACGTAAGTGGCATAACCAATCGTCCGGTTTCGTCTCTAGTGGAATTATTGGCGACGTAGTCAATCAATTTTAAATTGGTTTCACTTTCTTTTCCCTCTTTTTCAGAGTCCTCCAAATTAAGGGTTCGGAAGTAAAACTCTTCCAGAACAACATCTGAGGCTCTTTCCAAGGTCGACTCGAGCAGCTCTCCCCTTTCATCCTGAACAACCATCGACTGGCTTCAACCACCGGGTGCAGAACCCTCTGCACAACCAGTGTCACAATCCTCCTCATCAAGCATTTCTTGAGGACTAGATTTTGGACTTACGTCGGGGTCAGGTGAGCTCAGGTGAGCACTAGAGCAGACAGGAATTTGCTCCAGTGCGTCCTCCACCCCTGCCAGGCTAACCACCGACGCTGCCGTACCCGGAGAGATCGTCGGCGGGAACCCGAGTGCAGGAGGCAAGTATTCTGCATTCAAGAGCATACGGTCAACATCGCCTGACAACATAACACCCAACGAGGTATCAAGATAAGAGGACGATTCATCGCCTCCAAATTTATGATAAACAATATCGAGTGATGAATCAAAATCGGCACCTAGCACCAAGTCAAATGCGGCAACCGATCCTGAAGGGTTTAGTCAGGCAGCCGTCGGCCAGTTTGTACCCCTTTTCAGTGAAAATTTTAGCAATTTTATCTAAATTATTCACTTTCAATTTTCTTATAATTTCAGGAACGCAAATTGCTTTCAGTTTGAGAACCTTATTTTTAATGCACAGGGGCACTTCAGCGATTCGAGCCGTCATGGCCTTACTGGAGTTGAAACCATGTATAACCAGCGAGACCTCGTCCGGTAATAAGTTTAATTTATGTTTCTGTACGAACTTCTGCGAAATAAAATTTCTTTGATATCCCCCGTCTTTGAGCCCTCTAATTTTTACTTTACCCGAGGAATCAAGCGGACAAAAAAAAGTCGGCAAACTTATACTTTCATCTATAGTGTTAGAGAACACAGCTTTAACTACCGATGCGTTAGTATTTACGTTACGCTTTACAGGTGAATCGTTGTTAGAGGATAGGTTGGAAAACCTTCCTTTAGATTGAAGACGCAAGTAAGACAAGTGACTACCATTACAATTTCTACATTTAGAGGAGAATTTAAACCTGCACTGGGCAGAATTATGATTCCTAAAGGAGCACTTTGTACATGCGTTTATGTTCTTAAGTTTATCGAACTTTTTCCTTAGGGTATCGAAGACAGGACATGATCTGAGAACATGATTATAATCGAGTCTTTACCTTCGTTCTCGCAGAGCAAACAAGGCACGACAGACTTAGGTTGAACCTTGACAGCCAGACTTGTTGTAGCGAGGCTACGGTTAGTGGAAGACACATTTGCTTTTTCCTGGAAGGGAGATTTATCTTCACGATTGTTGACTTGAAGAGGCAATTTATGGTACCAATCAACAGCATCGAAAATATGCTCATTAATGTCATCTAGTGAGGGTATACTTTTATTAGTGATCTGGATTAACTGATTTTGGAGTTCAGCATTCATGGAGCGTTAAATGAAAAATTTAAGTACGTCATTCGCGTCCATCTTCAAATTATCGAAAGAGGCAGATATAGACCTCGTATCTCCGAAGAAGGAATACGGATCAGCTCCTATAGGCAACTCCAACTCGGAAAGCCTCTTCAAAGCGTCATGTTTTTGAATTTGAACGGAGGCAAAAGCCTTTTGCGACAACGTTTTTGCTGCATCGTAGCATTGGTCTTTAATATCCAACGAGTCTACGAGAACTCTAGGCGATCCAGCAAGTTGTTTTTTTAAGTACATGAACATTTCATAACTAGATAGAGCATATTTCGCTAGGACATATTCTAAGTTATAAAAAAAACTTCTCGAGGTTATCTTTTTTAGGGTCAGCAAATACGGGCAACTGTACCTCTGGTAGCGTAAGCTTCGGCCGAGACATCGTAGGGTCCCCTGGTAGAGCGGCGGCGCCCATCGATGGTGGAACCGCGCTGGCCGGCCCCGGGACTCACGGCACTCTCGAGGCTGGACTGAAGCTTGTAAATGTTCAACGCCAAACACACATCGTACTGCTCCTCTTCCTCGAAGTTTTTGTTTAGATCTTCCTCTGACACATTGTTACGAATAAGTAGGGTTAGTAACTCGCTGTCAAGAGATTTTAGCTCTGACTGTAGAGCTTTCAGACGCTCGAGAAGCACCCGTTTCTGCTCAGTACTAGCAGTATCGAGCTCTGCAGGAACCCTGGAAGAAAGTTTGGTTATTTTTTGTCTGACGTAACCTCTATTCCTGGTCAGGCCTGTAATATCAGGAGAGACACTTTTTGGGTTAGCCACTGACATTTTTATGTTATTAGTTGAAATAAGCTTTAATTAGTACAGGTAATAATTTTTAAATTTAAAAATTTGAAATAAGAGAACACCAACACCGGCAGCTGCGATGGCACCCGCCAACCTCAAACCTCAAACCTCAGCAACCTGTAAACTGGTTAGACATAGATTAGCTCCCCACACTGGCCACCATACGAAAAACTAGGCGAAGTGGAGAAAATAAACCTTGATGGCCGGGAGAATTTATTCGCGTAAAGTTACAGTTAGAGGCGAATAATCAAGTGGACAACATAGATATTGCCCGCAGCTCGTTAGATTTGGATGACGCTGCATACGGCCACCAAGTGGAGAAGATCAGTAGGCGCGATCTTCTCGGGCCACTTCAGTTAATCGTGCCCTGGTGAAAATAGAAAGAAAAATCGTTAATTTCACCTCAACGAAATTATTTCTTTATTGTGATCGCTGTAGGAAGATGGTTATCAAGTTACGTAATAGTTTTCGTTATTCGTTAATAGTTATACCGTTATGGTTCAAGGTAAGTTATAGTTATACACCAAAGGTTCAAGGTGAGTTATAGGTACACACCAAAGGTTCAAGGTGAGTTATAGGTACACACCAAAGGTTCAAGGTGAGTTATAGGTACACACCCAAGGTTCAAGGTGAGTTATAGGTACACGCCAAAGGTTCAAGGTGAGTTATAGGTACACGCCAAAGGTTCAAGGTGAGTTATAGGTACACGCCAAAAGTTCAAGGTGAGTTATAGGTACACGCCAAAAGTTCAAGGTGAGTTATAGGTACACGCCAAAGGTTCAAGGTGAGTTATAGGTACACGCCAAAAGTTCAAGGTGAGTTATAGGTACACGCCAAAGGTTCAAGGTGAGTTATAGGAACACGCCAAAGGTTCAAGGTAAGTTATAGGTACACGCCAAAAGTTCAAGGTGAGTTATAGGTACACGCCAAAGGTTCAAGGTGAGTTATAGGTACACACCAAAGGTTCAAGGTGAGTTATAGGTACACGCCAAAGGTTCAAGGTGAGTTATAGGTACACACCAAAGGTTCAAGGTGAGTTATAGGTACACACCAAAGGTTCAAGGTGAGTTATAGGTACACACCAAAGGTTCAAGGTGAGTTATAGGTACACACCAAAGGTTCAAGGTGAGTTATAGGTACACACCAAAGGTTCAAGGTGAGTTATAGGTACACACCAAAGGTTCAAGGTGAGGTATAGGTACACACCAAAGGTTCAAGGTGAGTTATAGGTACACACCAAAGGTTCAAGGTGAGTTATAGGTACACACCAAAGGTTCAAGGTGAGTTATAGGTACACACCAAAGGTTCAAGGTGAGTTATAGGTACACGCCAAAGGTTCAAGGTGAGTTATAGGTACACGCCAAAGGTTCAAGGTGAGTTATAGGTACACGCCAAAGGTTCAAGGTGAGTTATAGGTACACGCCAAAAGTTCAAGGTGAGTTATAGGTACACGCCAAAAGTTCAAGGTGAGTTATAGGTACACGCCAAAGGTTCAAGGTGAGTTATAGGTACACGCCAAAAGTTCAAGGTGAGTTATAGGTACACGCCAAAGGTTCAAGGTGAGTTATAGGAACACGCCAAAGGTTCAAGGTGAGTTATAGGTACACGCCAAAAGTTCAAGGTGAGTTATAGGTACACGCCAAAGGTTCAAGGTGAGTTATAGGTACACACCAAAGGTTCAAGGTGAGTTATAGGTACACGCCAAAGGTTCAAGGTGAGTTATAGGTACACACCAAAGGTTCAAGGTGAGTTATAGGTACACACCAAAGGTTCAAGGTGAGTTATAGGTACACACCAAAGGTTCAAGGTGAGTTATAGGTACACACCAAAGGTTCAAGGTGAGTTATAGGTACACACCACAGGTTCAAGGTGAGTTATAGGTACACACCAAAGGTTCAAGGTGAGTGATAGGTACACACCAAAGGTTCAAGGTGAGTGATAGGTACACACCAAAGGTTCAAGGTGAGTGATAGGTACACACCAAAGGTTCAAGGTGAGTGATAGGTACACACCAAAGGTTCAAGGTGAGTGATAGGTACACACCAAAGGTTCAAGGTGAGTGATAGGTACACACCAAAGGTTCAAGGTGAGTGATAGGTACACAACAAAGGTTCAAGGTGAGTGATAGGTACACACCAAAGGTTCAAGGTGAGTGATAGGTACACACCAAAGGTTCAAGGTGAGTGATAGGTACACACCAAAGGTTCAAGGTGAGTGATAGGTACACACCAAAGGTTCAAGGTGAGTGATAGGTACACACCAAAGGTTCAAGGTGAGTGATAGGTACACACCAAAGGTTCAAGGTGAGTGATAGGTACACACCAAAGGTTCAAGGTGAGTGATAGGTACACACCAAAGGTTCAAGGTGAGTGATAGGTACACACCAAAGGTTCAAGGTGAGTGATAGGTACACACCAAAGGTTCAAGGTGAGTGATAGGTACACACCAAAGGTTCAAGGTGAGTGATAGGTACACACCAAAGGTTCAAGGTGAGTCATAGTTACACACCAAAGGTTCAAGGTGAGTCATAGTTACACACCAAAGGTTCAAGGGGAGTCATAGTTACACACCAAAGGTTCAAGGTGAGTCATAGTTACACACCAAAGGTTCAAGGTGAGTCATAGTTACACACCAAAGGTTCAAGGTAAGTCATAGTTACACACCAAAGGTTCAAGGTAAGTCATAGTTACACACCAAAGGTTCAAGGTAAGTCATAGTTACACACCAAAGGTTCAAGGTAAGTCATAGTTACACACCAAAGGTTCAAGGTAAGTCATAGTTACACACCAAAGGTTCAAGGTAAGTCATAGTTACACACCAAAGGTTCAAGGTAAGTCATAGTTACACACCAAAGGTTCAAGGTAAGTCATAGTTACACACCAAAGGTTCAAGGTAAGTCATAGTTACACACCAAAAGTTCAAGGTAAGTCATAGTTACGCACCAAAAGTTCAAGGTAAGTCATAGTTACACACCAAAGGTTCAAGTCATGCCCCTAAGGTTCAAGGTAAGTTGTAGTTACACACCAAAGGTTCAAGTCATGCCCCTAAGGTTCAAGGTAAGTTGTAGTTACACACCAAAGGTTCAAATCATGCCCCTAAGGTTCAAGGTAAGTTGTAGTTACACACCAAAGGTTCAAGTCATGCCCCTAAGGTTCGAGGTAAGTTGTAGTTACACACCAAAGGTTCAAGTCATGCCCCTAAGGTTCGAGGTAAGTTGTAGTTACACACCAAAGGTTCGAGTCATGCCCCTAAGGTTCGAGGTAAGTTGTAGTTACACACCAAAGGTTCGAGTCATGCCCCTAAGGTTCGAGGTAAGTTGTAGTTACACACCAAAGGTTCGAGTCATGCCCCTAAGGTTCGAGGTAAGTTGTAGTTACACACCAAAGGTTCGAGTCATGCCCCTAAGGTTCGAGGTAAGTTGTAGTTACACACCAAAGGTTCGAGTCATGCCCCTAAGGTTCGAGGTAAGTTGTAGTTACACACCAAAGGTTCGAGTCATGCCCCTAAGGTTCGAGGTAAGTTGTAGTTACACACCAAAGGTTCGAGTCATGCCCCTAAGGTTCGAGGTAAGTTGTAGTTACACACCAAAGGTTCGAGTCATGCCCCTAAGGTTCGAGGTAAGTTGTAGTTACACACCAAAGGTTCGAGTCATGCCCTTAAGGTTCGAGGTAAGTTGTAGTTACACACCAAAGGTTCGAGTCATGCCCCTAAGGTTCGAGGTAAGTTGTAGTTACACACCAAAGGTTCGAGTCATGCCCCTAAGGTTCGAGGTAAGTTGTAGTTACACACCAAAGGTTCGAGTCATGCCCCTAAGGTTCGAGGTAAGTTGTGGTTACACACCAAAGGTTCGAGTCATGCCCCTAAGGTTCGAGGTAAGTTGTAGTTACACACCAAAGGTTCGAGTCATGCCCCTAAGGTTCGGGGTAAGTTGTAGTTACACACCAAAGGTTCGAGTCATGCCCCTAAGGTTCGAGGTAAGTTGTAGTTACACACCAAAGGTTCGAGTCATGCCCCTAAGGTTCGAGGTAAGTTGTAGTTACACACCAAAGGTTCGAGTCATGCCCCTAAGGTTCGAGGTAAGTTGTAGTTACACACCAAAGGTTCGAGTCATGCCCCTAAGGTTCGAGGTAAGTTGTAGTTACACACCAAAGGTTCGAGTCATGCCCCTAAGGTTCGAGGTAAGTTGTAGTTACACACCAAAGGTTCGAGTCATGCCCCTAAGGTTCGAGGTAAGTTGTAGTTACACACCAAAGGTTCGAGTCATGCCCCTAAGGTTCGAGGTAAGTTGTAGTTACACACCAAAGGTTCGAGTCATGCCCCTAAGGTTCGAGGTAAGTTGTAGTTACACACCAAAGGTTCGAGTCATGCCCCTAAGGTTCGAGGTAAGTTGTAGTTACACACCAAAGGTTCGAGTCATGCCCCTAAGGTTCGAGGTAAGTTGTAGTTACACACCAAAGGTTCGAGTCATGCCCCTAAGGTTCGAGGTAAGTTGTAGTTACACACCAAAGGTTCGAGTCATGCCCCTAAGGTTCGAGGTAAGTTGTAGTTACACACCAAAGGTTCAAGTCATGCCCCTAAGGTTCGAGGTAAGTTGTAGTTACACACCAAAGGTTCAAGTCATGCCCCTAAGGTTCGAGGTAAGTTGTAGTTACACACCAAAGGTTCAAGTCATGCCCCTAAGGTTCGAGGTAAGTTGTAGTTACACACCAAAGGTTCAAGTCATGCCCCTAAGGTTCGAGGTAAGTTGTAGTTACACACCAAAGGTTCAAGTCATGCCCCTAAGGTTCGAGGTAAGTTGTAGTTACACACCAAAGGTTCAAGTCATGCCCCTAAGGTTCGAGGTAAGTTGTAGTTACACACCAAAGGTTGAAGTCATGCCCCTAAGGTTCGAGGTAAGTTGTAGTTACACACCAAAGGTTCAAGTCATGCCCCTAAGGTTCGAGGTAAGTTGTAGTTACACACCGAAGGTTCAAGTCATGCCCCTAAGGTTCGAGGTAAGTTGTAGTTACACACCAAAGGTTCAAGTCATGCCCCTAAGGTTCGAGGTAAGTTGTAGTTACACACCAAAGGTTCAAGTCATGCCCCTAAGGTTCGAGGTAAGTTGTAGTTACACACCAAAGGTTCAAGTCATGCCCCTAAGGTTCGAGGTAAGTTGTAGTTACACACCAAAGGTTCAAGTCATGCCCCTAAGGTTCGAGGTAAGTTGTAGTTACACACCAAAGGTTCAAGTCATGCCCCTAAGGTTCGAGGTAAGTTGTAGTTACACACCAAAGGTTCAAGTCATGCCCCTAAGGTTCGAGGTAAGTTGTAGTTACACACCAAAGGTTCAAGTCATGCCCCTAAGGTTCGAGGTAAGTTGTAGTTACACACCAAAGGTTCAAGTCATGCCCCTAAGGTTCGAGGTAAGTTGTAGTTACACACCAAAGGTTCAAGTCATGCCCCTAAGGTTCGAGGTAAGTTGTAGTTACACACCAAAGGTTCAAGTCATGCCCCTAAGGTTCGAGGTAAGTTGTAGTTACACACCAAAGGTTCAAGTCATGCCCCTAAGGTTCGAGGTAAGTTGTAGTTACACACCAAAGGTTCAAGTCATGCCCCTAAGGTTCGAGGTAAGTTGTAGTTACACACCAAAGGTTCAAGTCATGCCCCTAAGGTTCGAGGTAAGTTGTAGTTACACACCAAAGGTTCAAGTCATGCCCCTAAGGTTCGAGGTAAGTTGTAGTTACACACCAAAGGTTCAAGTCATGCCCCTAAGGTTCGAGGTAAGTTGTAGTTACACACCAAAGGTTCAAGTCATGCCCCTAAGGTTCGAGGTAAGTTGTAGTTACACACCAAAGGTTCAAGTCATGCCCCTAAGGTTCGAGGTAAGTTGTAGTTACACACCAAAGGTTCAAGTCATGCCCCTAAGGTTCGAGGTAAGTTGTAGTTACACACCAAAGGTTCAAGTCATGCCCCTAAGGTTCGAGGTAAGTTGTAGTTACACACCAAAGGTTCAAGTCATGCCCCTAAGGTTCGAGGTAAGTTGTAGTTACACACCAAAGGTTCAAGTCATGCCCCTAAGGTTCGAGGTAAGTTGTAGTTACACACCAAAGGTTCAAGTCATGCCCCTAAGGTTCGAGGTAAGTTGTAGTTACACACCAAAGGTTCAAGTCATGCCCCTAAGGTTCGAGGTAAGTTGTAGTTACACACCAAAGGTTCAAGTCATGCCCCTAAGGTTCGAGGTAAGTTGTAGTTACACACCAAAGGTTCAAGTCATGCCCCTAAGGTTCGAGGTAAGTTGTAGTTACACACCAAAGGTTCAAGTCATGCCCCTAAGGTTCGAGGTAAGTTGTAGTTACACACCAAAGGTTCAAGTCATGCCCCTAAGGTTCGAGGTAAGTTGTAGTTACACACCAAAGGTTCAAGTCATGCCCCTAAGGTTCGAGGTAAGTTGTAGTTACACACCAAAGGTTCAAGTCATGCCCCTAAGGTTCGAGGTAAGTTGTAGTTACACACCAAAGGTTCAAGTCATGCCCCTAAGGTTCGAGGTAAGTTGTAGTTACACACCAAAGGTTCAAGTCATGCCCCTAAGGTTCGAGGTAAGTTGTAGTTACACACCAAAGGTTCAAGTCATGCCCCTAAGGTTCGAGGTAAGTTGTAGTTACACACCAAAGGTTCAAGTCATGCCCCTAAGGTTCGAGGTAAGTTGTAGTTACACACCAAAGGTTCAAGTCATGCCCCTAAGGTTCGAGGTAAGTTGTAGTTACACACCAAAGGTTCAAGTCATGCCCCTAAGGTTCGAGGTAAGTTGTAGTTACACACCAAAGGTTCAAGTCATGCCCCTAAGGTTCGAGGTAAGTTGTAGTTACACACCAAAGGTTCAAGTCATGCCCCTAAGGTTCGAGGTAAGTTGTAGTTACACACCAAAGGTTCAAGTCATGCCCCTAAGGTTCGAGGTAAGTTGTAGTTACACACCAAAGGTTCAAGTCATGCCCCTAAGGTTCGAGGTAAGTTGTAGTTACACACCAAAGGTTCAAGTCATGCCCCTAAGGTTCGAGGTAAGTTGTAGTTACACACCAAAGGTTCAAGTCATGCCCCTAAGGTTCGAGGTAAGTTGTAGTTACACACCAAAGGTTCAAGTCATGCCCCTAAGGTTCGAGGTAAGTTGTAGTTACACACCAAAGGTTCAAGTCATGCCCCTAAGGTTCGAGGTAAGTTGTAGTTACACACCAAAGGTTCAAGTCATGCCCCTAAGGTTCGAGGTAAGTTGTAGTTACACACCAAAGGTTCAAGTCATGCCCCTAAGGTTCGAGGTAAGTTGTAGTTACACACCAAAGGTTCAAGTCATGCCCCTAAGGTTCGAGGTAAGTTGTAGTTACACACCAAAGGTTCAAGTCATGCCCCTAAGGTTCGAGGTAAGTTGTAGTTACACACCAAAGGTTCAAGTCATGCCCCTAAGGTTCGAGGTAAGTTGTAGTTACACACCAAAGGTTCAAGTCATGCCCCTAAGGTTCGAGGTAAGTTGTAGTTACACACCAAAGGTTCAAGTCATGCCCCTAAGGTTCGAGGTAAGTTGTAGTTACACACCAAAGGTTCAAGTCATGCCCCTAAGGTTCGAGGTAAGTTGTAGTTACACACCAAAGGTTCAAGTCATGCCCCTAAGGTTCGAGGTAAGTTGTAGTTACACACCAAAGGTTCAAGTCATGCCCCTAAGGTTCGAGGTAAGTTGTAGTTACACACCAAAGGTTCAAGTCATGCCCCTAAGGTTCGAGGTAAGTTGTAGTTACACACCAAAGGTTCAAGTCATGCCCCTAAGGTTCGAGGTAAGTTGTAGTTACACACCAAAGGTTCAAGTCATGCCCCTAAGGTTCGAGGTAAGTTGTAGTTACACACCAAAGGTTCAAGTCATGCCCCTAAGGTTCGAGGTAAGTTGTAGTTACACACCAAAGGTTCAAGCCATGCCCCTAAGGTTCAAGGTGTGTTGTAGTTACACACCAAAGGTTCAAGCCATGCCCCTAAGGTTCAAGGTGTGTTGTAGTTACACACCAAAGGTTCAAGCCATGCCCCTAAGGTTCAAGGTGTGTTGTAGTTACACACCAAAGGTTCAAGCCATGCCCCTAAGGTTCAAGGTGTGTTGTAGTTACACACCAAAGGTTCAAGCCATGCCCCTAAGGTTCAAGGTGTGTTGTAGTTACACACCAAAGGTTCAAGCCATGCCCCTAAGGTTCAAGGTGTGTTGTAGTTACACACCAAAGGTTCAAGCCATGCCCCTAAGGTTCAAGGTGTGTTGTAGTTACACACCAAAGGTTCAAGCCATGCCCCTAAGGTTCAAGGTGTGTTGTAGTTACACACCAAAGGTTCAAGCCATGCCCCTAAGGTTCAAGGTGTGTTGTAGTTACACACCAAAGGTTCAAGCCATGCCCCTAAGGTTCAAGGTGTGTTGTAGTTACACACCAAAGGTTCAAGCCATGCCCCTAAGGTTCAAGGTGTGTTGTAGTTACACACCAAAGGTTCAAGCCATGCCCCTAAGGTTCAAGGTGTGTTGTAGTTACACACCAAAGGTTCAAGCCATGCCCCTAAGGTTCAAGGTGTGTTGTAGTTACACACCAAAGGTTCAAGCCATGCCCCTAAGGTTCAAGGTGTGTTGTAGTTACACACCAAAGGTTCAAGCCATGCCCCTAAGGTTCAAGGTGTGTTGTAGTTACACACCAAAGGTTCAAGCCATGCCCCTAAGGTTCAAGGTAAGTTGTAGTTATACACCAAAGGTTCAAGCCATGCCCCTAAGGTTCAAGGTAAGTTGTAGTTATACACCAAAGGTTCAAGTCATGCCCCTAAGGTTCAAGGTAAGTTGTAGTTATACACCAAAGGTTCAAGTCATGCCCCTAAGGTTCAAGGTAAGTTGTAGTTATACACCAAAGGTTCAAGTCATGCCCCTAAGGTTCAAGGTAAGTTGTAGTTATACACCAAAGGTTCAAGTCATGCCCCTAAGGTTCAAGGTAAGTTGTAGTTATACACCAAAGGTTCAAGTCATGCCCCTAAGGTTCAAGGTAAGTTGTAGTTATACACCAAAGGTTCAAGTCATGCCCCTAAGGTTCAAGGTAAGTTGTAGTTATACACCAAAGGTTCAAGTCATGCCCCTAAGGTTCAAGGTAAGTTGTAGTTATACACCAAAGGTTCAAGTCATGCCCCTAAGGTTCAAGGTAAGTTGTAGTTATACACCAAAGGTTCAAGTCATGCCCCTAAGGTTCAAGGTAAGTTATAGTTATAGTTATGCAACAAAGGTTCAAGGTAAGTTATAGTTATAGTTATGCAACAAAGGTTCAAGGTAAGTTATAGTTATAGTTATGCAACAAAGGTTCAAGGTAAGTTATAGTTATAGTTATGCAACAAAGGTTCAAGGTAAGTTATAGTTATAGTTATGCAACTAAGGTTCAAGGTAAGTTATAGTTATAGTTATGCAACTAAGGTTCAAGGTAAGTTATAGTTATAGTTATGCAACTAAGGTTCAAGGTAAGTTATAGTTATAGTTATGCAACTAAGGTTCAAAGTAAGTTATAGTTATAGTTATGCAACTAAGGTTCAAAGTAAGTTATAGTTATAGTTATGCAACTAAGGTTCAAAGTAAGTTATAGTTATATTTCACCAGGTAAATTTACGGGAGCGGATCTTATGGAAGCTCGATGGAAGCTAAATCACTGGTAGACGTGCGCCAAGTCTACGTGAACTAACCTCAGCTGCCATCAAGTAGGGACTTCCGTTGACGACGCAGAGGAGACGTGAAGACTCCCGTCCAGGCACGGATTCCCACCATCGCAGGTGCCGAAGAGAGGAAGGCGGTGCAGTGCAGTGCAGTGCAGTGCAGTGCAGTGCAGTGCAGTGCAGTGCAGTGCAGTGCAGTGCAGTGCAGTGCAGTGCAGTGCAGTGCAGTGCAGTGCAGTGCAGTGCAGTGCAGTGCAGTGCAGTGCAGTGCAGTGCAGTGCAGTGCAGTGCAGTGCAGTGCAGTGCAGTGCAGTGCAGTGCAGTGCAGTGCAGTGCAGTGCAGTGCAGTGCAGTGCAGTGCAGTGCAGTGCAGTGCAGTGCAGTGCAGTGCAGTGCAGTGCAGTGCAGTGCAGTGCAGTGCAGTGCAGTGCAGTGCAGTGCAGTGCAGTGCAGTGCAGTGCAGTGCAGTGCAGTGCAGTGCAGTGCAGTGCAGTGCAGTGCAGTGCAGTGCAGTGCAGTGCAGTGCAGTGCAGTGCAGTGCAGTGCAGTGCAGTGCAGTGCAGTGCAGTGCAGTGAAGAGCGGTTTAGCCCCTTATGGTTTCCCCCACGGTGTTCGGACGAATTCCAACGAAGATGCTCACGCTCATCGTAGCCGAAGGAGAGCAGTCGGAAATACCCCGGGAAAACGCGTTGAAGTAACGATGAAAGTAGAGGCTACGAGTTAAGGCACGAGGCAGCTGCTCGGTGAAAGGTGTTCTGCCGGTAGTGCTTGTGAGAGATTCAGAGAACGATTACTTCTACCAGCGTTAGTCACCGCCGAAGTAAACCGGACAATTCACGAGACTAGAGCAGCCTACCAGTGAATGTGAGCTTCCTTTTTAATGAAATAATTTTTGTTTTCTTTAATGATGGATGACTAAGAGAGTGATTCTGACTGTTGATCGTAATAAAGCGTGTGATTATGACGATGATTTTAACCATGAATTATCATATGGAGATGATGACCGTTTGTGATTCTGACAGACAATCCCTATGAGTTAGATGAAGCGACCATGATAATGACTGCTGAATGGGATCGAAATAGTCATTAGTGATGATAGTAATGAAAATAACTGAGATCAATATTTATGAATAAGATCAAAATAACCAATATGATGATCGTCAAAGATAACTAATACAGAAAGTAATCGAGATCAATGTTTATAAATAAGATCAACATAACCATTATGACAATGGTAATTATAGTAATCTTTCCCACGCACAGGGGGCAGCCGGTATTGCACCCCGCGCGTTTGACCGCATTTTTTGAGCTGGCGGAGGAGGGGCGGTCGCGGCAGGAGGTGAGGGTAGACTGCCAAATGCTCGAGCTCTACAATGACCGGCTGATCGACCTGCTCAGGGGTGCCTCGAACATCCAGGCAAGTTCCGCTGCTCCCCTTACTCGCCTGATCTTTACACTCGTGCTCGTTTTCATCCTGATCTCTCCACACTCGTGCGCGTTCTCATCCTGAACACCTGATCTTCTCACTAATGCTGACTCTGACACTAAGGGTGATTTTGTCCCTGATCTTCACACTAATGCTGGTTTTGACCCTAACTTTAACTCATATTTTGTTCCTGATGCTGATACCCGTCCAAGTCTTCACACTAACGTTTGTTCTGACCCTGACACGCTTATTTTGTTCCTGATACTCACCTGATCGCCACAATAAAGCTGATTCCGATAGTTGTTGTAAATACAGATTTTTATACTGACACTAACACTGGCCATGATCCTGATGCTGGTCCTGATCCTATCACTGAGTCTGATCTTAATCCTGGCACTGACACTAATACTGATCTAAGTCGTGATCGTGATGTTAATTCTGATTTTGCTCCCATCCCAATTCTAATACTGATCCATGTGCTCACACTGACCTTAATGTTTCTGCTTCTGATCCTGATCATAGCTCCCTCGGATCATCGCTTTCGTTTCTTTCTTCAACATTTTTTTATTTTGCGGAGTTCTATGAAATTTCAAATTAGTATTGAAAATTCTATGGAAACTTTTCAATTAGTAAGTTCTGGTTCATTGTTTGTAAAATTCTGTGAAACTGATTTCTCATTTGTCACTTGAAGGACCTTCTACTTAAAAACTTGGATATCTACGCGCAGGTTCGAGAGCTAGCTGACTAAATTCAAAGTTAAACGCATAAGTAGGCGAATCATTAACTTGCCCAGTCGTTGTGAAACCCTAATAGTAGAGTAGCGTCGAGGTGGAGAATACTATTCCCAAAAAAGAACGAGATGTACATCGGAAAGCAAACAAACCCAATTTGTTTACAATAAAGTTAGTACAAAAAAATGTTACTGTTTCCAAAATGTCTTAACACAAAGATCCTTGGTTGATTTACATGGTTTTTACAATACTTATGTGAATTGTCGAACAATGATTAAGAAAAAATTTAAAAATGGATTCCATCGTTAATCTGTTTATGCTAATGCGTATAAATACAAGTAATAGAAAATCTATGCCAGTGAAGCATTGATGGAAAACGTTTTTGTTAATATCCACTAACGTTGCAATATGAGCTAAGGGTTTTGCAATATAAAGGAATGTGTGCATAGCGCTTTTTTGTAAATAATTATACTTAAAAGACTTGAAAATCTACGTGATAGAAATTCAGAATTATCTTTCCCCTGTTAGTAGAAATCAGCATACTGGCTTGATGTTAACTATTTTGGATAAAATGCTTTATCACACCACCAAGTATTTATATTTCCCACAGAAATACTGCTGGCACAAAAGAATTTGAGGGAGTCAGAAACTAGACAAGGATTGTCGAAAATTCCAACTGGAACATTTTACAGCACGAACGGAGCAATTCATGAAGTTGACTGCCTAAATAATGCTGTCATAATATGCTTCCGAGCGTCAGAAAAGAGTATTATTGTCACACGAGGCGGAAGGGGCACTCGGTTAGATGATAATTTTGTTCATTTTTGTTAAGCAAATTGAATTGAATTTACTTTTTGCCCATAACTTGGAAGGTCGCATCCCTGCTCTTGGATACGGCGACTTAATTGCGGTCTAACCACGGTAGATGAAACAAGGTAGGGTCATTTCTAGTGATGTACCGATACCATTTTTTTTGGCCGATACCGATACCCATTTTTTGGCCGATACCGATACTCCGATACTTGAAAATACCGATACTTTGACCGATACTACTACCGATACCGATACTTTTACAATCATCTAACCTAATAATACGTATTTCGTTGTATGTTTGTTTATGTATTTGTTCGGTGTCCGCTACTTAAGAAACATAGGATGTCTGAGTTTGCGGTATCATGGATACCGAATTCCTCAGTGTAACATTGAAAGATCGTCTGCACATGCATTGATATGGTTGAAATTTTATCAGGATAGGTTATTAGTATTGGATAGGTTGTTGTGATCGCCGTAATTTGCCCATTTTTCCTAACCATGTCGCTTTTGTGCAGCTTTCAGGCCATATTGAATAATTAAAAGACATTAAGGGGGTCCTCCGGGGCCCCTTTTCTCTCCGATGGTCATTTTTCATTTTATTGTTGGAAAAGAACCCTTAGGTAGTGGACTATTCGGTCCTAAAATTTTATGGTGCTACGGACAATAGATCCCCCCCCCCCAGGGGGGGGGGGGGTAAGGGGACCAAAATCTTAAATTTTTGAGCTCATTTCGACCCCTTATAAAAAGAAAACAAAAGAAGAAATACAAAATTTGCGAATGTACTGTTGTTAGATATGTTCCAAGGATTCTAAAACTGTCTTTGTTTTTGTTCTAGCCTGAAAACTCAATGAGTTCTATTCTTTTGAAATGTCAATACCAGTGGACTAAAAACCAATATGTCAAATTTTTTCAAAAACTAAGACCTGAATCAAAAAAATGTATAGGAGAAATTGTGTTTCTTTTTAAAAGTTACATATAATAGTCAAGTTTCATAAGAATCAAACTGAAAACAAAAAAATTTCATAATTTTTATGATATAAGTAAAAATTTTTTTAATTTTTTCCTTTTTTGGAAATTACAATTCACAGTGTGAATATGATGTTATGCATGGAGATAATCGAAATAAAAATGAAAACAGCATTCAATTGCGTAAATTTTCCATTATATCACACTAAAACAAAAAATTTAGTTTTTGGCCTATACTGTAAAGTTACTTACTTTCAAAATTCAAATAAATAGAAGTCATCGAGTTTTTATGCTAGGAAGAAAACAAAGACAGTTTTGGAATCCTTGGAACATTTCTAACAAAGTTATATTCCCCTTTTTTCCATTTTTACATTTCATTATTTTTTATAATGGTTCAAATCCAAAAATTTCGTTTTTTTTTATTCATTGGTAAATTTTCGCGTATAAAAAAAATAAAAAAAAAATGCAAAATTCCCGAATATGTCTTTGTTAGAAATATTTCAAGGATTCCAAAACTGTCTTTGAATTTGTTCTAGCATAAAAACTCAATGACTTCTATTCTTTTGAAATATGCATAAAAATGACCCAAAAAACCTATTTTTCAAATTTTTCGGAGAAACTAAGGCCTAAATCAAAAAATTTCAAGTTTAAATATGTTTGTCTTGCAAACTACAAATACTCACCAAGTTTCAGACCAATCGGATCAAAAAAATTTTCAATCCGGAGGACCACCTTAAATTAGATATAGAAATTTTGA
Source organism: Morinoia aosen (assembly GCA_030386875.1). Taxonomy (NCBI): domain Eukaryota; kingdom Metazoa; phylum Arthropoda; class Malacostraca; order Amphipoda; family Talitridae; genus Morinoia; species Morinoia aosen. The sequence continues at coordinate 37,491,233 of CM059561.1, read as the reverse complement.
GAATGGCTGTGCGCGAAGTAATCGTTTTTGAGTTATGGTGATTTGTCACTGGAGGGGAACTCCGAGTCAAGAGAACTTATGTGTTCTTCTTCATATGTGCTCAGCATTAAAATTTTAAACCTACCCGACTTTCTGTTCTACGTATTGGCAACAGTGGACAACGCATTAGTGGTGTAGGGCCTACAAAAACCGCAGTTGCTACCATGTAATGACGATCGCTAGGCCTTCGCGTCGTGAACGTGGTTTGTGGCGGTGCGAGTTACGACATAGAATTAGGATAGCATAGGTTAGATATTGTTGACGGAATTTTTCCAGGGGTCCATCTAGCTTACCGATGACATTGCCCTTAGCATTCCCATGGGTCATGCTGCTACCTAATAAATACCCTTGCCCTTGGTTTATTTGTTTGGTGTCTGTTTCTTCCATTTCTCTGTCACGGTCATAAGGATAGTTATAATGACCGTAAATGTGATACGAGTTTCACCAGTGCGCAAGTACAAGAATATTTTTCATCACGGTTCGGGTACTTTTAGGATGGATATATTGTATTTGTTTGTCATCGACATCTTGAAAATTCGTTCATGAAAGGTATTGAATCCCATCTTTGGCGGGCCGTGCACACATGTATTCAAATAAAACCATTATAAGCCCCACATGGGGGTTATAATAAAATTATTTGCTAAAATATCTAATACAAAAATATTTACAATAAAGTATCCGATAATGATAAATAAAATGCTCTTGCTATGTTAACTATATTGTCGAGAAAAATAACAAAATGATATCCATTCAATAGATATGCGTTTCTAATTGTATTGCAACGTAATGTAGATTAGCTATAATAGCAACTGGCTCCAAAAGTGGACCAAAACAATAATTTCTCCAAAAAAGGGTTGTCATTTTCGTGTTATTCACACCAAATACGAGTACATACTTTGGTGAAGAAAAAAAAATAGTAAAATTCGATAAGCCCCGAAACCGAAAACATCCGCAATCACGCAACCATCTATAAGATGAGGAATTTAAAAACGAAAATTTCAAGGTACTTGATCAAATTTATTATGAATACGTTTCGGAGTCCAGATCCATCATCAGTTCGTAAATGTACAAATCATTATGTCTGCAATAGAAGAAAAAACAAAATGTTGGATACAGTCATTGAACGAAATCAAGAAAATAAAAATAAAGTTAAAACATGTCCCAGAAAACTAAAATCGACGAAACCATTATTTAGTTACAATTTGTAATGGGTAGGAACTATCAGAACTGTTGAGGGCCGGTTTACGTTTAAAAACATGTAACGATTCTAAAATTCTGAGTTCACATGCAGTTGAAGCCGAATATAAGATTTTGAAGTCCGCAGAGGATATTGGTTCGTTGTATTTAGCTGCGTGATTACGTACTGCGGAGTGTGAGGAGTAAGCTAATTAGTTCCCCGCGCGGAGGCTTCGAACCGATGTTCGCCCATTCTGTTATAAAAGTGACGTGACGTCATGCCGACGTACGATGATGTGCACAGCACACTACTGTACAACTGTTAAGAATAAATCAGAGAGGCTCGCATCTCCATCAGAAGCGTACCCTTGTACCGGAAAAAAAGAAGCAACCTTAAAATTATACAATTCCGGTACAAGACAAGGATACGCTTTTGATAGAGAAGCGAGCCTTTCGGATTTATTCTTACAGTTGTACAGTGGTATGCAGTGCACATCATCGTACGTCGGCATGACGGCAAAAAGTTTTTATATCAGAATGGCAGAACATCGGGGTTGAAGCTTCCGCACGGGGAACCAATTCGCACAATTCGTACGTAATCACGCAGTAAAATGCAACGTACCGATATCCTCTGCGGTCTTCAAAATCTTAGATTCGGCTTAAACTACAAGTGACCTCGGAATTTTAGAGTCGCTACATATTCTTCAACGAAAACCGGCCCTCAAAAATTCTGACAGTTCTTACCCATTGCAAGTTGTAAGTAGATCTTGTCGGTTTTATTTTCTCTGGGACATGTTTTGATTAAGGTTTTGTTTTCGTGATTTCCTTTAGTGACTGTACACAACATTTTCTTTTATTGTAGTCATAATGAATTTTACTTTTACGAACTGATGATGGATCTGGACTCCGAAACGTATTCCCAGTAAATATGATCAAGTTCCTTGGAATTTCCCTCGTTTTTAAATTCCTCATCAAGTTGAGATTAAAGCAATCAACTGACCCGTTCAGATGTATTCAAATATAAGATTGTTCGTGGATTTTTTAAACACCTTATCATAGAAGAAAAATACAAGATTCGTTATGAACAGCGATATACCTGCTAAATTAAAATAAATTCTTAGCTTCGGAATATATGACGATTTACAAGCCAAATTAAAATAGAATTTTCAGCTACTTCTCTACTAAATTCACAAAACTTTCAAATGCACCCTCAGCTTTGTTAAATTGGTTTGGTTTTTGTTAGCCTGTCACATACTTTAAGATGTGGATATTAGGTCAAACTATATAGGTTTTAGTCGTACAAGTATAATCATTTCATGTTGCTACAGGGCTTAGCTATCCATGCTACATAGCTTTCAGTTATGACCGTACGTGACTCATCGGGAATTCAAAGTAGTGAATTCAGTTAGCGGGCCTGATTAAATGCTATAATTCAACAGTTAGCTAACTAATTTACTAGGTATGAATAGGCTCTTTAATTGATAACAAGTACGCACAGCCCGTCAAAAATGACGGGATTCACTAACTTTCTTTAAAAAATATTCCAGATGTGGTGCCCAACGAATGTGTCCATCCTAATAGCACCCGTAATGAAAAATATTCTTGTACTTGCGCGCTGGTGAAACTCGTATCACAGATACGGTCACTATAACTCTCCTTATGAGCGTGACCAAAAAAAAATGGAAGAAGCGGAATCCAAATAAACCAAAGGTATTATTAGATAGTGGCACGACCCGTGGAAATTCCATGGAGAATGTCATTGTTAAGCTAGGTGGACCCGAGAAAAAATTCTGTCAGTATTGCCTAACCTGTGCTAACCTAGCCTATCCTAATCTAAGCTAAGCTAACCTATCCTAACATTACCTATCCTGATAAAATGTCAAATATTTAAATGCATGGAAACGTCATCTTTTAATGTTACACTGAGGAATTCGATATCCATGATACCGCAAACCCACACATCCTATGCTTATTAACAAGCGGACACCAAATCGTAAATAAACACACAACGGGTATTATTAGGTTACATACTTTTACTTTCATGATTTAAGACCTTAATTTTGATGATAAAATACATAATATTGGAAAGTATCGGCCGGATTTAGCCGATACCGATACCACTAAAAATGGCCGATACTGCCGATACCGATACATCGGTACATCGCTAGACTCATTTCTATGGGAGAAAATATACCTCTTGTTCTGCTAGCCAACAGAAAGGCTTTATTTCAAACAAACTTTATGACGTCACCAAAACGCCATGTCGTTAAGCCAATAGTGCAGCCAGATTCGAGGGTAGCAGTGCTACCAGATGCAATCTGAACGCTGGTATTGGTTCGTTGCCGTGACGTCAGCAAAATCACACCGTCAAAAGAAAAAAAGACTGGTTCGAAACTACCTTGTATCGTAAACCGTGGGTACAACGCATCACGACGAAGAAATTCTGAAATGCCTCCGTAAACAAATTATTACTAGCTGCAAATTCTTCTACTGTAACTGTCATGGATTAAGATTCTGCCACGCCTATCTTATTCCAATTTTTCTCAGGTATTTTTAATTTTTCTTCATCATTCGTTTTCTTCATTTCAGCCCGAGAAACCGGAAATCCGTAGGGACGAAAAGGGCAGCGTTCACGCGCATGGAGCTTATATACAGCACGTGAGCTCGGCTCAACACATGCATGCGGTCTTTGAGGTAATAGCAATAATCTTCTCACCTGATAATACCCTTGGCGTGTTTATTTATTTGTTTGGTATCTGCTTCTTAGGAAACAGCTGGTTGGACTTTAAGGATGCTTAATGACCGTATCTGTGACACGAGTTTTGCCAGTGCACAAGTACATTAATATTTTATTCGCTGGGTCTATTAGGATGGATATATTTGTTTGTCTTCCACATCAGGAGGATTTATACGTATGAGGAAAATATCGAATCCCTTCATTTTTGACGTCCCGTGCACACTGGTAACCCGAGAGTTGCCTCTCTGGTCTCGTGACCGATTGAAAACTTACCACCAATTTTAATCATTGCACACATATATTTTGTGATTCAGGTAGTCTCGCCTTAAATTAGTTTTGCGCAACCCGTACCGCTTTTTCTTCATTACAGTTTCTGCCTGAAATTAATAATCAAAAACTTTGAAATGGGTTCGTGATTTTAATGAGTTGTGAATAAGGAAATTAATAATTGAACAGTGCGTACTGTACCAAGATTAGTTTTCAATACAATTAATAAGTTTTTACTATCCTATTATGGGATAAGTTTTGATGGAGAAGGATCACCTCAGAACCTGGATTTTTCTAAATTCATGTTGACGTAGGGTTACAGATGTCGACTTGGCTACTCAAAGTGTTTCTAGCCAAAAGCCTTCAATGAGCTTTTATTTTAAGACCGTCATTAACTTAAGGCGATATGTGATAATAGTTCTCAATAGAACATTTCTAGTTAAGTGGCATTCACGACAATGCTATAGTACTCTATTTCTCTTTGAACCAACTCTTCGTGTAAGTGAGAAACATATTAAGCAACACACCTTGTTCAGAGTTTGCAACTTATTAGGCTTACTCTCCTATCTTGTATTCCTAGTACAGATGGATGCCCCAGCAGTGCAATTTAAACTTGAAACAGTTATTCGCATATAAAACGGTGCTCATTGTCTCTATTACCCACAGGAGGGCCTCATCAGCCTACACAAGGCCGCCACTAATTTGAACGCGGTCTCGTCACGGTCACACTTATTCCCACTTTTAAGATTTAATAGTTGTGGAGCAAAACATCTATAATATTCCTTGAGTAACGTCGTAATAACTGTGCAACGCGTTTAGCCTGTGCGGACATCTTCAGGCTTAGCTAGATATTTTAAGGGTGGATTCGCAGCTGCGTGGATCGAATGCTCGTGCAGTAGCTGCTGATAACGCAGTGACTAGCATGGCTTCGGTTCTAACGGGGAAGGATGCTGTACAGTCATTGTAGTAAATCTTGGCAAATGGTGAGGCGGTTGAAGGAAGGTTGGTGAAATCGGGGCGTACAGTTGTGGTCAAAACAATGTGTGGAGTTTATAGGGTGCGCACATTTCCCGTATTTTGGTTATTGATAAACGGGTTTTTGTTTTGGATGAGAGTTGCCGTGTTTGTTAGCCCTTCAACGCCCCGGCGGATTTAGTCCACTTCTGCAAATGGCCTCAATATACTGTATTTCTATTTTAATTTGTTGTCTAGCGTGCTCATTGCAGTTCCCTGTCGAGTGGCCGTTCCTTCCTCATTCTAATGTCGCTCACTACCTGATGCCAGAGTAAGTCTAATGATGGTGGTTATAATGACGGTGGTATGAGTAGAAAAATGCTGACGTTAAAAGGTTAAGTGGTAAACAATTGAAATAAAAGGAAAAGTTTTGTTTCTATTTCTTTCCTGGCCTCTGCGAACTTTGTTGCAATTGAGTTTTGAGGCAACCCGTCGTTCTTTGCGCCAGGTTAGGAGTTAATTTGCGTAATGAGCTCTCATTGAATTGGTGCACGAGAACACCTTGGTATTTTGTTTAGCGTATTTGTAAACTTGTTTTCTTTATCGAGAAGTATAATCGAGATTTGATGGCTGGTTAATGGTTCTGGGAAAATAACGGATATCCGTTGTCGTTTATTGCGTAGAAATAATTAATAAAATTAAACATTCATAAAAAGTTAAGAGCTCTTGGAAAGGGTCCGTGAAAAGTTGCCTCACCTGTGGAAGCGCTTTAAAAATGGAAATAATTGATGCAGAACCAGGATGGAAATATACACAAACTCTGTTCTCTGAACGGTCAGTGCGAGCAATGACTTAGACTGTAAAAATGGAATACACAGAATGTGGTCACAGAAACGAGCAGAGTGGCCAATTCTTGTTTCCCCCCCTCCCAAGTTCTCTGCCGTTAAACACGAATCAGGTACCAAACGTATATAATAATCAATTTTCACGCTCAAGCTCCAATACATTCATACATTCATGCTAACACGATATCTGTGAACATGGCAGTTACGCAAAATGTAGTCCCATTGTTAGTCAGTTTTGTTCGCTTGATCCTTATTGACGTCAATATGCTGACTACTACCTTATGAGGCACGAGGCAATGCTGGCAGCAGCATTATCTTGACGAAAACTCTACAGTGAAGGTTCTAAATTTTCATTTGGCTGCTGGGTTTGTTAGAAGCGAATCAAGGTGTAGACAATGAAACGTACCAAAGGTAGAATTCAAATTAGGAAGCTGATGATAAAAAAACAAAGAGAAAAGAAACAGGTGAGAAAAGAGGCATCATTCTGATAGGAAGGAAATTATTTCACATGAAAAATACGGTATGCGTTAACTGGCAGTAACAAAGCATTTCGTTACTTCTAAGTCAAAACTTTCAATTAAGCATTAAACTAATTGAAATCACTTAATTTTACACTAGACCTTTATGGCTAATTTAAGCTAATCTAATTAGCTGGTCCGATTAATGCACGGACAACTATACGTTTTATCTCATTTAAATATTTCGTCTCATCGGGGTGCTTACATCTTCCTTTCCCGGCCTTGCAAGCGATGACACCAGAAGAAATCCAGATTGTGGCCGTGTAACGCCGCCTGAACTTGGCCTTCACTGAGCATCTTGGTGATGATCACCTGACTCAGCTGCTGGTAAATGGAGGTGAAGATAAAAACTGTAGTGTTAAGGCGCGTACCTACTTGTAGACATGTTGCGCGATGTGTCTATTGACCGTCTACAGACATGTCAATAGACCGTTTACAAACATGTCTATAGACCGTCTATGGACTCCGGTTTTGCCTCGTCAAGCGTCCACACTACGATTTGAATTTCTCGTCTAATCTTTGACAGTGAGTCATGGAGAACATTGCTTTGTGCGAAGTAAGTTCCTTCTTTGCGATAATTGCTAGTGAAAGAACGAGAAATCGTAAACGTTGGTGGAGTCGCGAAGTGTTCGCAGAAGGACCTAGCTTAGGAATTTCATTATTTAATAAATTAAGACTGGAAGACGCCATGGGTTTTCGAAATTTCGCACGACTAACCCCTTCTGATTTCGAAGATTTGCTTCTGATGGTTGGTGGACTGATAACGAAAAAGAATACAAACTTTAGATAATATACCCCAGCTTCACTTCGACTGGCAGTCACACTGCGTTTCTTAGCAAGTGGAGACTCTTTTACGAACCTCATGTGCACCTTGAGAATATCTAAGCAGGCAATATCGCAAATGGTACCAGAGGTTTGCGAAGTAATTATCTCATCATTAAAGCAACATGTAAAGGTATGTATAAAACACGAATTTTCATTAAACGAATGAATTTATTTAAGTTTTGGACCTTCTTTCGAATACGCTCCGCACTCGTGCAAAGGGGGGTATATCTTGCAGAAAAAAATGCCCATGGCCCATGATAACTCATGTATCTTATTATTAAAAAAACATTAGTTGCTCAGTATAAAAATTCAGACTGCAAAAGCACTTTTGACAACCCTAAAAAAATGGCGAATGGCTTTAACACTTTCTTCTCAAAAGTTGGCGAAGATGTTTTCAATGCAGTATCCAGGACAGTTTCAGGCACATCTACAGGGGCAAATCTGAGCGATGTTTCATCCCCAAATAGTAGCAACAAGTAGAGACCAAAGCCAGTTAGCGTCATAGTGATACGAGAAATCTTGCACTCACTAAAGAATACTAAAGCGACTGGACATGATGGCATAAGCCTCCACCATATTAAAGACAGCTTCCCTGTCGCAGCACCCCTTATTCGCTTGATAATAAATACATCTATAGCCACAAACAAGTTTCCCGATCAATGGAAACTGTCCATTATTAAGCATTACATAATTCTGGTGATATCGACATAGCGTCAAACTACAGACCGTTCAGTCTCCTGCCTGTCATGTCCAAAATATTAGAAAAAGTAATAACAAACCAGCTCTCGTCTTACATAGACGATTCACATCTACTGCATCGCAATCAATATGCTTACAGAAGGAATACCAGTACTCAGGACGCCCTGTTAAACATAACAGAAAAAATTTACAATGATATTGACCAAAAAAAATTAACTCTCTTACTATTGCTTGATCTCTCCAAAGCTTTCGACAGTGTTGAGCATAAGAAACTTCTACAAAAAATTTCAAACCTCAGAATAGACACTCAGTGGTTTGAAAGCTACCTACTAAACCGCTCTCATGCAGTGTGATTGAATAACAAAATGTGATCATTCATACCAAATCATTTTGGCATTCCTCAAGGTTCAATCATCGCCCCACTCCTATTTTCAATTTTCATCATTGATATCCCCACCATGCAAGCAAACACAAAAATCTCAATGAATGCAGATGACGTACAAATTGCCATGAGGAGCTCAAGAGCGGATTTAAAAGAAACCCAAGCCAACGCTTAAAACCTTCTGAGAAATTTGAAATAGTGGTATGACCATAATGGCCTCAAACTTAACTCAAGTAAAACGCAATGCATTATTTTTGGATCACATAATGCGACTGAAAATTTACCACCATTCAAGCTAACATTTGGAGACGATACAATTGAACCAGTAGATAAGGTTAAAAATCTGGGTGTTTGGTTTGACAGAAATATGACTTTCAATTCACGCGTCGAAACAATGTGCAACAAAATAAACGGAACCTTAATGTTCTTTCATCGGATTAAGAACACACTTGACGAAAAATCTAGATTATTAGTGATTCAGTCCTTAGTTTTATCGCGTCTGGACTACTGCAGTCTTGTGTGGGGAGATTTACCTCAATGTCGTCAGGAAGAGTTGCAAAAATGTATAAACTTCGCAGCCAAAGTGGTATGCAAAGGAAATTTCAATAAATACGATCATGTCACCCCTCTTTTAAGAAAACTCGACTGGATCCCAATACCGAACAGATTCATGATCCAAAAAGATCGACGAGTATTCTCCTCTCTGTACCTCCCCCAAAGTAATGCAGAGGTGGTAAAATTTTTTCCATCTAATATCCCAAACAAAAGACCAAATCGGAGGAACGATGTTTTAGTCAGTTACCGTTCATCTAACGTGGGACAAAAATCTCTCAGTTTCTGGAGCTTTTTTGTGGGACAAACTTCCCAGCATATCAAAAACTCTAAAACTGTAAAAGAATTAAGAGTAAATGTGTCACTTCATTTTTCATATCTGTAATAGGGCCTGCAGCATTTCGGTTTGAACTTCCCATCTATCAGAAATTTTAATTTTCCTGAAATTTCTGTTAGAAAATTAGAAACTATTTCATATTACGTTTACTAAGCCATTCGTGTATTCATCTTACTTATTTCTGTCGACAACAATGAGCACCATATCCATCAGTTCAATGCAGCAGAACGAACGTTCTTTCCATAATTAGGGGTATTTCCTCATCTTTGTTTTGTTATTTCTTTCTCTTTTCTGTATTAATATTTAACGTCCGTATGACAAATATACCATGAAATACATTTTGTGTGTACACCAATAAACAGGTTTATTGATGTGAGGGTTGTGCAAAGTTTTTAATGAATTAAATTTTGGCTATCGTTGTCGCGCTAATTCAAAATCATTCCCGAAGAGGTTTTCAATCGATTTTCGGCTGAGCTAGGGGGAGGGGGTAATTCAAGCATTTCATTTAGTCTTTTTATTTATTTTCGGGTGTTCAGCGCACACTAGCACTGAACTTTCAAATTGGAAAAAACTCGAAATTTCTGTAATTAGAATTATCACTTTGGATCATTGCCTAACCTACCTATATGTGCCAAATTTTGTGAATATTCTCCACTCAGATGTGATATCCGGCCGTAATGTTACTCCATTTTATCCCATGTACACATGTCCGTATAATGCTAAAGAGTTGTGTTGTTTCTTGACTGTAACCTGAGTTTTCTTGAAAATTTCTATGAAGAAATTAAAAACCAGTTCATTTTCATGTTTTTCGAAGTCTTCTTTTCCTTTTAGGTTTTTTTTTGCGAAAAATTTCTTAGGATTACAGTGAGCTCAACTGTCATTTTCTGTGTAGTAGATGGTAGGTTGTTTTTATCTTTTTATTTTAGGTTTGTATTTTTTTTCTTATATTTCATTTTCAATTAGTATATATATTAATATGTGTGTGTACGTGTGTAAGTATATATATGTATCTACATAAATAGATATACATGTTTCTATTTCATTTCATTTCGCAAAAACCATCCGGTTCATAAATTTTATTGCACTAGCGAAATGATTCAAAAATAGATCTATCACTTCCCCAGAGGGCGTTTCTGTGAATCGGATTAATGACATGTAATTAATGAAATAAAGTGCAATGTGAGCATATGAATCGTGGTAAAATTATCTTTTTGTCCGTATGTTGTACAAACTATGAATTTTGATGTTGAGTATGTGTTTGTTTACCCATTTCTGCCAATATTTTGTAGATATTTGTCAATCATGAGTGGTAACCGGCTTACACTGTATCTCCATTTGTTTACCCATTTCTGCCAATATTTTGTAGATATTTGTCAATCATGAGTGGTAACCGGCTTACACTGTATCTCCATTTTCCAGCTTACACTGTATCTCCACATCCAGGTGCACATGAGGTTCGTAAAAGAGTCTCCACTTGCTAAGAAACGCAGTGTGACTGCCAGTCGAAGTGAAGCTGGGGTATATTATCTAAAGTTTGTATTCTTTTTCGTTATCAGTCCACCAACCATCAGAAGTAAATCTTCGAAATCAGAAGGGGTTAGACGTGCGAAATTTCAAAAACCCATGGCGTTTTCCAGTCTTAATTTATTCAATAATGAAATTCCTAAACTAGGTCCTTCTGCGAACACTTCGCGACTCCACCAACGTTTACGTTTTCTCGTTCTTTCACTAGCAATTATCGCAAAGAAGGAACTTACTCCGCACAAAGCAATGTTCTCCATGACTCACTGTCAAAGATTAAACGAGAAATTCAAATCGTAGTGTGGACGCTAGACGAGGCAAAACCGGAGTCCATAGACGGTCTATAGACATGTCTGTAAACGGTCTATAGACATGCCTGTAAACGGTCTATGGACATGTCTGTAGACCGTCTATAGACATGTCGGTAAACGGTCTATAGACATGTCCGTAGACGGTCTATAGACACGTCGCGCACCATGTCTACAAGTAAGTACGCGCCTTCAACACTACAGTTTCTATCTTCACCTCCATTTACCAGCAGCTGAGTCAGGTGGTCATCACCAAGATGATCATTGAAGGCCAAGTTCAGGCGGCGTTACACGGCCACAATCTGGATTTCTTCTGGTGTCATCGCTTGCAAGGCCGGGAAAGGAAGATGTAAGCACCCCGATGAGACGAAATATTAAAATGAGATAAAACGTATAGTTGTCCGTGCATTAATCGGACCAGCTAATTAGATTAGCTTAAATTAGCCATAAAGGTCTAGTGTAAAATTAAGTGATTTCAATTAGTTTAATGCTTAATTGAAAGTTTTGACTTAGAAGTAACGAAATGCTTTGTTACTGCCAGTTAACGCATACCGTATTTTTCATGTGAAATAATTTCCTTCCTATCAGAATGATGCCTCTTTTCTCACCTGTTTCTTTTCTCTTTGTTTTTTTATCATCAGCTTCCTAATTTGAATTCTACCTTTGGTACGTTTCATTGTCTACACCTTGATTCGCTTCTAACAAACCCAGCAGCCAAATGAAAATTTAGAACCTTCACTGTAGAGTTTTCGTCAAGATAATGCTGCTGCCAGCATTGCCTCGTGCCTCATAAGGTAGTAGTCAGCATATTGACGTCAATAAGGATCAAGCGAACAAAACTGACTAACAATGGGACTACATTTTGCGTAACTGCCATGTTCACAGATATCGTGTTAGCATGAATGTATGAATGTATTGGAGCTTGAGCGTGAAAATTGATTATTATATACGTTTGGTACCTGATTCGTGTTTAACGGCAGAGAACTTGGGAGGGGGGGAAACAAGAATTGGCCACTCTGCTCGTTTCTGTGACCACATTCTGTGTATTCCATATTTACAGTCTAAGTCATTGCTCGCACTGACCGTTCAGAGAACAGAGTTTGTGTATATTTCCATCCTGGTTCTGCATCAATTATTTCCATTTTTAAAGCGCTTCCACAGGTGAGGCAACTTTTCACGGACCCTTTCCAAGAGCTCTTAACTTTTTATGAATGTTTAATTTTATTAATTATTTCTACGCAATAAACGACAACGGATATCCGTTATTTTCCCAGAACCATTAACCAGCCATCAAATCTCGATTATACTTCTCGATAAAAAAAACAAGTTTACAAATACGCTAAACAAAATACCAAGGTGTTCTCGTGCACCAATTCAATGAGAGCTCATTACGCAAATTAACTCCTAACCTGGCGCAAAGAACGACGGGTTGCCTCAAAACTCAATTGCAACAAAGTTCGCAGAGGCCAGGAAAGAAATAGAAACAAAACTTTTCCTTTTATTTCAATTGTTTACCACTTAACCTTTTAACGTCAGCATTTTTCTACTCATACCACGGTCATTATAACCACCATCATTAGACTTACTCTGGCATCAGGTAGTGAGCGACATTAGAATGAGGAAGGAACGGCCACTCGACAGGGAACTGCAATGAGCACGCTAGACAACAAATTAAAATAGAAATACAGTATATTGAGGCCATTTGCAGAAGTGGACTAAATCCGCCGGGGCGTTGAAGGGCTAACAAACACGGCAACTCTCATCCAAAACAAAAACCCGTTTATCAATAACCAAAATACGGGAAATGTGCGCACCCTATAAACTCCACACATTGTTTTGACCACAACTGTACGCCCCGATTTCACCAACCTTCCTTCAACCGCCTCACCATTTGCCAAGATTTACTACAATGACTGTACAGCATCCTTCCCCGTTAGAACCGAAGCCATGCTAGTCACTGCGTTATCAGCAGCTACTGCACGAGCATTCGATCCACGCAGCTGCGAATCCACCCTTAAAATATCTAGCTAAGCCTGAAGATGTCCGCACAGGCTAAACGCGTTGCACAGTTATTACGACGTTACTCAAGGAATATTATAGATGTTTTGCTCCACAACTATTAAATCTTAAAAGTGGGAATAAGTGTGACCGTGACGAGACCGCGTTCAAATTAGTGGCGGCCTTGTGTAGGCTGATGAGGCCCTCTTGTGGGTAATAGAGACAATGAGCACCGTTTTATATGCGAATAACTGTTTCAAGTTTAAATTGCACTGCTGGGGCATCCATCTGTACTAGGAATACAAGATAGGAGAGTAAGCCTAATAAGTTGCAAACTCTGAACAAGGTGTGTTGCTTAATATGTTTCTCACTTACACGAAGAGTTGGTAGAAAGAGAAATAGAGTACTATAGCATTGTCGTGAATGCCACTTTACTAGAAATGTTCTATTGAGAACTATTATCACATATCGCCTTAAGTTAATGACGGTCTTAAAATAAAAGCTCATTGAAGGCTTTTGGCTAGAAACACTTTGAGTAGCCAAGTCGACATCTGTAACCCTACGTCAACATAAATTGTAGAAAAATCCAGGTTCTGAGGTGATCCTTCTATATCAAAACTTATCCCATAATAGGATAGTAAAAACATGTTAATTGTATTGAAAACTAATCTTGGTACAGTACGTACTGTTCAATTATTAATTTCCTTATTCACAACTCATTAAAATCACGAACTCATTTCAAAGTTTTTGACTATTAATTTCAGGCAGAAACTGGAATGAAGAAAAAGCGGTACGGGTTGCGCATAACTAATTTAAGGCGAGACTACCTGAAACACATAATATATGTGTGCAATGATTAAAATTGGTGGTAGGTTTTCAATCGGTCACGAGACCAGAGAGGCAAGTCTCAGGTTACCAGTGTGCACGGGACGTCTAAAATGAAGGGATTCGATATTTTCCTCATACGTACAAATCCTCCTGATGTGGAAGACAAACAAATATATCCATCCTAATAGACCCAGCGAATAAAATATTAATGTACTTGTGCACTGGCAAAACTCGTGTCACAGATACGGTCATTAAGCATCCTTAAAGTCCAACCAGCTGTTTCCTAAGAAGCAGATACCAAACAAATAAATAAACACGCCAAGGGTATTATCAGGTGAGAAGATTATTGCTATTACCTCAAAGACCGCATGCATGTGTTGAGCCGAGCTCACGTGCTGTATATAAGCTCCATGCGCGTGAACGCTGCCCTTTTCGTCCCTACGGATTTCCGGTTTCTCGGGCTGAAATGAAGAAAACGAATGATGAAGAAAAATTATAAATACCTGAGAAAAATTGGAATATGATAGGCGTGGCAGAATCTTAATCCATGACAGTTACAGTAGAAGAATTTGCAGCTAGTAATAATTTGTTTACGGAGGCATTTCAGAATTTCTTCGTCGTGATGCGTTGTACCCACGGTTTACGATACAAGGTAGTTTCGAACCAGTCTTTTTTTCTTTTGACGGTGTGATTTTGCTGACGTCACGGCAACGAACCAATACCAGCGTTCAGATTGCATCTGGTAGCACTGCTACCCTCGAATCTGGCTGCACTATTGGCTTAACGACATGGCGTTTTGGTGACGTCATAAAGTTTGTTTGAAATAAAGCCTTTCTGTTGGCTAGCAGAACAAGAGGTATATTTTCTCCCATAGAAATGAGTCTAGCGATGTACCGATGTATCGGTATCGGCAGTATCGGCCATTTTTAGTGGTATCGGTATCGGCTAAATCCGGCCGATACTTTACCGATACTTTCCAATATTATGTATTTTATCATCAAAATTAAGGTCTTGAATCATGAAAGTAAAAGTATGTAACCTAATAATACCCGTGTTTATTTACGATTTGGTGTCCGCTTGTTACTAAGCATAGGATGTGTGAGTTCGCGGTATCATGGATACCGAATTCCTCAGTGTAACATTAAAAGATGACGTTTCCATGCATTCAAATATTTGACGTTTTATCAGGATAGGTTTTGTTAGGTTAGCTTAGCTTAGCTTAGGATAGGCTAGGTTAGCACAGGTTAGGCAATACTGACAGAATTTTTTCTCGGGTCCACCTAGCTTAACAATGACATTCTCCATGGAATTTCTACGGGTCCTGCCACTATCTAATAATACCTTCGGTTTATTTGGATTCCGCTTCTTCCATTTTTTTTTTGGTCACGCTCATAAGGAGAGTTATAGTGACCGTATCTGTGATACGAGTTTCACCAGCGCGCAAGTACAAGAATATTTTTCATTACGGGTGCTATTAGGATGGACACATTCGTTGGGCACCACATCTGGAATATTTTTTAAAGAAAGTTAGTGAATCCCGTCATTTTTGACGGGCTGTGCGTACTTGTTATCAATTAAAGAGCCTATTCATACCTAGTAAATTAGTTAGCTAACTGTTGAATTATAGCATTTAATCAGGCCCGCTAACTGAATTCACTACTTTGAATTCCCGATGAGTCACGTACGGTCATAACTGAAAGTTAAGTAGCATGGATAGCTAAGCCCTGTAGCAACATAAAATTATTATACATGTACGACTAAAACCTATATAGTTTGACCTAATATCCACTTCTTAAAGTATGTGACAGGCTAACAAAAACCAAACCGAGTTAACAAAGTTGAAGGTGCATTTGAAAGTTTTGTGAATTTAGTAGAGAAGTAGCTGAAAATTCTATTTTAATTTGGCTTGTAAATCGTCATATATTCCGAAGCTAAGAATTTATTTTAATTTAGCAGGTATATCGCTGTTCATAACGAATCTTGTATTTTTCTTCTATGTTAAGATGTTAGAAAAATCCACGAACAATCTTATGTGTGAATACATCTGAACGGGTCAGTTGATTGCTTTAATCTCAACTTGATGAGGAATTTAAAAACGAGGGAAAGTCCAAGGAACTTGATCATATTTACTGGGAATACGTTTCGGAGTCCAGATCCATCATCAGTTCGTAAAAGTAAGATTCATTAAGACTACAATAAAAGAAAATGTTGTGTACAGTCACTAAAGGAAATCACGAAAACAAAACCTTAATCAAAACATGTCCCAGAGAAAATAAAATCGACAAGATCTACTTACAATTTGCAATGGGTAAGAACTGTCAGAATTTTTGAGGGCCGGTTTTCGTTAAAGAATATGTAGCGACTCTAAAATTCCGAGGTCACTTGTAGTTTGAGCCGAATCTAAGATTTTGAAGACCGGAGAGGATATCGGTACGTTGTATTTTACTGCGTGATTACGTACGAATTGTGCGAATTGGTTCCCCGTGCGGAAGCTTCAACCCCGATGTTCTGCCATTCTGATATAAAAATTTTTTGCCGTCATGCCGACGTACGATGATGTGCACTGCATACCACTGTACAACTGTAAGAGTAAGTCAGAAAGGCTCGCTTCTCTATCAAAAGCGTATCCTTGTCTTGTACCGGAATTGTATAATTTCAAGGTTGCTTCTTTTTTTCCGGTACAAGGGTACGCTTCTGATGGAGATGCGAGGCACTCTGATTTATTCGTAACAGTTGTACAGTTGTGTGCTGTGCAAATCATCGTACGTCGGCATGACGTCACGTCATTTTTATAACAGAATGGGCGAACATCGGTTCGAAGCCTCCGCGCGGGGAACTAATTAGCTTACTCCTCACACTCCGCAGTACGTAATCACGCAGCTAAATACAACGAACCAATATCCTCTGCGGACTTCAAAATCTTATATTCGGCTTCAACTGCATGCGAACTCAGAATTTTAGAATCGTTACCTGTTTTTAAACGTAAACCGGCCCTCAACAGTTCTGATAGTTCCTACCCATTACAAATTGTAACTAAATAATAGTTTTGTCGATTTTAGTCTTTCTGGGACATGTTTTAATTTTATTTTTATTTCCTTGATTTCGTTCAATGACTGTATCCAACATTTTGTTTTTTCTTCTATTGCAGACATAATGATTTGTACATTTACGAACTGATGATGGATCTGGACTCCGAAACGTATTCTTAATAAATTTGATCAAGTACCTTGAAATTTTCGTTTTTAAATTCATCATCTTATAGATGGTTGCGTGATTGCGGATGTTTTCGGTTTCGGGGCTTATCGAATTTTACTAATTTTTTTTCTTCACCAAAGTATGTACTCGTATTTGGTGTGAATAACACGAAAATGACAACCCTTTTTTGGAGAAATTATTGTTTTGGTCCACTTATGGAGCCAGTTGCTATTATAGCTAATCTACATTACGTTGCAATACAATTAGAAACGCATATCTATTGAATGGATTTCATTTTGTTATTTTTCTCGACAATATAGTTAACATAGCAAGAGCATTTTATTTATCATAATCGGAAACTTTATTGTAAATAATTTTATATTTGATATATTAGCAAATAATTTTATTATAACCCCCATGTGGGGCTTATAATGGTTTTATTTGAATACATGTATGCACGGCCCGCCAAAGATGGGATTCAATACCTTTCATGAACGAATCTTCAAGATGTAGATGACAAACAAATACAATATATCCATCCTAAAAGTACCCGAACCGTGATGAAAAATATTCTTGTACTTGCGCACTGGTGAAACTCGTATCACATTTACGGTCATTATAACTATCCTTATGACCATGACAGAGAAATGGAAGAAACAGACACCAAACAAATAAACCAAGAGCAAGGGTATTTATTAGGTTGCAGCATGACCCATGGGAATGCTAAGGGCAATGTCATCGGTAAGCTAGATGGACCCCTGGAAAAATTCCGTCAACAATATCTAACCTATGCTATCCTAATTCTATGTCGTAACTCGCACCGCCACAAACCACGTTCACGACGCGAAGGCCTAGCGATCGTCATTACATGGTAGCAACTGCGGTTTTTGTAGGCCCTACACCACTAATGCGTTGTCCACTGTTGCCAATACGTAGAACAGAAAGTCGGGTAGGTTTAAAATTTGAATGCTGAGCACATATGAACAAGAACACACAAAGTTCTCTTGACTCAGAGTTCCCCTCCACTGACAAATCACCATAACTCAAAAACGATTACTTCGCGCACAGCCATTCTCAAAATTTCTATATATAATTTAATGTCTTTTAATTATTCAATATGGCCTGAAAGCTGCACAAAAGCGACATGGTTAGGAAAAATGGGCAAATTACGGCGATCACAACAACCTATCCAATACTACTAACCTATCCTGATAAAATTTCAAACATATCAATGCATGTGCAGACGATCTTTCAATGTTACACTGAGGAATTCGATATCCATGATACCGCAAACTCAGACATCCTATGTTTAAGTAGCGGACACCGAACAAATATAAAAACAAACATACAACGAAATACGTATTATTAGGTTAGATGATTGTAAAAGTATCGGTATCGGTTAAAGTATCGGTATTTTCAAGTACCGGAGTATCGGTATCGGCCATAAAATGGGTATCGGTATTGGCCAAAAAAATGGTATCGGTACATCACTAGAAATGAACCCTACCTTGTTTCATCTACCGTGGTTAGACCGCAATTAAGTCGCCGTATCCAAGAGCAGGGATGCGACCTTCCAAGTTAAGGGCAAAAAGTAAATTCAATTCAATTTGCTTAACAAAAATGAACAAAATTATCATCTAACCGAGTGCCCCTTCCGCCTCGTGTGACAATAATACTCTTTTCTGACGCTCGGAAGCACATTATGACAGCATTATTTTGGCAGTCAACTTCACGAATTGCTCCGTTCGTGCTGTAAAATGCTCCAGTTGGAATTTTCCAACAATCCTTGTCTAGTTTCTGACTCTCTCAAATTCTTTTGTGCCAGCAGTATTTCTGTGGGAAATATAAATACTTGGTGTGATAAAGCATTTTATCCAAAATAGTTAACATCAAGCCAGTATGCTGATTTCTACTAACAGGGGAAAGATAATTCTGAATTTCTATCACGTAGATTTTCAAGTCTTAGAAGCATAATTATTTACAAAAAAGCGTTATGCACACATTCCTTTATATTGCAAAATCCTTAGCTCATATTGCAACGTTAGTGGATATTAACAAAAACGTTTTCCATCAATGCTTCACTGGCATAGATTTTCTATTACTTGTATTTATACGCATTAGCATAATCAGATTAACGATGGAATCCATTTTTAAATTTTTTTTTAATCATTGTTCTACAATTCACACATGTATTGTAAAAACCATGTAAATCAACTAAGGATCTTTGTGTTAAGACACTTTGGAAACAGTAACATTTTTTGTATTAACTTTATTTTAAACAAATTGGGTTTGTTTGCTTTCCGATGTACATCTCGTTCTTTTTTGGGAATAGTATTCTCCACCTCGACGCTACTCTACTATTGGGGTTTCACAACGACTGGGCAAGTTAATGATTCGCCTACTTATGCGTTTAAATTTGAATTTAGTCAGCCAGCTCTCGAACCTGCGCGTAGATATCCAAGTTTTTAAGTAGAAGGTCCTTCAAGTGACAAATGAGAAATCAGTTTCACAGAATTTTACAAACAATGAACCAGAACTTACTAATTGAAAGGTTTCCATAGAATTTTCAATACAAATTTAAAATTTCATAGAACTCCGAAGAATAAAAAAATGTTGAAGAAAGAAACGAAAGCGATGATCCGAGGGAGCTATGATCAGGATCAGAAGCAGAAACATTAAGGTCAGTGTGAGCACATGGATCAGTATTATAATTGGGATGGGAGCAAAATCAGAATTAACATCACGATCACGACTTAGATCAGTATTAGTGTCAGTGCCAGGATTAAGATCAGACTCAGTGATAGGATCAGGACCAGCATCAGGATCATGGCCAGTGTTAGTGTCAGTATAAAAATCTGTATTTACAACAACTATCGGAATCAGCTTTATTGTGGCGATCAGGTGAGCATCAGGAACAAAATAAGCGTGTCAGGGTCAGAACAAACGTTAGTGTGAAGACTTGGACGGGTATCAGTATCAGCATCAGGAAAAAAATATGAGTTAAAGTTAGGGTCAAAACCAGCATTAGTGTGACGATCAGGGACAAAATCACCCTTAGTGTTAGAGTCAGCATTAGTGAGAAGATCAGGTGTTCAGGATGAGAACGCGCACGAGTGTGGAGAGATCAGGATGAAAACGAGCACGAGTGTAAATATCAGGCGAGTAAGGGGAGCAGCGGAACTTGCCTGGATGTTCGAGGCACCCCTGAGTAGGTCGATCAGCCGGTCATTGTAGAGCTCGAGCATTTGGCAGTCTACCCTCACCTCCTGCCGCGACCGCCCCTCCTCCGCCAGCTCAAAAAATGCGGTCAAACGCGCGGGGTGCAATACCGGCTGCCCCCTGTGCGTGGGAAAGATTACTATAATTACCATTGTCATATTTGTTATTTTGATCCTATTCATAAATATTGATCTCAGTTATTTTCATTACTATCATCACTAATGACTATTTCGATCCCATTCAGCAGTCATTATCATGGTCGCTTCATCTAACTCATAGGGATTGTCTGTCAGAATCACAAACGGTCATCATCTCCATATGATAATTCATGGTTAAAATCATCGTCATTATCACACGCTTTATTACGATCAACAGTCAGAATCACTCTCTTGGTCATCCATCATCATGTTAAAAATAATTACCGTTATCACCAATATATTGCGCAGCCACTCCTTGTTGAGTGGTGTAAAGCTAACGAATTTTTGTCTTTTTGCAAATTTTTTTTTTAGAGTTAAGTTCCTAGAGCAAAAGGCGGGCGCGGAACTAGCCACATGACAAAATTGCCCAAACCTAGGCCTGTTCAGAACTATTAACAGAACATCCTAACCAGCTAACCTCATGAGATAAATATTAACATTTTGAGCGCAACGTGCGCCACCGGTGGCCACGGAAGGGGTTTTCTTAATGTTGCTGACCGACCAAAGGAGACAAACTCAATTCTCAAAAATAGTTAAAGCTAAACGAGGGCATCATCCATTTAACGATTACTATTTTCAAAATTGTTCATTATAACTGACTATAAATGAGTTGAATATTGAGCTCTAGTTTAACCTATTGCAGTCAAAATTTTTAAGGGGATTCAATATTTGGTACACCACGATGCGACTCGCCTGTTCCCCGATCATGCTGTTTGTGGTGTTTGTACTACTTGGACACTCGCCTGTTCCCCGATCATCGTATACGTTTTACCGGAGCCCGTTTGACCGTACATGAGGATGGTCGCGTTAAAACCGTCAAAAACACTCTGGATCAGCGCCTGCACACATCATAGAATGACTATTTAGTTCGCTGTCCTTTCTTCTTCTTCATTGTATTCTTCGTTTCAACAGGTATGGTAAGCATTTTTTCCGTTTTTCATGCGTCTTCATATGAGAGCGAGTGTAATGAAAGACAAGCTGATGTAGTTCGGCGCACTTCATATGAGTTAATGAGAGACAAGCTGAGTTAGTTCGCCGCCTTTTAAATGAGTTAATGAAATACAAGTTGATGTAGTAGTTCGGTGCCCTTCATTTGAGTACGAGCCTAATGAGAGACAAGCTGATTTAGTTTGGTGCACTTCATATGAGTGAGAGAAGCTGAGTTAGTTCGCCGCCTTTTAAATGAGTTAACGAAAGGCAAGTTGATGTAGTTCGGTGCACTTCATATGAGTTAATGAAAGACAAGCTGAGCTGGTTCGCCGCATTTTTAATGAGTTAATGAAAGGCAAGTTGATGTAGTTCGGTGCACTTCATATGAGTTAATAAAAGACAAGCTGAGCTAGTTCGCCGCATTTTAAATGAGTAAATGAAAGGCAAGTTGATGTAGTTCGGTGCACTTCATATGAGGTAATGAAAGAGAAGCTGAGTTAGTTCGCCGCATTTTAAATGAGTTAATGAAAGACAAGCTGATCTAGTTCGGTGCACTTCATTTGAGTCAATGAAGGACACGCTTCGATAAGATGAAGTGCCTATTATAATCGTTACATTTCTGCGTATAAATACCTAGGCCCAAAACGAAATAATAAATTTATGGAGGAGGTAATGGAGATTTAGACTGAGTCGGTTTTTCTAAGCAGTTTAAGAACAAAAATCGAGGTCCAATTTTAGATTTTGCTGCGCACCAGATCAAAGGTTTTTTATATGTTGTAGCGCAGCTTCAAACACTATAATAAACAAATGAAACTCGAGAGCATAATGCTGTTATAAAGAACAGTTGAGACAAGTTTCTCAGATGACCCAGTTTTTTAGGGTCATCAGTGGATGGAATACTTTGCGCAGGAAATATTCTACCCCAACGGATGCTGAAATTCGTCATAGAAGAACGATAAAACTATCTTATTGAAGTGCTTGGAGACAGAGATTTCATTACGATAGATGAATTTTTATTTATAATTTCAAATTTAAATTAAATCTATAAACTTTTCCAACAAGAAGCAATTCTTACTTCTGTGTTTCATACAAACATTACGAGGAATTCAACAAAACACGTTACAACCTCAATAACTTACAGAAATTGTAGCGACAACAGCGGAGTGCCATTCCATGCTCACATAGAAGGCATCTTACACAATCTACGAGCACTGCAGTTTCTTTCATCTATTGACCTCTGGGAAAAAATTACTTATTCAGTAAAACACATAGAGAATATGACAGTGACCCACGGAGGAATCCGCTTACTAAGCTTCATGGAAAGGCCTTGTGTCTGAATTCTTTCAAAACAAACCGACACAACACCACAATGCGTGATGAATGGAATTCTTGTGTGAGGTACGGAGAAAATTGAGATCCGTTTTTGAGACCTACAGGGGATCGGTCAAGCCGTTCTCACGCGCTTCACCATAACAATAATTGTACGCGTGGAATTGGAGCGAGCAGTGAAGTGTGGCGATGCTGCAGGTCGTGCGACGTCGGTCATACACGAGCCATTTTCGTTACGGTTTCTTTAATATTCATCAAACGCTACGAGGAGCAGTCGCTTGTTAATAAATGGCGTTGTACGTCTAGCCTAAATCACGTTCTAAATCACGCTGTGGGCCTAGCCTAAATCACATTCTAAATCATGCTGTAGGTCTAGCCCAAATCACATTCTAAATCACGCTGTAGGTATAGCCTAAATCACATTCTAAATCAAGCTGTAGGTCTAGCCTAAATCACATTCTAAATCACGCTGTGGGTCTAGCCTAAGTCACATTCTAAATCACGCTGTAGGTATAGCCTAAATCGCATTCTAAATCACGCTGTTGGACTAGCCTAAGTCACATTCTAAGTCACGCTGTAGGTATGGCCTAAATCACATTCTAAATCACGCTGTAGGTCTAGCCTAAATCACATTCTAAATCACGCTGTGGGTCTAGCCTAAATCACATTCTAAATCACAATCTAAGTCACGCTGTAGGTCTAGCCTAAATCGCATTCTAAATCACGCTGTGGGACTAGCCTAAATCACATTCTAAATCACGCTGTGGATCTAGCCTAAATAATATTCTAAATCACGATTTAAGTCACGCTGTAGGTCTAGCCTAAATCACATTCTAAATCACGACCTAAGTCACGCTGTGGGTCTAGCCTAAATCACATTCTAAATCACGATCTAAGTCACGCTGTAGGTCTAGCCTAAATCACATTCTAAATCACGATCTAAGTCACGCTGTAGGTCAAGCCTAAATCACATTCTAAATCCACCACAATTAGCACATCAGAGATGTAGAGCATATTCAGGTGTGAAGTTAAAGAACGTAGAGCGTAATCTCCTTTACTACTCACAGAACAATGCTGAGGTCAAATTCAGGGATTCCTAAAACCATTGATAACAGCATATAAGGAGTGGTGTATATTTTATTGCTAAATATTGAAAAATAATGCTTAATATTGCGGATATTTTTATATTATTTAGGAATTCCTTATCCACAACAAAGATGATCTCAAGATAGGGAAGATAGCGGTCCCTTCAGGATGGACTTGAGAAAGCGGGAAATCTATGCACGATGTGTGGCCTCACACAATATATCCTGCGCACAGAAACAGCAAGTTAGAAAGGAAGATGAAGAAACGACGAAGAAGAGATTTAAGAGAAGACATGTAAACTGAAGAAAGCAAAGTGCGCAGGAAAGATAGGAGTCCCTGAGGGCTATCTATGGCTGAGGTAACTTAACAATATCCTCCCTTAGTTAAGAGCAAAGAAAATTCCGAGATAGGTAAAAAATATTCCTCAGTAAGCGTTTCATAGTTCAGTTCCATGATCACTTGAGTAAAAATCGGTAAAACTTTAAAGTGAAATATTAAATGGCATTAAAAAATTCACTGGTAATTGGCAAGTTTAATACACAAGCAGTTACCTGTTTACCAATTGGAGGAGATACAAGTTGTCTCAGTTATTCAGGTTATGGCTTGGCTTAAAAAATAACAAAACATGAGAATCCTGGGGTCATTTGGAGTTGAAGCTGAACCTAAAATTATGTTATCGAGATAAGATAGTGGAACATTTTTTTGCGTATGATTGCGTACTGCCGAGTGTATTAGCTCAATACTCATGCAAACGATGCTCAGAGCACCGATTACCGTGCTCTGTCTTTCTCACATAGAGATTTCTAAACTCTGTCCGAAAAATTGTCTCACGAAGTAAAATTACTGCGTGCGAAATATCTTCACATTTTCAGAAACATATCATTTTTGCCAATAATTTCAAGGTGTTTTTTCCGGGTCAATGATACGCTTTCTATAGAGATACGAGTCTCTCTGGCGTACAATTACGGTTGCGTGGCAGTGCATACCGTCGTACGTTGGCATGGCGCCACAAAATTTTTATATCAGAGTTGCAAAAACACTATTGGAGCAGCTAAGGATTAAGCTAACACGGCCATTTTATTCAGCAGTTCGCCATCACGATTAAAAATACCATCTTCCAAAATCTACAACTGACTTCAAAATTTTAGATTCAGTTTCAATTCCTAATGATGTCAGAATTCTATCTCCTCCAAATAGTCAATAGATTTCGCTTTATTGAACCTGATCAGTTCGGTTTTTTGTGTGATTCCTACTGCTTGTTACAGAACTATTTGATCTTTTATTTCAAAGATGTACTGATTCTTGTGAATCCAATTATGGATCTGGACTATAAAACGTTACCCGAGGGAATAGAACAGCCTCTCTCGAAATTTGTTCTTTCGTTTTCAAGTGGTTAGTGAATTTGGAATTCAAGAAAATGACAGAAACAATACGCGACAAAAAATGATTTGTAAATTATAGTTAATACATTATACCGAGAATTAAAATATGAATTGGTGGATGTGTTAAAGGATATGTTGGACTCGTGTAAATGTGGCAGGATATGATGAGCTTCCATGCGAGAAATTGAGCAACGGACGTAATCTTACTGACAGCAACTTTATACTCGTACTGCTGCAGGGGGCTGGTGCAGTCATCACTGCACTCACTACCGCACCTATAGTGCAGCCACCAGTGGAAACACTACTACAACCACTACTGCAAATTTTGCATCTGCAAGCACTACTACAACCACAGCAAGCACTACTGCCGGTATTACAGCATTTATGATACCACTACTTTAACAACGCAAGCACTACTGCAATACCGCCGAAATATTATTGGAATCACAATTGCAACTACTGTAAGCACTACTCTGCAGCCACTATTGAAAATGCTGTTACTACTCCACGCCCCCCTGCACTGCTGGTCGCAGTGTGAGTCGCGCGGCGCGTTCGACAAGAACCTTCATACAAAATCCCTCAAAATTCAAGTTCACTCTAATGTTATCGTCTTGGAAAGGTTAGCCATTACAAGATTACGCGCTATCAATACGAACTTTTTGCAGAAATTAGCCCCTTGTATGACATGACTCTAATCCATCAGTTATAAACAATTACTATTTTCTCTGGACGACAGAGCAATTCCTAAGACTTTTATTTCGAGATAGGCTATAGGCTGAATCTAGTCAAATAGTCCTCAGGGATCATTTGACTTAGCTGACATCGGAGACCATTCGTTCAAATATTCATCAGGGACTAAATTATTTAATTATATCCATATCAGTGAGTACTCGATCCTGCCGTCATCAGGGATTATTTGAGCTTACAATCATCGAAGACCATATGTCCTAATAATCATTAAAAGAATTATCAAAAACCACCTGTCCCAACAATCAATAAAAATACCTATCATCGAAGACCACCCAAACAATCACAAAAAAACAATCGAAAACCATTTGCCCAACGATCACTAAAAGAACAATCATCGAAGGCCACTAGCCTCAACAATCATTAAAAATACCAATAGTCGAAGTCAATTTGACCCAAAAATTACTAAAAAGAACAACCATCGAAGACCACTCCAACAATCACTAAAAAGAACAACCATCAAAGACCACCCCAACAACCACCAAAACGAAGCCATGAGAGCAGCCACTCACGTCGGTGTCCTCAAAAACTGCCTCCTGCGTCTCGCCGGGCTTGAAGACGCGGTCGAACGAAAAACTTCGGTAGCCGCGCGCGGAAGTGACGCCGAGCGAGTAATGGTCCTCCACCTGCGCCACGACGTCACCTCCCCGCCGCTTCTCGAGCTCCGTGAGCGGCCGCAGCCGGCAAAATACTTTAACTTTCCCTTTCATATCTTGAATCTGGCGGAGTTCGAACGGAATATAGCATGAACTCCGAATTAAAAGGTCGGGTAGTTAGTTTCAGAATTTCTGAATAGAAAGGCGGGGCAGTTAACACCAAAATTCCTAATTAGGAAGGTGGAGCAGTTAACATCAAAGATCCTGAATAGAAATGAGGGGTAGTTAAAATCAAAATTCTAAACAGAAAGAAGGGGTTGTTAAAATATTCCTGAACAGAAAGGTAGCAAAGATAGGGAAGCTTTCTAAACGGAGAGGTAGGATAGTTTTAATTTTTTGGAACTGAGAGGTGGGATAGTTTTGAACTTCCTGGATGGAACGATGGATGCAAATCTGATGTCCCAATATGGAGCTCAGCATTACGAGTTGGAAGGAAGATGGGTGTACTTTAAATTATTTGGTAGTTCTAACACGGTAAACATCCTGTCTTGATAAGTAAAAACGATTATCACAGATTAAATAACCCATGTTAGGTTAAGCCTCCATAAACACGACAAAAGTGTTTCAAAGAGAGGAACGAAAAAGCCACCATTTAGTGTGGAGTTTAGGGTAAGGGGGAATCTATGCAAAAAGAGTGTTCCTTCTCAAGATTCCTGCGCATAGTAACAGTGCGTTGAGAAAAAGTTTATGAAACAAGATGGAAGGTGCCGGAAAACACGACAGCCGTGAACCGAAAAAAGATGATCCTTAACCAAACAAAACAGTTATACAACTATGACAAAACGGAAGCCTAACTATAACGTTCAGCTCAGGACCATACATTTTCGCCTTGAAAGTGCTGAATCCCATAGATACGATAGCTTTACCTCCCCATACCGTAAGAGGCGAGTATCACAGAGGTTCTCAGTAAAGTTTAAGCTAAAATATCACTAAAAACAAACAAAACTTAGGTGCTTCGGTTGGCACAGCTTGCTACGTTCGAAAAAAAAGGCATGAGCAACTCAATGAGACGTTAATGTAAAACGAGATCAAAGAATAAAAAACGAAGACGCTCGTACTGGACGGTACTTGTGTCGTCCCCAGAAAGAGACGTAGAAAATTTATTAGTCGTACCTATGTCCACAAATCAAGACCCTCAACAGATTCCTGCAACAGCTGTTACCAACTTGAGGGTAAGTAGCAAAAGTAACCACGGTTAATGTGCACTGACGAGAACAGACCCTAGATAAGGATATAGCCCTGAGTGTCGCTTCAATATCCAATGCGTTTCCGCGAAACGCAAGACCGCCAAAATGTGCAAGATAATCTGCTACTGCATACTTCGGTCTGACATTACTCGTCAGTTTTGTGCTCTCGGGTTATGGAGCTTTTTTCTGACGTCATTCTTTCTATTCTTTTCATCTTTATAGCTCTCTTTTGACGGTCGTGATTGAAGACCACATTCTTTTATTTTATTTATTGACGATCAACTGGAACTTTTCAATGTCCACAAATTTAATTAGTGAGCAAGTGGCAAATCAATTGCAATGGTAGCGTGGGCTATCTCTCCACAGATCATGATAATTCACCTTTCTAATTAGCAGGTAATTATACGAAATGACACATCGTTATATATTATCTATTCTTGTTATATGAAATTGACGTTCTCAAATACAAGTAGACCTAACGCACTAAGTTACATTTCAATTAACAGTTTAGATATATGCTGAAGGCAAAACGTTACAAATAAATGCTTAAGGCATGACAACGATAACCCTACGCACAGGGGGAGGACATGAGGATGCTACCTAAGGGTATATGTCGAGATGGACTTATCTTAATTTGGATTCCGGAAGATAGCTATATCGTGTGTATGCGCCGAGACCTTTATTAATTACTTTTATTTGACAGGTATACGGAATCACTTGTTGTGCACATTTCAAAGGAGAAACAATGCCCAGCCCCGAAAGGCAGGTGTTCAAGACGTGATAAAGCGCTCTCTCTCTCAAGGTGGTCTCGGGCGTACTGACCGTTCTCCCCTGCGCGGAGCGCTTACCCTCTCGGTCGTCTGCTCCCACGCCCCACTCAGAGCGATAGCTTACATTGCAATCTCAATATAGATTATTCCTCGACCCAGCGGTTATGTATGACTCTAGCGTATTGAATTATATAAGCAAAGGGAAACATTAATTTTCGCTAATCGTACAAATGATCTAATTAACATGGGCTGTTGAATAATGACAGAAATAACAGTGAAGAATCTCTCTTGTGTTGGTATTCGGCAGCTCCTTCAGTCAGTTGACGTTCTTGCTTCCCTGCGCGATTTTGGAGCCGACGTAGAGTAGATATGGAAGGAGGGAATAATAACTACTTAGCACGACTCGCAGAATCCGATAACCGTTCCTGTAGCACACGGCGTCTCTCCCTGGCTGCTTTGGATCATTTCGAATATGTAGAGGCGTCCCTCGTCTCGAACGATCAAATATTTTTTCTTTATATGTGTCGTGGGTAGAATCACGACAATATCCCCCTTCGTTGGCGAAGAAGACGATCTCCTGATCGTTGACTTTCTCTACAGCTTTTGCGTGCGGAATCAATGGACATCGTTGATAAGTCAGATCCTTAATTTTTTTTATATCCATTTTTTTTATCGAGATTGGGCGTTGAGCTCGTCGGCGTGTTGTTTTCGTTGTTGTCGCCAATGCCCCGTTGTTGCGTCGTCGCTGCCACATCCATGTCCGAGCCACGTCGACACGTAGCGCGGACCACGTAAACGCGAAGCCTGCCATGAGTGTGGGTCGTGGCAGTGTGCTTGTGAGCTGGGACTGTGGTGACTCAGTGGTGCAGGTGGAGTGCCGCCTCTGGCCTTAAGGCACCGCTGGCCGCATCGCCCCGACTAACAGCTGAAATTTCAATACGTGGTTATTTGGTGGCCTTGTTATTTCATTCGTTCCAGTCAAGCTTCCATCACATACAGACATATACCCAAACATCTCGTCTCATTCCACCCTTCTGTGCTTACATAAAGGACATTGAGCTTAAACCTATTGCCACTGTTAGCTTATGACGTTGAACTCGAACACATTTCGTAGAGAGAGAAACAGAATTTCCCTAGTATTACATTCACGTTGAGTACATCAAATGACAAAGTACTCCTACGACCAGATTAATATCAAGGGTGTCTTTATAATGATCGAATTTTAAATTTGTTACAATTCCATTATCCTGATGATGAGATAATTCATCATTTAAAATCACATGACGCTGATATTTGCACTATCATCCGATTTCAGAGAAGTATTTTTATGTGCATAAAGCGTGACTCATTACCTTTAGGTCGCGATCGTTAACGAAAACTCTTCACATGACAAGTAAATTCAAATTTTTAAATGAATGAAATTATTACACACTCCCGCTATTATTTATCACATGTTTATAACAATACATCAAATTTAAATCATTAAGTAATTTATCCTAGGTTCAAATTTATCGAATCTTTCAGAGTAAGAGAACTGCTGCGTAAAGTAGTGATCAAAAGACAGCGAGTATCCAAGTCTGGTATCGAGCTCGCGAGGTAAAGTATGCTTGTGCGACAGTTAGACCTTTTCCCTTTGAACAAAAGCGAAGAAGGGAGCTAGCCGAGGGTTCGAGGAATAGAACGAGAAGGAGAGAGGGTGTTTTGAAACAACAGGGACATTGGGCAGGCTCGAGCTTGAGCGCCGCACACGACACAGCTCGGTCTTTCGGGTCCCCACATTCCTTCGCATCTCAACACGCATACATTCGAGCAACATTCACGATGATTGTATGGCTAAAATACATAGTCAAAATAATACATTGAAATTAGACACGAACGACATAATGCAATGAAATAAAATGCTCTCTGCATGATCACATCAAACATATATACGGGATATATGAGCGTGTGAAATTTCATGTCGGAGTAAAATGTTAGTAACGCGAAAACATTATTCTAATTGAATGAAATTTACTTCTAGATTAATTTCTTTTAGAGTAGAACATGATTGAATTTCAAAAGATAATTTGATGAATTTAATTTTAATCATTCATAAGGTCAGACTTCAGGAAAATTTTTCAAATTATCGTATATATTTCACTAGAGTTGGTTACGTGGCATAATGATAAATGTTACATCACCACACCTACAACATTAACGAAACACTGAACATTTATCAATACTAAGTTCAAAGTTTATCCTTTGAGTTTCTTAGTGCGACGCAATATAATCGTCGAGAAAAAAAAACTGTCGAGTAAGGTAAAATTCATGATACGACAGTTGGGGTATGAATGTCGGAGACAGCAAATTTCGAGCTAATTTGATATAATAGAGCGATAGATGGAGAGAGGGGGTGAGCGAGAGGGGCGTGAGCTCGCAGCTGTCGCAGAGCTGAGCTGTGTTTGGGGATTTGTTTCCAAACAACCCGCGCGCTGCACCTAGACTCAAGCCCGAACACCACACACGCACCTTATACAGCTGGTCTCAAAATTTCTCCTCATCTCAACACGTACAATCACGCAACATTCATGATGATTATATGGTTAAAATAAATGTTAAAATAACGCATTGAAATTGTGATTTACACACGTACGTCTGAATGAAAAGGTAGCCCTAGATTTAGCATTATAACATCTATGATAATTATATGAATGTGAATTTTGACCGCGTACATATTTTCTGACTAAGTGAAGTTTACTTCTAGAAATGAATTTTCTTTTACGTATAAATATGATCGAACTTTAGGTAGATGACTTATTGAATTTCATTTATAAGTCGAATTTAAAGGAAAGCCTCAAATTATTGTTCATTCTATAAGTACAATTTTTGCGATACGGAGATTCAGAGTTTAAAATGAATTGCACGTTAATTTGTTCAGTACAAATCAAAACAAAATGGTAAAATAGCGTCCGTCTAGAGTCAGTTATATGGTAACTTGAAGAAATTTCTATGGTATATCATAATTTTCATATAAATCATTAGAGTGCAGTTATCCCACATTATAATTAATTGAATGATTCACGTTGTCAAATTGGCCTTTAGTAATTGAATGTTTTTAGATCAGAAGGTAGATTCATGTTATATTCCTCATAATCAAACGGTTTTACATGTTAAGGAATTGATACGTAATGATCAATGCACGCCTGTTAATGGTTGATACATGAAATAAATTTTATTTAGTCATCAAATAAGGTTCACACGTAAATGGTAAATTATAAAAGCATGGTAAATGGTTTCACAGAAATGAAATAGAAAGAAAATAAACGCATAGCGATAATGGGTTCACAGAAATGAATTAGAATTTTAGCATACACGTACATGAAATATAAGATAGATTACACGAATATCCCAGCGTGCAGATGAAATTATCAAGATCTGCTGGAGGTTTATTCAATTTATTTTATGTAGGCACGAGCGTTTCGGAGGATTAGGATAAGGGTATTTCAACTCTTATTATGAAAATAGGAATCAAAATCCGTCACCGCTGCTCGCCATTGTTATGGAGCTCTTTTCTGATGTCATTCTTTCTATTCTTTTCATCTTTATAGCTCTCTTTTGACGGTCGTGATTGAAGACCACATTCTTTTATTTTATTCATTGACGATCAACTGGAACTTTTCAATGTCCACAAATTTAATTAGTGAGCAAGTGGCAAATCAATTGCAATGGTAGCGTGGGCTATCTCGCCACAGATCATGATAATTCACCTCTCTAATTAGCAGGTAATTATACGAAATGACACATCGTTATTTATTATCTATTCTTGTTATATGAAATTGACGTTCTCAAATACAAGTAGACCTAACGCACTAAGTTACATTTCAATTAACATTTTAGATATATGCTGAAGGCAAAACGTTACAAATAAATGCTTAAGGCATGACAACGATAACCCTGCGCACAGGGAGAGGACATGAGGATGCTACCTAAGGGTATATGTCGAGATGGACTTATCTTAATTTGGATTCCGGAAGATAGCTATATCGTGTGTATGCGCCGAGACCTTTATTAATTACTTTTATTTGACAGGTATACGGAATCACTTGTTGTGCACATTTCAAAGGAGAAACAATGCCCAGCTCCGAAAGGCAGGCGTTCAAGACGTGATAAAGCGCGCTCTCTCTCAAGGTGGTCTCGGGCGTACTGACCGTTCTCCTCTGCGCGGAGCGCTTACCCTCTCGGTCGTCTGCTCCCACGCCCCACTCAGAGCGATAGCTCACATTGCAATCTCAATATAGATTATTCCTCGACCAAGCGGTTATGTATGACTCTAGCGTATTGAATTATATAAGCAAAGGGAAACATTAATTTTCGCTAATCGTACAAATGATCTAATTAACATGGGCTATTGAATAATGACAGAAATAACAGTGAAGAATCTCTCTTGTGTTGGTATTCGGCAGCTCCTTCAGTCAGTTGACGTTCTTGCTTCCCTGCGCGATTTTGGAGCCGACGTAGAGTAGATATGGAAGGAGGGAAGAATAACTACTTAGCACGACTCGCAGAATCCGATAACCGTTCCTGTGGCACACGGCGTCTCTCCCTGGCTGCTTTGGATCATTTCGAATATGTAGAGGCGTCCCTCGCCTCTAACGATCAAATATTTTTTCTTTATATGTGTCGTGGGTAGAATCACGACACTCGGAAGAAAACATGGTAATCAGTTTTCTATTCGCATAAATCAGGAAGTAACTAATATAATGTATTTCCTCTTTCAGAAAGCACCAGAGAATGACGGCATATAATCGTCCACGAAACAGAAGTAAGCGCTTCGTAAAAATGAACAAGCGAATTAAACATCGGCGGTAATTCCACGCCAATTTCCAAGCTGTTCATATTATTCCATAGCAGGTTTTTAAAGAAGGAATTAACTCGATTGCAATTGTCACTTCCCCTTGCATTCATAAATCTAATTTTTTTGATGAGACATCTCAGCCGGAAGCTAACGTTTGTCATTCTTGACTATGAATTCGAAAACAATTTCTCCACGTCTTAAATGCCTAAACGTTAGACACAGCGCTGACACATTTACGCGCATAATTGTTAGCTTTCTCACAACCGTACATTAGTGCATATACGTCATCCCAAACCCAGACAGGTTTTGTTGTGAAAACATTAGCACCTACATATTTAAGCCCGTAAACGTCAACTCAAGCACCAACATATTTCAGTGCGCAAACGTCAGCTCAAGCACCGACGCATTTCAGTGCGTTAACATTTCCTCCAGCGTCCTCTCAAGCACAGACGCATTTTTACAGCGCACGCGTCAGCCTTATCTCACACGTCTGTAAGTGCATACACGTCATCCAAAACACAGACGCATTTCATTGTGTACTCGTTAGCATAAACACATTCAAGTGAGATGTCAGCTCAAGCATCAAAGAACATAAGTGCCGTAACAAACACGGGTCACGAACAGCACTGTGGTCTGGTGGTGGCATTGGCTTTCTCTCCCATACAAGAGCACGCGGGAAGCTGACGCAGACAAAAGTGGTGAATTGGCCATGACTCTGCGATCACATTAAGGAAGGTTAGGGGATATTAGCTCCGCTAGGTGCGCCCAGTCAACGCAACACAAAAACACGCGTCATCGTCAGAACTTGCTTGTCTGTCGCAGATGAGTAACGGGCCTAAAGGATCTACATGGACCGATTCTAAAACTTAAAATCCCGAAATTCCATTTACAAGATTTCTTTTGCCGACAAACGGTGAAAGAAAGCGTTAATATAAAAGAGAAAAGGTATTGTTTTGTTTGAAATTTGGTTGTACCACGACATTATTGTTCCTTCTATTTTGACAGTCGTATCTACTCAAGCTATGAGGGTTACACAAGTCAAGACCCTAATGACTACACACTTTCACACAGAGCAAATCTCAAAGGCCAACTAACACACACCGAGTAAGCAAATGGCTTCACTAGCCGAACAAATCCTCAATGACCAACACACACCGAGCAAATCCTAAACAACCAACACACCAAGACCGTCCAACCCACCTGATAATAGTACTTTTTACGGAGCTCACTCTCTCTTTTCAGGTCCTCGCCCAGGACGCGGTTTTCTTGGCGTAGAGAGAGGCAGGCGTCCTCTGAACGGCAGAGGGTGGAGCGCATCGCAGTTTTTTCCTCCGAGGCAGCAAGCTTCTTGTGGTAAAAAAGGTTTTTTTTATTGTTAGTATGGGACCTTGGACCGATCAATTGTTTCAGTATTGGGAAGAAATTGCACCCCATCACTAATTTCACAACCTTGTCCCAAAAAAATCCATATGGCGGATTATAAATAGTTTTATTAGAGACCTTGGTACCGATTAAATGTCCCAGCACTGGAAAGTAATTACTCCAAGGCCTTGATTTCACAACCTGATCCGAACGCAAAAGCGCTCAATGACGGATTATAAATACTAGTCCACCCCCTTTTATTTGAAATAAGAATGAATGTGAAATGAAACAAATGCCGTAAAAAACATAAAAAAAATCAATCGCTCGAGAGTTGATGAGGCCTCGTGAACACGGCCCGTCAAAATATGCAGGGCTGGAGCTTGTATCACAGATACGCTCATCACACACTGCAGGCTGGCTTCGGACGGACGGACGGACGCGGCTCCTATTATAGTATAGATTACTATCCTTCAGGGAACAGGTAGATGAGTCATTTTGTGATTCAATACCCAGGGGGAAAATGTGTAAGGGGCCGAGCTTAGAGTAGGTAGGTCTTTTTTTTTTTTTGTTGAAATAAAATATCTTTGTTATGTCAAAGGCCATATTTCATCGGTTCTCTGTTGTCCTGGTTTTCAGCACCTTTGACTATCTTTTTCAACTTTTATTTATTTTCATAAACTACTTTCTCAACTTACTGTTCTTATGCGCACGGGATCCTTTGCGGTAACACCCTTTGTGCATAGATTCCTTGTTCCCTCAACTCCATAATAAATGGCGGCTTCATCCTTCCTCTGCATGAACATCTTTGTTGTGGTGAAGGGAGGCTAAAACTTATTTATAATCAATCAATTATTATGATTCAATTACACATATAAGGAGAAATCAAAACTCGTCGTAGAAATAACTTATGTCATATAAATAAATAAAACTAGGTTAGTTAGGGTTTCTATGTGTAATTCTGTCATAATGTGCTGACATTTTTTCGATTTTTCCAGCTAGCCGGCAGGCAAAATATAAATTGAGTTGAATTTACAGAAGGTGAATAGATTTTTCTAAATATGAATAGGTCAAAAGTAAAACTAGAAACATTTTATCTAAAGACAAACGGAATTATTCATATGGGTACTCATTTGCTAATATTTCAGAGTTTCTAAACCCAAATTTCTCATATATGCACATGTTTATATTCTTTTGCAAACGAATTATTTCGTTTCTAGAGTCAAAATTATTTTACTTCAGACGAAACGTAGGATACAATTAATTGTGTATTTCAGTTTCTATGAAAAAAATTGCGATATTAGAGGTTCGAAACAGGCAGTCGTGTTGTATTTCTTATTTTTTACTTTTCTGAAACAACTTTAGTTTTTTAAAAGGACTTAGTATTCAGAAAACCAACCATGAAATAAAAAAGGTGAATTAATAGCATGAATTAAACTTTTTTTCATGCACTCTATAACGAATTTTAAATGAATGACCATTTTAGTATTTTCAGGACATTCAGCAACAATAATCTGTAGCCTTTGGCATCTGTTACTTCGCTTGGCATCGCTGAGTCTCAGCCATGGTAGACTACAGGAGGTAAAGTCACTTCCACGGGGACAGCCGCACACGTTCGCTAATTCGACAAGCCAATAGAGAGCTTCATTTCAAACAAGCCGGATGACATCACTCGCACGCAACATGTCAGCGGCGGCAGCATGCGTATTACCACGCATCTCCCTCTGCCCTTCCAGACGTACGATCCACAACAGGACCGAATGCCGGTGTGCCTCAACGTGTCCGGATTTGGATTTTTGAATTCCTACTGCTACGTGCAGATCTACCAGAACTTCAAGGTTATCGATCTTCAATTTAGTCAAGCCGGCAGCTTCGTGAATTCAAAGCCCTTTCTAAAGAATGGGAAAATTAACTTTTTTCAATCAAACAAGACGTTTTATTACCTTTTCATGCAGATGAGGCTGACGAATGCGCACCGGATCGTAGGGATAATATAAAATTCCGTTATTATTATTATGTAAGAAAGTTTTAGCCTCCCTTAACTGCACAACAAAGATGTTCTAAGAGAGGAAGGAGGAAGGCACCATTTAGTATGGAATTGAGGGAACGCGGAATCTATGCACAAGGTGCACAGAAACAGGAAGCTAAGAAAGAAGTTCATGAAACAAGAAAAAGTTGAAGAAGAAAGTAGTAGGTGCTGAAAAACAGGACAGCAGTGAACCGAAAAAAGATGGTCCGTAACAAAACAAAACATATTCTATTTCTCTTTTATACGTTGCCTGCGAAGAAACCCACCAGTGGTCACTCAGAGAATTTTCAAAATGCTGCTGACCGATCAGGAGTCGCAAACTCAACTTTGGAATGGTGTTACTCAACTTTCATTTATACTAAATGAATGCTAAATGAAGGCACGATCTATTTTTTAATTTTCTTTTAAAAATTTACCTATAAAATTACTTTAATTTGAATTGAATACTGAACTTCAGTTTAACCCGCCGCAGTTAACTTGTTAAGTTCACACTTCTGTAACACACGTTTAGTTCAGCATGCATGCGACGTACACAATGAGTCGACACTTTGACTGCGACGGATTAAATTGAAGTACATTGTTCAACTCGATTCAATGTTAATTCAATTGTTCAGTTTGAGAAATGACCAACATTGAATGAATCGTGTCAGCGGTAAACTTTGAGTAAGCATTTATGAAAACTCGATTCGTGACAACTGGTTTGTCAGTAGCCTTGAAAAATCCCCTCCGTCACCACCGGGGGCTCAGGTTGCTGTAAAAGTGTTGAGCTTCAGTGAATAAAACGCGGCCTAAAAGAATACCATGATACTTAATTTAGTTCATATGAACATATTCCTCTACGAAAAAGAACAAAAACCTTGGTATCCTCACCCAAAGCCTTCCTTCAAACGCTACCTCCTCGGGGTCAAAACTTTGTGCGGCATGACCTTAGTACACACAAACAATGCAGTAACGTTACGAAGTCACTAACGAAACTGTTGCTGACGTTACCGACCCAACGACGTGGATCTTTAGCGACACCGTACACAATCACCACCAAGTCACATAGAACACAGAAGTCACAGAAGTCACAAAAGACCAACAGAAGTCACAAAGATCACAAAAGTCACGAATCACAAAAGTCACAAAGATCACAAAAGTCACAAAGATCACAAAAGTCACAAAGATCACAAAAGTCACAAAGGTCACAATCAGTACTCACCAGCTGCACATTGAGTTTATTCATTTCCTTTTCCTGCTGCAGCAACCGCGCTTGCAGCTGGCCCACGGTGCGCTGTATGATTAGATTAGATTAGTCGTTAGTGTTAGCCTCCCTACCCGCAGCAACAAATGCAATCCAAAGAGAGGAAGTAGGAAGTCACCATTTAGTTTGGAGTTAAGGAAACGCGGAATCTACGGAGAAAGGGCATAGAAACAGTAAGTTGTGAAAGAAGAATATGAAACAAGATCAAAAGTGAAGAATTAAGTAGTAGATGCTGAAAAACAGGACAGCAGTGAACCGTAAAAGGGTGGTCCTTATCATGACAAACATTTTATATCAACAAAATGAAGGCCTACCTAACTCTCAGCTCGGGCCTTCACATTGTCCCCCTAGGAGCGCTAATTCCCATTGATACCATAATTATATCCCCTGAGGGGAGGCGCACTGTAAGCATTCATGTCATTACTTTTCTCAAAATGAGATTAGATTACAAGTTAGTTCCAGCCACTAGCTACAATAAAAGTACTCAAGAGAT
This sequence comes from Morinoia aosen, assembly GCA_030386875.1. Lineage (NCBI taxonomy): Eukaryota > Metazoa > Arthropoda > Malacostraca > Amphipoda > Talitridae > Morinoia > Morinoia aosen. Next base: position 37,452,591 of record CM059561.1, on the reverse strand, counting down.
ATTTATAGAACACTAATGTGTTCATCTATTATTCATGTTCTAAATCGTTCATGTTAGCCCTGTGTGAATTATGTTGTACATTTCTTGGTAACCGTTTTAGAATAATCATTTTCATGTTTCTGACTCATGTAGACTGTTTTGTGGCAATATTATTAGCTTGGAAATATCGTATTAGCATGGAAATATTTGCGTTACGTGATGGAAGACATTTTCTACTAGTGCCTTGATTGGAATACTATTCTATACGTAGGAATAAAAATATAGTTCTGAATGTCAACCTCGCTGCCTCAGACGCCGGATTATTTAAATCCACCAATTTTACTTTGAACAAATTACTTATACCGCAAGTCACAGAGTTCGTATTTCACTGCAACTGTTCACCAAAAAGATTATTCTCAACTACACACTGTGACGCGAATCGTGTTTTCTTTTATAATTGTAGTTACATATATCATCAAATCTAGATAAAGCAACACTAGGGATACATTGCACTCAATCATTTATTTAGACTAGTGACATGGGTATTAGAATGCTCATGAGTGTGTGTATCATATAAGTGTATTTTCCTACTTTAAGATATTTAAAAAAAACAATGTTTCGCGACATTTCTATTGGAAGTAAACTGTTTTTCTTTTTTTCTAAGTTAAGGTATTTGAATGCGATCTTCGCTTTTATTTCAATATAAGTGCACACAAACTTATGCATTTTTCAACTAAGCGTTACGAGGATTATGTTCTCATATATACTTATATTTAAATGCACTGTCAAAATCAGATTGCGAAACGGAAGGAACTCATTTTTGTTGTGCTTTTCTGTCAATTATTTTTTACTTCAACATTTTGCAAGGGTATAACGAGACCTTATGCCAATGTGTTATTGTTAGTTAAGGATGCCATTGTTAAGTTATTATAAAAACCAATGTATCTACATTTCATTTTTTTACTTTATTGGTAACAAACTTTTTCCTATTTTTTCTTTTCTATCCACCACTTTTCGATCCACTCTTGAAAATGATTTCAATGCATTGCATTTCTTGTTAAATTCGTAGCCTAGTGTGTTATTTAGAGTTCACTGCCGAGTGGCCGTTTCTTCATCATTCTAATGTCGATCCCTACCTGACGCCAGAGTAAGGCTAATGATGGTGGTTAAAACCACTAATTTGAGCAGAAAAATGCTGACATTAAAAGGTTAAAGCCTGATTTATTATGAAGTTAAGGAGAACGCAGAATTATTGCACAAGGTATGTTCCCAAAAAAATTAGATTATAAGTTAGTTTAACCCTCCCTAACCGCTGCAAAAATAGAGCGTATCGAAGAGAGGAAGGAGGAAGGCACCATTTAGTATGGAGATAAGAAAATGAGGAATCTATGCAGAAAGGGCATAGAAACAGTAAGATGGGAAAGAAGTTCATGAAATAAGATAAAAGTTGAAGAAGAAAGTCAGAGGTGCTGAAAAACAGGACAGTAGTGAACCGAAAAAAGGTGGTCCTTTTAACATAACAAAAAACATTGTATTTCATCAAAAAGAAGGCCAACCTAACTCTCAGTTCGGGCCCTCACATTTTCCCCCTGGGAGCGCTAATTCCCCCCATAGATACAATAGTTGCATCCCCCTGAAGGGTCTCTGGTAAAACAAAAACCTCTCCAACTTGAACAATAGGAATGCCTACCTTTCAACAAAATCAGGGCCTCACATCTTTTCTTTTATACGTTAGTTCCCGAAGATACCATATAAATGTATCCCCTTGGGAATACTACTAGAATTTCACGGTTGGAATACCTCAACTGCACAACATCTACACCACAGAGGACAGTATACATATAGAAATGAGGCAGGCGCTCCTTGATAAATGCAAACATGATCGAAGCAGCACTTCACCCGTGCTTGCCAATTAATTACCTCTAGATCCCGGTTTTTGTTTTTCTCGCTGGAGAGGTCGGTGGTGAGCTTTTCGTACGATTGCTCCTGGCTGTTAGACAAAAACAGCTACAATTAAATAGAATAGTAGTTCCTGCATAAGACATTGCTAATAGCAAGCATATCGCAGACCTTATATTTGCAAGCACAAAAAACAATGTGTACATGATATAGTATTCGTAAGAATGCGACACATTGAAATCTATCTTCTTTGTAAATCATGAACCTCGACCCCAAGAGAAATTTTCCGGTAAAGTATCTCCAAACTAATCGTAACTAATGTTGAATGTTCTTCCCTCCACCGCTGACAACCCATGACAATGAGAACAAAGGTAACAATTCCAAAGAAGACTCACTCGCGCTGCTGGTACTCGAGCGCGCAGGCTCCTCGCTCCAGTCGCTCGCTCCGCTCTGTAGGGAGACCCGCGTAAGTAAACATCGGAACTGATGCCGCCACTACTGCAGCAGTTTTTTGTAAATGACATTTCAGCTTCGTAACCTAAGCGAAGGAGGAAGGGGAGGTAGCCTTAGATACAAATATTGTGTCTCATGTGGGCAAGGAACGTCTAGTTTGCAGGAGTAGCTCGCATGTGCTCAAATCCTTTAATATCATTGTTGCCCCTTTAAGGACGCGGTTAGAGTGAATTTCCGGATAATGTTATATTGTCGGTTAATAAACTCGTCTCATGAAGCATTTCCTTGTGCATAATTATTATATTCCTGGTTTTATCAGGCAGTCACACAAGCGTTGCAGTCACACAATCAACGCAGTCACACAAGCGTTGATTTCAGTAGTGATTCTCAGATAGATTTGTTGCGTTAGGTTTTAGGCTGTCATTTCCGTATAGGGACGAGTTGGTTCTGTAGCAGATGCCTCTGCCCAGGCAAGTTTGAAGTCGCTTGATTGTCGGGCCAGGCCCTCGGGGTTTCAGCTGTCCATCCATTCACAACCGTGCGCCTCACCCGCGTTGAAACCCTTTCAGGCTACAACGCGGGCTGCGCTCGGCTGTACTGGCTCAAATTGAACTGCATCCAGTATCATGATCAATCGCTACGTTCCTCCAGAGGGTGCTCTCGGTCATTTTTACTTGTAGTTGTATAAGTTTATTTGTCTAATGAAGTTATACACAGGTCCCCAAACCTCACATGTTCCCCATCTCCAAATTTCCTTGCGCATCTAACGATTTAATTGGCTCCAAGTACGTGCATTGGTTCGTCTCCTAGAAGGGGTAGAAAACGCGCACTAGTGTGACCTTCGCGCGCGCCAATAGGTGGGTGATCTCTCCTTCCCCCTTATTACGAGTCAGTTTTGAGAAATCCTCAACGGATATTGCCAGAGCGTTCATTCATGGTCATGCTTGACATGCTTATGTACTCAAACGAAACATTCTATCACTCAGTGGTAAATTATGATATGACAGTGTTTTGAGTCCAGCTGCTATGAGTCATCAGTTAATTAGCTTGATGTATAAACATATAATCGCCTCCCAGAGTTTTGAAGCTACACGAATGGAAAATATACCAATCGAAAGGGTTTTAAAACAGATACAAAGTATTAGAGTTGAATTGCAAAAATCAATTTGTAAATATCTAAAAACTAATCTTTCAAAAATGCCTTTGTTCTGAAACTTGCATTTTTTGTCTTATGATCTAGATCCTTTCCCCAGTTTTAAAGGTACAAGAATGGCTAATATATGAATCGAATGAACTCAAACAGAGCTGAAAAGCAGTGGAGTTCATTTTCAAGAAAGATTTCATTCAAAAATTATGAACAAAAGAGAAACAAATTTTAGATAAATGCTTGTCGTGAAAACTCGCCCATGTTACATTTGAAGCGTTTCATCTCACAGTTTTGAAGGTACAGAAATGGCAATTGTATCAATTGATAGGGATTGAAAAATTCTGGAGATCCATTCAAAAATATTTTTAAAATTCAATTTATATTGAATATTATCTGTTAAAAATAGAAAAAAAGTTGAATTTGGAAGAAATACTTCAAATTATCGAAAAACCTTTGCACCGGAACTTTAGACAAGACTTAGTTACCTAGAAAATGCTTGGCCAGTTCCGTACCTTTTAAATTGTAGGAGGAGTAGGACCTTCCGCAACACAATTTTTTCATGTTTTTTAGAAAAAAATCATTAATATGAAAATTTAAGAAAAAAAACGAGTTCAAAAACAATTGTCGTATCATTTTACACCAACTGTAAAAATCATCCTAAATCACTCTTACCTCTCTCTCTCTCCCACCCCCCCCCCCCCCCCCCCCCCCCCCGGGGAGGTAAGAGAACTAAAAATCTTGAATTTTCGACCCCATATAAGAACAAAACAAAACGGGAAATGAAAAATTTGAAACCAGTACTTTGTTTGCAATGCTTCAACAATTCTAAAACACTCTTTGGTTTTGCTCAAGCATAAAAATACAGTGAGTTCTATTCATTTGAAATATGAATAAAAATGAAGTAACAAACCAATATGTCTGTTATTGTCTAATTTTGGCAAAAACTAAAACCTGGACCGAAATAATGAATCAATGAAATATTGTTTCTTTTTCACAATTTACATATGATAGTTAAATTTCATAAGAATCAGACTACAAATGTAAAATTTCATAATTAATATGAAAAATAATTTTTTGCGAAAATTACAATTCAGTATGAATATGAAGTTATGCATAAAGATCATCGAAATAAAAATATAAACAACATTCAATTTCATGAATTGTCCATTGTATTACACTACAACAAAAAATTTTGTTTATTGCTTTTATACCCAATATACCTAAAACCTCTAACTTTCAACATTCAAAAGAGGACTCGTCAGTGAGTTTTTGTCCTAGGAAAAAACAAGGACAGTTTTAGAATCATCGAAACATTTTTAACGAACGTAAAGTAGCAAGCTTCCAAATTATAAAAATTATATACTTGAAGCCCAAAAATAATGTTTTTTTAATGTATTTTTGATGTAATGATAAAATATCACTTGTCACAAATTTTTTTGTAAATGTTCCAAAAGATTAAGTTTTTGAGCATACTTTGAAGCATACCTAGCATGCTTTTAATAGAATGAACAGTATTAAAAATTTCTCACCTGCTGCTGGCTCAGTGTTCTCTTCAACTACGTTGTTGAACATAGTTTGCTCTGCAGCAGGAGCATCAGCATCAGCATCATCAGCAGCAGCACAACCAGCACCACCAGCTGCACCAGCACCTTCTACACAAAATAATATCGCTGATATTGAGCATAAAATTGAACATGAGACAGAATCACTCACACTGCACCAAAGCAACAAACACACACACAGTTATCACGAGATTGGCCGATGTGAAAAGATTTTCGCCCAGCGTGGTAAGAGGACTTCGTACTCTCACCTAATTCACCTAATTTTTTAAAATTTCATTGGCATACATTTCTATTCCACAGCATAAAAAGTTATTGCGCGAACGCATAAACTAAATATGTTTGTGCAAAACCCTACTCCTTCTACAATATTAAACTTAGAAGCTTGATTTTGGTCGCATTCGACGCGGAAAGACCATCGCACTTCGAAGAAAAAGTATTTTTTGAATTTTGAAAAGAAATATTTTTATCGATTGATATGTAAAATTTTTTTTTTTAAAATCCCAGATGTTCACTGTAAAACCTTATTTGGAATTCAAATACAATTCTGCTTCGCTACGCTGTCGTACCGCGTCGAATGAGACCAAAATCACGCTTCTAAGTTGAAAATTGTAGAAGAAGTGGTGTTTTGCGCAAATAAATTTTTGATAATAAATATTATATGTTCGCAGAATATCTTTTCTCTATTGCAAAATCGAAAACTTCTAAAGAAGTACATCGGTTCAAAATTCAATTTTACATATCTGTATGCATTTTCGTTCCTCTAGGTCAGGGGTCTTCAACCTTTCCAGCCTTAGGGCCATACTGATCACTCCATTAAGTTCCAAGGGCCACAACTGTTTTAATTTTTCGGCCATTATCTATAATTTCTAGAGTAGTCGGCGAGTACGTGCCCTGAGTGAGCATACGCTGCTAAATTCGCTAGTTCAATTACTATTGAGTATTGTTACGGGCCAGATTGATTACACTGGCGGACCGGATATGACCCGCGGGCCATAGTTTGGAGACCGCTGCTCTAGGTGGAATGAAAAGAAAAAAAAACTAAAATTTTAAAAATTATGAAAAATAAATTGTTTGGACAAAGAAATTAATAATTATTGAAAATCCGATGTTCAAAAAATGTTTTTTTTCCGAGGTGCCACTGTCTTTCCGCGTCGAATGAGGCCAAAATCAAGCTTCGACGTTCAAAATAACAGTAGGAAATGGTTTTGCGTGTATATATACAGGGTGCCGACACTTATGTTGCCAAACTTTAACATAGGGTAGCGATCGTCGAAATGAACACTTTTTATTCTATTAAGGTATGGTCTAAAATGCTCAGTTAAAAAGTTACAAATACGTGAAGTTACTTTTCATCCGATATTCTGAGTGCTCCTCGACATCAACGACAAAGATTAGTTAGTTTGCTGTTAGTACTTCTTCGGCTGCAAATGTATCACCGGCAATGGAGGGAGTATCCAATGCTGAATTAGCGGATATGCATGTAGTGTATGGTGGAGCAAATGGAAATTCTAGGGAGGCTGTTCGAATTTACGCAGAAAGGCGTCCTAACAGACGTGTTCCATCGCGTCAAACATTCACAGCCATACACCGGAGATCACGTGAACACGGATCATTTCACCGACCACGACCTGAAGGAAGACGCCTAAGGAGAGTAGCAGATCCAGACAAGGTGGAAGATGTCTTATGCCGCGTACTCACTTGTAGACATGTTGCGCGACGTGTCTATAAACATCGTCAATAGACATGTCATTAATCCGATTCACAGAAACGCCCTCTGGGGAAGTGATAGATCTATTTTTGAATCATTTCGCTAGTGCAATAAAATTTATGAACCGGATGGTTTTTGCGTAAAGAAATGAAATAGAAACATGTATATCTATTTATGTAGATACATATATATACTTACACACGTACACACACATGTAAATATATATACTTATTGAAAATTAAATATAAGAAAAAAAATACAAACATAAAATAAAAAGATAAAAACAACCCACCATCTACTACACAGAAAATGACAGTTGAGCTCACAGTACTCCTAAGAAATTTTTCGCAAAAAAATACCTAAAAGGAAAAGAAGACTTCGAAAAACATGAAAATGAACTGGTTTTTAATTTCTTCATAGAAATTTTCAAGAAAACTCAGGTTACAGTCAAGAAACAACCCAACTCTTCAGCATTATACGGACATGTGTACATGGGATAAAATGGAGTAACATTACGGGAGGATATCACATCTGAGTGGAGAATATTCACAAAATTTCGCACATATAGGTAGATTAGGCAATGATCCAAAGTGATAATTCTAATTACAGAAATTTAGAGTTTTTCCGATTTGAAAGTTCAGTGCTAGTGTGCGCTGAACACACGGAAAATAAATAAAAAAGACTAAATGAAATGCTTGAATTACCCCCTCCCTCTAGCTCAGCCGAAAATCGATTGAAAACATCTTCGGGAATGATTTTGAAATAGCGAGACAACGTTAGCCAAAATTTAATTCATTAAAAACTCTGCACAACCCTCACATCTATAAACCTGTTTATTGGTGTACACACAAAATGTATTTCATGGTATATTTGTCATACGGACGTTAAATATTAATACAGAAAAGAGAAAGAAATAACAAAATAAAGATGAGGAAATACCCGTAATTATTGAAAGAACGATCGTTCTGCTGCATTGAACTGACGGCTGTGGTGCTCATTGTTGTCGACAGAAATAAGTAAGATGAATATACGAATGGCTTAGCAAACGTAAAATGAAAAAGTTTCTAATTTTCTAACAGAAATTTCAGGAAAATTAAAATTTCTGATAGATGGGAAGTTCACACCGAAATGCTGCTGCTATGACAGAGATGAAAAATGACGTGACACATTTACTCTAAATTCTTTTACAGTTTTAGAGTTTTTGATATGCTGGGGAAGTTTGTTCCACAAAAAAGCTCTAGAAACTGAGAGCTTTTTGTCCCACATTAGATGAACGGTAAATGACTAAAACATCGTTCCTCCGATTTGGTCTTTTGTTTGGGATATTAGATGAAAAAAATTTTACCACCTCTGCATTACTTTGGGGGAGGTACAGAGAGGAGAATACTCGTCGATCTTTTTGGATCATGAATCTGTTCGGTATTGGGATCCACTCGAGTTTTCTTAAAAGAGGGGTGACATGATCGTATTTATTGAAATTTCCTTTGCATACCACTTTGGCGGCGAAGTTTATACATTTTTGCAACTCTTCCTGACGACATTGAGGTAAATCTCCCCACACAAGACTGCAGTAGTCCAGACGCGATAAAACTAAGGACTGAATCACTAATAATCTAGATTTTTCGTCAAGTGTGTTCTTAATGCGATGAAAGAACATTAAGGTTCCGTTTATTTTGTTGCACATTGTTTCGACGCGTGAATTGAAAGTCATATTTCTGTCAAACCAAACACCCAGATTTTCAACCTTATCTACTGGTTCAATTGTATCGTCTCCAAATGTTAGCTTGAATGGTGGTAAATTTTCAGTCGCATTCTGTGATCCAAAAATAATGCATTGCGTTTTACTTGAGTTAAGTTTGAGGCCATTATGGTCATACCACTATTTCAAATTTCTCAGGTTTTCAGCGTTGGCTTGGGTTTCTTTTAAATCCGCTGTTGAGCTCGTCATGGCAATTTGTACGTCATCTGCATACATTGAGATTTTTGTGTTTGCTGGCATGGTGGGGAAATCAATGATGAAAATTGAAAATAGGAGTGGGCCGATGATTGAACCTTGAGGAATGCCAAAATTATTTGGTATGAATGATGACATTTTGTTATTCAATCACACTGCATGAGAGCGGTTTAGTAGGTAGCTTTCAAACCACTGAGTGTCTATTCTGAGGTTTGAAATTTTTTGTAGAAGTTTCTTATGCTCAACACTGTCGAAAGCTTTGGAGAGATCAAGCAATAGTAAGAGAGTTAATTTTTTTTGGTCAATATCATTGTAAATTTTTTCTGTTATGTTTAACAGGGCGTCCTGAGTACTGGTATTCCTTCTGTAAGCATATTGATTGCGATGCAGTAGATGTGACTCGTCTATGTATGACGAGAGCTGGTTTGTTATTACTTTTTCTAATATTTTGGACATAACAGGCAGGAGACTGAACGGTCTGTAGTTTGACGCTATGACGATATCACCAGAATTATGTAATGCTTAATAATGGACAGTTTCCATTGATCGGGAAACTTGTTTGTGGCTATAGATGTATTTATTATCAAGCGAATAAGGGGTGCTGTGACAGGGAAGCTGTCTTTTATATGGTGGAGGCTTATGCCATCATGTCCAGTCGCTTTAGTATTCTTTAGTGAGTATAAGATTTTTCGTATCACTATGACGCTCACTGGCTTTGGTCTCCACTTGTTGCTACTATTTGGGGATGAAACATCGCTCAGATTTGCCCCTGTAGATGTGCCTGAAACTGTCCTGGATACTTCATTGAAAACATCTTCGCCAACTTTTGAAAAGAAAGTGTTAAAGCCATTCGCCATTTTTGTAGGGTTGTCAAAAGTGCTTTTGCAGTCTGAATTTTTATACTGAGCAACTAATGTTTTTTAATAATAAGATACGTGAGTTACCATGGGCCATGGGCATTTTTTTCTGCAAGATATACCCCCCTTTGCACGAGTGAGGAGCGTTTTCGAAAGGAGGTCCAAAACTTGAATAAATTCATTCGTTTATTGTAAATTTATGTTATATACATACCTTTACATGTTGCTTCAATGATGAGATAATTACTTCGCAAACCTCTGGTACCATTTGCGATATTGCCTGCTTAGATATTCTTAAGGTGCACATGAGGTTCGTAAAAGAGTCTCCACTTGCTAAGAAACGCAGTGTGACTGCCAGTCGAAGTGAAGCTGGGGTATATTATCTAAAGTTTGTATTCTTTTTCGTTATCAGTCCACCAACCATCAGAAGTAAATCTTCGAAATCAGAAGGGGTTAGACGTGCGAAATTTCAAAAACCCATGGCGTTTTCCAGTCTTAATTTATTCAATAATGAAATTCCTAAACTAGGTCCTTCTGCGAACAATTCGCGACTCCACCAACGTTTACGTTTTCCCGTTCTTTCACTAGCAATTATCGCAAAGAAGGAACTTACTCCGCACAAAGCAATGTTCTCCATGACTCACTGTCAAAGATTAAACGAGAAATTCAAATCGTAGTGTGGACGCTAGACGAGGCAAAACCGGAGTCCATAGACGGTCTATAGACATGTCTGTAAACGGTCTATAGACATGCCTGTAAACGGTCTATGGACATGTCTGTAGACCGTCTATAGACATGTCGGTAAACGGTCTATAGACATGTCTGTAGACGGTCTATAGACACGTCGCGCACCATGTCTACAAGTAAGTACGCGCCTTCAACACTACAGTTTCTATCTTCACCTCCATTTACCAGCAGCTGAGTCAGGTGGTCATCACCAAGATGATCATTGAAGGCCAAGTTCAGGCGGCGTTACACGGCCACAATCTAGATTTCCTCTGGTGTCATCGCTTGCAAGGCCGGAAAAGGAAGATGTAAGCACCCCGATGAGACGAAATATTAAAATGAGATAAAACGTTTAGTTATCCGTGCATTAATCGGACCAGCTAATTAGATTAGCTTAAATTAGCCATAAAGGTCTAGTGTAAAATTAAGTGATTTCAATTAGTTTATTGCTTAATTGGAAGTTTTGACTTAGAAGTAACGAAATGCTTTGTTACTGCCAGTTAACGCATACCGTATTTTTCATGTGAAGTAATTTCCTTCCTATCAGAATGAGGCCTCTTTTCTCACCTGTTTCTTTTCTCTTTGTTTTTTATCATCAGCTTCCTAATTTGAATTCTACCTTTGGTACGTTTCATTGTCTACACCTTGATTCGCTTCTAACAAACCCAGCAGCCAAATGAAAATTTAAAACCTTCACTGTAGAGTTTTCGTCAAGATTATGCTGCTGCCAGCATTGCCTCGTGCCTCATAAGGTAGAAGTCAGCATGTTGACGTCAATAAGGATCAAGCGAACAAAACTGACTAACAATGGGACTACATTTTGCGTAACTGCCATGTTCACAGATATCGTGTTAGCATGAATGTATGAATGTATTGGAGCTTGAGCGTGAAAATCGATTATTATATACGTTTGGTACCTGATTCGTGTTTAACGGCAGAGAACTTGGGAGGGGGGGGGGGGGGGGGGACAAGAATTGGCAACTTTGCTCGTTTCTGTGACCACATTCTGTGTATTCCATTTTTACAGTCTAAGTCATTGCTCGCACTGACCGTTCAGAGAACAGAGTTTGTGTAGATTTCCATGCTGGTTCTGCATCAATTATTTCCATTTTTAAAGCGCTTTCACAGGTGAGAAAACTTTTCACGGACCCTTTCCAAGAGCTCGTAACTTTTTATGAATGTTTAATTTTATTAATTATTTCTACGCAATAAACGACAACGGATATCCGTTATTTTCCCAGAACCATTAACCAGCCATCAAATCTCGATTATACTTCTCGATAAAAAAAAACAAGTTTACAATTACGCTAAACAAAATACAAAGGTGTTCTCGTGCACCAATTCAATGAGAGCTCATTACGCAAATTAACTCCTAACCTGGCGCAAAGAACGACGGGTTGCCACAAAACTCAATTGCAACAAAGTTCGCAGAGGCTAGGAAAGAAATAGGAACAAAACTTTTCCTTTTATTTCAATTGTTTACCACTTAACCTTTTAACGTCAGCATTTTTCTACTCATACCACCGTCATTATAACCACCATCATTAGACTTACCCTGGCATCAGGTAGTGAGCGACATTAGAATGAGGAAGGAACGGCCACTCGACAGTGAACTGTAATGAGCACGCTGGACAACAAATTAAAATAGAAATACAGTATATTGAGGCCACTTGCAGAAGTGGACTAAATCCGCCGGGGCGTTGAAGGGCTAACAAACACGGTAATTCTCATTCAAAACAAAAACCCGTTTATCAATAACCAAAATACTGGAAATGTGCGCACCCTAAAAACTCCACACATTGTTTTGACCACAACTGTACGCCCCGATTTCACCAACCTTCCTTCAACCACCTCACCATTTGCCAAGATTTACTACAATGACTGTACAGCATCCTTCCCCTTTAAAACCGAAGCCGTGCTGATCACTGCGTTATCAGCAGCTACTGCACGAGCATTCGATCCACGCAGCTGCGAATCCACCCTAAAAATATCTAGCTAAGCCTGAAGATGTCCGCACAGACGAAACGCGTTGCATAGTTATGATGATGTTACTCAAGGAATATTATAGATTTTCGCTCCTCAAATAGTAAATCTTAAAAGTTTGAATAACCCGCTTAATTGCTCGTTTTGCCCTTGCCTCTGGTGCTGTGAACATGTAGCTGTTGCTCAATTTTGGCTAGTCATGCATCTAGAAATCAGTATTCTGATTGTACAAATTATTGGCCTTTAGTCATCTGGCAGTGTGATTTGTGTTAGGTCTTATTTTGTTTGATTCTGTTTTTGCATTCTGTTCCACGTAAGAATTTTAGTTACAATTAAATTTGAAAGGCCATCATACCTACGATCACAACACGCTGGAGTTCTGCATAGAACTCTGGATTATTTTTTGCCAGCCTGTCGAAGATGCCCCGCGCCTTGGGAAGCGGGCAATTTTGAGGGCGCTTACGCCAAGGCGCGATGGGCGGCCGCATTGCTCGGCAACGAGCCTGTTGCAAGTTTTTTTCTTTATATCAATGATCTCCATTTTGATGCAGCTCGGGAAAATTGGGACGGTTTAACTGTTGTTATGCCAACGTCCTCGAAGTCGATTTTCCACACGCGGTGGAGTCGGAGTCGTCTTTCCTTATTAAATTGCAAAAAATACACACGTATACCAAATTTCATAGAACTACATATATCTATCCGTACAACGTTACAGCCATTTACTTGATTTTGTTCATTATAAATCTTGGGTGCACGATGAGGAGGGTAATTTACTTCATGGTTGTATGATCAGTAATGGGACAGTTAGGAGAAAAAGATAAATTGCACATCGAAGACCTTATGGACACATTGGAACACAAATGGGAAGGAGAAATACAAAATTAGGTCTGAAGGACAAGATCAACAAAGGAATGCCATCTTTAAGTATTCCCCGCGACCATCCTACCTTTTCACGCAGCGCTGTGATAACATTTGCTAAATTACTGAGGCATGTATTGACGTTTGCTTTTTCTTTGAGGCGCGCCCCCTGCGCCCCCGAATCCTTGAGCCGCTCAGATCCCGCGAGGTCTATGAGGCTCAAGGTCCCTTTCGTGGTGGTGCCCGTTTTGTTGTTCTCTCCCGTGACCACCATTCTGAACACGGAATGTGACCGTGAACTGCCACGGTTTATTTCTGTGGCCGCCACCGCCCTATGCTGCTTAGCGGTGCGTAGTAGCTCGGCGACTTGATGGCGGTCGCTCACGGTCACAACCTTCTGGTTCGACACGTTAGTTTCATTTGACGAAGGTCCCTTCAGCCTGATAAAAAGATCTTGTTTTTCTGCCTGGGGGCACAGCAGGTCCCGCAGAGTTTCGTTGTATATTTCAACGGCACTCGCCTCTATCTGGTAAGTCCAGCCCTTATCAATTAATTTAGAGGCTTCTGCCATCAGGAAGTCTATACTCCTGGGTATAATGCCGGCGTCAGCCCCCAGGCCGCCCTCCATTGTGTGGGTTTTTCCAGACACCATCTGTTCATAGGCAAAAATGCACATTCTCTCCGTCCAGGGCAGACTGGACGAGGTCGCGAACCTCATCAAAGACATCTTCTTGCCTGGCCTCTGGCCCAAACACCTTATCGAATATAAATTGGTGGCCACGTGCCCCACACGAGTCAGCACCAGCACTTCCCTCCAGCAACTCCACAGCGATCGCTGACAATACTCGCACAGGATTTTCCCTTGCCGGAGAGAAGGCTGGCCTCACCCTGCAAAGGACACGGACGTTGCCCTTCAGGTCTTGCAGCTCCTGACGCAGCTTCTTTCTGACCAGCTCACCATCTTCTAATTCTATTTTTTCGCTGCGCCACAAGCGCGAGCGCAACATCGAGCTGGGCCCTGAGCTTCTCTTGCTCCTTAAAGCTCTGGCTAAGTGCGCGCTCGAGGTCCCGATTTTTTTTTCTCCATGGCGAGGTCGGAGGGAGACTCATAGGTTTGCGTCCCAGTGTTGCGATTTTCTACCTGGTCCTCCAGTAGCACGGTCCTGTAGTGATACCCGGTCCTGTAGGACCGGTCACGGTCACTCGGTCCTGCTGCTGGCTCAGTGTTCTCTTCGTTGAACGTTTGCTCTGCAGCAGGAGCATCTGCACCACCAGCTGCACCAGCACCTCCAGCGCAGACACCAAGGCTGCTTCCAGGAGGCAGCTTCTTGCCTGCAGCGCCCACGCGAGGTGCGATCATAACACGCTGGAGTTCTGCTTTGAACTCTGGATTATTTTTTTCCAGCCTGTCGAAGATGCCCCGCGCCTGGGGAAGCGGGCAATTTTGAGGGCTTTCGCCAAGGCGCGATGGGCGGCCGCTTTGCTCGGCAATGAGCCTGTTGCAAGTTTATTTTATTTCAATGATCTCCATTTTGACGCAGCTAGGGAACATTGCGACGGTTTAACTGTTGTTGTGCCAACGTCCTCGGAGTCGATTTTCCACACGCGGTGGAGTCGGAGTCGTTTTTCCTTAATAACTTCCAAAAATACACACGTATACCAAATTTCATAGAACTACATATATCGATCCATACAACGTTACAGCCATTTACTTGAATTTGTTCATTATAAATTTTGGGTGCACGATGAGAAGGGTAATTTACTTCGTGGTTGTATGATCAGTAATGGGACAGTTAGGAGAAAAAGATGAAATGCACATCGAAGACCTTATGGACACATTGGAACTCAAAGAAGAAGGAGAAATACAAAAATTAGGTCTGAAGGACAAGATCAACAAAGGAATGCCATCTTAAAGTAGTCCCTCGCGACCATCCTACCTTTTCACGGAGCGCTGTGATAACATTTGCTAAATTACTGAGGCTTGTATTGACGTTTGCTGTTTCTTTGAGGCGCGCCCCCTGCGCCCCCGAATCCTTGAGCCGCTCAGATCCCGCGTGGTCTATGAGGCTCAAGGTCCCTGCAAATCACACTCTGCATCAAATTTACTCTCACCAATCATGTAATAAAAATCTAATGTGGAGTTCAAGGGGAATTCCGCTTCGCTCCGCTGTTTCCACTGTCTTGCCGTGTCGAATGAAACCAAAATCACGTTTCTACGTTGGAAATTGTAGAAGGGGTAGTGTAATGAGTAAATATTTTGTCCTATTTTTACATGTTCACGCAATTGTTTTTTTAATGTTGCAGAAATAGAAACTTTTTATAGAAGTAAATTTGTTTGAAATTCAATTTTAAAAATCTAATTGCATTATCGTTGCCCTAATTGCAATAGAAATGCGAAAAGTGAAATTTGAAAAAATTAGGTCGAATAGGTCAATTTTAGAGTAGGAGGTTCCCTTCATCGTCAGTCGTCAGAATTTCATAAAGCTATCTCGCAGTGGACATTGGTAGGTTTCAAAATTGAGCTGTATCTACCGAGTGAATTCCCCCGAGCCATGCTGGACTGGACATAAGCAGTGATCACTCGCAAGACCGACTCAAGTGTCAACGTTGAGAGAAGAGGCTCGGAGCCACACTTGCCTGAGAGCAGATTATTAGATTATTAGTTAGTTTAAGCCTCCTTATCCGCAACAAAACGATCCAAGGAGAGGAAGGAAGAAGGCACCATTTAGTATGGAGTTGAGGGAACGCGAAATCTATGCAGAAAGGACATAGAAACGGTAAGATGAGAAAGAAGTTCATGAAGCAAGATCAAAGTTGAAGAAGAAAGTAGTAGGTGCTGAAAAAAACAGGACAGCAGTGAACCGAAAAAAGATGGTTCGTAACATAATAAAGCATTTTATTTCAACAAAAAGATGGCCTAATTAACTCTCAGCTCGGGCCAGGGTTGCGGAGTCGGAGTCGGGAGTCGGAGTCGCTTCTCTGAAGTGTGATGGAGTCGGAGTCGCTACTCTGAAGTGTGATGGAGTCGGAGTCGCTTTTCCGAATGTGATAGAGTCGTGGTTGGAGTCGCTATTTTTTGGTGTCTTCGATTCTAATTTTTGCTAAAAATTATTTAAAATTCTTGTAAACTAAAAATAAACCGAAACAGAGTTAGAATGCTTTGCTGAAAAATCTAAAAAACACGCGATGTTTTTGTTGATTGTTTTGTTCTAGGTTTGAAACAGCGTATTTATTCCTATCGCCTAATAACGTAATGTTATCAAGTCATTGAGGGTTTACACATATATATATGAGAAAACTACGAGTGCGAAATATAATTTTTGTACCCAGCATTAACGTATATTTTGTAGTTAAAAGCAGGAATTAGTAATTGAAAGCATCGCAAATTTATTCTGTACATTTCTGTTTAGTTCATTTTTCCTTCAATTAATACATAAGAATTGGAAAATAGTAGTAAATGTGTTGCAAGTTACTTGTAGAACATTTCAGCTGATGTAATACGTTGTACTCGCATAAAGAGTGGTAACTCTGAATGGTCAAAATGATGCATTGATTGATAATGATCATAAACATTTCTAGTCTTTAGGTTATGATTCATTGCCAATGAGTAGTCTTTGCCGAAACCTGAAGCTATGGTCTAGTGCACAAAGACTTCTAGTTTTCAAGTCATGTTATCAAAATTGATATGGATTCCGTGTTTTTAAGTCAAGTTAACATGTATTAATAATAAAAATTTCTGCTCAATCTCAAGTTATTCCTTGAATGTAATTTGGTTTTTTCAGAGTTATATTGTATTTCACTATATCATCACCATGTATAATTTTTATCTTCCTATCACTCCCCTGTTTCTAAGCAAGTATACGCTGAAATGTAAAATTTTATAATTATGTTGATACATTTTTAAAAACTTAAATAGTATTCGTTTTGTAGCATTATATAATTAATTAGTTCTTGTTAAGGAAGATTTGGAAATGTTGTAAGGTTATCTATATCGGCATTGAGACACTTGAAAAAAATTAAAATACGATGTAAACGAGCTGCAATGAAAATAATTACACACACCAGCAAAAACTTCACTTTCAGTCACACACACTTTGTAACTGAAAACAATGCACTATCTCAGCTGGAATGGCTTTTGCATTTATGCGATAGTACAAGTTCTCTTGCTGGAAACGTTTCAAATTGCTCCAAAAAACACGAAATGAGAAGAACCTGGGCGTTTATTAAAATAGCAAAGTGTCCAATACAAAGTAAAAAGTTAGACGAAAATAAGAGATAGTATCATATTACACGCAAAGAAGCTAGAAGTGACTTTTATTCGGAAAAAAAACGTTCCGATAACGTCAGGCCCCTGCGATGAAAGCAGAACAACTTTTGCTTATTATAGCCGAAACGTAACATAGTGTTGAGCAATAATATGACACCTTTTCTGCATTGTAAGCCTGCATAGTGTAGATACAAAAAAGAAAAGGCAGTGTGCGAATTTGGCCTACCTTATCTACACGTATATCATAATTTTGGGGATTTGAAGCATAGTCATTGAATTAACAATTATAATTTCACTGAATTAGTGCATACTTAGTAATAAAAAACTGTTGATACATATCTATGCTTCTCAGTGTAGACAATGCCTACATTACCTACTCGGAAAACACTTGTCAGTAATATATAGGGTGTTTAAGATTCAGAATAAGAGGCAAAAAATTGCACACCACGTAGAAGATATCCAAATAAAAACTTTTTCTTCTATGAAATTTTCCGAAGAAAGAGACATTGAGATATTAGCAGTTTATTGTTTCAAAGGGTGAAATTTAATGAATAAACTACTCGCAATATTTATTTTGAATTTACGTTGATCGGGCGAAATGTGCTAGTTGCATGACCTTCTAGATCTGACGTGACTCCACTCGATTTCAATTTTTGGGCACACGTGAAGAGCCTTGTCTATGCTACACCCATTGAGTCTGAGGAAGATCTTGTGGCCAGAATTGCAGTGGCTGCAGTTGAGATACCTTAATGCCAGACGTGTTTCCTAATATTCCGCAGCCGTTAAGGCTAACATTCGAAAAGTGCATAGATGTAGGTGGAACACGTTTCGAACAATTTTTGTAAAGTAAATTCAGAATCAATATCGCGAGTAATTGTGCCATTAAATTTCAACCTTAAAAACAATTAACACCCAATACCTCCCAACCCCGATTTTTTTGGGGAAAATTTCATAGGACAAAAAGTGTTTTTTTGGCCATTTTCGACTTGATGTGCAATTTTGTACCTCGTGTTCTGAAACACTCAGTATATATAATTGTGTACACGACTCGTCATAAATGATGGGATTCGATATTGTCTGTATAGAAATCTTCCAGATATGGACCATAAAAAAATATTTTCCATCCTAGTAGCACCCGCGATTAAAATGTTCTAATACTTGTGCATTGGTGAAACTCGCATCACAGATACAGTAGTTAAGCATCTTTAAGGGCGTGAAATTGAGACAGATCAACCAACAAAGACGAACAGCCAATTTTGTTTGTTCAATGAAATTTCCTGTTGAATATTTTCCGTATTTCTGATGGCGGCTTTGTGGAAGAAAAAGTTTTCTTCAGTTGGCCTGGCCTCTCTTAGTTCACAGACAAGAATTTGAAACTGATGAAATTAGATCTTTTTGTTCGTTGTTTTTTGTTTTGCAGCCGCATCTTTTCTTTTCGGTTTTTGTGTTTAAATTTAACTTTCTATAATTAAGCATGTTTGCGCTTCTAGCAGACCTGCATTAACCTTAAATAGCTTTAATTAACATTACTTGTGATGCTTTGGCGTTCACTCATTAAATTGTCTTTGAGCTTGCTCTGCTTGGGCAGCATGTCGTCCTTTTAATATAAGTGGGTCTGGTACCTCTAACTTATTTCTCTTGCGTAAAAAGCAGTCTCTTTCTGCTACTTGAACTCCTTGACCCGGCTTTTGCAGCCTTTTGAATAGGCGCTTATTATTCAAGGTAATTAATTGTCAATTAATTGTTAAAATCTTAGTGTTATATGCAATCTTACAATAAGATGCGATATTCACCTAGTCGGCGACCAGACATCTTAAAACTCTGTATCTCTCTACTCAGAACGCCTCTAAAATTTCCTCCCGGAGTACCGTGCTGATGACCGGCCGCGTCCATTGGGTGTCTTCTATTTTTAGCGAGTATGGTGCGGAAACTCCATACTAAAGAAGATCTTCGGTCTCCATTTTAAAGGAATTTAATAATAAAAATATTACAGAGGACGCTGCTCAGCGTACTGTTGGAATCCTAAAGATCCGCCAAACTTGGGTACGGTTTCTCTTTCTGCGCATCTCGGGAAACGACTTGCTGTTGTTCCCTTGAAGTTCTTCTGTATTTGAAATAAATGTTCGAGCAGTTGCCCTTAAGTTTTAAATCCTAAAACTCCATTGTACTAATATAGGAGAGATAACGCTTACGAAATAGCGAAACCTATTAATTAATTTGTTCAAAAGAGACACTTGACCATTTATTGTAAAATAACAATCAATACTATACTGCGTGTCCCACAAAAATATCCCGGACTTTTTATTTGATAATATCTCCACTTTAAATTAACATATTTTAATTGTCTTTTATTTACAATTTAGTCAATTTTGTTCATTTTTGAAATAGTTCAAGTTTTTGAAAATCAGTTGAATAAACTTCAAGATGATCGATTTACTGAGAGGGGTAGAAAAATTGTTCAAAGGGAAAGTTTTAAAAACAACACTGGTGTTCTTTGTCATTCCTCAATACCTACTGTTAAGAATAATTTCATAACGATGTATCGTACATACAACTAAGTATTTAAACCCTCTGAGAGGTTTCAAGTTTCAAGTGTTCTCAATAATAGTGTTTCAAGGACTGATAGAAACGGTGGAATAATGGGTAAAACTCTTCGTTCAATGGTGGCTAAAAGTAATACTTGCCTGGAGAGAAATGGAGGGTATGTCGTTGGATACTAAAATTACTATATTTATTTAAACGTTATATAAGGTAATGATTTGTTACTCCTTAAAAATTTTGTGTGTTCAGTTTTATGGAAACTACAAAATAAGGGAGAATATCAATATTGTTTTAAAAACTTTTCCTTTGAACAATAAATTTTTCTGCTCTTTTCAGTAAATTGGACATTGTAAAGTGGTTATCCAACCGATTTTAAAAAACCTAAATTATTCGAAGAGGAAACAAAATTTACTACATTGTGAAAAATGGCAAATCAAATATTTTAATTTAAAGCTGAGATATAATTCATTAAAAATCGAAGACATTTTTACAGGACACCCGATATAATAAAAAGCCAGGTGTCCGTCAATGATATTTATATGTTCTCGTGCGTAATTTCCCCTATCTCATTACAATGGGACTCTGCTTGCTTGGACAGTATCATAAATACCATCGAAATATGAAAAACCAGGCATCTGCTCACTTATGTTTATAAGTAAAAAACATTGCGTGAAAATAGAATCAACTGTCGAGAAAATGCGGCTCATCGCATTTAAATTTCAAAGGCATTCAAATGCTTGAAAGGTATGGCAAATTTTTTAAAAACCTCTTGCGAACAATAATTTAAATTACAATTCAGATAGGTATTATGTTATACAATTTGCTTGGTTGTTATGTGCGTCCCCTCAGGGGGATACAGGTATTGTATCTATGGGAATTAGGGCTCCCAGGGGGACTATGTGAGGGCCTGAGCTAAAATATATGTAGGCTTCCTTTTGTTGAAATAGAATAGCTTTTTGTTTTGCTACTGACCATCTTTTTTCGGTTCACTGCTGTCCTGTTTTTCAGCACCTATTACTTTCTTCTTCAACTTTTTCTTGTTTCATGAACTTCTTTCTTAGCTTACTGTTTCTGTGCACCTTGTGCATAGATTTCGCGTTCCCTCAACTCCATACTAAATGGTGCCTTCCTCCTTCCTCTCTTAGAACATCTTTGTCGTGCAATTAGGGGAGGCTAAAACTTTCTTATATAATATATTAATAATGTTGTGTGCGTTTGTGACGTTTTTAAAGATGCCTAATGACCGTATCTGTGATACGAGTTTTACCAGTGCACAAGTACGAGAATACTGTATTTTAATCGCGGGTACTATTAGGATGGATATATTTGTTTCCTTTTTTTATCTTGAGATTTTTTGAAAACGATACCATTGGATCCCGCCATTTTTGACCGATCATGTACAATAGTATCTTGATTATTAACAATCTGTAGTCAATTTAAAAGTCGTTCGCTAATAAAGAATATAATGAACATATGCACAGGTTTCAACACCTGCAACCGTTTACTACTAAGAATGACTGTCGTGTGTTCATTTATACGTTTTGTGTTACGCTGTTAAGAATAATTGATAGAAAAAAATTAGCACTGGCGGTCTTGGTTCCAGTTCACGGTCAATTAATACACTCATTTTCGTTGTGCAATAGCTCTATAATAAGTCACTTTCATCACAATTAGAGCGTTCCAGAGCCTTATATACTTGAGTTTGTATCGTGAATACCGAGTTCGGCGGGGTATTGCATATTACAATATGCTGTATTGTATATTACAATATACTGTATTGCAATGTACTTGTAGGCTCTCTTCCTGGCCTACGACGTTATAGGGGAATAGACTTCCCTTTACCACACGGTTCAATAAATTGATACTAGCTCGTTGCGTGCTCTCATGATTTATTTCAGGGGACATGAACAAACATCACAGTCCTTTTAACGGTAGCACAGTAATAGCAAGCAAACAAAACAAGTTTCAAAATATTGAGGAATTGCGAGGTGTCTGGAAAGATGAAGAATAAAGCTAAATAAGACTGTAACAAGAAATTAATGAATATGCATATGTAATCAATATATTTCTCAGTATAATCAAATCCAATGTACCTAGAAATAAACAAAGACAATTCAATAGTGAACTACACGCTGGCCGATTGTCACGCATCTGGCGCCTAGAAAATCTACCTAGCATTACCACGCTGGGATAATTCTTTCAACTATCTTTTAAGAAGCATGGACGGCGCCAACAGTACTGTTTGCAAATTACAATATACAGACACAAGTTCGCAGTTGCTTTCAGTAATGCTGAATTTCTGTATCTTGGATACGACACGAATGGCTATAACTACTTCTCTTGTGGCTCAAAAATGCTGTGTTCTGAGTGTTTATTACTCTTATAAGATAATTAAGTTACCTATGGAATAAGCTGAAAGCATGGAAACTCCACTCAAACGAGAATTTGTTGAAGTAAGGTATTGAATCTTGTAATTTTTGACGGCCTGTGTACACTAGTTAAGAAATAAAATATTCATCGTATAAATTTTGAATAGGTGAAGTTGGAGTCACAAAATTGTGAATAGGTGGAGTCGGTGTTGGAGTTGCCAAATTCTGGAGAAATGGAGTCAGAGTCGGAGTCGCCAAATTCTGAAAAGGTGGAGTCGGAGTCGGAGTCGCAAATTTATTCCACCGACTCCGCAACCCTGGCTCGGGCCCTCACATTGTCTCCCTGAGTGTGATAATTCTCATATATATAATATTTGTATCCCCTTGAGGGGTTGCCTGAGAGCAGGATAGCCTCCTTGATAAGCCACACAAAGCGCATGCAAGCAAGAGAAGCTCTCTGATTCGACGGACACTCGCCATACATACCTTTCGTGGTGGTGCCCGTTTTGTTGTTCTCTCCGGTGACCACCATTCCGAACACGGAATGTGACCGTGAACTGCCACGGTTTATTTCTGTGGCCACCACCGCCCTATGCTGCTTGACGGTGCGTAGCAGATCGGCGACTTGATGGCGGTCGCTCACGGTCACAACCTCAACAGACATGTTACATTTGATTATAATTTAATTTCAGACTCCCTAACACCAACACGGGTGCTTCAAGGAGATGGCACCATTATGTTTAGAGTTAAGGGAGCGCGGAATCTATGCCTAGCTATGTTTCCGGGCAAGATTCCCGGCGCATAGAAACTTCAGGGTGAGCAGAAAGGTTATGAAACGAAATTGAAGACGAAGAAGGGGATATTTTTCGATCTTTCTTTCATTACTAAAAATTTTCTTTTTACCACAAAAGTTATTATTACGCGTAAACCATTACCAGCTAATTATATCATTGTCGTCATAATCTTTCAAACTTAATACCTATTGTATGTGAACTGTTGATAACGCCCTCAGCAATCTATTTGCACCAGTGTTGTGATATTAATCTCCAATATTATTCGCTCATGGACTGAGTTTGTGTGTGCTCACGAAATCGCACTAAATTTTTCACTCTAATTTCTTGTACTTCAGAAGCTAGTTTTTAGACAGGAATATCCCTTTAAGCTTGACTCTGTATTTCGTTTTAAGTTATAAATTACCCACTTCTTACAGTTTAATAACTTTAAATGACTGATCACGCTGATGTATTCGATGAAATCGACCCAGATCTCAATCATTTGAACAGAATATATCCAACCTAAACGACTCTGACGACTGTAGGTAAACTAATATATCAAAATTCAATGAAACTGTATGAATAACTCGCTATGATTTCTCACTCCTGTGTTGGAACTGTAGGTCACTCTATCCAAAATTGGAAAAGATACAATGTACTATTACTGAACTTAAATATAACCTAGACGTGATTAGCTTCACCGAAAGCTGGCTAGATGACTCGATCACAGACATGATTCGATTTGAAAATTATTACAGCTACCATTCGCTACGAAAAAACCAGCGAGGCGGTGGCATCAGCACATATATATCTAACCACATAGACTCAAGAATCATAGCAAGTGCGTCAATGATTCAGGATCATATAGAATCACTCTTCGTAGAACTGTCTAGAGATGGTAAACGCTCTGTGCATGGAAAGGTGTATAGGCCTCCTACAGCCTGTCGTATATCCTTCGTGAAAGAGCTAAATCGTATTATTTCTCAATTCAACAGGTCCTTATACAATGAGATAATAATATGCCGTGACTTCAATTATGATCTACTGTAACATGAAAGCTATGAACCAATCTCTAATTTCCTAACAGCCTTTCAGTCTCAATCTTTCCTTCCGATCATCACAAAGTCTGCACAAATAACCTCTGAGTCTGCTACGCTTCTTGAAAATATCTTTTTTTACAGACCCAAGTGATTTTCTTTCTGGAATCATTACTTTGACTTATCAGATCATTTTTCACTTTTTCTTGCTAAGAAAAATGTCTATATTGCCTGCACCAAGCCACGGGCTGAAACGTACTCATATCGTAAAGTAAACGAATCAAATTTAGAAGAAATGCGCACCGTTCTAGAAGAACCGAAACCAACATTGCACATCTCTGAACACAATAATGCAACGAGCATTGATGAAACAGTAGTAAAGTTGACTGAAACTATAATGGTCGCATACAATGTGTTGCCAAATTTCAACTCGTACGGTTACCCCTAAAAATAAACAAAAGCCCTGGATTACTTTAGACATCGTGATAAATATAAAGAAACGTCAATCGTACCTAGCACTCCTTTACGAAGGGCGAGTATCTCGAGAAACATGTAATCGATTCAGAAACAATGTGACAAATCAGATAAGGATATCAAAAAAGGTCTACATTACGCACAAGTTTACTCAATTTAAAGCTGACGTTAAAAACACTTGGCGCCTTCTTAACTCTTGCTGTAAATCGAATAACGCCGATAAAAAGAAAATTGAATATGTTGTTCAAGATAATGTAAAATACCATGAGAAGAAAGAAATTGCTAGTCGCTTTAACATCTTATTCGTAAACGTAGGGAAAATAGCTGATGGTATTCCAAGCGAACCTACTGATCACCTGGAATACATGGATCATATTCGAGAACACAACTACTTTTTCTATACGCCTTCCAACTTTTCCGATGTATTTGTGTGCATAAACAACCTGAAAAATAAATCGAGTGGGTTACAAACGTTTCCGACAAAAATATTTAAAATTATTGCTAATATTGTAGCCCCGCCTATATCCAATGTTATTAACCAGTCTCTCTTACTAGGGATTTTCCCGAACTCCCTCAAGTTGCTAGGGTAACCAATATCTTTAAAAATGGCGAAAAAACCTGTGTAAGCAATTATGGACCTATCTCCGTACTACCAATTATTAGCAATATATTCGAAAAAATTGTGTATAAAAAGTGTAGTCTTATTTTGAACAAAAATCAGATTATATTAGATTATTAGTTAGTTTAAGCCTCCCTATCCGCAACAAAGGCTACCCAAAGAGAGGAAAGAAGAAGACACCATTCAGTACGGAGTTAAGGAAACGCGAAATCTGTGCAAAAAGGGTACAGAAACGGAAATCTAAGAAAGAAGATCATGAAACAAGAAAAAGTTGAAGAAGAAAGTAGTAGGTGCTGAAAAACAGGACAGCAGTGAACTGAACAAAAATAATTTCTTTACGATAAACAATTCGGATTCCGCTCTAAAAAATCAATAACACATGCTATAATAAATCATTTACAATTCTTTTATTCTAATAAAGATGAAAGAAAGCATGTTTTCTTTGTATTTCTTGACTTTCGAAAAGCATTCGATTGTCTGAATCATAAAATATTACTCTCGAAACTACACATATGGCATTCGAGGGGTTACCCATGATTGGTTCAGATCATACCTAACAAATCGGAAGCAATACGTTGTCATCGACAACGCTAAGTCGGACCCACAGACAATAAGCCACAAAGTTCCACAAGGATCTGTTCTTGGGCCTCTCCTATTTCTGATTTTTATAAATTATATTATTAAATCTACATCATTCAACAAATTCATAATTTTTGCCGATGACAGTACGCTTTCTGCGGTCCTTCCGAACTAAGGATTAGATTAGTCATTAGTTTTAGCCTCCCCACCCAGCATTTGAATGCGATCCAAAGAGAGGAAGGAGGAAGTCACCATTTAGTATGGAGTTAAGGAAACGCGGAATCTACGCAGAAAGGCATAGAAACAGTAAGTTGGGAAGGAAGATTATGAAACAAGATCAAAGTTGTAGAAGATAGTGGAAGGTGTTGAAAAACAGGACAGCAGTGAACCGAGAAAAGGTGGTCCTTAACATAACAAAAACATCTTATTTCAACAAAAAGAAGGCCTACCTAACTCTCAGCTCTGGGCCCTTCCGAACCAAAATTCAGCTATGATTGCGGAGAGTATAAATAATGAACTTCATAGAGTTTCATTGAGGCTTAAAGCTAATAAAATAAACCTTAATATCGATAAAACGAAATATATTATATTTTCATACAAGAAAAAGGTATCTCTCTCTCACGCATTAAAATTGGCAAAGGTTAAATCGAAGAAACCAACTCATGTAAGTTTCTGGGTATCATAATAGATAAACATCTGACCTTCAAAAAGTACATCGCTCATATTAGTTCTAAATTATCAAAATCCATCGGAATCCTAAATAAAGTTAAAAATTTCCTGCGTGAAGCGGCTTTCCAAATGCTCTACCGAACGCTTATTTCTCCATACTTGCAATACGGAATAGAAGCATGGCACGGAACTGATAAATATAAAACCAATATAATTTTTACGCTGCAAAAAAAGAGCCATCAGAGCGGTAAAGAATCTAGAATATAATGCTCACACAAATGATTAATTTAAAAATTTATAAATACTTAAACTTCCGGATCTCTACAACATCTCCATTCGTAATTTCATTTACAAAACATTACGAAATGATGGCGACTATAGCCTAAAACAATTATTAACTGTGCAAACTGGTATCAGGACCATTTAACCCGAAATAGAAGTAAATTCATGCTTCCTTTTTATTTGAAGGCCCGGCCGCAACACAGTATCCTCTTCGTTGGAACTAAAACTTGGAACTCAATACTTGCGGAGATCCGTGAAAGTAATTCTTACTAAGTATTCAAAAGACATCTTGAGTCTCACTCTCTATCAGAATACTAGTCGTGTAAGATCACCAAGTCGCATCTTGCCTCCTACATGTCTGGCCCAAAGAATGTAACTTGTCATGGGTAACATAACCGATCTTCAGTCTGCTCTTAAGTCGTTTTATCAAATGTATTGTTAAATATAGCCGATTTTACCTATACTGTAAAACACAGCATCAAATATCGAGTTGATAACCTCATTGATCAGTCTAATGCGAAACTAGGTCAAGTGAATTAGTTTAAACATTATTGTACACCTTAGAATAATGTGATGGTAGGAAGCCCTAGAAGTCGCTGAACTTGTTCGGGCCCACCGGTAGCTATAACCTAGTTTGACCATTGTACTAGACTAAGAAACATTCTACTTATGTATCACCTGTGGTAAATAAATTGTTTAAATTACAGCTAAACTTCTACAAGATTCCAAGGTTATCTTGCTTTACAACTTCTTGAAACGATCATCTTTCTTACACTAGAATTTCAGAAGGTACTTTTTCAACCCCGTTTATTACGAAAAATCAAACGGTTTCTTCAAAATTTTCCAGGGATGAAGTTGTCAGTAGCCGTGAATGTCAACAAAGCTGCCCTAGTGTGAGAATAGCCCGCTTAATTATGAATCTTTGAAGCTCTAATGCTAGGCGAGAAAAATTTTCGGTGTTGAAAATAAAGTTCCTGAATTTTCAAAGAAACCATTTCAAAGTATTTTTCCAGCTTACCAGAAACGAACGTAATTCAGAAAAAAATTTTCGAGTTAAAAAGAAAGGTCATCGAATATGTAACACGGATCCTGTGACGTGAACTTGAGGTAATCAAGGGTAATTCACGCTAGCAGGCGTCTGGAACTTCTAAGAAATGAGTCTCATGTATTCTTTCAATTCCGCTAATTTTGTTATTTGCTTGGAAGTATACCCTCACTAATTGAATTACTTGAAAGTTTTGTTAAATTCCCTAAACTAGAAGCACTATATAGTCATCTTGGCACTGGAGAATCATCAGTACTCAAAGGGCTGAACAGGAATTGTCCGGGAAAGGCGTATAAATGTATACCTTTTAACCCAATACAAAATTTTTTTAGTATTGGACTGATCTTTATGAAACTTGATACAGATGCGTAAACTAGATAAAATAGTAGGTTAGAGTCATGTGCTTTTCCCATTTTTCAAAAAGAAGTGGCATTGTATTCTCAACAAATGTATGAGTGTTCTTTTGAATTTTAAAACACTTTTTAAGAAAGTAGAGAAAGTCTAAAAAATTGTATTCCCAAGTTTGTACAAAAATACAGATGTAGCTCATTTCCTAATTAGAAAAACGTTTAAATCCCATGCTTAGTTGATATAAAACTCATCTCTGTAGCTCAAAAACTAAGGAATATTTTAGGTGTAAAAGACCGTTATAGAATGGTCAGGACAGCTATTTTTAGACACGCATACTGCTGATTCCGACAGCACTTAGTCAGATACGTTGCAATCTCCTTGTTGCAGGTATTACATGTAACTTTCAGCAAGTATAATATCGTGAATGCAAATCAGAACCTGAAATTAAAGCAACTTTCTGTGGAGTCAACGATTTTAAGCTTCGAAGAATCATGAAAGTGAGAAGAGGCTGCTCACCTTCTGGTTCGCCACGTAAGTTTCATTTGACGAAGGTCCCTTCAGCCTGATGAAAAGTTTTTGTTTTTCTGCCTGGGGGCACAACAGGTCCCGCAGAGCTTCGTTGTATATTTCAACGGCACTCGCTTCTATCTGGTAAGTCCAACCCTGCTCGCAATAACATACCCGTTTAAAATCAACTCAAATTTTCGGCTCACACGTTATACTTCATTTTATTTTTATTAGCAAACAATGTATTACATGTGACGACCATCTCTCTTCCAACATGCAGCAACATCCATCAGATCTTACACAGTGAAAGTTTAACCGACTACAAACCCCGAAAAAGAGCTAAATTTGCACAGAAACATTAAAGCTGCATTATAAAAATCATCTCATATTAGCTTTGACTTTTCTAAGTATACCTAACACTTGCCAAATTGTTAGTCAGGTAGTACATTGTCTAACAATCTCCATTAATTTTTACCATTTAAAATATTTATTTTCAACGTTGCATGGACATATATCTAATAATTTTATGAATAATTAAGTCGATATTACTTACTAGTAAATCAACACTATCAAATGTTTTTTTTAATCATATTTACAGAATTTTATACTTATCCTTATCTATATCACATGTTTTTCCACCCCCTGCCGTCATAACATTCGTAGTTAACCTCATCCCTCTTCATACAAAGCAAAGATTCCGTCTACGATTTATCGTTTACATATTCACTTAATTAAACGCCGCTCAAGATTTACCAACGAGCTTTGTTTATTCAGTCATTGTCCATTACACAGCATGTTTTGTGCCTTGAAGTTTCATATCAGTGATCACCGGAATTCTACAACCCTCACTACCTTATCAGTTAATTTAGAGGCTTCTGCCATCAGGAAGTCTACACTCCTGGGGATAATGCCGGCGTCAGCCCCCGGGCCGCCCTCCATTGTGTGGGTTTTGCCAGACGCTGTCTGTCCATAGGCAAAAATGCACGTCTTTTCTCCGTCCAGGGCAGACTGGACGAGGTCGCGAACCTCATAAAAAACCTGCGGAACACATGAAACTCATAATCACTTTTGCTGCTATAAAGCTTCATTGTAAAAAGGAAAGAATGATCGTTTATTGCCAAACAAGGTGATACGTGAGGTGTATACAACATATTTGATTACAAAATGTTTTATTAAAAAGGCCCTTAATTGATAAAGAGGCTCCCCATAGCGGGATTCAACCAAATTGTGTCTATGGGAATCAGCACTCCTTGGGGGAAAATGCATGAGGATGTTAGCGTGTTATCCTCCCTATCCGCCACTAAGGCGATCCAAAATGAGGAAAGAGGAAAGCATCATTTGGTACTGACTTTAGGAGCGCTGAATCTATGCAGAAAGGTCAGAGAAACAGTAAGTTGAGAATGAAGGTTATGAAACCAGATCAAAGTGAAAAAAGAATTAAAAAATATGCTCAATGAGCTTGTGTCACTTGCAGGTGACGGGTCGCGCTCTGGGAGCCATGATCCATCGAGGAAAAAATTACATCAAAAGTGGAGTGTCAGACGCTGACCTGGAGGCCAT
The DNA here is from genome assembly GCA_030386875.1 of Morinoia aosen. Taxonomy (NCBI): domain Eukaryota; kingdom Metazoa; phylum Arthropoda; class Malacostraca; order Amphipoda; family Talitridae; genus Morinoia; species Morinoia aosen. The sequence continues at coordinate 37,422,392 of CM059561.1, read as the reverse complement.
TTTTGTGAAGGACGAGCCCATTGACTGGTATCAGGAACCCCAGGTGCTGTAATTGGTGGCTTACTTTCATCTTGAGTGATATTATTATTATAATTATTATTATTATTTTATTATTATCATTTTATTATTTCATTATTATTATTATTATAATTAACCGGAGCAAGTTGCATATTATAGGATGTGTGCCGTATATGGACATGTATATTACATAATTAAAGTGCGTAGTGTTCAATATTTAATTGCTACAATAATGTATTCATCGAATAAATATGGATGTAAGGCTACTTTTGCCATGTAGTAAAACTAGGCCAAATGCATGTTTTACTGTATTGAGGGATTTTCACGGGGAAAAGTGTAGCTGCTGGAATGACTACAGCAATACTGCCAATATTCCTGTGGTTACTCAGAGCAGCTACACTTTTAGTTCAACGATGCTCGTTATTCAAATTTTCAACTATTAACACGTACATCATGGATACAGAGCAATTCTAAAATTAACTAATCTAGAAAACACATTTGTTATAACGCAATTTGATGTAGCGGTGATTATTCAAAAATCATCTGAACAAATCGGTAGGTAAGAGTGAAAGAGCACAGCAGAATATGGAAAAGGTGCAACAGAAAGATTTGTACTTCGGGAGCCTATTCTTATAATTTGAGTTTATACGAGGCCTCTAATATATGTATATATACAGTCTAAAATAAATGTCCATTAAAAATGATGGACATTGTTAAATAACGAATCCTGCTTCCTATGTATATCGTTCAACAAGTATTCTAAAAGAATAGAAGACTTTCTTGAATCGGAAAGCATTGTTTGCAAGAGTAATTTTATCCTGTGTTTTATTTACGTTGAAAAACGGTGAATTCAGTGTTTCGTTCTGAAATATGGAGTAATATTAGGAGGACTTTCATTTGATTTATCCTTTTAACACTCGAGAAGAAAAATTAAAATTTGAGAATTACAATGAGTATGCAAGTCGCTAACGGAACTTTGTATTGATAAATATGAAACTTTTGCCCAGTGTGCACACTAATTTCAATTATTACGTGGCTATTAAGCATTGCATACGAGATTATCAAAGTTTTTCAGTAACATAGTTTCCATATTATTCAAAAAATTCTCAATACAAATGTGCGGAAATCCGGCAGTTCCTGCCATGGTGCAATCATACGTACGGCAGCCAGTGCATCGCTGCCGCGAGTGACGTGTGAACCACGTGGTATGGGGTTGGTGACGTATCAGCTCAAACGTCTCCTATTGGCTGGCTTGTCTAACGGTTTCGAGCAGCTGTCCCCTTTGAAGTGGACTTACCTGTCTTCTGTATACCGTGGTGTCGACGCTGCTCCCCTACATGCTGGAAATGCCTGGGGAACGACAGAGAGACAGTGCGCTTCAGGCAGTCTTGAGTGTAGGATGTATGTCTTAGCTGCTCTGTCGTCATATTCTCATGCGTAATCTCAATCCAAGAAGTCTCTCCTGATCAGGAAAAGTGGCTGAGGGCTTTAGTTTTCACATTGATATATTTATTGAAAGCAAAGCGTCAGTCTGATTGTATTTATTGCGGCTGTAAATACAATTTCGTTATTAAATGCTATCGCTGAAATGATTTTCTATTTAATTCAAAAGAAATTACCTCTAACAATAGTAACACAAATTGTTCGCTGTCATGTCATTATTGATGGCTGGTGATGGGACTTACACTGATATAATTTGTATTACTTAATTCTATTTCCTGTAATCAGACTCTATCGTGCATATTCCATCTATTTTTGTCTATATATACACCTACTGGGCAAGCTATATTTTATTATTCCTGTTTGGGCATTAAGGTCATATAAGCAGCTATATCAGCGCACAGTTTTATTGATTCGCCTCCATTCTTTATTAATCTAATAAACACAATCGTTTCTACCAAGGCACTTGGCCTTCCTTTAAGGAGAGGACTTTTTCCATACGGACTTTTTTCTTTATTATTGAACCTAGAACAATGAAATTTGATATACTGATAGGAAATTGAATTTGGAATCGTTTTTGCTTAGAGCAAAAGTTCAATTTTCTTGAAAAGAAAATGGGAAATCGAAGAAAACGAAGTTTGAAGGGGGGGGGTTTCAAAAATCTTCTCCTCCTACAGTTTTTAAGCTACAGTGATGATTTTAGTATCAATGAATGCGGAAAGACACGGGCTTTTATGGATGCCGAAATTCATTCCAAAATTATTTATTGCTCATGAGTTATGAAGTCATAAATTTTCACATTTCCGAAAAAGGGCATTTTTTTCCTATTTTTACACGTTTTCATATTGAAAATGTAAATTTTAGGAAACGAATTTAAGCACCCCTAAAAGCCCGCGTCTTCCCGCATTTAATGATACCAAAAGCATCACTGTAGCTCAAAAAGTGTAGGAGAAGAAGCATTTTGAAACCCCAAAAACCATTGTTTACATTATAAGCAAAACAAAGAAACATAAACAATACAAATAAAATTTTTTTTTAAATTTTTGGTTCAAGTTAGACCCCTAAAATCATTGTAGAGTAATCCAGAGACATAGGAGATGAAATAGCAACGTCAAGTCGTGAAGAAAGTGGCAAGGGGGATGTGTAACATGATAAAATACCACTTCCCCCTCCCCTCCCCCCCATTCTTCAAATCCCCGTAGCGGGCGAACGAGTGAACGTACGAGTCTCATTTTTTCACAGGATGTACCTGACCTCCTACACTTCTTATAACAGCAAAAATCCCAGTATCCCAAGAAATCCCAGAAGCAAGGATTCATAAGGGGGACGCTCTCCTTAAGAAGTAAAGTTTTAATTCTTCACGAATACGTTGATGTTATACCGGCCTCCGTGAAATAGTTTGAAGGTTAAAAATAGCATCTTCTTTTCTGCACGCACCTTGAATTACATTTTGACATCCTCACTCAATCACAGTTATAATCTCCAGAGCTGCCGAATTTTTTCTGATGATCGTACCAAAACCATGGAGGAAACGTACCAAAAATTATTAAAGCGTACCAAATCCATTTAACTAGCAATAAAACGTAAAAATTACAGGTTTTACCTACTCTTCCAGCTAGAATGAAGCTTCCTCTTCCTTCTTCTACCAATGTTTTTTTTCATTTAATTGTTTACCAAGCTACCGTGGAGGCTTCCAATTTGTGCAATCTATGTTCTCTAAGGTAGGTTTTGATCGCGTTTATGCGTTTAGTGCAGCTCTTTTTAAAGAAATATTGTATTTTGTTTTTGTGTATTTAGGGTCGAAAAAATTCTCTAGCTGCGAGAAAATAATGCGGTATTGACAAAAGCTGCATCATGAACTCCTTTCTGTCTTGAAAGGAGCATCTTGAACAAACAGTTCTCGCCACTTCATCTTTATCTTTTCATGCTGCTCTTCTTTCACGAAATTGGAGAAATGCATTGAATATGGTGTTATTGAATTACATTTATTAAGATCTTTCAATCTAAACTCTTCTAGTTTTTTGGTACATATTTTGTTGACATTTCCCAGGAGAATGCTTTCTGCAGCAGCACCAAAATAAATCTCATTTATATTGACATAGTTTGTGGGGTTGCCTACATTTATTATGCAATTATGTCATTCGAAATCAATAGATCCCTTTTTATGAAGTTGCCCATAATAAAATTCTCACTCCAGAGAAATTAAAATTCATTTTTGTAAGGGGAACTTGTACATTTGCTGAACGCACCAATTTCGGCAGCCCTGGGCATCTCACCCTCCGTCTAAACGCAAGTGGGGAAGCTTGAGCGGGTGAGAGGGGTAGGGTGGGGGCGTCACCCTGGGGAAGAAACCCTCCGTCTAAACCCAGCTTAACCTGTGTTTCTAGAAGCAATCTCGGCAACGGATCATCTCTGGAAACACTGTTTTTGACGGATCGAGTAACCCGCGTAACTAGAGATGTGACTATAAAAAACCATGCCGTTTTAAAAAAAAAACGTTTTTTTTACAAAAAAAAAACATGTCCAAAAAAAACGTGGATATTTTTTTTAATATTTTGTCTGAAAATAACTCAGCAAGAAAAATAACCACATAGCATTATTTGTTTTCATGTCAGATTACAAAATAAAACAGCATACTTCTTAATTAATGGTTTTCTATGGTTTTATGAAATTTTTCATTTTCTGCTGTTTCATGTTTTGATATTTCATTTATTTTACAATACATTAGAATGACCTTCAACTCCTGAAATGGTGTGTTATAATAACATATCTTTACTTATGGTCATTGATAGAGATGTGACTAAAAAACCATGCTGTTTGTTTTTGAAAAAACATGTTATTTATACAAGAGTTATGACTAGAAAACATGGATATTAATATATTATGTAACCTAAAAATTCCAATGCTGTTTTTTTATTTTTGAAATCTTGCCTGAAGGAATTGAAAACGAACATCTGAAATAATTTTCCATTAAAAATAATTAACAACGATAATCAACACGTATATAAAATTTAGATTGCTTTCAGAAGGACGAGATGCAGCTTTGCTTGATTGTGCATCGGGAACCGAGAAGAATGGTCCAGATCTAGGTCTCACAGCAAGCTGTCGGGAAAGATTTCCGTTAGTATGCTTTAGCACTATCCATCTGATAAAATGGCGAATATATATTCAGAACTACCAGACAGAATTAGAAATGAATCCGACGGAAGAAAAATGGAATTACGCATGAATCGAGACGAGATATAGAATTACGAATGAATCGAGACGAGATATAGAAAGAACCGACAAAACGCCTTATGGAGTTTCGAAGGACGATCCTATAGAATTGTGAAAGAATCAAAATAGACTTGGTAATAGATTTAACCCACGGTCGAAAGAGATTACGACGTGAACGACCGGGAAAATTAGGAATGACCGATTGAATCCATCACCTTGCCAAGCGAACTCTATAGAAGCTACCTAACTAAAGAGAATCACATGTGACAGGTCAAATGTGTTCAGGAAAATATCCTGATAAACATACGCCTAAAAATAGTCAAATAGCCAAATAGCTTCCGAATGTAATATTGAACGGCTTCAAAGAAAACGAATATTTGGATCAAGCTTCAGGACTTTAAACAAGATTCGGATTGAGCAGAGGATCTCAGTAGGACATATTTGGCATACTGTAACCTAACATAAAGGCTGTCGGCAAACTGACGCGCAAGCCCGTCTCACCTTAGGCCAGATCCGACAAGCTCCAGCAGCATCTCGACGCCCCTTCCCGCGGCGCGACGCGCAGGTTGATGCAGCGAAGCGCGGGTTGAGCGCAATCGCTCATAGCAGTCCTCCATGCGAGCGATGCGCGAACGCGGGGGAGAGGAGCACTCAACTTCTAGGCCCTCTCAGGAGATGCTGGAAACCAACGCAAGCAGCGCCGCCATCCAGGTGTGCCGCCCTAGTACTTCTCCTTAGGCTGACATGTTAGAGGTTAATTTGGACGAAAATAAATGAGGCAGCACGAACAACAAATCCATAGAAAATTCAAGGCGAGAAGATGAACAATTATTAGCGTCGTGGGTCGTCGTATCACGTCCGTCCATGTCAGAGTCGCACCCCCGACTGAGCAGTTGCTGATGCGGAGGAAAACCTTCTATTGTCTAAAGAAAGGCGGACGGACTCGCGCGGTCTGCCGACCAGCCACCCTTTATAAGTATGCCAAATATTCTATTATCAAAACGAAGCTAGGAGATAGATTTGTAACGAAACCGATAATATTTTTCATACCAATGTTTAAGTTTAAAAGCGTTTTACTTCAAGCAACACATGAAACACATGAACGAAAGACAAGGTTACAACCACAACGTGAACACGAAACAACAAACACAAACTTGTAGTAATATTTTATACAGTGCCCAGAAGAGATTCGATTTTCGAAAATGAAAATCGAATAAAGTCAAACAGAGCCAATTTTGTACATATGTTTAGTTTTTTCTAAACTTTCAGCAGCACATCTCCTCGTCGCCGCCGACCCGTAACCTCCTTGCGGGGACAAATTTTCGTAGTCTGAAGACGCGGCTGTGCTTCCACCTTCGTAGGACAACAAAGGGATTAAAAAGGTGACGTGCCTTCGCACAGTTTCTCCGTTACCCTTCATTAATACTACCTCGGTCACTTCGCCTAGATGATTTTGTATCGTTTCGATTACACGACCCATTCTGAACCGAGGGCATTTTTGATTAGGCTCTACCAACAGAACAATATCAGAGTTTTTCAGCTTTTTATGTTTTACGGATTTGTAACGATCTTTTTTATTTGTTGCTTGATCAATGAGTTGCGGCAAAAATTCGTCTTGATAAACACGGATCAAATTATTTCTTATAGCGCTTAATTTTTCGAACTTTACGGCCAGGGTTTCCATAGGCCCAGCATCCGGACTCCAATCAGGGTCGGAGGTGTCAGCGTGAGGTAATATGGAAATAGAGTCTACACTATATCCCTTCAACAGCATTTCAGGAGTAATTGGACTTGGCGGCTCATCTGAAGAGCGCAAGCTACTTTTGAACGCTACTGGACGCCTATTAATGAAATGATTAGTTTGCGCTACCGCCAACTCAAAATGCGGATAATCTAGAACATAATTTCTAATCGCACCGTAAAGCAAACGTTTGGACAGTTTAACGCAGGACTCTACCAAGGATCCCAAGGAACTGCAACCCTTTGGATACTGATTAAAAGACGGAGTTTTAATCGAATTTTCGTCTAGAAAGGTTTTCACTTCTGGAGTGGACAACAGCTCCATTATCAATTTTCCGCCAGCGACCAGCTGCGAGCCCATGTCCGACAAAATGAACTCTGGTAGACCATTATCGTAAATGTGCATCTGGAAATTGCGTAAGAATTCCCCCACCGACAAATCGAACGCGATGCGTAATGAAATGGCTCTACTCCAAACGCATGTTATGCATAATATCCATACTTTTTGGGTTTTGCCAAAAACTTTCACCTTATAAGGTCCAAAGTGATCTATCACGCAAGTTCGGTAGGGCATTAGAGATGGACTGACCCTAAATTCCCGAAAGGACGACTGAGACAGCTTAATGGCTCGTTCGTTCGACCGTTTGCAAGAAACACAATTCTTAATAACCTTTTTTACGGTAGAGAAATGATTAGGGACGTAAAACTGTTTCCGTAATTCGGTCAAGATTGAGTACACGCCTGCATGGCACATTCGAACATGAACATCTGAAATCAACGCAGTCGTCATGGGGCTTTCCTTTGCCAACAAAATCGGAAACAGAGAAGGTCCATCGGTCCAACGCTCGAACTTGCTACGTACTCTGAGTAGGCCGTCGCTTCCCACGAACAAGTTCAACTGTCCCACTAAATTAGGCATGGAAGAGTTAGTTTTATTACTAGAGCACAAATAATCGAAGCAATCCTGAAAATAAATTCTTTGATCTGTCTGAAGAAGTCTTAGCCTCGCTAACTCAAAGAAGTTTCCGTTACCCAGGGGTTCATCGGCATCTGGGAGAGAATGGTTTAGCAGGTATTTGCTCTTAAGAATCTTTATGAATTTCAGTACGACAGAAAATACTTTAGCAAGGCGGCGAAAGCTCGAGTAACGAGAAGTCGGAATTACATGATGAGCTCCCCCTACAGGTGAGGGAACTGCCACTGCTACGTCCACAGCAGCAAATGCTGCGGTAGGAACTGTGAAGCAAAGAACATTTTCTTCGTATGAACGAGCATTTCCGTCGCTAATGAACTTTGGCCCGTTCAAATAATTACTCTTCATTAGTTGCTTATGACTGAGTACTCTGGTAATGCAATCTGCGGGATTTTCAACCCCACTAACGAAAGAAAATTTAACGGGAAAAATCTCGCACAAAGAGCAGATGCTATCTAGCCTATTTTTCACAAAAGGAGAAAGCTTTTGAGACTTTTCTAGTCTGTTAGCATAGGAGTTGACCCAATTCAAAGCAACTAGGCTGTCTGAGTACACGCACAATTCTTCACATTTTATTTGATTAAGATTCCTGTCAGAAGACAGCTCGCGATAAGTGTCAATGAGAGCTTCTACTGCTAAGGCAATTGAATGAAACTCTAAAGATGGAATTGATTTTGTTTGCATTTGCTGGTTAACCATTTTGTTTCTAGCAAAAAGAAAGTTCACAGTCAGAGAGACCGTTTCAACCGCAAACACAACAACTCCGTAGAGTCTTTTACTAGCGTCACAGAAAGCTATTAATTTAAAACTTCCGTCTCGGCTACCTATGAAACGATTAATGCTTACAGGTGGAGAGTTGTTAACTTGCTTAGCGATATTCTTCCACTCTCGCTGAAGCTCTGCCGACAAGATAGCGTCCCAAGTACACGTAGAGTCACATTGCAACTTGTGCGCAAACAAGCGCGCTCTGTTCAGGATTGGGCCACTGAACTGAAAAGGATCAAAGTTAGATGCAATTGTACTCATTACCTTACGCTTTGTATTTGCTTTCTCGTTCAATTTCAGTGGATTGTGAGAAATCTTGTCATTACTTCTATCCCACTTCAAGCCGAAAAGTTTCACATCTTTATCGGTTTTACATGAATATTTCTCGTCTATTTTTTCCTGCAAGGCAAGATCATTAGTGTACAACTGCTGAATGAACATTTGATAGGGTTCAAAAATTTTCTGAAGCATTGAATAAGACCATGCAACGTATGCACGATCTGAGGACGTTACAGAACAGTTATCCATGTACGTTAAATGGTAAATCAAAGTTTTTAGAGATCGAAGAGGTTTTTCAACATTTTGAGCATCTAGAACCAAGATTTTGTACAAGGAAACCATTAATACAGCAGGCGAGCACCTCAAACCAAAACAGAGACGCATATTTCGGTAGGCAACTAACGACTTGTCGCCGTTCAGAACATCTTTGTACCACAAAAACAGCAGTCTCATCTGGTCGCGCGGCTCCAATGCAATGCTCAAAAATGCCTTTTTCAAGTCAAAAGTCAATAAAAATTGGTCAAATCTAAGCAATAAGAATGCAGAGGACAATTTTTTGTTAAGATTAGGACCGTTGTGCATGACTTGATTATGGGAAAGGTTTTTACCCATTGAGTTTTTTTCTGATAAATTTGACAAGAATACAACCCGGCATTTGGTGCTCTTTCGGCTCATCTTGAATATTCCCATGTGGGGAAGAAAGCTGATTTCATTTGGCGGCAAATCTCTGAAATTATCGACTGGTTCAATTATTCCATCCGCTACTTGCTCCCTGATCACACGATCATACATTTCTAGCCGGTCTGGATCTTTGCGTAATTTTTGAAAATTACTGTGCAAGATCTTTTCAGAGAGAACGACGTTTGAGCTCAAAGAGTTTTCAACTTTCTCATTCCATAGTAACGGCATAATCAAACGCCCATCATCCGCTCTACGACAGTTTTGAAGCAAAAAGCTTTCTTGCACCGAGTCTGACAACACACGCTCATCCTCATATTTCACAGATTCGTAGTTCAATACGTTAGAAAGTTGCTGATTGATCAGCTCCTGTACTGAAGTCTCAACAACACTATCACACGGAATTTGAGCTTTAGGCATTGAAGAGTTATCAATGTCAGCCATCGTCGCGTTTAATGAATTTTTTACTTTTTCAGCACCGCACTTTGGATCATTTCGATTAGGAATGGACAGATCTGGCAAGTATTCGATGTTTTTTATCATGCGTGTTACACTGCCAGTAAACAATACTCCTATCGGAGATACTGAAAACACAGATTGCGGTGACCTGCCGAAACTGACGTCACGTAAAGGCAAGATTTGGCTATCGACATTACCCAGAATAAAATCTAGGTTAGAAATTGAAATTGTGTTCTCCTCAAGCCAACTAGTATCAGCAATGTCATACCCCTTTCGGATAAAGGTATTAACTACGGCTCTAAAGTGAGGGAGATTAATATTAGTAGATATCTCAGGAATGCACACCGCCTCAATAGGCGTGTCGCAATCCAGTAACTTCAGCGATACAATTTTAGTAACTAAAGTTTTACTCGAATTGAATCCATTGATAGTAATAAGATATTTAGGGTTTACGATTTTAAGTGATAAACTCGCAGCACACTCATCGGTTATGAAGTTCACTTGACATCCACTATCGCGCATACAGCGCAGCTTACGGCCTCGTACGGGAACCGTAAACGTAGGAACGACCGAATCCTCGCCATAGCCTGCAGGCACCACGCACACTTCCGACACAGACACCACCCCAGAATTCACTTTTTCTGCGCCAGAAGACTTCTTTCCCTCGGAATTATGTGATCGCTTCTGGGAATTCGGAGAATTAATTCTTTGTTCAAAATCGCACAAAAAAGAATAGTGAAACTTGCTACATTTTGAGCAGCGCTTCTTGAACTTGAAGCGACACTCGTTGGTAGAGTGAGAGACATTAGCACATTTCGTGCAGCCACCTAGAGATTTCAATTTGTCTAGCTTGGCCTTCACAGAGCAAAACACAGGGCAATTAAATGTAGAGTGAGAGTGATCTCTCGCATTTCGATTACTGCACAAACTGCAATACAACCCCTCACGGTCAGCATTCTGGGCACTCAGACTTATGGCCATACCTGCTGATTTTGACTTTGGGTATTTAGCTGAAAATCTTTCGGTTGCGTCATAAACATGTTCCATGATTTCTTCGAGAGTAGGCTTCGTTTTATTAGTGATTTGAACAATCTCTTGCTGAAATTCACGATTCATACCTTTCCAAAAGAAAAACTGAAGGACAGAATTAGTTTCAATTGCAAGAGTCTCAAACGATTCGACTATGGATCTCATTTGACTTATGTAATGATACGGATCATCACCGAGAGCAAATTTCATTTTAGACAGTCTATCAAGAGTTTCGAACTTCTGTGTAGTAGGAGACGCAAACGCTTTTATGAGAAGCTCCTTTGCGCTAGCGTAATTTTGTTTACTCAATTCTAGAGACTTAATTAATGTCAACGGGGCATTTCTCAATTGTCTCTGAAGGAAACAAAACTTCTCATAGCCAGAGATTCTATATTTTGAAAGTATGGCCTCAAAATTAGAGAGAAATTTGTGCAAATCCTCGCCCGGCTCGTGCCCGTACTCGGGCAAAGGAATCTGAGGGAGTTTTAACTGGCTACGATACAAGTCCTCACCTGTGTCAAGCCTTGGGCTAGGCTCCCGCTCGCTCAGCAAAACAGTATCCAAAATACTGACGCAGACAATGATTTTACGAGCGTACTCGGCACAGGCATCATACTCGGTCTGCATTTCCTCCTCGGAAACATCTGCGGAAAAGATAACTTCAGCAATTCGAGAATCGAGTTCCTTAATATCCGTATGGAGGGCTTGGAGCCGAGTTAAAGTGTAGCGTCTATCATCCGCCGTTAAAGAGTCCAAATCGGTATTTACCTTATTAAAAAGTCTGGTGATTTCAGACCTCATAAACTTACGACTATTCCTCAGAAACTTCAAATCGCTCTCAGACTTAGGAGCGGACATCGTGACTCTGTAGGTTTAACAAGAATCACTATATTAAAGACAAGGACAAAGACAAAGACAAAACCACAGATGAGAAGAAGAGCGGCAGCCTAGGGCGGCACTGAATACATGGTCCACCTGCCGAAGCTCCCGCTCAATCCTGTCTACAGCGCCATTTTTGAAATCTTGCCTGAAGGAATTGAAAACGAACATCCGAAATAATTTTCCATTAAAAATAATTAACAACGATAATCAACACGTATATAAAATTTAGATTGCTTTCAGAAGGACGAGATGCAGCTTTGCTTGATTGTGCATCGGGAACCGAGAAGAATGGTCCAGATCTAGGTCTCACAGCAAGCTGTCGGGAAAGATTTCCGTTAGTATGCTTTAGCACTATCCATCTGATAAAATGGCGAATATATATTCAGAACTACCAGACAGAATTAGAAATGAATCCGACGGAAGAAAAATGGAATTACGCATGAATCGAGACGAGATATAGAATTACGAATGAATCGAGATGAGATATAGAAAGAACCGACAAAACGCCTTATGGAGTTTCGAAGGACGATCCTATAGAATTGTGAAAGAATCAAAATAGACTTGGTAATAGATTTAACCCACGGTCGAAAGAGATTACGACGTGAACGACCGGGAAAATTAGGAATGACCGATTGAATCCATCACCTTGCCAAGCGAACTCTATAGAAGCTACCTAACTAAAGAGAATCACATGTGACAGGTCAAATGTGTTCAGGAAAATATCCTGATAAACATACGCCTAAAAATAGTCAAATAGCCAAATAGCTTCCGAATGTAATATTGAACGGCTTCAAAGAAAACGAATATTTGGATCAAGCTTCAGGACTTTAAACAAGATTCGGATTGAGCAGAGGATCTCAGTAGGACATATTTGGCATACTGTAACCTAACATAAAGGCTGTCGGCAAACTGACGCGCAAGCCCGTCTCACCTTAGGCCAGATCCGACAAGCTCCAGCAGCATCTCGACGCCCCTTCCCGCGGCGCGACGCGCAGGTTGATGCAGCGAAGCGCGGGTTGAGCGCAATCGCTCATAGCAGTCCTCCATGCGAGCGATGCGCGAACGCGGGGGAGAGGAGCACTCAACTTCTAGGCCCTCTCAGGAGATGCTGGAAACCAACGCAAGCAGCGCCGCCATCCAGGTGTGCCGCCCTAGTACTTCTCCTTAGGCTGACATGTTAGAGGTTAATTTGGACGAAAATAAATGAGGCAGCACGAACAACAAATCCATAGAAAATTCAAGGCGAGAAGATGAACAATTATTAGCGTCGTGGGTCGTCGTATCACGTCCGTCCATGTCAGAGTCGCACCCCCGACTGAGCAGTTGCTGATGCGGAGGAAAACCTTCTATTGTCTAAAGAAAGGCGGACGGACTCGCGCGGTCTGCCGACCAGCCACCCTTTATAAGTATGCCAAATATTCTATTATCAAAACGAAGCTAGGAGATAGATTTGTAACGAAACCGATAATATTTTTCATACCAATGTTTAAGTTTAAAAGCGTTTTACTTCAAGCAACACATGAAACACATGAACGAAAGACAAGGTTACAACCACAACGTGAACACGAAACAACAAACACAAACTTGTAGTAATATTTTATACATTTTAAAACATTTTTTTACAGAAAAATCATGACTAAAAAAACATGGCTATTATGATATTTCATGGGACAAAAAATTTTTTTTAAATACATTTTTGAAAAATCATGACGAAAAAAACACGGATATAAATATCAGGAGAGTTATTTTTCTTTAATCAAATTGTCTTCAAAAACTTATAAACAAAGAACGCTGTTAATATTGAAATCATATTTATTAGAGCTGTGCTAGGTCTTAGAATAAAATATCTAGGCTACAAAGAATCTATTCACTCTATACAACCTTTTGAAGACCAGCTCCATCCTCAGTAAGTCATTCAGTAAAATGTGGTAAAATGGGCAATGAATTTTCACTGTTCCTTTAAAAAACATTTTACTGAATGACTTACTGAGGATGGAGCTGGTCTCCGAAAGGTTTTATAGCAGTGGTTCTTAACCTCTTTTGGCAGAGACCCAAAATCTGTGCAAAATAACTGCTGCAACCCAAGCCTCCATAACAATAAAATGCTTACTATAAAATAGGTTAACACAAACAGGTTACAAAAACCCTTAGCAACCCAATGAAATGGCTTGGCGACCCAACTTTGGGTCGCGACCCAGGAGCTGAGTTGAGGCTGCGGTAGTGAGAGGAGGTGAGGTGTCGCGCGCTGCTCCAGCGAGGAGTTGTTGGTGCTATTATTCAAGCACTTCAAAATGTGTTCGAAAACTGAGCATCCGTGAATGTACTTTCTACATCATTGAATCGTGAAACTAAAAAAGTCATCAAGAAATTAAGCTGTGAAAAGTGCTGAATTTCATCGTGCAAAACTGAATGGCGCTTTCTGTAAACTATGTTTAGACTCGAAGTGTGTGCAACAGCCCCCGGAAATGGTAACTTCTGCCTCCCTTCCTGGTGAACCGCAACAACCCCCTCCCTCCTCCTCCGCATCCCATGTCACTCGCACCGACTTGAACCGGAACAAGCTTACCACGAATACTGACGTAGAAGCAAAAAAGACCTGATGAAATAGCAAAGTTGAATTTTGTGAACACCAACATAAAATACAGTGATAAATTTTTGCAATTCTCATCTGTTATTGCGAAATTTATGTTGAGTGTCAGTGAATATGAATTGAGTGTCTGTGGGTTTCTTTTCATCGCCTGAAAGTTTATTTTTCATCCTATTTTAAAAGCAATGTCACCTATGTCTCCTATTTCTCAAACCATGGAAACCAAAATCGCAGCAAAATAGAAGTTGTACTCTGGCAAGACTGTGCCTCGTGACAATGAACTTTCAGGGATCATGCTTTGTTAAAGATTTCAATAACTTCTAATCAGTGAACAAAACCTAAATATCTTTCACGATGTATTCATATGAAACTCGCTCTGCTACTCGTAAAGCGGCTTTATCTGGAAAAATAACATCCCTCACAACGCCGCTCGAAAACTCAAAGCCAAATAAGCAGAATATATCTAAACCGTTCATAAAACGGAAACGAAAACCACCAAAAACGTCACGCATAAAATCGCTCGTTCAAAAGCCTCAACCGTTCAAAATAACAGAAGAAACCCCGACGGTAAAGCAGTGCAACGTCAACGAAAGCACCGCAACACATCTACCATCACCAGAGCGAACCGACAGAGAGTCGACAGAAGGTCGCCCGACTGAGAGTCGAGTTTCTGAGTCACCCGCCACAGACAGAAATCTCCCAAGCGCTCCTGGTAACAATGAAATTTTCACATCGGCATCGCAAGTAGTCAAAACAAGCCCTAGCAAGAGCAAGGAAGAAGCCCCTGAGCCTGGACTCCACAATCCAAGCAGTCCTCGAGAAGATACACCAGCGAAAGAATCAACAAGTATCCCACGGGGTATGATGGGTAAAAATGTAAATTTGTCACTAGCTACCGAGAATGATGCGATGAATGAGCCTAATATTTGCGATTCTAATATTTCTAATATTTATAATTCTAGTGATCATGATTACCTGAATATTACATCAAACAGCTTGCACCCGCTTCAAATTTCAATGTCCCATTTCATTCACCAGGTAAACAATAACCTGTCTCTCACTGCAGCCCACTTAACGAAAATGTCAAAACAGCGGACGCCTCCAAGTCCACTTTCGATATCTTCAACCGCGTCAAATATTAGGCTCATTACAGAACAACTAATCAAATTAAACTTGCATGTAAGCTCTTTCGATCTTACGCCAAAGATCCCGTTTTCGACAAGCCAATTTTCTGACTCACACTGCAAAAAACCTCTGGATACTTTTCTTGTCGGAGATAGAATTCTCACGACGGTCCAAAGGACCGACATTGACCCTTCTTGTAAAATACGAACTGTAATTTCCAGTCGCATTGATGATCTCCTGAACATAATTGGCCAAATGCCTCAATTCACTAACTACATCGTTTGCTTCAGAGACTTAAGCCTCTCACAACCTAACATTGCTAAAATCAAAGAACTCATATTTTCTAAGCATGCCTTATCCCGTATTTATGTCGTGAGTGCGTGTAGCGGTAAACAATTGCATAAGGCGTTGAACTTGTGCAAAACAAACGGTATTAAATTGATTCCGCTCCGAACAAACGGTGCAACTGATCTCAAAACATGCAATGATGTTCGTACATGGCCCGGTACAAGAGAAGAAACACACCATTTTCTTCAAAAGATTGCTCTCAGATCGAGTCTAAAACTCACTTTACAATCTAGCTCATGTATCATAAACTCAAATGGCCTAAATGACAAAACTGAATGCTCCAACATCAGTGCCAAACAGCAAAATGAATTGAAGAATTCTACTCGATCACTAACTGCTTCCAGTGAAGTCTCCAGAAACCTGATTCATTGCTTGTCTATTGAGAATGAACGTTCCCCTCCATTGATCTCCGGCTACCGCAGAGTACCCACAAAAAACAGGTTCTCGTTATTATCTGACGCTAACTCAGAGAGCGATATACCCTCATCACAAACTAGTACAAATCATCATCTACCAACCACGTACTCGGAAGCAGTAAAATCAATACAAAGAGAAAAATTGCAGCAGAATCTCGGTCAAAATCCGATAAAATATTTACAGCCAAACCGCACACATAACCACCACCAAGAGAGTGGAAATGACAAGAGCACCCCTCATTTTTCAGTCGCTCACTCAACTAAAACTGGCCACAGCCTGCCAATTCAAAGCCAGGAAAGCAAGAAATCTAAACAACTCTCGTCTGAAAATGCTGAATGTCAGCCTAAATATCACTCAAGCCCCATGTACTCACTCGTCAGTACCACCATGGATGAATTAAAACGATCATTGAAAGTGAAGCTGCATCCTACCATTGCCGATTAGCACTGCCTCCTTCATGCAGTAACTCACCAGCTTAAAACAAAATCGCCCTCAAAATGGAGTTACAATTCCTTAAAAGCTGCAATAAAAGAAGAAAGCACTACAAATGAAAACAAAAATGTCAATTTCCTTGCCAAGAAAAGCGGTGATCTACCTAGGCTCACAAGTAAATACATTGACGAAAAACATTTTGATCATGATGCTGGGGACCTAATACCACATATCATATCAAAAATCACTGGTAGGAGAATTTTCATCTTCGATGAGCAAGGCGATGGTATTTGGAGAACAGTAGTCGACCCCTCACCAGAAGTATCAACTAATAACCATCCGTTGATGCTTCATCGGAAAAATTATCACTACAGTACCCTTGTTGCACAAGACAAAAACAAGACTGATATCACATCATCTTCATGACAAAATACTGTTGTCCAGTTGAATGGCAGTCTCTCAAATACACCAGATGCTAGACTTGACACCAGAGTTAAAAACTATTTTAAACTCATTGAAAAACACAGAAGCGGTTGGACATGATGGAATCAACCTCCAATAGATAAAAGACAGTTTTCCAGTCACAGCACCATTGATTCGTTTGATTATCAACACATCAATAGCTACTAATAAGTTTCCAAAACCATGGAAACACTCTATAATTAGACCGTTGCATAAAACTGGTGACATAAATACAGCGTCAAATTACAGGCCCATTAGCCTTTTACCTGTCCTGTCCAAAATATTAGAAAAAGTAGTAACGAATCAACTGTCATCTCACCTGGCCGAGTCAAATTTACTTCATCGAAATCAATTTGCCTATAGGAAGAACACTAGCACTCCAGACGCCCTGCTAAATAACATCACTGAAAAAATATACAACGACATCGATCAAAAAAATTTAACACTTCTGCTGCTACTTGATCTCTCTAAAGCATTCGACAGCGTCGAACATGATCAACTCCTACGAAAAATACTGAACTTAGGAGTGGATACACAGTGGTTTAAAAGTTACCTTTCAAATCGGTCTCATGCAGTCCTCTTAGATAACAAGTTGTCCCCATTCCTTCAAAATAGCTTTGGTGTCCCTCAAGGATCAATTCTGGGCCCGCTACTGTTTCAATTTTCATTAACGATTTCCCTCCTATGCTTTCTAACACACGAATCTCCATGTATGCAGATGACGTCCAAATTGCAATGACAAGCACTGTAGCAGAAATATCACAGACGAAAAAAGGAGCTGAAGCTCTATTGATCAGCCTCAATTCATGGTATGACCAAAATGGTCTCAAGCTAAACGCGAACAAAACACAATTCATTATTTTTGGGTCAAAGCATTCAATAAACAACATTCGAAATCTAGATCTAACTCTTACAGTTGGAAATGATAAAATTCACCCATCAGAAAAAGTATAACATTTAGGTATTTGGTTCGATAGATACATGTCCTTCCAATCCCACGTTGATAAAACCTGCAACGCAATTCACGGGACCTTATTGTTTTTCAATCGTATAAAAAATATGCTTGACGAAGAATCTAGATTGTAGGCCGTTCATTCTTTGGTCTTATCACGTATTGACTACTGTAGCCTGGTCTGGGGAGATATATCGAAAGATCTTCAGAAAGACCTACAAAAATGCATGAATTTTGCAGCAAAGGTTGTATGCAACGGTAAATTCAAAAAGCATGACCACGTAACACCTCTCCTGAATAAACTTGGCTGGGCTCCGATTCGGGAAAGGTTTCTGGCGCAGAAAGCCCAATACGTTTTCTCCTCTTTATATCTTCCTCATAGCAGTGCTGAAATAGTGGAATTCCACTCCCCTACCGTCACGAACCAAAAGCCGAACAGGAGACGTGATGTCTCAATCAAATACCGTTCATCTAACATTGGGCAGAAAGCTCTGTCAGTATCAGGTGCCTTACTGTGGAACAGACTCCCCCAGAGCTTCAAAACCCCTCAAACACTGAGAGAATTCAAAACTAAAATGGCTCTCTATCTTGCGTCAACACAATAAGTGTGAACTGCAGTACGTGCTGGAGGAGTGCGTATATGCAGTACGTGTGTGCGTGTGTGCGTATGGATATAGGTGTACGTATGTGCGTGTCTGTATGTTTCGAACATATTTCCCTTTAAAATGCTCATGCTGATCCCGTTGTGACGCAGTGTCGTCCTTTACACTCTTCCAGTATGCTTCGGCCACACCATTTGAGGTTGTTTTGACTTTCTCGTTTTGCCCCAGCAATCTTGATAATGTTACGGTTGACATTGTACATCGGTCCCTCTCATCTATTTTGAATCCGGTGAATTTTTCTGTGCGAAAGCTTGTAGTATACAAAATTTAAATTTTTCCGTTATTGTAAAATCCTTCATTTCATCCATACCAGGTATTTTAGCTTACTAGTTGATACAAAACAATGTAAAACTGCCTCTAGCATCAACCTAGCAGTCAAAGATGCAAATTAATTTTGGATCTACCCGTTGTACTTTCAACCTTTAATCCCTCATTTCACTAGTTCCAACGTTCGTAAGCTCAAATTTCAATATGGAAGTGCACAAACTGGAGTGTTCTTAACAACGCATCACATGTGCAATGTTTTCTTGACCCCTTGAAATAAAATCCAGTGTTAAAATCAGACCAACACAACGGAGAGAATGCATTTATCTACGTACTTTTCTCCTAATTATTTGCTCCAAAACTTAACCGATAGAAATATTACGATCCTCATGTATCTGATATCAACACAATGGAAGGAATGCATTTTTCTTCGTACTTTTCTCCCAACCATTTGTTTCAAAATCAACCAATATAAATATTACGATCCTCATGTATTCGATCTCAAGTCATGGTCTTAACTTTAAGATACTCGTAAGTACTTTTCGCTCATATTGAAGCTTTTTGAACATGCGACGTAGTTCATTAGCAATTTTTTACTTTCCTGCGCTCGTGTGTACATTGGTGTTCCAGCTATGTAGCGAATATTACGGACTCGTGATCCAATAACGCGCACCCTAACAAGAGTATTTTCAGCTATGTGTCACACGGATTTTGTGTTCTTAATGACTCACTTTCATCTTGCATTTCCAAACCCAAATTAATTACCGCAAAGAGAGAGAGGATGTTAAATGTGAGGGTACTTTAGTACATACTTTCTCTCAAATTGCTGGTCTCAAATTGCTGTCGTAAGCTTTGTGTGGTAAACTCTTCTTACCTTTTCATTCTCGTGAATACACTACGACAACACTAATTTTAGATAGTTAACTTTTGTACGGTTCCACCTATGTTGAAAATATTACAGCTAGCGATGTAAAACAATACTTTTCATGCCTTTAACCCCGATGTACTCTTTGCGCCAGTACTATTAGCGCAAGCAAGAAATATCATAACCATTTTGTGTTTTGTTATAGCAAATATTATCGTTGGGACACCTTACATAGGGATGAAAAATCGGATGTGGGCTTTCACCGGATGTAAGATATAAACAAATGTGAAGCGTAACCAAATGTAGAGGCATGACCGGATGCGGGGCATGACCGGAGGGGGGAGTGAAGTGTTGTCGGATGGGCGAAAGGAATTTTTGGATTTTGGAGTTGATAATTTATTAGAAATATAATAAGCTCCATTTCCATTTCCTGGGCACCACAGATGAAGTACCAGTAATTGTGGAAAGCAACCTCATTCCGCTGCATTTAACCAACAGTTGTGATGCTCATTTTATTCGACAGGAATAAGTAAGATCAATATTAGAATGATTTAGCGAACGTAAAATAAGATAAATTTTCACTTCCCAGCAAAATTTCAGAAATTGAAATTTAGAAATTGAAACACAGAAACTGAAACTTAGTGCCGCCCTCCAAATGCAAACGATCCTCTTATACATATTGTTTATTTTTTATTAACTTGTGCTTCTCCCTAAATCCTGTGTCGACAACTATCATGTGTATTACGATAACCATGTATGAATAGCAATTAACGATCTAAATCATATGTTCCAACACTTGATAACCTTGTATAAATAGCATTTAAGGGTTTCTATGCTAAGGTATTTGAATGCATTTTTCGCTTTCATTTTTCCAATACTTGTGCGTACTAATGAAAGCGTTTTTCAAATGAGCGTCGCGAGGATTGTGCTCTCTTAGTTCAAAATCAGATTAGGCAAGGAAAGGAACTCAATTTTGTTGTACTTTTCTATCAATCATTTTGTTTCAACATTCTACACGGGTATTACGATACCAATGTGTTATAATCATTTAAGGATGTTAATGTTAAGGTGTTTTAAAAACCAATGTATCGACATTTCATGTTTGTACTTTATTGGAAATAAAATGTTTTTCTTTCTTTTCTTTTTCTTTTCGTTAAAAACCACTGTTTTATAGAGTGAATAGATTATTTGTAGATATTTCATTCTAAGAACTGGTACGGTTCTAATGGATATTAATATATTTTATGAGACCAAATAATCCATGCCGTTTTTTGCATATGTTTTTGTTACAAAAAAGTAATGACTATAAAATATGGATATTAATTTACTTTATTTGACCATAAGCAACCATGCTGTTTTTTTTAAATGCATATATTTTACAGGAAAATCATGACTAAAAAAACAAGGATATTACAATATTTTATGTGCCAAAAAAAACCATGCTGGTTTTTTTAAAATCATGTTATCTTTACTAAAAAATCATGACGAAAAAACTTGGACATTAATGACTTTGTGAAAAAATATGGTTTTCAAAAATGTTATGGTTTTTTGGTCAGATAAAATTTAATAACACATGTTTTTTAGTCATGATTTTTTGTCAAAAACCTTTTTTTCAAAAAACATGGTTTTTTGTTCACATAAAATAAATTAATATCCATGTTTATTTTACGAAGAAGTCATGACCAAATAATGTATAATAATAACTTTTTAGTAGAAAAAACATGCTTTTAAAAAAACAATGATTTTTTTGGTGACAGATTAGTCAATTAGTTGTTAGTTTTAGCCTCCCTACCCAGCAACAAATGCAATCCAAAGAGAGAAAGGAGGAAGGCACAATTTCGTATGGAGTTAAGGAAACGCGGAATCTACGGAGAAAGGCATAGAAACAGTAAGTTGTGAAAGAAGATTATGAAACAAGGTCAAATTTGAAGAAGAAAGTAGTAGGTGCTGAAGAACAGGACAGCAGTGAACTGAAAAAAAGGTGGTCCTTAACATAACAAAAACATTTTATTTCAACAAAAAAGAAGGCCCACCAAACTCTCAGCTCGGGCCCTGTCATTTTCCCCCTGGGAGCGCTAGTTCCCATAGATACAATAATTGTATCCCCCAGAGTGGTTTTTGGTGACATAAAATATTGTAATATCCATGATTTTAAGACACGACTTTTTACGAAAAACACGTAAAATAAAATAGCATGGTTTTTGGTCACATAAAATTCTATTCATATCTAGGTTTTCTTACACACGATTGTTTTTTTAAATAAAACATGCTTTTTAAAAAAACAGCATGGGGTTTTTCAGGTCTCATAAATATATTCATGTTTTTTTAGACATGATTTTTTGGTAAAATAAACATTTCTTTCATCTCATAAATAAATTATTCATGTTTTTTCAGTCATGATTTTTTTCAGGAAAAAACATGTTTTTTTTCAAAACTGCCAGGGTTTTTTTTAGGTCTCATAAAATATATTTTGTTTTTTAGTCATGATTTTTTTGTAATAAAAACAGCATGGTTATATTTGGTACCAGAAAATATATTAATATTCATTTTTATTACTTAGAATTTTTTGTAAAAAAACATGTTTTTAAGAAATACAGCATGTTTTTTTGGTCACATAAAATAAATTCATGTTTTTAGTCATTTTTTGTAATGAAAACATAAAAAATAAACCATACTGTAAAAGTGGTGGCAGGTAACCCACAATTACCCAGAGGAGTCTAAGAGGAACAGCAGGAGCCACAGAACTTACCACAGAACTTGTATTGATGGAGTTAAAATTCAGAGCTTATTTTCTCTGCAATGTCTGATATTTTTTGGTCACATAAAAATAAAGTCCGACATAGTAGAGATAGTAAGCTCTGAATTTTGACTCCATCAATGTGAGTTCTGTGGCTCCTGCTGTTCCTCTTAGACGCCTCTTGGTAATTGTGGGTTCTCTGCCACCACTTTTACTGTATGGTTTCTTTTTGATGTTTTAATAACAAAAAAATGACTAAAAAGCATGGACATTAATATATTTTAGGCGTCCAAAAATAAAAACAGACATATACCTAACAAAATTTAGGTGTGTGCAAAAAAAACAAGAAAAAAACAAAAAAAAAATAAAAAACACGTTTTTTTGCAAAAAAAAACGCCATCAAATAAAACCGTTTTATTTTGCATCACTACGCGTGTTGAAAATTATTCTTCATACTCACCGAAGGTGTCCGCACTTCTTGGTAATGACATCTCATAAGTACAAGAGGAAGCAGCTGGGGTCTTGCTTCGGGGGTGCAGGGACAAAATAGGACAGAGATATTTTATTGTGCCAACCTGCAGGTTCTTTTCAGTTTCTCTTGTTTCTACTTAAGATTTGTTTGTGTGTTTGAGTTTCCTTGAGTTAAGTTTTCTTATTTGCATGTTCGCGCTTCTTGTGTTCCACTTGGTTAAATTTGTTAAGTTGGCTGAAAGCCACAAATTGGGTCCTGTTGGACATTTAATAAACTTAAAAGTTGAGCCTGCGGCTTCGTAGGCTCTGATGAGTTTTAAAAACCGGTAAACTAGTGATTTCAAACCTTTGAAATTAAATTAATCTCTTAACTAGAGCGGTTGTTCAGGACATTGTCATAATTAATCTAAATTTAAAACGTGCCTAATAACCTTTAAAAATTTGCGGCTTTAAGCTATACTTGAGTGTAGCTTGTGAAGTCTAACTTATACTAACCTTTAAATTGTAAGTGGACCACTGCCTCAATCTATTTTCCACTATCTATTAGCTGCATAAAGGTGGCTCTTACTATAGTCTTCGTACTACCGAGACAAATAGGTATGTGCTTTGCCAGTAAGTAATTGCTATAGGTGCAATGATAATTTGGATTAATGAAATAAATGAATTATCGTATATATAAAATTAGGGATCGTGTGAACTTATGGTCAACATAGCTTTTCCTTTACCAGATAAGAATCTGTCCAGTTGAGGGAATTCATCTTCTGCGATCGAGCGGGCAATTGTTGAAGGTTCTGCCTGCGTGCTTCACGTTAGATCTATGAAACTACAGATTATCTATGGTGAGAGAGGAACGTGTACTCGGTACAAGCAACTGTGATATAAAGTGACCGATTGGCATTCGTTGCAATTTAAAACACTTAAGTATTAAAATTATTGGTATCTGTTAGTTTTTATTGTTCGTAAATTACAGTTCGTTCAAAATTTTGACGCCACCCGGACTTCTTGTTGAAATTCGCCAATAGTTCTATTTAAAAAAAAGCTACCAACTACGGTCCTGTTACATTGGCGTTGAAGCGACTTGTTCCTGCAAGAACTGCTACAATAAAAGTATTGAAATTCATCTGACTTTCCCTTGATCTTTTGCTAATTTTGAATACGCGTAACCCCGAGGGTTACTCGATCACTTAGAGATTACGAGTGGAAAAACGCCTTTGTTAAGATTCTTCAGGTTAGTGTTGAGGAAGTTCCGGAAACACAACTTGAAACTGCCAACGACACGGGAGAGCCCGTCGTTGACGCAGGTGACGAGGTTGTCACGGAGAATGGTAATGAGATGCCAGGACGACCCGTTCGGGAAGCGGCGTCCCCCCCAATGGTTGAGTGATTACGTCACCTGAGTTCCTCGAGGAACTGAGGGGGATGTGGTGTATTGCTACGTCAGGCACGTATTCCTACGCGCGGCCAATCACAGGGCGGCACCCGTTGGCGGGTTGCTTGTGTACATATCGTATTTTGTGTTCACGGACGCTTTGGTTTTCCAATGTGTTTATTCTGTTTAGAATTACACATGCGACGTTTTTTACGTTGTAGGCTGCTCCGTTTGAGTGGCAGGAGGTATTTTGTGGGATCTACTTCCTGACGTATGGAGCGTCGTTCTGTGGGCCGACCTTGATTATTGCGTCTGTTGCTGGAGAGTGCGGTTGTGCGTGCTTGAGCTTCCGGTTTCGCTCTTGAAGTATCCTTTCGGGATACTTGTGTTGTGTTTTCTCTTTTTCTTTGCTGAAACACAAGCAGGCAGGACCTGCAGCCGTGAAGTGTTTCCACTAGCTTGGAGCTAGTGTGTGCTTTCTTTCTGCCGTGAAGTGTTTTCGTTTTCACGGCAGCGTGTGTTCACACTGGGTGTGCCCTCTGACACACGAGCTCAGGTGTGTGTCTGGTGTCGGCAGTAGGGGAGGTTTGGAGGCCGATCCGAGCTCTGGGAGCTCGGCTTTGAGACCTTGGGTCTCGGGATTTGCACATCCCACAACAATAACAGATTATGTTGGCAGTGTAATAGTGGAGTGGAGGAAACAATTGAGCATTTTGTGCTGGAATGTAGTAAGTATGAGCAAGAGAGAGAGTTTTATGAATGTGGTGTTTGAGCAGTATGGAAAGAATGAGGGTCAATATTGAATTAAATGTTGTCAACAACTTTCATAATTTCATTACAAAATTTAGTTAATTGGAACCATTTAAAAATGTTTTACACAGATGACATTGTGCTCGCTAATGCTTAATTTTTGAGATATAGCATAAATAACGTTCAGGTAAGAATAGCATTAACGGCAGTGTCGATATGGCTCTTCCGTCGTTTTACAGACACGGACCACGCCAAGATTTTTGGTGGGAATCCTCCGCTTTGGTATGGTTGAGTTAAATTCAGTTATTTTAGGTTTATTTAGGTTAGTTTATTTGACTAACCCAACTTTACCTAACATAACCTCACCTATTCTTACGTTAAAACCGTATTTTTGCTTATTTACATATCCGTTTGTTCAATTATATAAACGACGTTCCTATAACAGGGTGTCTACTAGGTAGTAAAGTAGTAAAATGTTGTAAAAAGTAGTAAAATTTGGAAAGTAGTAAAAAAAGTAGTAAAAAGTAGTAAAATTTGCCTCAGGGTAGTAAAAAAATTGTTGAGTGGAATAATTCTCTGAAACTTTAAAGTAATCTTACATATTTATAGAGTATGAAGATTTTTTTAAATTTATTTTTCCCATAATCAGAAATTGGCCTTGATTTATGGGAAATATTCCTGTACAGATGGGGTGTAATTTTGGGATTGGTGCTCACAAAATCAAAAAAAGATTCAAAATTTTTGCGTACAGTAGTAAAAACAGTTCACTTTTTCTTCTCATTCCATTTGATCTGAAAGTTATCTAGTTGTTTTATAATGGAAGGTTCATTTGAGCCATTTTATTATTAACAAATTATTGAGAGAAAACAATAAAATGGCCTTCGCTTTGATGCGGTAATCGAGGTTTCATAAATCGTATAAATGTAAATTTAAAAAATGTAGTACCAGTGGCCATGCATTGTTGAAAACACTTCTATTAGTGCGCATTTACATTGAGATACAAGCTTAGGAACGTGTGATATCAAGGATTAGTATTGAAAATAAAATAAGGATTTAAAAATTATGCATTTATGATTATGAGGTCGACATTTAAAATCTTTTATCCTTACGTATCAAATATGCATTATACCTTCACAAGGAAAAATGGAATAGCATAGCTACACATTTTCTTGTGGAAGCATATCAAGTAGCTTTGATTGAAATATGTTTGTCAAGTAAAATAATTTAAATTTTATTAAGAATTAAAATTCTTTTAAATGTAAGAAATCTTGTGAACTTTTTCTTTCAAATTTTATGAATAAACATTAACAACTAGCCAAAATTTTTAAATAGGTAGTTGTACCTATCACTAAATAACTATTACATTTTTTGGATTTCATCTTTAGTGGATGCAGTTGCCCGTAAGATATACATACAGTATAGTTGGCATAATTGTTCTTTTTGTGCACTTGTTCCCCTCAGGGGGATACAACTATTGTTTCTATGGGAATAAGTGCTCTCAGGGGGAAAATGTGAGGGCCCGAGCTGAGAGTTAGGTAGGCCTTCTTTTTGTTGAAATAAAATGCTTTTGTTATGTTAAGGACCACCTTTTTTCGGTTCACTGCTGTCCTGATCTTCAGCTCCTACTACTTTCTTTTTCAACTTTGTTCTTGTTTCATAATCTTCTTTCATAACTTACTGTTTATATGCCCTTTCTGCGTAGATTCCGCGTTTCCTTAACTCCATACTAAACAGTGCCTTCCTCCTTCCTCTCTATGGATCGCATTTGTTGCTGGGAAGGGAGGCTAATACTAATGACTAATCTAATCTTTGTGCACTTGATACTCAAAAATTAAAGTATTTTATTCACAAATGTAAGCACAGAAATAAAATTATTCTCAATTAGCTTTTAGAGTCCTGCTGCAATTTCAGATGAGCAAGTCGTGAATCAAACTTATTACATTTCAATTCCTCCTATTGAATAATGTTTAATTCAAAGTCATATATATGACTAGTAAGGTCTTGATTATCATAAACTTGATGTAGCCTTCCAATTCTTATTCCAAGAAAAATATACTCACACTCCAAGTTGTTGCGGCAGGATAGAATCATTACAATGACGTCAAAGGAACTTCTCCGCAGTTCATTTATATCCCGAAAGTGGTTGTTGGACCTGAGCTTGATTGTGAGCAGTAGTATCTTCCTGTGAAAAGACGAGTTTATTCTGTCCACTTCGCTTTGGGGAAACAACGATTTACTGAAACTATAAATGTTTTTTTTTTAAATTACCTCTTTGTAAAGTTGAAAAAAAAATTTCCAGTGACGTTAATGTATGTCCAAATACAGAAAGAATTATGCTATAAAATTATCTTTGAATACAATGTGTCAACATTTGAACGAGAGTTTAGTTCCTTTGAAGTTCCTTTTGGCAGTCATGGCGATTCAGTTTCCTCCATGATGTCGTCATAGCATGGAGATGCTCCATGTAATCAAAGTTCATTCTTCTACAAAATGTATATAGGAAAGCTACATGAAATTTGCATTTTCGTTTTGGTTCTGTAGTATAACATGTTCATTACCTATTTGTTATTATTGATCGCAATTAGGATGCCTGTTTAGATTTTGAGGTACGATAGAAATAGTTTACAAACTCATATTTCCGAAGTGCCATAGTGTTTGGTCATAATGAAATTCCTTGATATTCTACCCTGCTGTAAATGGATCTGACACTCCCCTGGTGTCTATTAGTTTCCAGTCAGTTTATTTTTTTCTTATGATGAACTGTTTTCATCATAGTTGAAAGATGTTAAGACAAGGTCATCGCCAAACCTTTGTTGGAGTCCATTTAGGATGGGGTACCTTGAAAATTTAGGTAACTTTTTTGCCGTAAAGCTTCGGTTGCTCCATTTAGTTTCAAGTATTTTAAGTATTAAGAAACTTGGAGCTTTTTTTGAACCTTTGGTATTGCGTATATTATGTTGAAACCTTTATTGTAGCACCTTGAATGTATATGTGTATAATATTGATAATGTTACAGTGCTCTTGTGTTAGAATGTGTTTAGACAGTACTCTACGTTGAGAACTGAGCTCATGGTTCTTGTGGAACTGAGCTCATGGTTCTCGGGCTTGGCTGGAGCCTACTCCACCGCCATCCTTCGTGATGTAAACTGTGTCCTGCTGTGTGTTACTGAAATTATACCAACTTCAAGTACTCGCTTTACTTAACCTAATTACAATAGGTTATGGGCCCAGGCAACCTTCCGATGAAGAAATATCAAGTGAGGTTATCCTAAATCCCGAAGCGAAAAACAGCCCGGGACAGCGAGAACAGACGTTGGTGATCTGTTAGTACTGTGTGAGACAGAAACAGTGAAAGAGAAAGAAACATGGCAGGCTCCGTGAGTGAAAGTGCTAAGAACTGCCTCACGGCTCCTAATGATAAAAAACTATCCTACGTGGAAGCTGCAAAGGAAGATGCTCTTGATGAAAGAAAAGCTATGGAACTTGGTTCGAGGAACGGAAACCATGCCACAGACTACGGACGAGACTGCTCGAAGAAAATTTGAAGAAAGACGTGACAGTGCACTTGGAACAATTGTGCTTGGTGTAGAAACGAGTCAACTGTATTTATTGGGTGATCCTACTGACACTGTGCAACTGTGGCACAAAATTGAAGATACATTCCAAAAGAAAACTTGGGGTAACAAGTTCAGACTACGAAAAAGACTCTACAACATGAAACTAAAAGAAGACCAAGACTTACAAACTCACCTCAAAGCATTTGTCGAAATATTTGAGTCCTTGAGTGTGATTGATGACGCTGTTGATGAAGAAAGTCGTGTAATAATCTTGCTGTCGTCACTTCCCGACCACTTCTCCACACTGGTGACTGCACTGGAAGCTCATGAAAAACTACCGCCATGGGATATTGTGAAAAAGAGCGTCTTCTGAATGAAGAAGCAAAACTGAAAAACCAAAGTGCTTCAGACTTCAGCGAAAAATCCCTTGTGACCTCCAAACTGAAAAACTCAAGATGTTTCGAATGTAGAAAAATGGGACACCTACGCGCCAAGTGCTGGATCTATCAAGAAAAATTGAAGAAAGAAGCTGGGAACCACACAGAAGACCAGAAAAATTTTGTAGCAGGTAAAACAAATTATATCAGTGCATTGTCTGTGATAAATATCAATAATTGTTGGGTAATTGATTCCGCTGCAACAGCACACATGTGTAATAATAGGAATGATTTTTCCTGTATGAATGAGCTAGCTAGTCCAATTAACATTGAAGTTGGTGATGGTAGAAACTTGCAAGGTGTTGGTGTAGGTGATGTTGAAGTTATGGTGTTGTTGCCTAAAGGTCTAGTAGATACCTGTGGTGTTGAGAATGTCTTGTATGTAACTGGCTTAGCCTACAATTTACTTTCTGTGCCTCAGATTACAGAAAGTGGAAACTCAGTTTACTTTGACGAAAGCTCATGTAAGATTGTAAGTAAAGACAAACTAATTGCCTTAGGCAGTAAAGTAGGAAAATTGTTTAAACTTAATTGCACCCTTAATTCAGCTGCTAAATGCATGAACGTTTCCTCTGATGAAATTCTGTGGCATAAACGATTCTGTCATCTAGGATTCAATAATCTTAACCCTTTAACGCCCCAGAGGACACCAGTGTCCTCTTTCAAAATTCCCCTTCGATATATTTTATATCTTATTCAATTAGTTCCCTAATGTGTTCTTTGAAGTTCTCTGCCGAGTGGCAGTTCTTATCCCATCCTGATATTGGTGACTGCCAGATGCCAGCGCCAGTTTAGTGACGGTGGTTGTGTTAATGGTAATATGAGTACAAAAATTCGGACGTTAAAGGGTTAAGAAATTAGCCACTAAGAATCTTGTTAAAGGTTTTGATTGTTCTGTGAGTGGAGATACATTTTTTGTGAAAACTGTTGTGATGGTAAAAATCATAGGCTTCCGTTCCCCAAAACAAATCACAGAAGGGAACGCCGAACTTATCCACAGTGATGTGTGTGGCAAGCTTAATCCCATATCACTTGGGAGTGGAAGGTATTTTGTAACCTTCATAGACGACCACTCCAGATATACTTGGGTGTACATTATCAAACATAAAAGTGATGTTTTTAAAGTGTTTCAGGAATTCAAATCTTTGGTAGAAAATCACTATGATCACAAAATTAAAATTCTGCGCTCCGATAACTGTGAAGAATACATCTCTAATGACTTTGAACAATTCCTAAAAAGGGAAGGAATTATCCATGAAAATACTGTGCCTAAGACACCTGAACAAAATGGAGTTGCAGAAAGAATGAATAGAACTCTCCTTGACTCTGTCAGAGCTATGCTGTCTGGTTCAAAGTTACCAAAATCATTCTGGGGTGAAGCTATATCAACTGCCGTGTATGTCAAAAATAGGAGCCCTGCTAGTGCATTGAATGATATGACCCCTTATCAGGCCCTTAATGGACACAAGCCCAATGTACAGCACCTCAAAACCTTTGGCTGCAGTGCGTACGCTCATGTCCCCAAAGATGAGAGGGAAAAACTTGATCCAAAATCCAAACCGTGTGTTCTTGTAGGATATGGAAGTGGATCCAAGGGATATCGTCTGTATGACATAAGCAGCAGAAGGATATTTTTGAGTAGAGACGTTAAGTTCAATGAATCTCAGCAGATGCCAATTGAGAAGGAGCCTTCAGAAGTAAATGATGGTAATTTTACTCTCCTTCCTCAGGATCCAGAACCAGAAGACTCTGAGGGAGGGCTGGAGCATAGACAGTCAGATGCTGGGATGGAGGGAGTGGAGCCTAGACAATCAGCCAGGTATCGACGGGCTCCTGATAGGTTTGGTGAATGGGTTTATTTAATGAAAAATGAGCTTGATATACCATCTTGTGTTCAAGAAGCACTCAGTGGACCAGAAGCAAAACTATGGGAAACAGCTATGGAGAATGAGATGGAGTCTATCAATAAAACAAAGTATGGTCTCTTGTAGAGTGTCCCAATGACAAAAAACCTATTAAATCAAAGTGAATCTTTAAAAGAAAAACCGGAACCGACGGTAGCGTTTGCTCGTACAAAGCTCGCCTTGTGGCTCAGGGCTACTCACAAAAATATGGCACTGACTACGACGAGACCTTCAGTCCCGTGGTTCGATTTGAGTCTGTCAGGACAGTACTAGCTTTGGCTGCCAAATGCAACATGCAAGTCCATCACATGGACGTTGCAACAGCCTTTCTTAATGGAGAACTGATTGAAGAACTTTACCTGGTTCAATCTGACGGTTTTATTGTCAAAGGCAAAGAAAATCTGGTGTGTAAACTACAAAAATCGCTCTACGGACTAAAACAAGCTCCTAAGTGTTGGAATACTACACTAGATAGCTATCTGAAGAAATTGGGTTTTGTACAATCTAAGAGTGATGCTTGTATATACCCTCGTGTTCAAGAGAAGAAACTGTGTATTGTGGCGGTGTATGTAGACGATCTAATAATTGCTTCTGAGTCTGGTGATGAAATAAATCAAATAAAGATGAGTCTTTCTTCCGAATACAAAATGAAGGACCTTGGTGTGCTGAGTTACTTTCTAGGTGTAAGTGTTGTACAATCTAAAAACAATGTCCTCTTAAATCAAACTGCCTACACTAAGGCTCTGTTGTCAAAATTTGGCTTTGATAATTGTAAACCTGTTTCAACTCCCGCTGATGTAAATGTAAATCCGATATGCTCCCCAAATGATGTCGAATTTGACCCTGCTACTTATCAAAGTGCTGTAGGTAGCCTTTTGTATTTGTCAACCAGCCATCGACCTGACATTGCATTCGCAGCGAATAATGTTGCTAAATACAGCTCCAAACCTCTTGAACAGCATTGGATGTGTGTTAAGAGAATATTCAGGTACCTGAGAGGCACCTCTAAACTAGGTTTCTTGTATAGCAAATGTTCTGATGCTTGCATTGGTTATTCAGATGCTGACTGGGCTGGTGATAAAAATGACCGCAAATCTACCTCTGGTTACTGTTTCACCCTCAGTAATTCGGTAATTACGTAGAGATCCAACAAACAAACTTGTGTAGCCCTTTCAACGGCTGAAGCTGAATACGTTGTTCTTGCCGGTGCGGCTCAGGAGGCTGTCTGGTTGAAGCACTTACTCAGTGATCTAAATTTTGGTAGTATGGAACAAATGTTTATAAACGAAGACAACCAGTCAGCCATCTGTCTTGCCAACAATCCCAAATATCATGGGAGGAGCAAGCACATCGATATTAAGTTTCACAATGTACGGGATCTTGTAAGTAACAAAGAGATAGACGTAGTGTATTGCCCTACCGACGAAATGCTCGCCGACATATTTACCAAAAACCTGCCCATAGAAAAGTTCTCTAGACTGAGAACGAAGTTAGGAATGGTCTCATCTGACACACATTCAATGTGAGAAGGAGTGTTGAAACCTTTATTGTAGCACCTTGAATTGTGTATAATATTGAATGTGTATAATATTGATAATGTTGCAGTGCTCTTGTGTTAGAATGTGTTTAGACAGTACTCTACGTTGAGAACTGAGCTCATGGTTCTTGTGGAACTGAGCTCATGGTTCTCGGGCTTGGCTGGAGCCTACTCCACCGCTATCCTTTGTGATGTAAACTGTGTCCTGCTGTGTGTTACTGAAATTATACCAACTTCAAGTACTCGCTTTACTTAACCTAATTACAATATATTATTGACTCAAATTACTCATTATGGGCCAATTACTTACGTCTAGACATTTGGACAACATTCATTGTGAAAAAAAGGTAGTAATTTTTTGTCATTGAAGGTAGTAAAAAGTAGTAAAAAGTAGTAAAATTTGGAAATGAAATATCAGTAGTCACCATGTATAAATTCAAAGTTAAATATCTCGAAAACTAAGCATTGGCAAGCATAATGTCGTTCGTGTAAAACGTCTTCCATTGTACCATATTACCCATATGTGGCAACAAAATAATTGAAATCATTGACAACAATAAATTCAATATTGACCAGAATGAGTTGTATGCTAGATGTGCTGAAGATGATTGTGGATGAGCTGTCTTGCTGGATTGGATCAGGAGTGTAATGTGAGTATCATTGAAGCTATGAAAATGTTTCTTGTGCGTGCTTGGAGTAAGAGACAGTGACTGGAATGAGCCAGTTGTGTAGAGTGGGCTGTAATGACCCAATATGCCTTGAGATGGTGTTTTGACACTCTGGTTATCCCAGTGATGCCGTCCAATGGCAGCTTGTGACGGATTGGTAGATCCTGAGTAGTTTAGTGGACAAGTCAGGTACCAGGCGCTGAACTCTTTGTGTGAAAATTGTGGAGGGAATTGTAGGCCGTTACAAAGGCCCCAACGCTGTCAGCCCTCAATCTCAAGTTCAAGGAGTTTCAAGTTCAAGATTAGCAACTGCTGGCTTATTGCTTGTGTACAATTCTTGTTGAAATTTGCATTCTTAGCTAGTTAGTTTTACACAGCTGTTGAATGTCAACTTCGAGGAATCTATAGATTACATATGATGAAAACATAGCTCACCAGTTTGCATCATTATCACTAATAAGCTCTAAAGGTATAGGTTAGCTGATGTGTTAACTCAAATAATTCAGTCTGACAGAATAAATTGAGCACTTGAAAATGGAGGGTTGAAATTATTAAAAAAACTGATAATGGCAGGAGCAAAAATGCTTTATTGATGCAGTTCTATTAGACGTGGCCAAGTGTTTACCATGCTATGATCACAGAGGCATGTATTGTTGTATGGTTACTTCCCACTAAACATTTTCCATTATATGATTACTTGGTTTTTGCAATAGCATTGTCAAAGGTTGTTCTTGTTTTTAACTTGAAAGACTGTTGAGTGCTATTTTATCTAGTTATAGGTTTTGGTAAATGTTGAGGATTAACTGAAAATTGATTTTCCACTTTTCGAATCCTAATCATAGTGAATTAGATCGAAGTAAACAAGTTTTCTTCTATGCACTTTCCATCGTAAATGAGTATTTTACGAATTATAACGGTAGGTTTAGTTTTGTCTTTGATGACGGTGCGCTTGGACTAACAGCTACTCATTGATTTTCGAATTTTTGTTGCTTGAATCATGGTAATAACATCAAAATAAACTACTTTTCATCTATACACTTTTTTCGTCAAATGAATATTTTACGAGTTAGCGCGGTAGGTTTAGTTTAGTCTCTGATAACAAGAGCGCCGGAAACGAGACTCCATTGCAGTGTTGCCATTTGCTGGGCTTGATGAATTACTTCCCCCTTCAAACACTTGAGTTGGGGTAACTAATTCACCGCTATAACTCGTAAAATATTTACAACGGAAAGTGCATAGAAGAGAACTTGTTCATTTTGATCTAATTAATTATGTTAAGACACTGAAAAATCGAATATTGATTCCCTGTTAATCCTCAACATTTACCCAGTTTTTTTTCACCTATCTCAGTTATTTTTACTTAAATAAGGAGGTGCTTCTCTCAAGCAGAAACAGTATAATTTTAAGATTAAGCTTGAATCAAGGCAATTTTTGCTTGAGGGACAAAAGAAAGAAAGAGCTTAATTGTTGTACGTAACACAACACAATAATTGAGAACGCTTATCCTTTGTACAAGGTCAGCTGAGGTTTGAAGGGTTTCAAACTCTATAACAAAAATTAGTGTTTTTTTTAAAGGCAAAAGAACAAAGTTGGCTACAATTCTCTTCCCTACTCAAGTTGATCACTTCTCTGAATTATCAATCAAATTATAGCCTCTGTTTTAGGTATTTGGGGAACCAATGTACAAGAAGTGTGAGCAAGATGGAAAAAAACATGGTAAATGGGAAGGGATTGCCAGTAATCAATTTTCCAGCTTTCAGTGCCTATACTTAGTTAATTAGATCCAATTAAACCAGTTTTCTTCTATGTGCTTTCCATTGGAAATGAGTATTTTACAAGTTATAGCGGTAAATGACTTACAAAAACTCTAGTGTTTGAAGTGGAAAGAAATTCATTGAGCGTGTTATACGGCAACACTACAATGGACTCTCCCTTCCGACGCGCTTGAATAATCGAGCACAATCCCGCATCTAAGGCGAAAATTAACATTCCGCCATAACTCGTTATTTTTGGGTGATATCCTTTATTGTGTTAATAACTAAAATATCCTAAAAGTTTGTTCAGGCTTTGCTGGGAGAGCTAATAATAAATTACGAAGTATTCAAATGTACTCTAACAGCTCAATCACGCCAAAAATGAAACCTACCGCTTTAACTCGTAAAATACTCTTTTGTCGCAAAAAGTGTATAGAAGAAAAGTATTTAATTTCAATGTTATTCCCATGATTCAAGCAACAAAAAATCAAAAATTGTTTAGTAGCTGTTTATTGGATTTCATTCGTCATCAAAGACAAAAATTAACATACCGCTATAACTCGATATATACTCATTTGTCCCAAAAAGTGCATTGATGAAAAGTTGCTTATATTGATGTAATTACCATGATATAGGGAACAAAATTTCGAAAATCGATTAGTTGCATCTCCTTAACATTAACCCTTTGATGGTAATTGGAAACATTTGAACTGATATTTAGCTGTAAAATAACTATGAGGTGGTAGGATGTTAATATACTAATATATATAAACATTTACTCAAGAAATTTTGTTAGGTCAATATTGAGTTTAATGTGCTCACGGAAATTGAAATTCTGGTTCAAAGAATCACTATAGGAGCACATTCAAAAACATTTTAGATGAATGAAATTTTGCTTGCAGATGCTTAATTTTTGAGTTATTCAACTTTGAATTTATGGGAACGTCGTGTATAAAAGTGAAGAAACGGTCACATAAATATGCTTTAATACGGTATTGGCATAACGATGGATGAGTTTAGGCTAGATAAAGTAAGGTTAGTTAAATAAAATAAGCTAAAATAACATAAATCAACCTAAAATAGCTTACCTAAACTTACCCAAACCGATGCTGTTGTACTTCCGTCAAAAATTGGGCGTTTCCCACCAAAAAATGGGCGTGTTCTAACAATGCGGCGACTAAGCGACTGACTCTTTAATGTTATTCCTACCTGAACGTAATTATTGTTGTATCGAAAATTACGCATCAGCAAGCAAAATGTCATTCAAGTGAAACGTCTTCAAATCTATTTTGCTACCGATTCTTGGAAGCCAAATTTATAAATTTTGTGAGCACATTAAACTCAATATTGACCTTGATTATTAATTATAGACAGGAATCAGCATGTGTGTACTGAAATTTAACATTTTCTGGGGAATGCTGAAGCTTCGAAAATTTCAACTTATTTACATAGTAGAATGTAATCTATCTCTGTTTTAGCATATGAGAACACTTCTATGAAAAAAGAATTTGATTTTTTGAGTCATTCAAAGAACTGATCAACTGAAGCCAATCATCGTTATTGGAATTTCATCTTGTGAAAAGTATTGTTATTATGAATCTTTAATTTGCTTTACCTATAACTAAGTTGAATATGACAATGCTAGAAAGTGTGTGTTTAACATTTATGAAATCAATCTTGTGCATTTGCCTGACTGTCATCATGTTATTTGATAATGGAAACCTGTTGGGTTGAAAAGTAATTTTTATTTCTGATCTTCAGATATTTGTGCTCAATTTTGCAATGCTGTGTAAGGTGTTCAATAATGCAGCCTTCTTGCTGCTGCTCACTGCTGCATATGCAACAGTGAACCAATTTCTATCTCAGTTGGCATAGGTGCTTTTGTTGCTGGCGTGTATGCTGCATCAGGCCCTCTGGCATGTAAGCTGCAAGAATGCTGTGCTAAAGGCTCGGACTGGATCAAGCCTGATGCTGATAGTAAGTTTCCTAATAGTTTATCTCTAGTCTCATTATGTTGTGTGTGCATTTGTGAGACTAAAGCAGGTATCATTGATACTTGGGCAATTTGTAATGACAGTAAATCTGTGCCAAGGTGTTGTGGGATTACTGTTACAGTAGCTCATGTAATTTTTTAGGCATAAATTAATTTCATAAAATATGGGTATAGTAGTTAGTTTTTAGTGTTGAGGTCTAATTTGCTTTGTCTTTTTATGGTTACTGATATCTTTACTGAGCATATAAAAATGCAGAAAGCAACTTTTGCATTCTCTGTTTGCTTGTTAACTTTGACCAGTTTTGTTTTAGGAAACAACCTTTTGGCCAAATTTCATCTGTATATCATAACAAAAACCTCTCATCAGTTATAAGCATAAAGGCTCATTTCTGATTCTGCAACACTTCTGACAAAAAGGTGTAGTAGATATAGTTGTGTTATTAATTCTGTAGGTTTTACCTTAACTCAAGAAAGAAGGAATGAAATTCTTCAGACTAATGCCGAACAGCATCGACTTGCACAAGCGAATTTAACTCAAGAAAGAAGGGATGAAATTCTTCTGATTAATGCCGACCAGCACGTGTGCACTAGTCATTCATAAAAACTACCACCAAGAAGACATTTAAGTCTGGCCAAGATTTTCTAGTCAGACCATTTGGGAATGATCTTGTATGATAATGAAATAGATGTACCAGTATAAAAATTGACTCGTTCAACTCATCCTAACCTATCTCAACTGATTTTAACCTAGTAAATATATGCTTTTCTATTCCTAACCTAATTTTTCCTAGTCCAATCTAGCATATCCATGTATTTCTTTGAGTTACATCCTAACGTGTTTGCCTTATGAAAATTTTCAGTTTTTCGAAACATGAATGCGCGAGGACGTACAAACATTAAATTTCGGTTTCGGACCTAACCTTATTTAATGACCTGTTCATTATGTGACGATTTGCGAAATCAGATATAAAAAGCTGGTAACGTAATGCATCAATATGTCTCATTGTCGTATCATTGATGCGGAGGATCTCAACAGCGTAAACAAATTTTTGCCCGATAAATTATCGAAGCACGATTTAGTCAGGACTGTAGAAAACTTGAAAGACATGCACAAGGTGTGTTGCCACTATGGATACCCTGCGCAAAGAAATAGCAAGTTGGGAAAGAAGAAGAAAAAAGACGAATAGATGGCAAAGATGTCGTGATACGAAAAAAACAAAGCGGCCACGAAAGAAGTAAGGAAGGCTTACTCTAAACTGAACACTTCCCTTACCCTTAGGTTAGGTGACCTAAAAATATCCTCCTCTGGTCGCCGCTCGCACTGCATATGATAGACAAACCTGACAGTTTTAAACGTACTGCCTATCATAGGGACTCTGAGGAAAATGAATTCATAAAACAGCAAGGGAGAGTAATCATCGTTTATTGCTATCGGAACAACTTTGAATAAAACAAAAGTAATTCTGAATAGATAAAATAGCTCTAATCTTTCTTAAATGGATGTTAACGGAATTCAGCTTTCTTAAAACGATGTTAACGGAAGTCTTTTCGATGTTAGTACTTTCTCATCCGGGAATTGCTGTTCGTTCAAGATTGTACCTGACATTACCTCTAGATTTTTTGTCTTGAATGGATGTACCGCATCTTTTGGTCGCCAGCTTGCCTTGTTGCTGGGAGTCCTCATGGTCCTGAAATCGGTTTGCTGGGAAGAAGTTTCAGAATTGTGTCCTTGGGTCAGTCATGATGTATGTTCACTGAAAAGCTTCAGTTGGCCATTGGCCATAAACTCCTTTTTCTCCTCCCCACGGTTCCCTGCCTTTGAGGCTCAAGGCCTCTAGGACCAAGACTCAAACACATAATAATAGTCTCAAGAATTTACATGAAATAGGTGGAGCTAAATTCCAAGAAGAATCAAAACACAAAATAACAACAAAATAAAAAAGTCACGAGCCCACACACTTAATTCTTGCTGAAACCACAGCGACTATGATGTAAAATTAAATTATGACCTAAAGCACTTAGTACACTAGGCACTCGAGCGTTGGTTCTCCTTGCCACGGTGGGAATGAATAACGTTTACCACCAACAATTCATTTTTCAAATATAAAGAATAGGAGAAATCTAAACGGATATAGTAAGAGCAGCCCCTCGAAGAGGTGCGAGTAGGCCAGATACCCGCACTTAAGCATGGGTAAACTCTATTAAATACTTGCAAAGACTCATTAATTCTCAATACACAGAAAAAGTATACACTTCAAACACGTTAATATAATCGTTCTTCTTAATCAGACGCCATCAAAGCTTGGCAAAGGAAACCATGAAAATTCCAAGAACCAAAAAAACATCAACTGAATGCGTCCATACGTTCGAAGAAAGGCACAGGATTAAGAAGATAATCTTCACTTTATGTACGACCTTCGTTACAGACCCTTCTGGTGATTTGAGGGTTCGTTGCACTCATTGTACTTGTATTATCAAATAAAAAGAAACAATTTCAAAATGAGATGTACAAGAAACTAATTTTATTCTTTCACAGTCGTCCGGGATTCTAAAGCCCTCATTCAATAAACAAGAGGGTACTAAATTGGATACCTATTCTCTCGTTTTGATGCGCTGAGCAGCCGAAACTAAAGAAAAACTTCTGGTTCATCCTTAAACTACAGTAAACTTAGCCCGTTCAACTGGTCAGCATGAGTTACTTGTTCAATTATTACCCTTAAACATCTCAAAGTTTAGGGTACACTGTTTTGAACTGATAATTGGCCAATCCCACCGCAATACTTAGTACAGTAATATCACCTTCTATTTCCGATCACCACTCTATAGAATGTGAAATTGATATTGCGAAGGAAAGACAAAAATACCGCTTAATGACCTATCGCTCGAAAAGGCACTATTCAGCAGAACTATTTCAAGAAAAACTACTCGATAGGTCTACCGAATTCCAGAAAATGACGCATTCTGACGATGTTGACATACAAGTGTCAATCTTCAACGAGAACTTCACAGCAGCTCTCGACGAATGTGCACCTTACGTCAAAAAAAAACCAAGCCAAAACAGACTGTTTGGATTACTGACGAAGTTAAAGAGATGAGCAGAATAAAGAAAGCTAACTTGCGAGAGTACAAAAACAATAGATCAAACAGTACCTTATACAAGAGATATAAAGAACATGAAAAAATTCTTCGAAAGAAAATCACTGAAGCGAAACAAACTCACTTCCACCAGGCACTGATAACGGCTAAAAATAACCCGAAGCGAACTTGGGAAATCATTAGTGAGGTAGCCCCGTATAAAAATTTAGATCGCATAAGTAATTTTGAAAATCCCTTGGCAACAGCCACGGATTTCAACACATTCTTTTCAAAAGTAGGGGCTCAAGTTTTCAGCGAGGTGTGTACCAATCCAGATGAAACGACAATTGAAAATTCATGCCCCACTGCACCCTCGAGGACTGATGTCAAGTTGAGACCACGCCCTGTCGATTTACCGGAGTTACGAAACATCTTATACTTACTAAAAAACACAAAGGCAGTTGGACATGATGGTATCAGTCTTCAATATATCAAAGACAGTTTCCCTGTTACAGCACCATGGATTCGTCTGATAATTAATACATCAATAGTTACCAATACGTTTCCAAACCATTGGAAACACTCCATTATTAGACCGTTGCACAAAAGTGGTGACCTAAATACAGCATCAAACTACAGGCCCATCAGTCTTTTGCCTGTCATGTCTTAACTATTGGAGAAAGTGGTGACAAATCAACTGTCATTTCACCTGGACGAGTCAAATTTACTCCACCAAAATCAATATGCCTATAGAAGAAATACTAGCACTCAAGACGCTCTGCTCAATATATCTGAAAAAATATACAGTGACATCGATCAAAAGAATGTAACACTCTTGCTGCTACTCGATCTCTCTAAGGCGTTCGATAGCGTCCAACATCAAAGACTTCTACGTAAAATACTGAACTTGGGAATAGACACGCAATGGTTTGAAAGTTACTTGTCAAATCGATCTCATGCAGTCCGCATAGAAAACAAATTGTCCCCATTCATTCAAAACAATTTTGGTGTTCCCGAAGGATCCATTCCTGGTCCGCTACTGTTTTCTATTTTCATTAATGATTTCCCTCCAATGCCTTCTAACACACGGTTCTCAATGTATGCAGATGATGTTCAAATTACAATAACAAGTTCTGTATCGGAAATACCACAGACGCAAATTAAAGCCGAAACTTTACTGACTAGCCTGAAATCATGGTACGACCGAAATGGTCTCAAATTAAATTCTAATAAAACACAATGCATTATTTTTGGATCCAAAGATGCAATTAAAAAACTTCATATCTTACTCTTGCAGATGGAAATGATAAAATTAATGCATCAGAAAAAGTTAAAAATCTAGGTATCTGGTTCGATAGAAATATGTCCTTCAAATCTCACGTTGAGACTACTTGCAACAAAATCTACGGAACTTTAATGTTTTTTTCATCGTATAAAAAGTATGCTAGACGAGAAATCCAGACTATTAGCCATTCAATCCCTTGTGTTATCGCGCATTGACTACTGCAGCCTAGTATGGGGAGACTTACCTCAATACTTTCAAAGGGACTTACAAATATGCATAAATTTTGCAGCCAAGGTGGTATGCAACGGTAATTTCAAAAGAAGTGATCACGTAACCCCTCTCCTCAATAAACTCGGCTGGATCCCTATCCAAGAAAGGCTCCTCATGCAGAAGGCCCAATACGTATTCTCCTCGTTATATCTTCCTCAGAGCAATGCTAAGATAGTGCGTTTCCATCCACCCACAGTAACCAATCAAAAACCGAACAGAAACAATAATGTCTTAGTCAACTATCGTTCATCTCACTTAGGGCAGAAGGCTCTGTCCATATCAGGCGCCTTACTGTGGAACAAACTTCCCCTGAGTATTAAAGTCCCTCAAAGACCGAGAGAATTTAAAGCAAAAATAACTCGTCATCTTGTGTCTCAATAATAATCCTTAGTTACAGAACACACTGAATGAGTACTGACGAATCTCATTTACCTGGTATCTCCATTGCTGAACAATCTCCCTCGCTCATTGTTCTATAATTCAAGACATCACACAACAGTTTTGAAGTATGCGTAGGTATTATGGTTTGACCGCCTATACGTTGTCATTTTCAAACATGCTTACTTGTATATGTGTGTACGTATATAGGTGTATGTGCGCATATGGGTGTGTATATGTGCACGTACACCTGTGTGCACTAGAGTAGATGAACCAGTCGAAGGTGCATTTTATGTCATTCCTCTCCGTTTCTGTGCAAGCATCAAACTAGACCGTCATGGTACCTATGTGTGTGTGTTGATCAATTGCAGACATTCTGCACCATATTACAAAGATAATGTGTTTTTTTTTAATATGAAATTGTAAAGCATCCATGTAAAAAAAAAATTCGTTGTGTGATCATCCATTTATACTGCAGTAATATACTTATTCGGCTTATAGTTAGTTATATGCTTATAATAATGTGATACCTATGTTTGTTTATCAATTGCCGACAATTTGTGCCATATTTCAAAGAATATGTGATTTTTTTTTCAAATATGAAACCCCTATAGGACATTAATGTTTTCTTTCTTATTCACGTCCCACAATCGTTTTCATGTTTCTGACTTACGTAGACTGTTTTGTGCCACTAATTTTAGTGCGAAATTTTATAAAATTCATGCTATAATAAAAGATATTTTCTCCGTTTCTCTCGATTGGAATTCTGGTTTATACTGACTAGTTAACGCTGATATTTGCGCACATGCTTACTTGTGTATATGTGTACGGTGTATATGTGTACGTGTGCACGCTATGCGTATGACACTTTATAGAGTGCGTATGTATTGTAATTGCCTCGATGAATAGAAATGCATTTGTGTATGCTAACGAGTTTAGTGTAAGTATGTGCGTCGGTATATGTGTGCATGTGTATGTGTATGTATTTACATGTATACGTGCACATATGTGTGTACTAGACTGACAACTAGCATTTTAATAGAGATAATGTTTTTTTTCTGTTCGCTCTCAACTTGTAACATTACCTAACTCGTCATCTCTTTATTATTGTAAAGCATTAATGTATAAACTATACATTTGTTGTGCGATCATGCAGTTATATTTAAATAAATTGCTTATTAAACAACGAAAGATATGTTAAAATTGTTGAATTAGAAATACAAAACTTATAATCTTCTTGGTCCTCATGCTTATGTGTACACATATATATATATATATAATTATATATATATATATATATAAACAAACGATTCATATATTATTTGCTGGCATCAATTATTGCGCAGTTTTATGTCATGTACATGTAAACTGTCAAAAGTGTTTTCACCCCACAATGAAAATGCATCGTCCAAGAAATTGTGTTATCTCTTATAATTATCATTACATGTATTATCAAATGTAGATTAAGCAAGATTAGGAGTACATTGCCCTCAATAATTTCTTTTCGACTAGTGACATGGGTATTACAAGTCTCATGTGTGTGTATCATCTTAGTGTATTAACTTTAAGATATTCAAAAACCAATGATTGTAATATTGTACAATCTCTATTGGAAATAAAGTTTTTTCTTTCTTTCTTTCTTCAGATAAACACTGGAAACTTTCAACACAAAGCATAAAATTACTTAATGACAAATAAGATAGCTTGAAGAAGGTACATAGGCAAATCTTAGAATTTTTAGAAATCAGATCATTGAACGATTCAAAGTGTCAAATGAGATGTTCAAGATTTAAAAATTTAAAACTGAAACGAAGCCTGCTACTGCGTGAAATAACTGAAAAAATAATCCCCTCTACATTTTCCCGTCGAAGCAGGAGAGCCGCTCGAAAAAATTGGACGATGAGAATAATAATGTCTGTAAAAAATAAAAGAAGATTTCAAAAACAATGCAACTTTGACTCAGATTTGCAACCGTAACTTCGCCCATTAATTAAATTTCGCAGTGATCAAGCCCAAG
Organism: Morinoia aosen; assembly: GCA_030386875.1. Taxonomy (NCBI): domain Eukaryota; kingdom Metazoa; phylum Arthropoda; class Malacostraca; order Amphipoda; family Talitridae; genus Morinoia; species Morinoia aosen. The sequence goes on along the minus strand of CM059561.1, from coordinate 37,378,597 downwards.
TCAGAAATTATAATTTACAGATCAGCAGCCTCAGTAACGACTAAAGCAACATCACAACAAGGTCCTCGAACTCCGTACTATCATTCACAATCATCAGAAGTCAAAATTCAAAAGGATCATACAACTCTGCTTTGGGAAAAGTTACAAATGATAAAAAGTTAGTTTAACACATCGTAAACCAATTTATACACAAAGGCGCCTCGATATTGTTCGTTCTCAAGTTGTAGAAATTCGTGAGTGCTTTAATGTAATCCCAACTCGAGGAAAGGAGTTGGGATTATATTTCATTTCATCTGTCCGATTTCTTCTCAGCATTTCTATTATCTGAACCGATATCCCGCGTTCACTATCCGATCTCGATTCGAAACAATGTCCTTCGCGACTCCTTTTAACGTCTGAGTTCTTTGAATCAGCACTTTACCCGTTGTTCGTCGATGGTGAAGTTTTTTTCTAGGTGCTTCGGCGTCGAGTTCTCACCATCTTCTGCAGAGTAGAGGTTTCTTCAGATGCCAAGACGCAGGAAAGAGCTTCAGGAGACGTGGTGTTGTCTTGAATTTTGTCGAGTGATAGAAAGACGCTCGCAGGTTTTTTATCCGGGGTGATTTTGCTTGGCATCTTCTTGTGTGTGGTACCATTTCTAGACTGTGTGAAGACTGATAACGCCAAATTGCGCAAATGAGAGGCTGTCGCTGCCCCTGACTGTTGCACCAATTCAGAAAACAAAGAGTTCTTGTTTTTCAGCAGCAAATACGGCGCGTCAAATTCCTGAACGATGGCGTAAGTCATGAAATTAGAATATGAAAAATATACACGGGAGGGAATTTTGAACAGGAGTCTCATAGAACGTCCATGAGTGTTTTAGAATCAAATAATGTTCTCAATGTGTTCAAGCTTGTATCCTTCTACTCTATAGAAACGCTAGCTTAACAATAAAGACATGATTTACTCAACTTGACACATTCCAAATGTTTCCAAGATCCTTGAGGAGGGTTATGTTTGGTGAAAATGATAATATACAATCATCTTTGTCCACTACCTTCATCACTACGCTTAACATGACTAACTTTGAGGCGGCCGGCGCTGAGCACCATGACTCTGGTGCTGTCCATGATGGTGTGGAGCCTGTGGGCGACCGTGAGTACGGTGCAGGTCACGAACTTCTGGTGAATTGTGCGTTGGATCAGCTCGTCCGTCCTGACAGAGACCATGCAATAAGGAAGGAGATAATTTGGTTACATATGCTCAGGCGGGGCAGTCAGGTGTGCCTGCAGAAAACATTTAGAATGATATTGCAATAAATAACGTTGGCGGTATAAAAGAGAAAGGTAATTGAAACATAATCAATTACCGCAGATGAACATTTGGTTTAACCACTGATTGTCGGTCACTCATATAACCTGACGTTGGTACTGGTGTTCGACTCCATCGCAGCCTCAAGGCTTGCTCAACACAGCAACAGTACCGCAATGAATGGATCGCCAGTCATCAGTGGCGTCGTTCTTTTTAATATTTGTTCGTTTAAGCCTCTATTGTCCTGGGAAAATGTCAGGTCTCGAGTTGAGAGTTAGGTAGGTCATCTTTTTGTCCAAATAAAAGATTTTGCTATTTTTGAGGACCATCTCTTTTTGGTTCACTGCTGTCCTGTTTTTCAGCACCTGTTGCTTTCTTGTTTAACTGTCATCATGTTTCATGAAATTTTTCTCAACTTACTGTTTCTATGCACCATGTACGTAGTTTCTGTGTTCCCTTATCTCCATACTAAATGGTACTATCAGTCTTCCTCTCTTAAAAACGCCTTTGTTGCGGTGAGGGAGGCTCAAACTGAAATCTAATCTAATCTAGTCTAAATATCCCGGTCGTCAGCGAAGGGAATGGACGTAAAGCGATTTAATATAAATGAACCATCTAGTATAAACTTCAGAAATCGAGGGACATATGTACAAAATGTGTTCTACTCATGGTATCCTGCACATAAAACAGCTAATTGAGAAGGAGGGAAAAATACAGAAGAGATAGAGAAAAACATGAAAACTGGAGGAAACAAAAGGAACGCGAAAAATGGAAGTCCCTATGGCCTTAATTTGACGAAATCCAATCCCCCATGAAAAAGCCAGTCCCCGCTGCATCGAAAAGACAAACTAAATTACCATAAATTTGTTGCGCAACTTATTCTTGGATGGAATTAATGGTGGTAGGGTATGGTATATGATTACCATACATAGTCTGGTAGTACTCAGTGATTTTCACCCTTTCCTCTGACGAATGAGAGTCGAAGTCTCATGGCAATTTTAAAGCAATAACTTCATGTCTACATCCAGCTGGTGATCACACGCCCTCACTTGGGGTCGACGTTGGCTGTAGCCTCATCCATGAGGAGGATGGGGTTGTCGGAGAGAATAGCCCTGGCGAGACACGAGCTGCCGCTGCCCCACGCTCAGGTTGCTGCCCCCTTCAGACACCACGTGCTCCAGCCCCCCGGGGCTCTCTTGCACCGTATCCTCAGTGCTTCCACTCCTAGGGTAATTACCCTAGTTTAGGGTAATCAGACCCCTCCTAGGGTACAGTCTAGGGTAAGGGGAAAAAATACGACATCTAGGGTAAAATCTATGTTTCAAATCTATATTATAAAAATCCTGAAAAAGCAGAAAATTGCCAATAACTACAGTTGAGTTACCCAAATAAGCATTAATTGAGCAGAAGACATTAACGCAAAATGAAACGTTTAAACATTTGAATAGTCAATTTAGCACAAGTTAACTCGCTCAACACCAGTACTGAGTAAGTTGATGTTCGTTTCGCAATGTGCGACGTGCAGTTTTTTGCAAGCTGTGTGCGACGATCGCTGGAGCAGTGGGATGCACTTGTGCTTATTTTGTTGAGTTGTCTAGCAATCGAAGTCAGGTAACAGATAGCCAATGCTTTAAACAACAAGCTAACCTGTAATTATTCGGAGTTCTTAGACTTCAAGTTTGGGATATTAACGTTGTTTCATTCTGACTCTCCAAATATTGTCAATCTTAGATCAGAAATCTCTAGCCTAATTATGAGCTTTTGTTCAGATTTCTTGCGTGTAGCTCTTGTGAAGATTGCGACCATTTCTTTCCTGAATCCATCCCATCCAACATTCACTGTGCTTTTGTGGCAGTAGGTGATAGATACATTGGGATGCCAGCAACTGAAACGATGTCAGATATAACTGGTATTATTTCAGAAGACAAAGTTGGTTTTACTATTTGTAGATACTTCTTGGTTGCAAGAGTTTCACAAATTCAAAAAAGTTTTCCGTCGAGGATTCTGAACATGACCTCGTACGTTGGCTAAATCTGTGTAATGCTGCAACATTGACTCCAAAATCTGTATCATATATTTTAAACTAAATTCTTCAAATGAAAAGTTAGTCGATAAGAAAGGTCTTGAGGAAGAGTGGCGAAAACGTTACTGGGATGAACAATTGACACCAGAAATATCAGCCGTTAATTACTTGGAAACAGTTTAGCAGTAAAGATACCATTGGGCTACTATGTTATCCAAATCTTAAAATTATAATTTCAACGTTTTCGTCCCTCCCACTTTCAAATGCTTTCGTTGAACGTTTCTTTAGCCAAATAAATTTGAACATAACTTCACATAGAACCAGTTGAATAAATGAAACCGCGCTTGGTTTGATGCATTTAGTGTATTACCTCAAAGAATCTGGCTTCACTGCATCTAATTTCCCAAATGATACTATCTATTGAAGTCTATTAATAATGTGAAAAGTAAAGCCACGCGGGAGCTAAATCTTCAGTAATGCCAATACCGTAGATATATAACATGCAGAAGGCGTGATAACGTTTTTATTATGGAAAATCTTATTTGCGAAGCAGATATACAATAAAAGAAACATAGAAGAAAAAGTCTGCAAACAAAATTGAGGACATGTCCGTACAGTCGAGATTACTGAATCGCAGAATGCAAGCACAAAAAAAAAACGAATTTACCGGTTAACTATTTTCATCGTGTATGCTCTTTGCATTTCGTCGAGAGAAGGTGAAGATAAGTAGATAAACGTGAGTCTAAAAAACGTTAGTCTAAGTTGGCAGCCCAAGTATCTAATATTTTAAATCTACTAATGTCAATAATTTGTTCACAGGAACCAATACTACAATGTAGTCTTATACTAGAATGAGTATGAGAAGTAAGCAAGCGACATGCGCGATGACTTCGACTTGCTGTTCAGCAACCCTGACGTAAAGTGCTCGGTGCGTGGATTTCACATACTACGATACACAATGCGCACAACTAAAATCATAGACGAGGGTGGTTGGAATTAAATCTAAAAAATGATCCAAAAGTGTGAAATAATACAAACTGAAATAATACTGAAATAATAACTGAAATAATACAAAAGAAAGCATGCGGGAAAAATTCAGTTAAAAGCTTTAATAGATCTTTTTTCAACTTTACAGATTGATATCCAAAATATGTTGAAACGCAGTAACTATAGTTCAGAACTTAAACATAACATTTCGGAACGAATTTACCATTCAAGAAGTTGTTAACTGAACAAAAAAAACTGAATATGGATAACAAATTAGTCGTAAAATAAGGCTGCAAAAAAAATAGATTTTATGAATGACAGTGTAGTTGGAGAAAATACTATAGACGCAAGTTATAAGGGTTGAAATGCAATTATGTTTAAATCGCTTGCAACAAAAGCTTAACCGAAACCTACCTCGGAGAATGTTGGTTTCCTGTAGACAGACGTTATGAATTTATTACCAGATCGGGGGACATTGATATCAAGATTATTCAATTAATTGTTTTTTCTCTAGATCCAAAGTGAATTTTATAGTGGAATGTCTAGAATTGAAATACAGAAGGAAAGAGTGGGTATCAAATTTGTTTTTAAAAGGGACGAAAGCATCGTCAACGTAGCGCCTATAGAAACCGGTTTGAATGAAGTCGGACACCGATCTAACCATTTCTGTTCATCGTGACACATGAAAATGTTGGCAAAGGTAGGTCCTAATGGGAGACCCATCCCTAGCCCCTCACTCTGTTTATTTATAGGCCCATTGGAAATAACAAAGGAATTTTGCACGCTTACTTCTAAAAGAAATCTAAAATAATTTTATAGCCCATGATTGATGAGGATGGATCAGAAAACAGAGAAATAATGCAAATATCAATGGTTTCGTAAATAGGTACATCAGTAAAAAATATAATTATGATGTCAACTGTAGTTGTGTGCTATGTATTCAGAGAATATCACATTATTTTTGTGAGTAGTCTAGATTCCAGGAGATTATAAAATATTTGTATGAAGTTAAGCTTTTATTTATTTATACCGATTAATCTAAGGCTCTACCCAAAAACGCACGTAGATTTCATTCATTTTTTCGTTTTGGATTGGTGAAAAGACTCGAACTAGTGGGAAAAATATTATATAGGTCTGCATTTTTCATCCAAAATTTTCTCTTTTTTCTGCAGTAATTACGAGTATTATTTATCTGTAGTGAACACTAGTTACATAAGCCTGGATTTCAATTTTGTCGACCACAGTACTTGTGTATTTGAGTTGTTTATCGATCAGCATTTGGATATATTTTTTGGAATTTTAATGGAAAGTCGTTTGTCAGGCTAGTGTCGAAGATGCCGACTTGTGCCTATATAATTTAACAGGAGGGAAAATAATTCTCCTCGCATAACTAAACTCTCGTATCACAGATACTTGAGAAGCATATATCCGTCTCAGATTTGAAAATTTCAACAGCTAGAATTCGTTCGGCTCCAAAAACTCGAAGCTTGATTAGCTCGTAGATTATTCATTTCGGCTCAAAATTTTCGACGCTTGAAAAACAGCTTGAAATCTGGAAAATAATTCGCATCCGGAAAAACCTGTGGGCAATCCCCAACTAAACCAATTAAGTCAGCAAAACCTGACTTTCTATTACCCTGAATATATCAGGAAGATCCCCCCGGGATAAGAAGGACCAATCTAATTAATTCTCAATCGCGCAGAAACAGGAATCGCCCACCTGACTATTATCGTTGGCTCTAAAGAAGGACCAGCCAAATAAATAATCTATAACTGGCACCCAACGTGGATCTGCCGAAACAACTATCAAACTTTTGGCGCCCAAGAGGATACAGCCAAACCAAATATCCAACAACGTTATTTTGTATACAATTTCATAATAAAGGTGCTCAAATCATTCATTTATTAATTAATGAATCCCCGGAAACTTTTAAAAAGCTGTCAATGTTACGCAATTAAGGATAAACCTAATAGCATTATTTAAGACTCTACGGTAATTACTATATTGCCCTCATTTATATTTTCTAGGGTAATCAAGGAGCATTTTAGGGTAAAATACATGGCAGCCTAGGGTACAAAGATTGACGAGCGTGGAAGGCCTGCGTATCCTTCAGCTGCACCTGCGGGCCCAGAGCTCACATGTCACACTCGTGAACGGTCATCCCCTCGAGAACAGCGAGTGGGTCATCCCCTCGAGAACAGCGAGTGGGTCATCAACGTCGCGTAAAATGAGTAAACTTCAACTGCATTTTGTTAAAAAAGCTTATACATAAAACGCAAATCAAGAATAAATTAGGCGAGACTACAGTAGAAAATGTACTTCACAAGTAATAACAACAGTTTTTAAAACACGAATTTTCTCTTGTCGAGAATTTGTCCGCGACACAATCTTTCAAGGTGACTTATAGTCAGGTTTAAGTCAAAATTTTATTTAATCTTAACGTATAAGGAATAAAGGTTCTCGATACGAGCAACAAAGAACTACAACGCGAACACACGAACGACAAGCAACGCGAACACACGAACGACTAAAACATCAACGAATAAATTTATCTTGACGAACTAGAAGGTTACGCATAATTAGGAATATACATTAAAGTTAAGGAGCAGCATAAGCGACTGCTTCGAATAAATTGACGAACGGTCGCCCGGTTCGAGGAAAGGCAACAACAGACGTCGCCAGGCTCCAGGTAAGGCAACAACAGACGTCGCCAGGCTCCAGGTAAGGCAACAACAGACGTCGCCAGGCTCCAGGTAAGGCAACAACAGACGTCGCCAGGCTCCAGGTAAGGCAACAACAGACGTCGCCAGGCTCCAGGTAAGGCAACAACAGACGTCGCCAGGCTCCAGGTAAGGCAACAACAGACGTCGCCAGTCTCCAGGGTAAGGCAACAACAGACGTCGCCAGTCTCCAGGGTAAGGCAACAACAGACGTCGCCAGGCTCCAGGTAAGGCAACAACAGACGTCGCCAGGCTCCAGGTAAGGCAACAACAGACGTCGCCAGGCTCCAGGTAAGGCAACAACAGACGTCGCCAGGCTCCAGGTAAGGCAACAACAGACGTCGCCAGGCTCCAGGTAAGGCAACAACAGACGTCGCCAGGCTCCAGGTAAGGCAAGAACCGACGTCGCCAGGCTACTGTTCGTGTTAAAAAGAGCGACGTTGAACGATCAAAATGGAAACCAGATAATAATTAATATACAAATAAGTATGCGACAAGGTGGCAATGTAGCAATTGTTCACAGTATAAATAAGTTGACAACCGTAAGAAATTCATCATTCACCTTCAATAAAAAGACGCCGTTAGACATTGCTCGGAAGAACCGCAGTTACAGACAAGGAAGACAAGAAGGCGCGCGCAGGCTCGGTTAATACTGTAGAGGGGACAAAATATTGAACATGAGCATAATTCTTCACAACGACTGGTGTTAAGTTTCAAGTGGGTATCACAGCAGTAATAAAGCGGCAAAATAGCAAAAATTAGCGCACCTGAACTTATTAGGTCGTCCAGTGTGCTTCTCACTTTAAGGCGCGAAGTTAATTAAGAGAGGCACCGGAAGAACCGGTAAGTGCAAGAAAAGTAAGTGAAAAGGAAGGCTACGTGGGGAGGAATTCAACCCACTATTAGAAAGCCCCTCTTCCAGGTTAAGTTAGAAGCATGCAATTTTTTTAAGGTTAATTCAAGGTTAATTTAAAGGTTTCAAAGAAAATGAAAAGACCAGCTCAAAGTTTAGTAGAGACTGGTTTAAGAATTCATTAAGCACACACATTCAACCATTCATTCATGAAAATTTAAGATAAGCATAAGGAGAAGAACTTAGGTGAGCTAAGCGCCGAAAAATTGAGCCAGCACGGTTTGTCTCCACGCAACGACGTCCAGCTCCGCCTTCGTCAAGGGTAGCGTTGACCGGAAACTGCGGCTTACGACCGGTAGTAGAGCGCAATGAAGGACTGCACGGTAGCAAGTCTAAGGCAATTCTGACCTCTCAGCTCCACCGCTCTCGGACTAGCTTGCGAATAGGTCACTACAGGTTGCTACTTGATGTGATTAGCAGACGTGCACCAATTTTGTGAGGAAATCCTCACACTCTAACTTTAAACAAGTTTTGATCGAAAACATTGATAATATTACATTTATTACAGCGCAAAATGTCAATTTTGACAGACAAATAGTATTCTTTCCATATAGTATCAAAGGCTTCGTGTCATGAATATGATGACCTATTTCCTTTTACGTTAAAAATCATAGCTGCTCTCCATACAGTGATTCTCGTAAATTTCTGAAATTTTAATCAAAGTAAAAAAGAAAGCTCCATGAATGCGACCAAACCTGAATATTTTCCGTATTATATTTTCGGGTTAACTTTGAATGCCATACTCAATTTAAAACGAATGCTCATTCATTTTTGGATTAAAGAGAAACAATAGTGAACGGGAGAAAATTTAGGCAGGGTTTGGTACACAAATAAAAGTGAAAAAGGAAATCAAGCTTAAATTCATTTACGTTAGGCCGATACCGATAATAATACGTTTGTAAAGTAAAGCATCTATTTCACTATCAATATACTTCAAGCCCATGTACATTCTCCTTATAAGTCATTGCATGATTTTATCTACAAAAATTAAAAATCTCATTATAGGGTAATTAAATTAAGGGATATTGATGGTAAAATCAATTCGACGATGTAAAATCATTCATTCAAAATTTTCAACGATTTAGAAACCTCTAATTGGGTTCTGAAGCCCTAATGCCAACAGAAATATTTGACGTACATACAAAGTCAAAAGATTCTGATATTTCTCCAGTCATTAAAATTTAAATTTCGAGCCCCAGTGATGCTTCAACGGTTGGGACGAGCAATTTCGCTAGTAAGTATGGGATGTGACAAGCATGTTGTGCTCTTCCATTTCTTTCTACGAGTTTGATCAAAGATGATGCAGTTAAACTGTTTTATCTACCGTGTTGTAACAATCTGAGACGATAAGCAAAAACGAAGAAGTACCACAGATTCTTCAATAGAAAATAAGCTTTACTACCCACAGGCTCGAGTTATTCAAAAGGATTACTGTGAAGATCTTGAACTAAAGGTAAAAGGTAAAAGGAGTCATTAGCTCCTACAGGTAAACAGAACTAGTAGCTCAGGGTGGACACAACACTGGTTGTAGAGAGAGAGAGAGAGAACTTATAAAGATTACTACTATATATGGTGAATTAAACGAGAAGAAATAAAATTAAAACGGGAATAAATATTGAAAAAATGTCCCTGGGAAGTTTTAAGGTATTCATTTAAAATTATTAAAAGGTATTGATTTAAAAGGTATTGATTTAAAATTTAAAAGGTATTGATTTAAAATCAAAAGGCATAGCAGGTCTCCCTCACCTCCTCCAGTGCTTGCCAGAGTTGTTCATCCGAGTGCTCTGCAAACGGATCCAAGTTCTTGCGCAATGTGTCGTTGAAGAGCGTTGGGTCCTGCGATAAAATAAGTGGAAAAATGAAACGTGCCCATTGCACACAGACCTTATTTTCAGGAAGATTTTATGTTGTTTCTTTCTTATTCACGTCCCACAATCGTTTTCATGTTTCAGACTTAGGTAGACTGTTTTGTGCCACTATTTGTAGTACGAAATTTTATAAAATTCATGCGATAATAAAAGATATTTTCTCCGTTTCCCTCGATTGGAATTTCTGGTTTATACCGACTGGTTTACGCTGATATTCGCGCACATGCTTACTTGTAGATATCTGTACGTGTGCACGCTGTGCGTATGACACTAAATAGAATGCGTATGTATTGCCTCGATGCATAGAAATGCATTTGTGTATCCTTACGAGTCTGGTGTTATTATGTGCGTGCATGTGTATATGTATATATTTGCGTGTATATGTGCACACATGTGTGTACTGGACTGACAACTAGCATTTTACTAGAGATAATGGTCTTTTTTCTGTTCACTCTCAACTTGTAACATTACCTAACTCGTCATCTCTTTATTATTGTAAAGCATTCATGTAAAAACTATACATTTGTTGTGCGATCATCCACTTTTTGTTTAAGTAAAATGCTTATCAACTAATGACCGCTATGTTAAAATTGTTGGATTAGAAATACAAAACTTATTATCTTCTTGGTCCTCATGCTTATGTGTACGTGTATACATGTATATGTATGTGTGTATATGTACATGTATATATATGTATGAATATATATATGTGTGTGTATATGTATACGGATGTATATTTATATATATATATATATATTTTTTCATGCTTCCTCAAAATGACACTTTTGAACATTGGCCGAAACAAGCGATTCATGTATTATTTCCTGGCATCAAGAATTGCGAAGTTTTATGTCATGTACATGTAAACTGTCAAAAGTGTTTTCACCTCACAATGAAAATGCATCGTCCATGAAATTGTGTTGTCTCTTATAATTATCATTACATGTATTATCAAATGTAGATTAAGCAAGATTAGGAGTACATTGCCCTCAATCATTTATTTTCGACTAGTGACACGAGTTTTACAATACTCGTGTGTGTGTATCATCTAAGTTTATTAATTTTAAGAGATTTTAAAAACCAATGATGGTACTTTTGTACCATCTATATTGGAAATATACTGTTTTTCTTTTTTTTTCTTTCTTTCTTTCTTGTTGGTGTCATGGGTGTTTCGGTTTTACGCCGGTGCATTCGAGGCCGTCCATGCCAGTTCGAGACTGTCGTTATGGAGCTCCACAACACGTTTGCGGAAGTCTTGGCTTATGTCTTTATTTTCCCCCATGCTTACGACCTTTCAGAACGAAAGCTGCTGTCCCAATGACACGTTAATAGAGATGAATGCTGACGGAAGTTCGGTTGTCAAATAGTAGAATGTATTAGAATATTCTGGAATATTCCTACAATAATTTTAGTGCATAATATCGAGAAAAAAAGTCGATTGTTATAAACTTTTGTCCATATATTTATTATACACGTTCCTATTTTCTTTTTGAATTAAATATTTGTGAGTTTTAGATGTATTATCAACTTTTCTATACTATTGTTTCCATGTAGTCCAATTTTCGCACATGTACGTGGTTTAGAAATGCGGAATCTGGCGGTTGAATCAACGTGTTGTATCATTTTGCCCCCACTGTAACTGCTCATTTATACTGGCATGTCTTATCAGGCCTCTCTCTCATCAGCTTTGAGATTTATAGCTGTCAGAGTTCATGAGTTTCAACAAAGTAATGAGCAATCTAATCGTGTATTAATTTTTAGGAACTTACAACCAAGAGAGCAAGGATTTGATAAATAAATATCAAGGAAATGGCAATGCAAATGCACGGCAACTGTTTGCCATGAAAATATAGTGTTAATAATGCACTCAACTAACATACCTAAGATATTTTCACATGATCACGATGACCGATATGATTCATAAATCACATTAGTCGTCAAATGAATTGAATAATCGTAACAATATAATTTTTCTTCTTGGAGACTGGTGGCGGCATATATGTACATACCATATACCACATGATTCCTAAAAGAACGTGATACTTATGAATATAAACGCAGCGGGGGTATATTATACTCTAGAAAATAGGGGTTTCCACATTGGCATGTCATAATTAATTTTGAATAACTTGGAAAAAAGGAACCACTTAAGTGGGGATTACACCAATTATCTCTTTGTCTAAAACGAATAACCGTGTCTTTTTACGAAACGTGTTAACAGGAATAAACGAACTTGCGGAATGATCGAGATTTTTTTCCGAAGGGTATGCAGGCCAAGTTTGCCGATGTCAGCACCGTCGATGATGATCGTGCCTTTAGGCTCCCTCAGGCGGAATAGACACGAGATCAGCGAAGACTTTCCTGCGCCTGTTCGGCCCATGATGCCAATCTGGGCGCAGAAAGGGAAATGAAAAGTTAAGTCTCCTTGTGTGAAGCTGAACAATAAATGCTCAATAGCTAGAATCAGGAATCCTAAACATTGTTTGAATTGAGGTGGTAAGAGAGAGAGAGAGAGAAGAAAGTCTACAAAAACCGTGGCTATCATGAAAAAGAAGTGATTAAAAAATTTTAAGAAGTGGTGAATGAGTCGGTTTTTCTCTCTTCCGCTCCAAACTTATGTGTCTTTAATTCATCATTTTCTGTTTCTTTTCTGAATGAACTCGCTCGGCAGAGCGTTACGTTAAGAATTACAAGCGGTAGCGCGGAATGCTGCCACCAGAGGCACAAGCCTCGAATTTAATAAGATATGAATTAATTAAGGTGGGAGAACAAAACATGAACCATTATTTTCTGGTAGCGGCCGAGTTTCAGGCGCGTGTTTCTTGTGCTAGTTGACGAGAGATGAGAGGAAATATACAAGGCCCAAGTTTTCACATTTATTGGACGGCAAGCACGGATGACACGAGACAGCGTGATAGAAACCCCTTACGATTTCAGAAAACAGGACAAATTAACTCACGATTTTCTTTCGATCGATTTCTCACGATAACACCACGACACTGTGTAAGCAATATTTCGAGTCAAAGAATTTGTCGAGCCCCGACTGTCGAGCCCCTGAAACGTCAAGCCAAATGAGCGTATAGCAGACGCCTTGAATTCATGCGCCCTCACTATACAATCAATAATTTGCCGTTAACTGTGCCAACGTTTAAACCGAACACAAGTTCAAAATTCAATAATTTGAATGCACGGGCCTCTATTATCAATTCCCTAATTCCTTCTGAAAGACCTTGCTTAAGTACTCTCTGAATCCTACATCCGAGTCCCTGACCATTCTCGAAACTCACCGGCAACTGAATTTTCCAAAGTAAAATAAAAGCCGGCGTGATCGTCTCACACATCAAAACCTGACAACCCGGTTTGTCCGTTCTCGACCCCGACTCCGCACCAAGTGGATGTCTGCTCGTCTCACTCAACCTCGCCTGGACAGCGCTCCCCCCTCCCCGAAGAGGTGGGTGGTCGCCACACGAGCAGGGTAACAAGGGGGCGAGAAGGTTCTGAGCCACCCCTCCCCCCACACAACCGGGGGTACGGCTGGGGGAGAGGGGTCGGGTCTCATGCCCCTTGCCCGCCTCCCGTTACGGTAATTAAACAATGGTTCGCTGGACGGCGATTCTAATCTCAGCGCTCTGCGCCGTCGGCATGGTGTTCCCACAGTTTTACATCGCTGTGGCGGCCTAGGCCAGCGCATCCAATTATTGAATTTAATATGGGGAAGATTTCTCTTCTGAGAACGTCCCCGTCATATATTTCCCAAGGCCATAGCATGAAAGCCGGCTCTTAAATTTACGACCCGTTTAATATAAGAGGCTGTCCTACCATCATTTTATATTTTCCTCTCGGCAACGCTAACATCAAAAATCCCCGATATACATCCCCCCCTATGTTAACGAAAGAAAATTTGTGAACATAAATTTTCTTTTCATTAATGTCCTGGCAACGATTCTGTTTCCGACCCGACTCGCGAAACACTTGCGCAATATGACGTCAACTACAACACGATAAAAAAAACAAAAAAAACGAACGGCGACCACAATTCGCTCGCCCGTACTCCAGCAAATTTAAATAATATTGGCCCCCTTCGGGACTGTGGAGGCGAGTTCTTCCGTCCCCGAGATCTTCGGCTTCTGTTTCCAGTGGGGATCCTTCCTAGAATTTCATGATGAGGATGAATTCTTCCCCTCGCAGTGGCTCCTTTCACTGATAATAGGGGAAGACCGAAGCCGAGGAGATCCGCGTGCAAGCGGTCCTGGCCTCGATCTCCCCCACGTCCCGGGGCAACACCAGGTGCTGCAGCAAGCCGCTGAGGGTCGCCTCGGTCAGGCGTTTGTCCGGCTTCGGGACGAAGTGGACGACGAGTGCGCGCCCCTCCAGGGTCGCGGCCGCCCGCGCCCAGTCCGTCTCGGCCGAGACGCTCGCCAGACTTCCGTTGGGCAGCCACAACACCACCTCGTAGTGGCGCGCTGCGACGTATGTTCCGAGCTGGCGCACCACCTCGCTCGGCCTCCGTCTCCGCCCTCGATGCATATACGTCACCATTTCCTACGGCACACGCTCGAGCATTAGTTTTGCATGGGTTAGACATCAATATAGAGCCTATTCTTCAAATTTTCCTCTCTTCGCCTCATAATGAGAGCGCGTATTACATGAAGAATGATATATGATTTTCATGAGCCTAGTCAGTCCTAACCGGCTTGACTGGTTAAAAGTACACCCTTCTGCAACACGATACCGCACATACCCCGCACACACTCTGACAACACACGCACATTCTTCCCTTCTTCGTTCACTTCGTAGTGCAGGTCCTTATGATTAAAATGATGGATGAGAAATGCGATTTTCCTACATTAGTACTATTTCCGTGTCAGCTGACTGTTTTATTTTCCTTTAATGAATGGCCTTTGCTAATCTCTCGTGAGAAGCAAGCATAAATTTCGTATCTTTGCAATACTCGAGGCGTCCCTTTTTGTATGACCTTTGGTTCATATAAATCTCCAAGTCTCACATGACTTATCTCTTTAACCTCAAAATCTCATGGTTTCGGGTAACAGCTGCGATGCCTCAAGCATTGCGCACATGCCTCTCGAAAGGCCTTAAAATATCCCTCTCAGTCATGCTTCCCGTAATCTCTATTCTCACGCTCAGCAGCAGACCAGATATTCATAACACTCTCCTTGTTCGCGCACGGATTTCTCCGCAACAGGAGCTTCCGATCTTACCATTGAAGAATGCCTCTCCATCTCTCTTACGTCGACCGCTTCTTCCGTTCCGCTCCGTTGGATGCCGCTGTGGTGCTGGTCTAGCACGCGCACACGTCAGCACCTCGCTCGCTCGTCGCCTTCCTGAAAATCTTCAAAATTCACATTAGCACATTTATCATCAAATACTTCAGCTCTAGCGTCGGCTCGATGCTGTTCACGCTCCGGTTTCTCAGCACAGGAGCCATCATTTTTTTACTTTTTTTTCTCGGCCTTTATTGCCCTTGCTATTTCCTTATCGTCCTAAATCAACCTCTCGTATTTAGCATCTCAAACGCATCGCTGTGCGCTTCTCTCTGTCCAGACTGCCTTCTCTAATCTAAAGTCGTCTCTATCTCGGGTTACATGCGTCTCCGCAATGCAGCGCCTTTTAATTTTATGACCTATTGTAGCTCCCATTGTCCCGTGGGCTCACGCCTCGAGTCTCCACTACGTGAGTGCGCGTCCAGCTTGCCTATTCCACACTAAGCTACGATATTATTAAAGAGCAGTATTTGCTAAATTTATACTATGTCCGATATGGAAACTTAATTAATATAATGTCTCGGTGGAAGTTCTGCCCAGCTCCCAGAAGTTCCTGTCGACATCCTCCATCTTTATGTGCTCCGCGCGGCTGCTATCAGCCTCCTATCTGTTCAGGATCAGGTTTCGCTCTGAGAAGTGCAGCAAGTCCCATCCCAAGCTAAATTTAAATCGACGTCTCTCTTTTTAGCGACTGCATTGTACCTATTTCTCTTTTTAACGTCATTTTGAAGCACTAAATTTTTTTCAAATTTTATCCCCCCCCCCTACGACAACAGAGAATTCCTCACAGGGAATTTTCCAACCAACTAACAGAAATAATAGAGGGATGTATCTATTTCCCATCCACGTTTTTGTCACTTAAACCTACACCTGAAAGGCAATTTTTTTTAATAGTAAGATTGTACTTATAAATACTACTCAGAAAAAAAATGAAAATTTCGTCACCCTTCTTGGTTGTTTTAACCGACTAGTTATGAGAGGACTTAGAGAGCCGTACTCACTACTGACCATATTTATGTGAAGGAAAACATCTGCTGCGGCCGTGCTATACTGAGATTGTACTACTGTCTAATTGTATCTCTGCCTAGACGGCTAGTTTCCTTCGAAATCTCTCTTCATTCCTTACACATCTCAGTCAATTGACCAGCAATCTAATTCCTTCTACGATGAATCAGTCCTTATCTCTGTAGTTGTTCGAAAATGTTAAACCTTACGATGCAATTTTACCTTTACGTTCTATTCCCGTCATTCTAAAATGCGCAGCCAACAATGACATAATTTACCTAGTACCGCTATTTCCAAGTTTTATGTCAAATCTCTATTGTATCCACTGCCTCCTTACTGCGCGTCGCACTTGCTTCCTGCGGTTGAGCTCATTTTTTCCAGCTTCGGAGTGAGTACCTTTATGCCTCCTTCGCTTTTATGACCCACGTCCGGCTTCGCGCTCTAAACGCTCTGAGCAAAGTCGCTCATGTTGCTAGGAGCATTCTTAAGAAATTACTTGCATCGCAGTTAACGCTCGATCGTCCTACTGCTCTTCTACTGTTTATTTGCACTTCTACATAGTTCTTGTTAGGCTATTCTGAAAGGAATTAGATTAGTAAGCTTATCTACTATTTATTTGCTATGTTATTCTGCAAGGAAATTAGATTAGTACGCTTATCTATTGTTTTCTTGCTAGGTTATTCTGTAAGGGAACATTAGATTAGTAAGCTTATATATTATTTACTTGCTAGGTTATTCTGTAAGGGAACATTAGATTAGTAAGCTTATATATTATTTACTTGCTAGGTTATTCTGTAAGGGAACATTAGATTAGTAAGCTTATATATTATTTACTTGCTACATAGGCTTTTGCTTATGTAGTCCCCTCCTCCCCCGGACCTGCGGATCTAAGAGCGTAAGGACGCCTAGCTGCCGGGGTGGGTAGGGGTGAGGGTGCTTCATGCCTTGTTACATAGATTTCGTCATCGCTGCTTCCCGAGTCGCTATCTTCGTGAAGTACTTCGGTGACGTGCTCGACGCTCCTCCCATTGCTTCGGGGACGCTCGTCTTGTATTACTAATGCCTCCTCTGGCTGAAATGACGCGGGCTTAAGTCTATTCCTGTGGACCGTTATTTCATGCCGGCGGCCGTGGACTTGTCGTATTACGACGTTCATCGGTGTTGGAAGGGCCTGAATCCGGTATGGGCCTATCCAGTTCGGTCGGAATTTTCCCATAGCCTTATTTCTTCCTGTAGTGTTCCGAAGCAACACGCAATCGCCGACTCTAAGTTCCTTATCTCTCACGCGCTGATATCTCACATTCTTGTCATGTGCATTTCGGCTTGCTGACAATCGCGTTTTCGAACGCAATTTGCAACCTGGCGAAGGCGGCGTGAGGAAAATCCTCCTCCAAGGCATAGTTTAGTATCCTGGGCTGCAGAATATCAGACAGTGGCAAGGAAGCGTCGCGTCCGTGAAATAAATAATATGGCGTATTGTCTACCGAGGTATGATACGAACAGTTCAGAGCGAGCGTGGCAAAAGGTAGCTGCTCGTCCCATGATGTGAGATCCTTCTCTACGGTGGCCGCAAGCGTTGTCTTGAGCAATTTGTTGAATGCTTCCGTCATTACGTTACTGGCTGGATGGAAGGCCGTGGTGAAGTGCAACTTGGACTTCAAAATGCGGCACATTTCTTGGAAATTCTGGGCAGTAAACTCAGTACCTCGATCCGACACGATGTGTTCCGGACAGCCATACCGGCATACGTAATCCATGAACGCTCGCGCTACGGTCTCGCTCTTTGTATTGCGCAGTGAGTACGTCTGCACGTATCTAGAGAAGTGGCACACGATCGTCAGAATATATCGACGTCCTGCCTGTGACTGTGTCAGCTCTCCAATGAGATCAATACCCACCCTTTCTAATGGTCGTGAGACTGGCGGTAATTCGCCTTTTTTTGCTTTGAGGCCCCCGTGGGGACTTCGCTTCTGACACGTCGTGCAATTTTTCACGTGTTCTTGCACGTGTCGTGCCATATTTGGCCAAAAGAATAATTCTCTAGCACGGTGGAGGGTCTTTTTCACTCCAACATGTCCGGAAATACGCGTATCGTGCGACATTATTAACGCGGGCTTTACTAGGGATTCGGGAATCACTGCACGTTTGCGAATGTCCCCATTATCACCAACTTCCAGGTAGAATAAACAGCCTTTGTCTAGCACGAAATCCTTGTACTGGCTCGGGTCTGTCACCATCTCACCATTTCCTTCCAACGCGTTGATGACATTGGCCCAGTGCGGTGCTTTGCGCTGCTCCATACTTACCTTTTCTGCACAGAACACTTCGTACGGGTCCAGCGCTTCCGTCACGGTCGGGCGGACGGCTGCCACTCCTCGGGAGAGCGTATCTGGAATCACATTCTCCTTGCCGGGTCTATATGAAATTTCATATTCAAACTGCGACAGCAGCACTGCCCAGCGGGTGATACGTGGAACGGTCGCTTTGTATTGAAAGAGATATCGCAGTGACTGATGATCTGTCAAAATATGAAATTTTCGGCCGTAGAGATATCTAGCAAAATGGCGGACATTTTCCACGATGGCCAAAGCTTCTCTCTCGGTCGTGCTGTACCGAGTCTCCGCCGGTGTAAATTTACGTGAGTAGTATGCGTTCGGGTGATCCATGCCGTCCTTTTCTTGCGTCAGTACTCCTCCCAGTGCGACATCGCTCGCGTCGGTGTGCAGCCTGAACGGTCGCTCGAAATCTGGTTAACCCAACACCGGCGCTTCCGCTAGAGCCAATTTGAGCGCGACCACACAAACTTGGCACACTTCTTAGTCAAAGCCGTCAAAAGTGCGACTCGCTCTTAGAAATTTGGTATGTGTCTTCGATAGTAGCCTGCCATTCCCAAAATTCTTCGTACATCTCTCGGTTTCTTCGGTGGTAACAACTCGCGAATGGCCGTGATTTTCCTTTGGTCAACTTGAATTCCATCCTTCGAGACAACGTGACCCAAATATTCGATGGAGGGTTTGGCAAAGCTGCACTTTTTCAGTGAAATTTTCAATCCTGACTTCTGAAGGAGAGCGAGAACTTCCTCTAAATGAGCGATGTGATCCTCAAACGTCTTCGAAAATACCACTACGTCGTCTATGAAAACGTAGCTCGTCTTTCCAATCACTGGCTCTAATACTCGATTGACCAAGCGCTGGAATGTGGCTGGGGCTTTAGTCAGCCCGAACGGCATTCGCTTGAAGCGGTATTGAGACGACTCAGTAGCAAATGCTGTCTTATCGCGATCTTCTTCCGCGACAGGAATCTGCCAGTAGCCTGATTTCAAGTCTATGGCTGAGAAGTAGCGCGCACCGCAAAGGGACTCCAAAATTTGTTCGATTCGTGGGATTGGATATTTATCTGCGAGCGTGACTTCATTAATTCGTCGAAAATCAACGCAAAATCTATGCGTGCCGTCCTTCTTTTTTATGAGGAGCACCGGAGATGCCCACGCGCTCGCTGATGGTTCAATTACGTCCATTGTTAGCATGTTCTGCACTTGTTCCTCGATTGCTGCGCGCGTTGCCTGGGGCAGAGGCCATTGTTTCGTAGCAATCGGCGCCGTGTTCCTGGTGTCAATTCGATGTGGGAGCAAGTCACATCGGCCTAAATCTTGCTCGTGCTGAGAAATGGCTGTCACATACTTACCAAGGAGCGCTAACAAACTCTCACGCTGCTGCGTGTGCAGATGCTCTAGGCTTGGTACTTCCGCCTCGGGTAGCTCGTCGGTGATACCATACTCACCATCGTCACTGCTCATTGTTCGTAGCACCGCCGCAACCTCAGACTTTCGCATACTTACCCTTCTTCTGTGTCTGATCAAATTGATCGACTCTCCGGCATACTTACCGTCCCTAAATGCATACGAATGACCGTTCACTATCACTCTACTACCATGTCCACTGGTCATGTCCAGCGTCACCTTACCTATGTGCTGGAGTAAATCGAGCCCTACTAGTATGTCTCCTGGATAATTTCCGACTTGAGCCACTATCACGTCGTGCACATACGTGTTACCTCCTATCTTAATGTTCAGCGCAATTCTGCCCCGCACATCTATTTCCGCGCCGCTCACTGTACTTAACTTCAGTTTGGCAGTCTTTATTCTTACTGTACCTAATCCTGCCGACACAATTTTTTCTGCCATGTCAGGCCTTATCAGACAACAAACCGATCCGGCGTCCAGGAATGCTTCGCAGTCTTGTTCGTTCACTTTTATCTGTATGATCGGCTTGGCCTCGTGTGTGTCGACAGGCGCCCTTAGTTTTTTCTACTAGGCGGGCCTTGGCGTATCGCCACGGTGTCGTGTTATCAGCGTTGAGCCTCCGATGAGATGCGGAATTCGAGCCTTGTGACTCGTCCAATTGTCTGATCTGCCCCGCTGGATTCGGAGTCGGCCACTGTGCCCTACACTGTCTGGCCATATGGCCGGCTTGCCCACAATTGAAACAGTTCATGGTTCTTCGCTGTATGTTCTGGGCAAATGTATTTTGTCTCGGAATCACCGCTGGTTTGCGACATTCTCTAGAGAAATGGCCTACTTGGTTGCACGACCAGCATCTAGGTGGTGGCCGGGGTGGGGCTGCTTCTACTTCGTCTATAGCGCAGATATGCCTGCGTGGTTTTTCGTCTTCCAGCATTCGATCGCATTTCTGTACCATTTTGACACAATCTGCGAGCTTTTTTGGTTCGTATGTTGCCATTGTCTTCTTCAATGCCGGGTCGAGACCATTGACAAACACGTTCGCCAAGAGCTTGTCGCGAGATGCTGTGTTTTGCAGCTCCTTGATAACATACGACAAGGCAGCCGAACAGGTCTCCAGTCGCGAAGCATAATCTTCGATCGTGCCCCGGTCCATTTTGATCGCAGCCAGTTCCGCATGTGCATCCGTCAGCGAAATGCTTTTGAGGAAACGATCCTCAAGGCGTTCGGTCAGCTCCGTCAGATCGCATGCTTCGAGCTCGGGGTTTGAATCCAGAAAACTCTCCGCGGTGTCAGTGCAGAGATATCGGATGACATCAGCGCTTCGGTCGTCTAACCAGTTTTCTAGAGCGGCGCGTTTCTTCACAGTGTTTAGAAACTTCACCACATTGCTTTTACCGTCGAATTTTGAAAGCTTGCCAAGCACTGGCCCGCTTGCAGCTGTCTGAGCAGCTCCAGCGTCCTGTTTATTTGCGGCGGAGCTTCCCGTCTTGGTGGCCTTTTTTTCGTTAGTCATTTTGCAGCTTAAACTCGGCGATGATCAACAAATTTTTCTCAGAAATATCTATTGGCAGTTGCAACTCAACAACACACAACACTGAACCTCCAACTTTTACGATAAGTACTGGTTACCAAGCATAAAAAAAAAGAACTTTTCCCGGGTGTATCCAAGAGAGGAAAGATGAGGGCACCACTGAATAAAGATACCCGAAATGCGGACTCTTATGCGTAGGGCATCAAAACCATACGTCAGGAGGGAATATCCTCACATCAAATACAGTCAAAACGAGTCATATACCAGCACAAATTTTGCGTAAATATTCACGTTGCTTGTTCCCTGTACTTGCACTGTTACTCATACCTATTCATTTCAACTGACCCTAGTTCAGCCCAAGACACACAACAAATTATTTTCTTTGACGACAGAGTAAAATTTTATTCGGTGCATTTATCTCCTAGGGAACACACAAAACATTGAAATGGATGGTTCTACTCACGATTTGTTGATTTATACACAATAACAGAGTAGATGTTCGGTTGGTTTAAAAGAAACAGCTCTAGCCGCTAATAAATCTAGGAGGTGTCTCCGAAAGAGAAAGGACGAAGGCACCAGCTGGAATGCAGTGTCTCCGCAGAGGTACATAGAACAGCAAGTTGGGCCTCTAATAGCAAGAACAGTTTAAGTCAAGATAAGTTGTCAGACTAGTTCAATGCGGTTCATTAACCAAGACCAAGTGAAGAACAGTTAAGAGCCGAAATGAAACGTTTTACTCCAATATGCACCTAATTTACGACGAGCGTGCGAAAATCACATGTATCTTCTGAAGAACATAAAGCAAAATTGTTATTATTCCTAAAGAACCTTCGATGCTTCTACTTCACATGTGCAGCGATCCCTATCAGCAATTCTAATCTCACCAAAATAACACTTTCAGGATGCGTCGCGATAGGCTCACTTTGGTAAGGGCTACGCTCGCACAACCAACATCACCGAAAACAATAAATAAATAAATTTTTGCAGTTAAAGACACGTTCTACTGATTTCCCATTGAACATACAAAATGAAATGAAATTGTGTTTACTAACAGTTTTCATTTGGTCCTTCGTAGGTGTTGCTGCTCGCTGCCTCTGGACGGGATCCTTCGTCGATTCCTCTCTCTTTTCATTTTTCCTCTCTCGCCACTAGTTTCCGCCACCGCAACGCCACCAGTGAATGAGTCGGTTTTTCTCTCTTCCGCTCCAAACTTATGTGTCTTTATTTCATCATTTTCTGTTTCTTTTCTGAATAAACTCGCTCGGCAGAGCGTTACGTTAAGAATTACAAGGGGTAGCGCGGAATGCTGCCACCAGAGGCACAAGCCTCGAATGTAATAAGATATGAATTAATTAAGGTGGGAGAACAAAACATGAACCATTATTTTCTGGTAGCGGCCGAGTTTCAGGCGCGTGTTTCTTGTGCTAGTTGACGAGAGATGAGAGGAAATATACGAGGCCCAAGTTTTCACATTTATTGGACGGCAAGCACGGATGACACGAGACAGCGTGGTAGAAACCCCTTATGATTTCAGAAAACAGGACAAATTAACTCACGATTTTCTTCCGATCGATTTCTCACGATAACACCACGACACTGTGTAAGCAATATTTCGAGTCAAAGAATTTGTCGAGCTCCGACTGTCGAGCCCCTGAAACGTCAAGCCAAATGAGCGTATAGCAGACGCCTGGAATTCATGCGCCCTCACTATACAATCAATAATTTGCCGTTAACTGTGCCAACGTTTAAACCGAACACAAGTTCAAAATTCAACAATTTGAATGCACGGGCCTCTACTATCAATTCCCTAATTCCTTCTGAAAGACCTTGCTTAAGTACTCTCTGAATCCTACGTCTGAGTCCCTGACCTTTCTCGAAACTCACCGGCAACTGAATTTTCCAAAGTAAAACAAAAGCCGGCGTGATCGTCTCACACATCAAAACCTGACAACCCGATTTGTCCGTTCTCGACCCCGACTCCGCACCAAGTGGATGTCTGCTCGTCTCACTCAACCCCGCCTGGACGGCGCTCCCCCCTCCCCGAAGAGGTGGGTGGTCGCCACACGAGCAGGGTAACAAGGGGGCGAGAAGGTTCTGAGCCACCCCTCCCCCCACACAACCAGGGGTACGGCTGGGAGAGAGGGGTCGGGTCTCATGCCCCTTGCCCGCCTCCCGTTAAAGTAATTAAACAATGGTTCGCTGGACGGCGATTCTAATCTCAGCGCTCTGCGCCGTCGGCATGGTGTTCCCACAGTTTTACAGCGCTGTGGCGGCCTAGGCCAGCGCATCCAATTATTGAATTTAATATGGGGAAGATTTCTCTTCTGAGAACGTCCCCGTCATATATTTCCCAAGGCCATAGCATGAAAGCCGGCTCTTAAATTTACGACCCGTGTAATATAAGAGGCTGTCCTACCATCATTTTATATTTTCCTCTCGGCAACGCTAACATCAAAAATCCCCGATATACAGTGGAGAAAAAAGTCAGATCGATGGAAAGGAGGCAATGTAAAAACGACGCAGTTGGAAACAAAGGAATTGAAGGCCTTTTAAAATGGGAGAGTAGTAGAAATTGGAGGGCAGCAGAAATGAAGGGCAACAAATATGGCAGGGTAGTGGTAATCGAAGAACAACGAAAATGAAAGGGCTGCAAAAATGAAACGGCATTGAAAACGAAAAGGCAGTCCAAATAGAGGAGCACTAAAAAAAAGAACAGTAGAAATGGAGGAGCTGTAAAAATGCAAGTGCAGCAAAACTGGAAGAGCAGTACCATAAAGAGCAGCGCATGAAGTAGTAACTACACCACAGTCACCTTCTCCCTCGACGCCACAGAGAAGTTGAGGTTCCTCAACACGGGCGGCTTGGCGTCATCATAATGCAGACTCACGTCCTTGAACTGAATTCTGCCACAGCGCGGCCATTTCGGTGGAAGTTTTTCGTCTGAGGAAAACGGACCATTTCGAATACTCTATTTGCAACAGTTAGGAAACAACTTTTACCCGGCAACGGGACAGTAATTCATCTACTCAATCATGTGTTTTCGTTGCTTGAAGCGCAATGAATTAAACATGCATGTATTGCATTCTCCAAAAACCTCCAAAATATAGTCCCACTGAGGCTTTTTGAATTTGTTTAAAACTGATTACCTACAATATCAAAGGATAGATTAAAAAACACCATGCATACATACCTTTTTATAACATTTTGGATAAAGCATTTGAACTGAAACCTACGGTTTCGATTTTACAAACCTGTAATTGTATTTAATTTTAATTGACATCGCAGACAGAACTGAAGAAAATGTGACATAAAAATAAGTTTTGATATTTATTGCTCCAACATTTGTTCCTTAGCCATGCTCCAATGAAACACAAACTTCATCATTAGGATCTCAATAAGTATAGTATTTCAGAAAGTTCCTTTCCCAGAAGATATCTAATAACACTTATCATTTGCTAAAAAAAATGAAAAAAAAGGCAAACCATTAATCATGGAACTAATGTCCTTCTTTTGCTTAGCATTAAAATCATTGGAGGTTGCTCGGCCAATCCAAGCTCACTCGGTACAGAGCAGTATGCTATACAGACCAGTTTCAAGTCGGGTCATCTTTTCATAAAACAGCCCGCTGACTTGAAATTTAAATGCAATTGCTACAACTACTGATAACGCTGCGTTATTCTGCTGATACTCAACGTCATTTTCTACGTTCGTAGTATTTTGCTTATGAAACCTAGTATTTTACATTCTGTGGAATACTTTTCAAATCTTTCAATCGCTACGTTACCTTCTTCAATGGACTTTTTGAGAGACAGGGATACTCGAAATCTTGGTTAGTATGCTGAGGAGCTTATTAAAAATTATCATCGTTCCATTTGGCCGCAGAGAACGCAGTTGGAGAGGCTTTGGCCCGCTTTTCTGGCTTTCAATTTTTGGAAACTTAGCATAGATAATTGTCTCACGTCACTTATTATGGCATACCTACCAACCAAGAACATTTGTGTTAAGATTGATAAAATCCCGTGCTGAATAAAGCTTCAACATGCGCCCCAACTTTAAAAACCACACAGCGCTTTTCTTCTTCATCATATATTTCTCATCCGAGAATTACGTACCATCGTCGGTATTAAGAGGCGCCTCAGGCTCCAACTTGCTGAACTCTATCACTCGCTCCATGGAAGGTTTCTGGTTCTCCACCTCGGCAGACTGCCTCACTCCCCACTGAAATGTTCCCGCCAGGCCGAATGCCGAGGATATAGCCAAGCCAACGTCGCCACCCAGGGAATCTGGCAAAGGTAACTACGCGGTTACGAAATTTATGATGTTAAATAGTCACAGCACACATTTTAAAAGAGTAATGGGTAAATATTTCGCTATTTAGAGACCTCTGTACAAATCTACACGGAATTTGTTGAATGCGTGGAGGTACAAGTTTTTAAAAATGATTTAGAAAATAAAATAATCTGTTTCTACAATCAAAAGGACCAAAACCGTCGATGCAAACAATTGGAAGTCTTATAAGTAAATTTATGAGATAGATTTCGGTAAAAAAAGTAAAAAATGTTTGAATGGTATGTGCATGCTCAAAAAAAAGCCTAGCTACACTTACGTACTCAGTACTTGGACATGGACAAGATTTCTTGTAGGACTTTCCGTGAGGAAAAATTGTATTCCAGACATGACTGTTCGACAGAGCTCTACAAGTGCACCTAAATAACCTCTAAAAATAAAAGTTAAGCTGTCGCTTTGGTTATGTATCGACAACTCCTATTCGATCGACACTCAGTGTTAAGTATGTTGAGCGAATAACTTTGAAAAAAATCCATGATATTCGCAACGGCATCGAAAACAACATCGGGGAGCAAAACAGACCAGTGTTAACGAAGAAGCTGTAGGTAACGATGGTGATGTAAAGAGAAGACAGGCAGTCCAAACAGATGCCGAGCCAGCGTGTTGTACAGATGAACAAGAACCAAGCTGACGAGTGCACGTCCTGTGAACAAAAAATTCTTTAATACGTTAGAATTGCGCATTAATGTTTTCCAAACGTCAAATAGGGCAACACACCTTATATCAACGCCCATTTCAACTCATATCATTGAACACGAATGTATTTGAACTCCTTATTAAGCCTCACCAGCTTAGCGTGTGTTTTTATACCAAACATGCGAATGAATTTTGACCAAGTGAGTGCGACTACCTCCATGCACCTGGAGGTCATCGAAGTCCCGCACGAAGGACTCCTGGGCGCGAAATGCTCTAATCGTCATCAGGCCGTGCAGGGACGTGTTCAAGTGAGAGAACACTGGGCTCCGGGCTGCAAAATACATCAGAATTCATAGCATGAAGAAGAAAATGTCTCCTCTTTCATGAACATTTGTCCGTCCTACAAACACTGCAACTGAAGGAGATTTCAGTACCCGCCACTAAGCGGTAGGTGGGAAATATATTGCAAGTAAAGTAAAAAATAAAAAGCCTTAAAACCAAAATTGTCTAACTTTAGGTCGCCGCTGAATTCAAAAACTCATCTGAATAACATGTAGAGTAACTACATAACTTTCAACGTTATCAAGTACTCGTTTCTCATGCAATCGAAAGAGCCATTAGCATTAGTTACTAATATCCATCTGGTTCAATTTTTTCATCGTTTAATTCAATATCCAAAACTCAGTACACGAGAGAATAACGTGAATGATGAGTCAAAATCTGTCATTTTAAACAATTTTGATAATTTTAAACAATTTATTTGCCACAAGCGGTACAGAAGTAGATTGTTTCTTAAGTCTAGTACAATGGTCAAATTTGAACATAGCTACTTGTGGACCCGATAAGTTCAGTGACTTTTAGGGCACCCTTCCATCTACGCAATTCTAAGGTGTACAAATATGTTTAATCTAATTCACTTAACCTAGTTACACATTTGACTGATTAATGGATGAGTTCACTCGAGATTAAATGCTTAATTTTACAAAATAGTTTATACGGGCTAGATGTTATTAATCATGATAAATTAACCCATCAGGATGAGTCATTTAGGAAAAGAGATTTGACTTGGCTATCTTACATGCATAATATTTCCATAACTAAGGGATTCACGATTCAGTTTGAAAGCTTTGTAAGAATTTCTTTCACGGATCTCCACTGGGATTGAGTTCCAAGTCTTTGTTCCATTGAAGAGAATTGTTGTGACTGAGCTTTTGAATAATAAGGAAGAATGAATTTACTAATATTTTAGGTTAGATGGTTGTGATAACATGCTTACGGAGTTGAAAATCGTTTGAGGTATTTGTTGTCATCGTTGGTTATTATTTTATGCATGAAATTACGTATGGAGAGTTTTCAAAGACCCAGAAGTTTAAATTTTTTGAAACTTTTAAATGAATCATCTGCGTGAGCATTATATTCTATTTTCTTTACTGCTCTAATGGTTCTTTTTTGTAGACTAAAAAGTATTTCGGTTTTATTTTTATCAGTTTCTTGCCATGCTTCTATTCCGTATCGCAAGTAGGGTGAAATGAGCGTTCAGTAAAGTATTTGCAAAGCTTCTTCATGTAATACATTTTTCATTTTATGAAGGATTCCAATGGATTTTGACAACTTAGAACTGATATAGTAACGTGCTCTTTGCATGAAGGTCAGTTGCTTATCTACTAAAATGCTAGGAACTTACATCAGTCGATTTCTTTGATTTCACCTTCGCCAATTTTAATGCGCTGAAGAGACATGTCACTTGTATGAGAACATGATATATTTTGCTTGTCGATGTTAAGGCTTATTTTATTCGGTTCAAGCCACCGTGAAAACTTCTGGAGCTCGTTATTAATACTTTCCGCAATTAGAGCGGGCATTTTGATTAGGAAGAAACAATGTTGCCATGGGCAAAAAGTATCAATTTTGAAAAATTATGCAGATTTAACTATATCTGTGATAAATATTAAAGATAGGAGAGGCCCAAGGACAGACCCTTGCAGAATTCCACGGCAAATTGTTCGTAGTTCCGATTGTACATCATCAATGACAACGTAATGCTTCTGATTTGTTAGGTATGATCTGAACCAATCATGAGCAACTCCCCTAATGCTATACAAGTGGAGTTTCGAGAGTAATTTATTATTATCCACACAATCGAATAACACTTCTCGAAAGTTGAGAAATCCAGAGAAAACAAACTTTCCTTCGTCTGTACTGGAATACAGGTTTTGTAAATGATTTAATACGACCGGTTTCGTTGATTTTTTAAAACGAAAACCAAATTGTTTATTATAGAGGAAATATTCTTATTCAAAATTAGAATATACTTTAAAATACAATTTTCTTGTATATTTTGCTAATAACAAAGTTGGGCGTTATCGCGATAAATTATCGCGATAGTTTATCGCGATGACGATTTCGGGTTATCGGTTATCCGATAATTTTTTTTCCCGAGTTATCGATTTATCGGTATCGCCGATACTTTTGGTTCCAAGCTATCGATAATTATCGATAGCTTGGGGCGGGACGAGTTCGGGACAGGAACTATACGTGTAGGATGTACGTGTTATGGTGTAATAAGGTTGGCCTCTTTTGTGGCCTTTTTGATCAGCTGCCTCTCTGATGAAAACTTCAACATTCTTATGTTTATGAAGGAGAACATACTGCAGAACCTCGTCTAAATTTAGTTATTTCACTTTAAACCGCAGTTTTTATTAGTAGACAGGATATTGGTATTTTAAGGGTATCATTTTGGGGGGTTTTTCAGTCCAAAGGTCGATTTTCCCGATTTTTATTTTTATTGCTTTAAATGAGTTAGAGACATGTCCCCGAATGTCTGTGAAAATATCAGGAACCTACCCCAGAGCTAACGTCCCTCCCGGGGGGGGGGGGAGGGCATCCCTCTTACGGACCTTTTTTTTCATTTTTGAACCTAAAGCAATGAAATTTGATATACTGATAGGAAATGCAATTTTGAATCATTTATCATCAATGACAAAATGCGATTTTCTTGAAAAAATAAACGGGAAATCATAGAAAACGACATTTTTGGGGGGGGTTTTCTAAATGCTTCTCCTCCTACAGTTTTTGAGCTACAGTAATGATTTTGGTATCATTGAATGCAGAATAACGTGAACAAAAAAAAAAAATAAAAAAAATCTGAAATTTTCAATTTTTTTCCATTTCATTTTTTTATATATTTCATCATTCATATTCCTCATCCCCATCCGAATATTTTTTTTATTATTGAATTTAGAGCAATGAAATTTGGTATACTGATAGGAAATACAATTTAGAATCATTTATCATTTATGACAAAATGCGATTTTCTTGAAAAGAAAATGGGAAATCATAGAAAACGACATTTGGGGGGGGGGGGGTTTCTAAATGCTTTTTCTCTGATAGTTTTTGAGCTACAGTAATGATTTTGGTATCATTGGATGCAGAATAACGTGGACATTCCAAAAACTTGAATGCTTTTCCTCAAATTTCCAATATAAAAATTTAAAAAATTAAAAAGAAAAAAAAATCAAAATATTCTCAAGAAAATTCAAATTTATGACGTCATAACTTTGAAACAAGAATGAATTTTGAAAAACTTCTCAATACATTGTAAAGCCCTTGTTTTTCTGCATCCAATGATACCAAAATCATTACTGTAGCTCAAAAAATGTAGGAGGAGAAGCATTTTGTTTCTTAAAAATAGGTTTTATGAAAAAAGTAACTTATCAAGACGTTTGTCGTTATAACTCCGAAGTTTACAAAGCTAGAGCAATGCGGTTTGTTGCATTTGAAAGCGAAATGTGTGTTCTACCAATAATACGGGTGGATTTTCCAAATTGTTTCTGTAAAGCTTTCCATAGACTTTTTACCCTAAAATTATAGCTTTTGCATTTTTGCATTGAGACTCTGACAAAAAAATTCATATAAATTCGGAATGAAATAAATCAAAAATTCCACCCGTATTATAGATAGAGCGCACGTTTGACTTTCAAATGCAACAAACCGCATTGCTCTAGCTTTGTAAATTTCGAAGTTATAATAAGTTATAATGAATAATAAATGTATATATAATTTTATTTTTTTCAAATAAAAAATTTTCTATGGCCTTATGAAAAATTTTGTTTAAGATAAGTTGTTACAAATGTAGAGATCTAGTAATCTGCAAATTTTCATAGACGTACGTCCAATAGAACAAAAGTTGACCATTTTGTCAAAATGATCCCCTTAAATAATTATTTATTATAATATTATAATTGTAATTTATTATTTTTTTCTAAAAGTTTTCACAGACTTCTATTTTTTCTAAGATTTTTCTGTTTTCTAAGATAAAGATAAAAAAAACATTTTTGGTTGGTTTTTTATTTAAAATACCCATATCGTTATCGCTAGCATCGGAATTTTGGATTTATCGATTTATCGGTTATCGATTATCGGCGATAAATTTTTCGCCAATTATCGATTATCGGTTATCGCCGATAAGTTTTCGTTGTCGATTTATCGGTTTTTGCGATAACGTTTTTTCGTTATCGTGCCCACCACTGGCTAATAATTCGGAGCACAGAGTTAAGTCTATAATTGTTTGCGCAGGAATTTTCACCACTTTCAAAAACATAGGTGACTCAAGCAACTTTGTGAGAGTTCGGGAAAATGACTAGGAAGAGCGACTGGTTAATAATATTGGGTATGAACTCGGCTATAATATCAGCTATAGCTTTAAGGAGAGCGTCCCCCATACGGACTTTTTTCTTTATTATTGAACCTAGATCAATGAAATTTGATATACTGATAGGAAATTGAATTTGGAATCGTTTTTGCTTAGAGCAAAAGTTCAATTTTCTTGAAAAGAAAATGGGAAATCGAAGAAAACGAAGTTTGAAGGGGGGGTTTCAAAAATCTTCTCCTCCTACAGTTTTTGAGCTACAGTGATGATTTTGGTATCAATGAACGCGGAAAGACACGAACTTTTATGGATGCTAAAATTCATTCCAAAATTATTTATTTCTCATGAGTTATGACGTCATAAATTTTTACATTTCCGAAAAAGGGCATTTTTTCCTATTTTTACACTTTTTCATATTGAAAATGTAAATTTAAGGAAACGAATTTTAGCACCCCTAAAAGCCCGCGTCTTTCCGCATTTAATGATACCAAAACCATCACTGTAGCTCAAAAAGTGTAGGAGGAGAAGCATTTTGAAACCCCAAAAACCATTGTATACATTATAAGCAAAACAAAGAAACATAAACAATACAAATAAAAATTTTTTTAAAATTTTTGGTTCAAGTTAGACCCCTAAAATCATTTTAGAGTAATCCAGAGACATAGGAGAAGAAATAGCAACGTCAAGTTGTGAAGAAAGTGGCAAGGGGGAGGTGTAACATGATAAAATACCACTTCTCCCTCCCCTCCCCCCATTCTTTAAATCCCCGTAGCGGGCGAACGAGACTTTAGTTGAGAACGTTTTTAATCCATTTGATTTATTTTCAAGGTTGTTTGTGCTCGAAATCATATCGGAGTTGGTAGGCGTAAACAAATATGAGTTGTGTTCACGGATATGATCCATGTATTCCAAGAGATCAGTAGGTTCACTAGAAATACTACCACCTATAGTTTTTCCTACGTTTAAGAAGAAATCGTTGAAAAGATTTGCGATAACTTTCTCATGGAGAAAGTGCTTGTTTGGTTAAAGGACCCGCCCTTCCGTGAAGGTGTCGAGGGTTCGAATCCTAGCTCTGGGTGGCGACTTTCTCCGTTGGGTATAGGGGCATATGGGTACCGGTCTTGATCAGGGGAAACCGTCATGACGTTCTAGTATTAGTTATAAGACATTTGAAAAAGCAATGCACAAGATGATATGTTTCAAGCTTGAATTGGAAATAAAGCATCCCTATATATGCCAATGTTCGATTTCTAGTGATAGTTTATATTATCTTGAACAATAGGCTCAACCGTTTTCTTTGCAGCAATGATTCATGTCATAGCAATAATTAAGCTGGTCCCAGTTTTTTCTATATCAGTTTTAAATTGAGTGAATTTGAGCGTGAAGTATTTTTTTATCGGTGCCCTTATTTGATTTGTCATTTAGTTCTTGAATCTGGTATACATTTCTTTAAATATTCACACTTCGTAGAGAAGAGCTAGGTACGTCCAACGTTTCTTAATGTTAATAACGATTTATTCAGTAATCTAGGGCTTATATTTATTTTCCGGTGTAATTGTACGAGTGGCAATCGGACAACATTGATTATATGCGGTCGTTATAATTTCAGTCATGTTTTGTATTGCTTCATTAATGTTCGTTGCATTATTGTTCTGTTGAAAAATGTCCAATGTTGGCATCAGTTCTTCTAAAACTGTGCTCATTGCTCCCAAATTAGATTCATTTATGCAAGAATATGAGTAAGTTTCAACCATGGTTTGGTGCAAGTGACAGACATTTTTTATGAGGAAGAATGGAAAATGGTTCGATGAGTCGGAAGTAACTATTCCAGTAAGGAAATCAGTTGGATCTGTTATAAAAATATAATTGAACAGTGTAGTAGATTCTAATAAGATAAATGTAGGCTTCGTAATAATTGGAATGAAGGATTTAGACTAAGGACACGGCTCGGGTCAACTTCCAGATAATGGTAGGTTTTCAGTTTATCAACTCATCTTATAGAGAACTTTCTAGCACATTGAACGATATAATTGGCTCTCAAGTACGTCCATTGGTTCGCCTCCTAGACGGAGTAGAAGACGCGAATAGCGTGACCTTGGGGCGCGCCAATGGATGGCTGAGCTCCCCCTTCCCCCTTTTTACGAGTCAGTTTTGAGTGCTCCTCTACGGGAATAGCAAGAGAGTTCATTCATGGCCTTGCTTGAAATACTTTCGTACTCAAACGAAACATTCTATTATTCAGTAATAAATAATGATGGTATAACTGAGTGTTTGTTTTGAGCCCGGCTGCTGAGTCATCAGCTAATTAGTTTGCTGTGTAAACATATAATCGCCTCCCGGAGTTTTGAAGCTTCAGGAGTGGCAAGTATATCAATCTTAAGTGCTCAAAAAGAGCTACAAAGCAATAGAGTTGATTTTAAAAAAAATAGTTTGTAATGAAGCAAAAAAATTCTGAAAAAACGCTGTTCTGAAACTTGCATTTATTGACACTGTGAAATGGATCTTTCCCCACAGTTTTGAAGGTACCAATGGTGGTACCATCAATGAATCCCTCCCCATCCTCCATCCCCCATGTCAATGAATCCCCCATTTCGAGACATGACAAAAAATAGCCGACAATAACACGATCACCATGTAAAACTGCTATTAAATGGAGTCCCTAGGAAAACGAGAACTCTCTGATGCCCTCCAGCCTTTTGATGTCTCTAGCAGAGCTGAGGTAGAACCTGCGCAGGCAAATGAAGAAGCCTGCCAGCACTACGGTCGGGATCAGCAGGTACGGGTTCACCACAGTGATGACCGCGATGATGCCCAGGATGTCAGCGAGATCTGCCATCGTAGCGCAATGCACGAGGAACGAGAGTAGCAGTCCTTTTAACCTTTTATTCCATAATGTACTTAAATGTATATGTTTATATATTTGTATGTATATATTATTATACAATTCTAAGTAACACGCGTTCCAGGAGAAACATATTTACCTGAAACTAACGGTTAGGATTCCTCTGTATTCTCATCCGTTCATCTAAATTAGTACCAGGAGTAAATAAATTAAATTCATGGCCACTGGCTCAATTCGAATGATATTCAACTTTTTCGCAGCAATTCAAGGACCATGGTCACAAGCTTTACAACTTTGTTAAAGAAAATTTGAAAAACAGGTAGTTTACTAGAAGATATAGCAAGTACGAGATGGGCTGATTGTATAACACACAAATAGACGGGCAGAAAAAAACTCTAAATTTACTTTTATCAAGCCCCATAATAGTGTTTAGTTTTAGCACTATTAAGCCCTTATTCCAGTTTACTGTACGTGATTTGGCGCCACGCATCACATCTGACATAGATACGAGTATACCACATAAGTTAGGCAGTAAGAAGTTAACGTGAACAGGTCAACTCATTGCATTCATTTTTCCCAAACACAGCTTTCAAACCTCTGAATTGAAAAACAAACGAGCATTTAAAACAAATAAAAGGCACGTGAGATCAAACAAGAAATATTGACGAATTCCATTTTTATTGAGGAAGTTAGGCCGCAAGCACGTTCACTAGCTATAATGAATATATCTCAGTTCATTCCACCACGATTTGAGACCGGATTTAACCAAAAGCGACACAGCATTGCACTTAATCAACGTTTCATTTCTTTTTCTTATCACGGCATAAAATCACTCGAATGCAGAACAAAATTATCCAAAATCACATTTATACAAAACAAAATAGTAATGAAATAAACAATTAGCAGTAAATAAAAACGTGCACAAATCAAACAAAGTTGAAATATACGAGTACCCCCTTGTTCCAAGACGCTTGTGGTAAATAACACTAATAGATAATCGATACACTTGCAAAAAGCAGAAAAAATCGCAAAACAGTAGAAGGAGTTGAAAAAAGAAAACCGAACGAGAGAGCTCGAGGAAACGAGAGGCCAAGCACAAAATCTTGACTTTATTCTAAAAGTGAATCTTGATTTCATTCCAAAACTAAATGCTGACTTCATTCCAAAAAACAAATATTAACTTCATTCCGAAAACAAATGTTGACATTATTCCAAAACTAAATGCTGACTTCATTCCAAAAACAAATATTGACTTTATTCCCAAAACAAATGTTGACATCATTCCATAAACTAAGTTTTTAATTAATTAAAAAAAAAAAAACTTTACTTCATGCAAAAAATTGAAACTTTATTTCATCCCAGATACAAAATCTTGAATTCATTTCAAAACGAGCCAAAAGGGAAAGAAAAATCACAAGCAGATACCTGAACACACCCCCATTACAAGATAACAATCAGTTCAAAAGCATCCCTTTTATCCCTACTTCAAGGAAATTCAAAAAACAAGTCGGCAACTGTTCGTCAATTTGGCCGAGGTCCTTGCTAAATCTGTTCAACACTTGTCCTGGAAAAGAGTTAGTCAAATTGTAGTGAGCTTCCACAACACTCTCGCGTACTCCTGATTAAAAGAGTGAATTGAGGAGAGTATTACTGAAATGCTACGCATAAATAAATAATACAAATATTATATTTAATATCTACACTTTGCGTTCAACTCAACTCTTTTGTACAAAGTACCGACGGACAAACAACGTACATACACTAGTAAGTGTAGGAAACTCTGTTTGTAATGTTAACAGAACAGTATATAATTAGGTAAAAAAGAACATCAGAACCAAAAGAACCACGAATTTCTACCGAAGGCAGTCTTAGCGAAGGTCGTTATCAATGTTTTGCAGAGAAGCACTATTCTTTGTATGCGACCGGTGTGCATTTCAATAGATATACTCACATTGAAACACCTGAGAACCTCTGCAATATTCAAAGCAAAATTATTAACAGTGTGAACTTTTATTAGAGCGAAAGAATTAAATCCGTCGTAGCTTGATTGGCGGCCTTCGAAGTTTCTGCATTTAAAATCCTCATCGGAGTCCAAGGCCAACTAGCTATAAGTAAAGCGAAAAATTACCAAAATTTGCTGACAGCAAACTGAATGGATGCGTTATAATTTTCAAATAACACTACATCTACCATATTTCAAAACCAAAGTTGCGTGAGGAAAATGAGATATTCACATTTATGAATGAAATGTTATAGGTTGTGAAAATTGAACCAAACCGGTACAGAAAAATAAATTGGTGATCATACATACCTTACTGCGTATACTAACCACATTGTTGACTTTAGTTCAGCTCTTTCAGATGTTCAATAAGTTCGCAAAGAATTAAGAATGCACGCAATAATCATAGCGATCTTTTTTGCAATTACTTCGTTCGAATCCCACCATACCGGAGCCCCAAGAAAAACCACTTTCTAGTCTAATGTTTGCGTGTTCTAGTAATGATTAACCTATATATATATAAATTCTTTTACTTTCCTCGACTAAAATTGTCATGTTTGCAATTGACTAGAAGTTATTATGAATTTTGCGTTTCATTTATAGTCACTGTGTCCGATTTACACCAAAACGAAACATTACAAAATCCTAGAGACTCGTGCAAGAGCAACCTCACCAACGGGGTGGGTGTCGAAGTGCTGGATGGGCGCCCTTATGACAGCGGAGAACATGTTGTCGTGCAGGCGGCGGCTGGAGCGCATGCTCATCGTGAAGAAGAGCACCGTGCGGAATATGGACAGCAGGAATAGGCTGGCCACCAGAGCTGTACACAGTCGCCATATCAAACGCAGGCCTTCTATTCCAAGTAATGAATACAATTAGCAAGTATTACTGAGGTAACTTCAAAACAGAATAGAGATAGCACACTGAGAGAACTTTTGACGCATTTAGGAGTACCTCCCTTGACCACATATCCAAGCGGTTGAGAGTTAAATCACATACATGTTAACGAATCCAATGACCAAAGCATTAGTGTTAAAAAAATGAACTCCACTCGAATTTTGTTCTATGAATATAAGTTTCTCCATAAATCTCATGATCTTCGCCATTTTTCTTTAACTTCCTGTATATTGCGTGTTCATTTTAAATAGTGGAGTCACTCGTAAGTCAGAGAAAGGCAAATTTTTATGCGAAATAGCGGTGATTTACGACAACTATAGGAATCAACTACGGTTTTCATTACACATATTATACTTCGAGTTTTTTCTTCCGAAATAATCACTTTTTATATCGTGAATCAGGCTCTCACTCGACCGATCATGGGTATAATATCAACCCAAGGCACACGAAAGTCACAATAAATTCACTGATGATGTTTATGACACCAAAGCTTGTCGGTTTTGTGATAACATGGAACATAAAAATGTGTCAGTTGGGTGAAAAAATATTTTTCGGTGTACTGAAAGAGAAATAATTGTAGCTCACTGTTGTGATGTTTTGGGGCTTCCTAACATATCGATCCGGAAAAAAACACTCCCTATCAGTATTCAAAATTGATCTAAATCTTCCATGAGAATAGATCTATCGCATTCCAAAATTAACCGTATAAGTTTTAGCAATGAGTTTTCTCTTAATGTCATTACATGTTTTCTCATCAGAGATGACATGCGTTCAAAAATGAGGCAAAATCAAATAACTAACTTATTTCAAAATGAGGCTCTGTAAGCTCGTTCTGTTTTACAACCATACTCGTAGTGCCTGCTGCCTTGATTCATTAACTGTGATCAGTACGACTACCCCTACTAATACCTTCATAAATAGTGATATAACTACGTGGATAGGGCAATGCTAAGACTCGGCTATGTCAATCATTACACATATTACACTACAGGTCCATTTTCAACGGCAGTTGATCATTTAGCAGTCTTTTTACTGCAAACGATCGTCATTATTATTCCAAAGCGTATGGATCGTCACATGAAAGCACATATTCATCCGCAGATGCAAATGGGCTGTCTGATAAGCTTTTTCAAATGTACGAGCAGCCGTGAACTTAAGCTTTTCGATACATAACAACTGACACGTGTAGACGATGACGTAGGAGGAGGCCTCCAGTTGGCCACCTTGCGGCAGAGTGGGTTCTGGCAGAAACTCTGTTGAGTTGTACGTCGTGTTGAAGTCGATATCGTCGTTTGTGGCATAGCCTCGCAGCTGTTCATCATTTGTCCTGAAGAATGAACGTATCAATATACAACTGGAGAAACAAGGAAGTTAGTAGATGCTTATCTGTGCGTAGCTAAGAGCGTGAAAAGTTCGAATGATCAGATTTTAAGTCGGTTTAATCCTCTGTAACCAAAAAAAAGGAAGAAGAAGGCATTATTTATTTTTTGACAACATGAGAACAGGGAATCTACGAACATGGTGCGTCCCCACTTCTTGCGTATAGAAACAGCAAGGTTGAAAGAATTTCATGAAGTAAAATGAATTAAGAAGGAAGTGAAATGCCATGAAAAAATAGATGGCTCGTAACGAAACGAAAAACCTTTTCAATTGCAACACAAGTAAGACTCTTTAACTTTCAGCTCGGGACTTCACATGACTCGGGACTTAACCTTGGGAGAGCTAATTTTCATTAATGCATTAGTTGTATCCCTCTTGGGAGGTACCAATTTCAAGAAGCGAGCTACTCAGTTCTCTTCTGATGCTCTTCTCAAAAGAGCATCAAAATCAGTTTGCAATAATTGCTCGACGAGCGTTGAGCTAGGATTTACCAACGTATAAGTGTCGCCATATTAACCTGCTTATAAACTAGAGAAACCGGAATAATTGATGTTCTACCGCGTTTCTTCACAAAAAATAAGAAGGTAAAAAGTTATTCGTTTCTTGGATCTGTTCCTCCAAGGAAAATTATTTGATGTAGCTTCGAATTTTGTAGCAGAAAGGACTAATCTTGAACATTGTTCTGAGTGAACAGGTTCGTGCACATGGGAAACGACGAGAGATAGAAAGTTGTGCTTAAGCTGCCATATTACAGGGGAGTAAAATATTTGTGCCCTTGCTCATTAAGCACCAACAATAAGGAGAGTTGACAAAATTTCGAGCGCTAGATGATATCTTGATTAGCACAAGTTGTAGAAGTTTACACATCTTTTGTGTGGCCTTTTGACATGTGAGATGGCAACCATAATGTGATTCAACCATAATGAGCACTTTTTGAATTGAAACTCTATAAGAGTTATGGTCTATTAGGAATTCAGCAAAGCCATGTCATTTGCAAACGATGAAAGGGATGACTAGCTAATGATGGACATGTCTGCTTAGTTATAGTTGGGACTCAGACATTTCGTTTACAGATACTAGCTCGGTCGGGGACTCACTAATATAGTTGGTTTAATGCTCACCGTAGTTGATTTATTCTGTGGCCAAAGAAAAGCGTTTTTCAAGCATTTCTACTGAATAAAAAGGCACTAATTTAGACTTAGCAGAAAGACCAGTGTAAAAAAATCCCCTTCTAACGAAGAAAGGCTGAATACGCGATTGAACTATCTATAAGAAGCTCTGGATTTGTCATCACCAGCTGATGAATAATGAATTATTGTTACATCCTGCAGCAGTCCATGTAAAAAAACTCGTAATACTTTTGTAGCAAAACTATGTATCTAGAAAGCTACCCACCAATATGAGAGCCAGTAATCCGTGCCGGAAAAAATCACTTGCGTGACAATGCTGGCGATGGCGAGGAACACGCACAAGATCCAGTGGCCCGCACTCAGAAAATACTTGAGGTAATTATTGCCTGAAAC
Organism: Morinoia aosen; assembly: GCA_030386875.1. Classification (NCBI taxonomy): domain Eukaryota; kingdom Metazoa; phylum Arthropoda; class Malacostraca; order Amphipoda; family Talitridae; genus Morinoia; species Morinoia aosen. Next base: position 37,338,963 of record CM059561.1, on the reverse strand, counting down.
AACTCCAGTGGAACGCAATTCATTGTATTTCTTGTCGGCTGTAATCTTCTTCTCATCCAAACTCAAATTTTTGTCTGCTTTCAGCTTGTTCTTCTTCGCCATTTTGTCTACATCGTGAATGCAGTCACCCTTTGGGAGGGGAAGAGATTCATGAGGTTACGCAGGTTTGTAATTTGAAGTTACATTTGGAATATGATGTACATTTTTCCATACGTTTCAGCTGAAATAAATATTTATCATATCTTAGGTGCACCTTCTGCTATTATCACAAGACAGATATGAATCTTTCAGTAATACTGTAGGTGCAAGTTGCCGATGACATAACAATGGCGTTGCAACCGTTTTCATTGCAAGTAAATGAAAACATAGTATATGCAAGCCATTTTCGTTAGCTATTGAATTAAATGAGGTTAAATCAGTGGCCCATCAACAATTTCAAGCAATATACTTCATTATGATTGGAAAAATCTCAGACGCTGGGTTGTAACACCTGCTTTACCAAAAAAATGTGATCATACATACGATAAAGCTATGAAAAATGCTGGCGAGAGCCAGCATTTTTCAACAATAGCGTCCCAGTCAGAAATTATAGTATGCAGCAACGATGATTATGGTCGAGATCTTCGGTTGTTTATTATCGAAATATCCTCCATATTCAACTATTTATGGGGTGCATTATGGTAGGGATATGTCCGCTTTTCGCGACCATGACCAACCATAATACCCTTCCATAAAAAACCAATATCAACCTTTCAGGGTCTGGCTCCACAACCATGTTCAACCATAGTGAACCGTATAAAACACCATTCACAACCATAATCGACTGTGATTATGGTAGAATATAGTTGTATAGTTCTATTAGCTGAAAATAGTTGTTTTTAGTGGTGTACGGTAATGTTAACAGTTAAATAAAGTTGATCATGGTGGAATATAGTTGTATTGTTAGCAGCTAACGATACAACTATATTCTACCATGATCAACTTTATTTAACTGTTAACATTACCATACACCACTAAAAACAACTATATTCAACTAATGATTCATTAGATGATTATAGTTGTTCTTAGTGGTATATCCTAATCTTCAGAGCTTCTCAAAACAAATGTCAATGAAAGATTTTTTAATTGCAATATTTATTGTATATATTTGCTGGAACGAGTTGAAGAAAAAATATTTTTTTTAGCGAAACTCAGTAAGGTTTCGAAATAATCAAAGAAATTGCAAATAACCGTGACGAACAAAGAACTAAGCACATTCCGATGAGGATCATTAGTAAGATCTGGACTGTATGAGTACACAACATAAAAAATCGTTAATATCGCAAAAAGAAACGTTATTATCGTATTTAAATCAAACTAAACCTATGAAAGTAAAAAATACTTTCCGCAGAGAAAAACTCAAGTAACATGAACAGTTTGTCTATCATGAAAAAATTACAACGCGGTTGAGTGACCAATGAACGAGCTCACAATTCAATTAAAAAATAAAAAAAGAGGGGCGAGTGTTTTTTAACTTCAAATTCAAAAAAAAAAAACTTTAGCATTTATCTTCATTGTCGAGACGAATCTACTGATATATCATTCGACAATTCTCAGGAATGAAGTCTAAATTAGTAATCTAAAATATATCAAAAAGTAACTGTAGGGGGTCCCTAATTCGAACTTCTAAGGTCGGCAACAGTTCATTTATTGACATTGACGAAACCAAGCGAATGAGACTACTTTCGACGATATCGACTCAAAACTGTGGCCGAAATTAGAAAATATAAGATTACTGACGGAAAGACATAAATAATTAATGTATAACATAAGATACGCCAAGAAATTTGAACCCCACTTCTCTACGACCACTTCTTATGGGTCATGTCCGATTACTACATGGTACCCTCACGTGAGGGAAACCATAACAAGATAATCCTTTTCAACATGCACTCGGGGAAAAGCATTTGTAAAGTCCCAGGCAAAGCAAAAACTAGACGCGCAGTCAAGTGGGACTGCAGATGGGTCCAATTTCTAGTGAAACTGGAATAGCTTGTGGCTCAAATTTTGAACACAAAAATCGTGATTTTTAAAACGAAATTCACATTGCAACTACAGTCACCATGTCTAAAAAACGAGTTTCACACCAATCTAACCAAAAATGGAGAAATTAGCCGAAACCTAGATGGTTATCCGTAATAATGAATGAATAATAATGAACAGGAACTCTTAGCATAATAATGAATAGGAACTCGTAGAATACATGTAACGATCACTTAAGCAACATAAACATTTTATTCCTCTTTACCTGTTAGCAAAACTAGAACACTTATAATTATTAGAAGAGGGGAGCTGTAGCCAAGATGTTGCAGAATCATCAGACGGGCAGCTTGTTGAAGGGTTCAGTTGAAGGTCCAGCTGATGCTTCTGCTGCGTTCTGCGCGCAGCTCATCATAGTGTCAGTTGAAGGCCCAGCTGAAGCTTCTGCTGCGTTCTGTGCGCAGCTCATCATAGTGTCAGTTGAAGGCCCAGCTGATGCTTCTGCTGCGTTCTGCACATTTCCTGCACTAAAAAAGGTTGCGATTTAGAATCCTAAAATTTTGTGAGCTTTACCATCACTAGAAAAAACTTACATACGTTACGTCTCATTTTGATAAATGGTAAAATCTAGTTTTACTTTCCTTTTGACGTTTTAAAGTCGATTAGTAGTCACGATATTTTCTATTCTAGTTGAGAACATCAAAACTCACGTTATGCAAGCCAATGCAGCGGAGCGTGAGCGGCCACCATCCCAATCGGGAACCGATTTCAGAACTGTCGCCACTGTAGCGCTGAAGTCCTTGAAAGCCAGAGGAGGGTAGCAGAATTTCCAGGCATCTGTTGAAATTAAAATTGAGATTTTATAAGACTTCGGACTGTCTAAATGAACATAAAAATCATTGCTATATTTCATTCAGCCCTGACTACTTTCTTCTTGAACTTTTTTCTAGTTTGAACTTCCTTCTTAACTGGCTATTTCTATGCGCTTGGTATCCTGTTTGGTAACACATACATGTTGACATTCAAGAATGTTCTGTGCGAGGCACATCTCGTGGATAGAATCCCCTTCTACTTTTACATACTAGATGGTCTTCATTATTCCTTCTCTTGATTTGGTTAGGGAGGCTCAAACTGAGAGAATAATAATAATAATAATAATAATAATAATAATAATAATAATAAAGTTGGGCTCTTGAAGGAGCAAGGCATAGGCCTAATTATCTAAACGGAACCAAGATAGAAACGTATCCTAAGCCAGGGGCTTGTAAAGAAGCTACAATTCAAAGATGTAATGTACGTGACACAGTGGAGAAAACTTAAAAAGCCTACCCAACTGAAAGAGAACAATCCAGCTGCAAGTTAACACCTATACTGCAAGGCTCGCTGTACTGGGCCCTGTCGGAGAACCCAGGAACCTGGCATTCCTGAAGACCTCGCAAAAAAATTGAAAGCTCAAGTCCCTTTGGGGAATGGTTTTGAAGCAATGGTAAAATTTACATTATCAGATAAAATCTCCTCTAGCTCTTTTTGAAATGGGAGGTAATGAAATTTTATTTTGCTTTTCATGCTCAAAAAATTGGTATCGTAGAAAGTCTTAAATACAATATTGAAGGAATTAAGGGACATTTAGGTCAGTTTCACTGCAAATTTTTCAAAATTAAAACATTTAGAAGATGACATGAATGACCTATGGTCATACCATAACATAATTTCCCAGCTTGATGATCTCTGAAGCTGATTTTTGTAGGCTTTCTGGAAGGTCCCAGTCCTGTCCAGCTGAAGGATAGCGCCAGTTTTTTTGACAGAAGCCTTCGAATAATGCGGCGAACTGTGTCACTGGATGACCTGCCTTGAAGTTCCTTCAGAGCATCAAGCTGAAAATAAAAAACATGATTGAATTGGTTTCTAAAATATTTACATCTGAAAAGTTATCCATTAAAATATTACTTGATGTAGCAGTAAATAGTGAAGATAGTTCATAAGGAAATTAAAAACATTCAGAAAGACAGAAAATTCAAACTAAAATTCACGGCACTACATGTTATCATAAATGAATGACATTACTACATTGGCTGTATGTGAAAGACTAAATTTCTATTCTGAATGATACCAAGTAACAGAGAGTGGTATAAAGATTAAAATAATGAAATTTATTGTGATGTGTCATGTTGTTTAAATGACATGAAGCAAAGTAGTACATTATGAAACTTTATCAAAAACAATTAAATACACTGATCTATTTGATCTGTCAATCAATGCACAGCAAGGTGACAACTGATATTTAATTTTCAAATGTTACAACTTTTTACTACCTGCAACGGCAAAAAAATTACTACCTTTTTTTACACAATGAATGTTGTCCAAATGTCCAGATGTAAGTAATCGGCCTATCATGAGTAATTTGAATCAATAATATACGCAATACCAAAGGTTCAAAAAAGATTAGATTAGATTAGTCGTTAGTTTTAGCCTCCCTACCCGCAGCAACAAATGCGATCCAAAGAGAGGAAGGAAGAAGGCACCATTTAGTATGGAGTAAAAGGAACGTGGAATCTATGCAGAAAGGGCACAGAAACAGTAAGATGAGAAAGAAGTTCATGAAATATGATGAAAGTTGAAGAAGAAAGTCGGAGGTGCTGAAAACCAGGACAGTAGTGAACCGAAAATGGTGGGTCTTAACCTAACAAAAAACATTTTATTTCAACAGAAAGGAGGCCCACCCAACTCGCAGCTCGGGCCCTCACATTGTTCCCCTGGGAGCGCCAATTCCCATAGAAAAAATATTTGCATCCCCCTGAGGGGAACGCTAATTGAAAATAATTTTAATTCTGTTCTTTTGGGAATAAAATACTTTAAGTTTTGAGTATCAACTGCACAAAAAGAACAATTATACCAACTATGCTATATATCTTACGGGCAACTGCATCCACTAACGATAAAATTCAATAAAATGTAATAGTTATTTAGTGATAAGTGCACCTACCTCTTTGAATATTTTGGCTAGTTGTAATGTTTATTCATAAAATTTAAAAGAAAAAGTTCACAAGATGTTTTACATTTAAAAGCATTGTAATTTGTAACAGAAAATATGAATTATTTTACTTGACAAACATATTTAAATCAAAGCCACTTGATATGCTTCCACAAGAAAATATGTAGCTATGCTATTTCATTTTTCCTTGAGATCGTATAATGCATATTTGATACGTAAAAATAAAAGATGTTAAATGTCGACCTCATAATCATAAATGCACAATTTTTAAATCATTATTGAATTTCAGTACTAGTCCCTGCTATCTCATGTTCCTAAGCTTTTATCTCAATGAAAGTGCGCAGTAATACAAGTGTTTTCAACAATGCATCGCCACTGGTATTACATGTTTTAAATTTATTTTTATACGATTTATGAAACCTCGGTTACCGCATCAAGGCGAGAGCCGTTTTATTGTTTTCTCTCAATAATATGTTAATGATAAAATGGCTCAAATGAAACTTCCATCATAAAACAACTAGATAACTTTCAGTTCAGACGAAATGAGAAGAAAAAATGAACTGTTTTTAGTGTTCGCAAAAATTTTGAAATTTTTTTCTATTTTGTGTGCTCCAATCCTAAAATTACACCCCACCTGTACAGGAATGTTTCCCCCAAATCAAGGCAAATTTCTGATTTTGGGAAAAATAAAGTAAAAAAAAATCTTTATACGCTATATAAATTTGTAACATTACTTTAAAATTTCAGAGAATTATTCCACTTAACAATTTTTTTACTACCCTGAGGCAAATTTTACTAGTTTTTACTACTTCCTAAATTTTACTACTTTTTACTACTTTCTAAATTTTACTACTTTTTACTACTTTATACTACTTTACTACCTAGTAGACACCCTGCACAGAAGAAATATGTTTCGAGTTCACCGCGCACAATACAGATCTGGAAGTGATTTAAGAGTAAATTGTGGTATGATCATATCTCATACCTTAGGAACTGTTTTTCATATCAATTAACTTACGAGTGTTGGAGTCTGAAGTAGGACGTCCAGTTGATCTAGAGTCTCAGCTGGTGGAGGTAGCCCTGTGCTACGTGATAAGTGCTCCTTCGCAGCTGCTTGGGACAATTTGTCCTGATGAAGCATGAAAAGAATCTTATCCAATTTCTTAGAATTTTCTTCCTGAACTTGTTTCAGTTGTGACAACTCAACTGATAATTCCTGGCCATCAAGAGCCTTTTTACACCTGCTCAAACATATCGTCATTAGAAGTCACGTATAGCATTTGTATTTTTGTTGAAACACGGGATAACTAGACCCGCAGTCAACTGAAACTGCAGATGGGTTTCATTTCACGTGGAACTGGAATAGTTCGAAGTTAGAATGGTGAGCAAAAATGGTGACATGTCAATATAAATCCAAAATTCAAATTGCAACTACAGTTTCCATATTTGGAATAGCAAGAGAAATCAGTACTATCTTTATTGATGAAATAGGAATAAAATTACAAAGTAGATGAACGCAAAACTATTTTTTTAATTATGGATGGGTAGGAAGATGAGTTCCCATTCAAAATTTAAGAGTAAGGGATGGTCAAATTCATAAATTGTCACCATTCATTTTTAGAAATTGACAGGATAAATTGATTTATACCACTTACGGCAAAATCATAGCAAAACTGGGGAATTTAAATTTTTGGGGGTGAGAATAGGGCTAACTCAAATTTGAAAATTTTTTCAAACAGCCAAGATGAGGCACAATGAATTGATATCATTTTTGATGGAGCTAAATCAAAATTATGGACAGAAAAATCAGCTACAACCACCCTGTCGGGAATGTCAAGACACATCGATTAAAACAACTGTCGATGAGACCAGAGTACAACTGTGGAGTGAATTAATAAAAAGAGCGTTACATTTGACAGACGGATAAACAGACAATAAAAAACAGCCAAACCCAAACAGAAGAACCTAAAAAATCAGGCAAAATCTAAATGGTTCATACATAGCGGGGACCCCTAATAATTTCAAGCATGATTACCAATGATTATGCAGATAGAAATGCAACTAATGTACATTGATGTAATCCATGCAAAATATATAGGTAGCTAGCTGTTACCTCTTTTCAGACGGCATGGCATTGCAGCGAGGAAGAAGCGGCGACGGTGCACGTATTCTACTGCGAATCTCCTCTGTAGATGAAGCGCAGTCTGTGCTGGTGTATCCGTCAGTTTCTGAAGCTGCATACAGCTTCTTCTCACATCCAGCAAACGTTTCTGTGAAATAAAACGACAGTTAAATTTTCTCTGATAAACACAAATGTGTGTACTAAATAATCGAAGCGTTTGAAGAGCCTGCTCCTGATAGACCTGACGGCCTGTCCCAGTTGCCGCTCACCTTCTGACACAACAATATTCTGACAAGATTATGAACAATAGTTGAAATTTTGAGAGGTTTATGGGCAAGATGATTGGTAAGTTTAGAATCTTGGGGCCCCTACAGGTTTTTATGTGAATGACTTGAGTCGCCTCAAGGGCCAATTGCAAAGTTTTGTCAAAGTCCTTGCAACTGTGTCCTGTAGTTTACCTACAGGCCTTTTTTCTTTCTTTTTTCTTTCCTTTTTTCTTGCCTTTTTCTTTCTTTCATTGATAATAAATAATATCACTGAGGTATTTCAATAATAATACATTAGTTGTTATTTGTTTATACGTTCAGAATTATGCACAGTAATTAATTTATTTGATAAACCTAGAGATGTGACTAAAAAAAAACCATGCCGTTTTTTTTTAAAAACACGTTTTTTTACAAAAAAACCGTGGCCAAAAAAATGTGCATATTTTGTTTTTTTTTTAATATTTTGTCTTAAAATAACTCGGCAAGAAAAAGAACCACATTACATTATGTGTTTTCATGTCAGATTATAAAATAAAACAACATACTTCTTAATTGGTGGTTTTCCATGGTTTTATGAAATTTTTCATTTTCTGAGGTTTCATGCTTTGATATTTCATTTATTTTACAATACATGTGAATGACCTTCAAGTCTCAAAATGGTGTGTTATAATAACATATCTTTACTTATGGTCATTGATAGGGATGTGACTAAAAAACCATGCTGTTTAAAAAAAAAACATGTTTATACAAAAATTATGAATAAAAAACATGGATAATAATATATTTATGTGACCTTAAAAATCCAATGCTGTTTTTTTTAAAACATTGTTTTTTAACCAAAAAATCTTGACTAAAAAAACATGGCTATTATATTTTATGGGACCAAAAAATTGTTTTTTTTAAACATTTAAAAAAATCATGACTAAAAAAACACGGATGTAAATATCAGGAAAGTTATTTTTCTTTAATCGAATTGTCTTTAGAAACTTATAAACAAAGAATGCTGTTAATATTGAAATCAGGTTTATTAGAACTGTACTAGGTCATAGAATAAAGTATCTACAAAGAATCTATTTACTACATAAAACCTTTTGGAGACCAGCTCCATCCTCAGTCATTCAGTAAAATTTGGTGAAATGGACAATGAATTTTCACTGTTCCTTTGAAAAACATTTGACTGAATGACTTACTGAGGATGGAGCTAGTCTCCGAAAGGTTTTATAGAGTGAATAGATTCTTTTTGGATATTTTATTCTAAGACCTGGTATGATTCTAATGGATATTAATATATCTTATGTGACCAAAAAATCCATGCTATTTTTTGAATGTTTTTGTTACAAAAAAGTCATGACTTAAAAACACAGGTATTAATATACTTTATTTTACCATAAACAACCATGCTGTTTTTTTTAAACATCTTTTTACAGAAAAATCATGATAAAAAAATGTGGATATCAATATATTTTATGTGCCAAAAAAACCATGCTGGTTATTTTTAAATCACGTTTTCTTTACCAAAAAATCATGACATAAAAACATGGATATTAACGACTTTTTGTGAAAAAAACATGGTTTTTAAAATGTCATGTTTTTTAATGTCAGATTAAATTTAATAACACTCCTGTTTTTTGTAAAAAAATATTTCTTTCAAAAAGCATGGTTTTTTTGGTCACCTAAAATAAATTAATATCCATGTTTTTTTTACAGATTAGATTAGTCATTAGTTTAAGCCTCCCTGCCCAGCAACAAATGCGATCCAAAGAGAGGAAGGAAGATTATGAAACAAGATCAAAGTTGAAGAAGACAGTATTAGGTGCTGAAAAACAGGACAGCAGTGAATCGAAAAAAGGTGGTCCTCAACATAACAAAAGCATTTCATTTTAACAAAAAGGAGGCCTACCTAACTCTCAGCTTGGGCCCTCACATTGTCCTCCTGGGAGCGCTAGTTCCCATAGATACAATAGTTGTATCCCCCTGAGGGGGTGTTTTTTTTACAAAAAAGTCGTGACCAAAAAATGAATCATAACTTTTTAATGAAAAAACATGTTTAAAATAAAACAATGATTTTTTTAGCAACATAAAATATGTTAATATCCATGATTTTAAGAATTTTTTTATGAAAAATGCATACATTAAAACAGCATGTTTTTTTTTGGTCGCATAAAATATATTCATATCCAGGTTTTCTTATACATCATTGTTTGTAAAAAAAACAATTTTTAAAAAACACCATTTTAGGTCTCATAATTATATTCATGTTTTTAGTCACGATTTTTTGGGACAAAAACATTTTTTTGGTCTCATAAATATATTCAAGTTTTTTCAGTCAGGATTTTTTAGTAAAAAACATGTTTTTTTTAAAACTGCATGGGGCTTTTTAGGTCACATAAAATATATTGTTTTTTAGTTATGATTCTTTGTAAAAAAAACAGCATGGTTATATTTGGTACCAGAAAATATATTAACATTCATTTTTATTAGTCAGAATTTTTTGTAAAAAAAACATGTTTTTAAAAATACTAAAATATATTAATATCTATGGTTTTTAGTCATTTTTTGTAATGAAAACATAAAAAAGAAACCATACAGTAAAAGTGGTGGCAGATAACCCACAATTACCTAGAGGAGTCTAAGAGGTACAGCAGGAGCCACAGAACTTATATTGATGGAGTCAAAATTCAGAGCTTATTATCTGTGCGAGCGAGCATGCCTCCCTACCCCTGTGCTCAGAGGTCTGATAAGCGGTGAGCTCTTTAGGGCCCGCGCATTTGGTCCGCATCCCTACCTGTACAACATCGAACCAGTAAATGTCGCAGTTCTCCATTGTTATCTCTGCATATATCTCTGCCTGCATATATCTCTGCCTGCATATATCTCTGCCTGCATATATCTCTGCCTGCATATATCTCTGCCTGCATATATCTCTGCCTGCATATATCTCTGCTATGTCTGATTTTTTTGGTCACATAAAAATAAAATCAGACTTAGTAGAGATAGTAAGCTTTGAATTTTGACTGCATCAATATAAGTTCTGTGGCTCCTGCTGTTCCTCTTAGACGCCTCTAGGTAATTGTGGGTTATCTGCCACCACTTTTACTGTATGCTTTCTTTTTGATGTTTTTATAACAATAAAATGACTAAAAAACATGGATATTGATATATTTTAGGTGCCCAAAAAAAAAATAAAACAGACATATACTTAAGAAAATTTAGGTGAGCAAAAAAAACAAAAAAAAAACAAAAAAAAAAAAACACATAAAAAACACGTTTTTTTAAAAAAAAACGCAATCAAATAAAACCGTTTTTTTGCATCACTAGATAAACCCCAATGAAAAAACAAGTAAAAACAACAAAAACTGATGACAAACAAACAAAAACGAATAAAAAACATTTTTCATTAGAATAGAAACCAAAAACATGAAAAACATGTTTTCTAGAACTTTACTCATAACCCAGGGGATAGTTACATTATGCATATCGTCAGTGGTATAATTTTGAAATTGGCACTCCATAAATATAAAAATCACTCAGGTCTACGAATGTGCAAAAAAGTTATTAAACACAACTTACTTGAATGTGTCAGTAGTTTAATTGGGATAAGTTCCCAGCTGTCATCTGCTGCAAGTCCTCGAGGTGCGCGCAGTCTTACTTTTTGAACATCATTATTTTTTGGCCAGAGACACTTCGTCATTTTTTCTTGAGCCACTCTCGAGGCACGACTTCATGACTATTGTCAGAAAACTGTATGCCACAGAATTTTTTTACATTTTTCTTGTCTATGTTCATGACTGTACTTATAGCTAGGAACTAAATATACTTAAGTGAACAGTTTTGCTCAAGTGCTGTGTATGAGAACCTGTGCAAGAAAATCATGTTTATAAGGAAAAATTACCATTTTTGATGCAATATCATCTAAAGATATCCAAGTTGCATCATTTATTAAATTAGTTAGTTTGAAAATTCCAATTTTTGATGAAGGGAAAGGGTCAGTGAAAAAATCAAGTTTGTGTAGAAAATGAGTAAACAGTAATGTTATATTATTTTCAAGTTTGTGGATTTCAATGACAAATCCAATTCGACCATCTGCCAATTGTACACAACTGTTTCTTTCCGAGTGAGATTTTATTTTCAGGCACAAATTGTTTTTAATTTTCAACTTTTTGTAGCACTTTTCATTTTGAGTTTTCCCACGGCACTCTTTGTTGGATATTTTGCAACAGTTTACACATTCCTTTTCAGTCTGTTGTTTCCAGTTGAAGTTAGTATGAGCAACATGTTTGGAGATTTGACTCAGGGGTTTAAAACCAGACCTTACAGCACCTTTTATGTGAGTGCCTAAGTATGTTTCAAACGGAAAGGTAGATATATTTTCGAGTTTGCCAAATCTAATATAATCTTGTGGAAGATGAATCATGGCATGAACACTATAACTGATAAAACCTCTCCCAAATAAACTTGTTGTTTTCTGAATAAATGCATGGAGAAGATTTTTAATCACGTCAACATTTTTTTGTTGATCATCAAGTAAAAGTAATTTCATGGCCAGAGAAAAATGTAAGAAACTATTGTACACCTCCTTACTCACAATTTTGGAGCTGCGTAAAACAAGTATTCCACAATATAAAAGAAATGTTCGAAATTCTGTTGCTATCCAATGCACCATTTTTTCAATTCCCCCTTCTAATTTTCTTGAGAAATCATCTGGCAAATACACGGAACATTGAAGTAGCTTTTCATTGAACTTTAATTTGGCTCGTGAACTCATATGCATTTTCTTTTGATTGGCTCTGCTGCTCTTGAGTCTGCTCAAGAATCTTTTCATAGTCCCAAGTAGACAACAGTGCATGTAATCAATGACAAAGTCACTAACCATATTGCATCCAAATTGTTCTAATGGAGATTTTAACAATGCCTTATGATGATTATTATCTAATCGTCTTGCAAAACTTTCATCTGTTCTTTCATCGAAGTCCAGTTCAGGGTAGACAACAGTGCAATCATGATACTGACCGCGTTGAGTGCAGCGCTCACAGCTTGAATAACCGCTATGACTAACAATTTCTTTTAGAGCTGCTCTTATTGGAGCATCACACACAAAAGGTCCCAGCTTCACAGTGAACCCCTTATTCCCCATTGATTGTTGCAGTAAGGCAAAATCATTCAAAAATGGTTCTAAGAACTCTCTTGTTGGCGGCATGTGATTAGAACATACCTTGTTGGTGCAATATATTGCTGCACCGAATATATGTTTGGGAATTTCCAGTACTTGTAAAAGAATTGGATAAGCATTATACCTAATTGAAGCATTAGTAAGAGGCAACCCATCTACATTAATTTTGACGTGCAATATATTTTGTTGCTTCTCATCCGTATAATTTTGCAAAATATATTCTTCTAATTGAAACCGCCAGCATTCAAAATAAGAATATTCACCATTACCCATGTCTTTTATATTAAATTCATCACCTTTTTGGCACAATGATTTCACTGAAGTTGGTAAGCCCGGGTACCTTGGAGCCAACATATTTAATAATCTATCTACAGCTGCGTGAGGAACTTGTTTTTCTTCATTTATCCAATTTTCAAATTTTGATCGCAGAAAATTTCCGCAGTCGATGGTGCATGTGGTAGTTGGTACATCAGCGCTTTTCACATAAAAATTTTCACATAAATCCTGTATTTCAGATGCAGCACTCTCAGCTCTACTAGTTTGTATTGATGAGTCACTGTGATCCATCATTTCAAGCGGAGATACACTTCCTATATCACTTTCTTTCTGATAAGTTTCAGTAGTTGGCTGTATATTTTGTTCTGCACTTGCATGCAGCTTAAGGTCACTTCTAAAGTTGGCATCACTCCTACTAGCAAAAAGATTACTACTAGTAGTTTCGCAGATAGTAGGCACTCTACTAGTCTCTAACATAGATATTTTTATACGGCGTCGCTTCTGCCTTTGAGACAAATCCTCGAAGTTCTTTTTTCTACCCATATTGGATCAAACGATCAATTGAAACAACAGTTCAGTGCACAGATGCAGACACGCCGGCTGTTGAGTCTTAACTAACCGTCAACTTTTGCCTAAGTGAGCTGCCAGAGGTAAGATTCAAGTATTCTAATGAAAATACAAGGAAATGAATCACATTAGAGTAGAAGTTATTTTTTCTATGAATTAATTCTCTGTGTTCCGAATCATTGTTTTGCTATAGACTCTTGTAACTCTCATGTAATTTTTTATACGCTGCGTAGAAGTAATACAGTGAAAAAAATTAGTTTTTCGGACACACTTTATACTTTGCGTAGTTCGTACAAACATAAGCTACGTTGCATACGAACGCAGTAAAACTGTTATATTGGTTTGATTCGCATTTTAACGTCTTGTAAGTGTGAAGGTACAAGGAAAACCTTTGCAGTACAAGAGTGTCAAATGTCGCTGCAAAAAAAGTTACTGTAAAAATTGGAATCAACTTCTGGAGTTAGGTACAACGACCGAACAAGTATTACACCATGGGTGTACCTTGTTATTTCTCTCTATGGAACACGTATGAAACGCTGCGTTCGGGTAACAAATTTTGAACGCGTCACATAACTTTTCAATTTTTATGGCACATTTCATTACAGTAATCATTCTCTGGATGGGAAAACAGTGTTTCATCCTAAAGTATGTAGGCAAATTTCAAAAGTGATTCGTAACGAAGGAATGAAAATAGACTGGACTGTCTTAAATGTCATTTTATTATTAAAGTATTGCTTTCCAGGTAACTTCAACATATAAACAGTAACGTCACAGTACGTTTTTTCTAAGAGTCATTTGACCATCACTCATAGAATATTTAATTGATACACTATGTGAGGAAACAACTTGAATCAACAATACCGTATATGCATAACTAAAGGAAATAGAAATACATTGCGTAATTCCAAATATTTTTAGCTTATATAGGTGCTAAATGAAGAAACAAAACATTTTGCAAACATGAAGACGACAAAATTCATAATTTATCATGAACAGCTGATTTTTAAGTACTTAATTTACGGAGCAAAGATAAGGCTACATTTATCTATACTGTGCCATATGTAGTCTTGAAACATCCATGTAATAGCAAACCTTAATCAACCATTGTTGCCTCCAACCAATATCGACCTAAATAAACTAAAATCTACGATATGTTTACAAACCATAACCAACCAATATTACCTCTACCAATATCGACCGAAATATACTAAAATCAACATTAAGTTATGGTCGATATATCTACCATATTGTTTCATCGTCCATAATCGACTTTAATCTCTTATACACCACTATATTCTACTAAAATCACAACCATTATTTCCGACTGGGGTCAGTACTAACAGACGCTATGAACAAATCATGACAAAAATTGAATAATCATTAGTATTATTATCGTTACATTAGTAAGTTTAACATATCCTCACAATTACAGTAGCGATCTCAGAAAGCGAATAGAAGGGACCATTTAGTATTGACTAGAAAATGAAAAATCAATGAACAACGTGTATTTCTAGAGATCATTCTCTGCGCATTAGGAAACACCAGGTTAAAAAGGAACAGGAAAAAGAAGATATAGCATTATATGACAGGCCCTGGTTTGAAAAAAGCTTGGAAAATGAACGAAGCAAAAAGGGAACGAAAGAAAAGTCCCGAAGACCTATGAGATAACCTAACAGTATCGTCTTAGGAGGATAGGATACTCAAGCTAACAAACCAACTTTCCGCAGCATAGGATAAACAAACTAAACTAAAATCTATTGACTATCCTATGCCTCCTGAGGAGACCTATGTATAACACATAACTGAGAATATTATAAGGTTGTCATGCAATACAGTTTTCAGGGACAAAATTTTCTATACCGTCCACTCGCACCCACTCGTTGTCATTCCTGTCCATTGCAACCATCTGCATAATTTGTGCTTCTAACAAGCTTGGCTTTGGATCCGGGTTGCGGAATCGGAAAAATAAATGTGCTACTCCGACTCCACCTTTTCAGAATTGGGCGACTCCGACTCTGAATCCATCTTTTCAAAATATTGTGACTTCATCATCGATTCCACTAATTCAGAATTTTTAAGATGAATTTTCATTTCTTAATAGTTGCAGGTATTGCAACCTGTATATATGTTTTTATTTCTTTATTTACAAATGGCATTTAAGGGTGTCTCAAAAAATGCACTCGCACATCGAATAACAAGAAGAACATTACTTATAAACATAGAGTGAAATGAAATGACTTCGAATACCGAAGACAAATGCAATTGATGAATCATGTTAGCAAATGTTCAAATTTATGACTATTTTTGTCCAAACGACGCTGATAACGCACACCAAGGGATTCGTAAACGGCACGGAACCAGTCATTAGGAAGATCGCGACGGTGTCTTTCAATTTCCAATTTCAATGCATCAATTGTTCTTGGTTTGGTGCGATAAACTTTGTCTCTGAGATATCTCCACGAAAAGACGTCAATAGGCGTAAGGTCTGGGTGACGCATATGACGGGCGTACGTAGGAATAAAATTTATTAAGAATAAGAATGAACAAAATTTCCGTTCAACAGATTGAAGAACCTTGCGCACACGTATGATATATCAAACGAAAAATAGTAAATTTAACACTTGGAGAAGATTTATTGAATTTTATTAAAACTTTGACGTCTGAGACAGTCTACGTAATTTGAAGTCTCCTCCCCGAATAACGCTAACACATGAGCTCACTGCGCTGTAACGAACAGATGCCAAAAAAAAATCCTGTTTTGGAAGCTTACTTCTAGACATTTAAGGTACGACGTAAGCGAACGCCAGCTAAGCATATGATGATTTGTACACATAACGCTTGCCTTGTGTGCTCTTCGTAAAATATCGAGCGGAATCGTATAGGGTGCAGAGCGATGTGGAACTATGTATAGCGAAATAGTTCTGTGTAATCGTAAGAAGCGATAAAAGCACGCATAAGATACGAGCCGAGCAACCGTGGGCTACAGTCGAGGGCTAGGCTTCGTCGAAGAAATAGGCAAGATGGTCGGAACGCACTTTGGAATGGTACAGTGAAGAGAGCAGATTAGGTGGTTCTGTGCAAGTTAATTTGCGATAGGTGAATAACAGGTATTTCAACGAATGTACGGGGAACAGTATGTCATATTGGACAGAATTCAACATGCGTTATTTTATAGTGCTCGCTGCAATAACTGCATTGTCTCTTTATACAAGCGATGATAGAAGCGGATGCAATCTTTAGGTTTTGTTCGAAACGCACTACATCCTTCGGAATTTCTTCGTGGTGAGTTAAGAGCAGTGCATTTTATTGCGTCTATCCTCATGTCGTGCCGGTACATAAATACTGTAATTTAATGGTGTTAATTTAATCCATTGCCTTCTGTGTTGCCCTTTTTCTTGTGTCATAATTCTTTCAACTTGTTACTTTTGGCGTCATGATTGCAACCATGACTCATGTGTTCATTCGTAGATTTATATAAGAATTTTACCCAAATTTGCTGCTTGTAGTTGTCATTATCTTGTGTTGATCTTAAGTGCACTGGTGTAAATACGTGTAGACAGACTCACTTTTTCTATTTCCCTTTGTCATCTATTCCTTTCTTCTGTGCCTTTCAGCTCTGTTATTTTTCTTTCCCCTTCTTCTAAGCTGAGGTTGAAATCCCTGGATGTGTAAACGTATACACTCATACCCGGCACGGCTCGTGACAGATGTACCAGGAATACATGGTTAGGGTTCGAACTCGAATTTGAAGGTTTAGTTAGTATCACCTGTCACCTTGTTCTAACATGCTGCCCACGCACTCTGCATGCGCACTCGATGGCTAAGCAGAACATTTTTCTAATCGAAAAAAGGTAACTCAGGGAAAAAATATATAGTTAAGTTTGACATTAAATGCAGCGAATTTTAAAGAACAACGTTCCTTCACTTTTCCACTATATCACACAATATATCACAAGTTCCAACCTCGTAAGTTAGCGTCTAGTACATTTATCATCACTCACAGAACGGTTCAGCATTCCTCACGTCGCGTCATTAAAAGATGTGAAAGTTAGGGCAGTAAGAGCTGGATTATTACTGGAAGTAAATCATTAAAATGTTTCAGAACTTAATAGTGGAAGCCTCACATTGGCGGATTGCATCTAGTCGTCAGACTCGCACAGCGGAGCCTTGTCCTCGCGTCGTTTCAGGGATCCGCCTTCTATGGGCATAAAGCTTCTTACATGACTCCCGATGGAGCCCCCTGTACAAAAAATTGAGCTATCATCTTATAGTCGGTAAATGGAAAAGAATTTTTTGTTAGCAGTATTGAAAACTTTCAGAGAATACAAATTCCAAAGATTCAAATGAAGAAATGAAAAACAGTATATTTCGAACAAGTTAATTCAAAAGTTTGCTCATCATGATTATTAAACATGTTCTTTATATAAAGAGCCTTATATCTAATTGATGGAAAAGGCACAATGAATATTCTATAACCTATAACCATGGTTGAGTCTTTTCAAGTCACGTAAGAAATTCTTAAGTATGAGAAATAATTCCTGAAGTTCACCACTTATATTAATCACCATTCTTCAGTCAACATTCAGTCACCTTGTTTATGTTTGATAGTATCAGTTGCTGAATACCCTAGTGCATAAGACAAGAATGCATAAAATTTATTACGTGTAATAGGATCTACCTAAGGGGCTACAAATCCTGTACGCAAGTTAAATCAATGATACACACACGAGCACAACCGAGTTATTCGACTTCAAGCTGCCATATGCCAACCAGAGAAATTTAGCAGCGATCAAACAGCAAGATAAAAACGTACACGTTAATAATTTAAACGTTTAAAAATCACTCCCCATGCCCAATATCGCATCACTGCAACCGAAATTAAAGCAAGCAAAACAAGCAAGCAAACAACAAAATAAATACAGGAGCTAAGGTTTCCGTAGGCAGTCATTGATATTGTTGAAGGTATGGTGGGTGGAATTAAATGATTTTGTTTCCAAACTTAAGTAATCGAGGATTCGGAAATTTCAAACTAGTTTGTCACACATCACATGAACAGTAACTAAGACATCATCCCTCCTAATTGTTTTTTGTTCGGATTATTGGAAAAAGACATTTCACGTCTGCATTACTCTGAAAAAGGTAAAGAGACGAGAACACGTGTCTGGCATTCTCAATGTGTTTAATCGTATTGAGCTCAGCCAAGCGAGCGTTGCATTTACAGCAAGTGAAAACAAGTTTTGTTACTTGAGGTATGTACTTCTGTGTACTTCTACTTTAGGCGCGAAATAGCAATATTAACTTTGGAGGAGGGCAAATTTAAATATAAGTGAAAATAAAAATAGTCCCCTCTTATAGTAAAGAATTCAACAATCCATCTCAAAACAGGTGTGAAATGATTATTTTACGCTATTTTACAGTTACATTCAACATAAATTTACCTGCGTGAGCATTGTGTCCGTCACACAGTGCTGTCAGGAGTCATCATTAATACAATAACCGTCAGACTATATTTCATAAGGCCAAGATCAGACTAGAGAGCGAGTAGCGACCAACTGTCAGGAAGCAGACAAATTTGTGAAAGTAACGCACCGAAAACAACACGACTCACGGCGGGTGCAGTTTGCGATGCTTTCGTGAGTGACGTGAACTGGAGTCAGCGTGATGGAGTCTGTCTGAGATGCATCTTCCTTTTCTTCCTGCAGTAGCGACGTGAAGTCCACACCTTTCTCTACCAGCTGGCTGTAACTGCCCAGGGCCTCACAACGTCCCTACGCGTTGCGAACACGGTATCATAATACTTCTTGATTAGTTTATTAGCAGCTGCTCAGCACCTGACAGTAGAACTCATACAAATGAATTTAATAAATACTTCTCATATTAATCTTAGATTGTTAGCTAACACTTGTGCCGTAGAAACAATTGAGTCACATTCAGGAATACCAAGTTAAAACGTCTGGGCACTAATGTTCAGCGTGAGGTCAAATTCTTTTCCACGATACTGATATTGGTGTACCTCTTTCAACACGAGGATGTTGTCGGCAGCGCGGATGTACTGGAGCTGGTGGGTGATGAGGATGACGGCCTTTGAGCGCAAGTGGGTTTGAATGCAGCGTCGGAACAAGTGGCGGCCCACGACCGTGTCCACGGCACTCAGGGGGTCGTCCAGCAGCAGCACGTCGCCATCCATGTACACAGCCCTGACACCCGCAGCAAAATGGCAACATGAGAATATTTTCAGCGTATATTGCAGTTCGTTAAGCTTTAGCTCTCCTAGAACAGCAGAGTTATTTTTCTGAGGAAAGTACGACTTACCGTCACAGCTTAATAATGTTTATCAGATCTCTACAGACGATGTCGTATACAGGAAAACCTATCATATTCTAGGAAAAACAAAATTATACAATACCCACTTTAAATGAAAAATACAACGATAAATTTCAGATGATAAGATCTACGATGCAAATTTCTGTTGAAAAACTTTACAAGGCGAGCATCTGAAAAGAGCAAAGTTTGAATGCAAAAATTTTCAAGATCTCAGCTGGCGAAAATAATCAGCTGTATAACCGGTCAACAAATGTTTTGCCATTCACATAATATAAATAATAGAATGTGATGAATACTATATCAAATATGCTAATTCCGAATGTTTGATGAAAATAGCTTTACCGTTTCAGCTTCCTTAGTAGCAGGCATTATCTTCAAGTATCTGTGCAGTGTTGCTTCGGCTACCATACTGAGCGAATGTGTAGTGTGCATTTGATTCCATAGTTCACTTGTTCAAGTTTAATTTTTATACAGTGCGTTCACCTTGATTATGCAAAGAGTGTTTTTTTTTTAAATAAACGACGTATTTTCACAAAATTCTGTATTGGCATTGTAGAACTTTTTTGAATTCTATTTTCTTTCGTTTACAGAGATCTTAAATGCTATACATAATTATGGAGTAATTTAATGGGATATAATAAAACGATATCGTACAAATGTATATTTTGACCTTGCAGTTTCAAAAAATTGTCAGTAAAATGGAGAAAAAAAACGGCTTAGCAGAATTAGACCAAGCGAAAATTACTACAATGCTTGATGACATCATTTCTATGCAGCCAATATCGAAGAAAATGGGTCGAGATCATTGTATACGATGAAAGCAAACGTAAGAAATGGCAAAACATGTCGGAAAATCCAAAAAAATCTCATTTGAACGAAACTAAGTAGGAGAAACACCCGTAAACTATATCGAGAGAGTTGGTTCGACAACCTCATTCAACTATCGGAAGAATATTTGAAGCTGTAGGAGTACCAGCCATGGGGAAAAGAGAGGGGAACAAGATCTTCAAAACTCTAAGAGGAGTAAAGTCCAACAAAAGCGCTTCCTCGCCTAAATTTCACTAGGCTAAAGGGGCTGAATGGGCCGAAAGATACATGAAAATGAATTTCCAAAATGTCATTTTTACTGATGAATGCCCAGTCACCTTGGACGGATTTGATGGATGGTCGTCCGGTTGTGTAGTGAACGGGCGCCTTGAGTGCACGCGTACTTGGCGTCAGCAAAGTGGTGGTGGACAAAAATTTAGGGTAACAAGAACGAGTGGTGTGGCCACAATAGGTTAGATACCAAAGTTTTGTGACAACCAACACAAATCCCGCACAGACGATAGAGAAGAAAAGAAAAACAGTACTTTTAACAGTATGTCTGACAACACGGTTTTAAAAAACTGCGGTCTTCTGATTTTACAAGTCTTCACGTTATACGTAAAACTAACGCCGTTTGAAGTTTGTTTTTTCCCGTTACGGATCTTGCCTGAGCTATCAGAAACAGGAAAGGCTGTATCAGACCAACTGAACTGAGATGTACAACCGTGAGCGGCGAACTGACATGGCGAGGTTGACGCGCGCCTTCTGACCGCCGCTGAGTGTAATGCCGCGCTCGCCCACCAGTGCGCGGTCGCCATCGGCCAGCATTTCCAGATCTGCCTCCAGCCCGCAAACTGAAACAGGTGTACTGAGTTTTGCTGCATCATGCGTACTGTGTACAGCTTGTGGTGTTCTCCCCCAGGCTGCAACACGCTTCGGGCAGACTTTGAGCTATCTTTTTCGTGATAGGATAGCCCGAAGCGAGTGCCTGAGGTACAACCGTATTCGGCAGGATATGGACAACACGGAGGTAACACGGTAATTATATTGGTGACTGTCAGGTACACGGAACACGGACCATTACACTGGGCCCTCGGTGCCTACTATGAGCACTGTTCGTTACTCGTAAATCACGTAATGATTGGAACACAGCACTAATACGTGATGGTTGAAATACAATACTATTCGAGAAGTACGTAATGATTGAAACACAATCCTATGTGAGAATAGCACAAATATGTGGTGATTGGAGTACAACCTTATTCGAGAATGACATCAATTGAAACACAATTCTATGCGAGAATAGCACAAATACGTGATGATTGAAGCACAATCCTATTCGGGAATGACGTAATGATTGAAACACAATCCTATGCGAGAATAGCACAAATACGTGATGATTGAAGCACAATCCTATTCGGGAATGACGTAATGATTGAAACACAATCATACGCGAGAATAGCACAAATACGTGATGATTGAAGCACAATCCTATTCGGGAATGACGTAATGATTGAAACACAATCCTATGCGAGAATAGCACAAATACGTGATTATCGAAGCACAATCCTATTCGGGAATGACGTAATGATTGAAACACAATCCTATGCGAGAATAGCACTAATACGTGATGATTGAAATACAATACTATGCGAGAATTTACGTAATGAATGAAACAAGCACCAATAGCGGGTAACGTCCGCGAGGACGCTACTTACGAACGCAGCGGCGAGACGTGATGATTGGTGCTACGTCGTGCGACTGTTACGAACAGGTCAGCTGGTGCTAGCGGGGCGCCGAGACGAGGCTAGTCAGCTGGGTCGGGCCCGGCCGCCACGCGGTTCACCGTTGTAGCTGATAAGTAGCTACGGCGAGGCTAGCCGGCCGGAGCGGGCGAGAGATGTCGTAGAGCGGCTTGGCCGACGATGCCGGCGCGGGGCGTTGCAACGTACTTTTTTTAAGGCTTTGAAACACCTTGAAGCGTCAAGACGCTACTAGGTTTAAGACCTTGCAACACCTAGGGGCGTCGATAGGCAGGGCCGGTCTCTGGAGCTTGGTGCAGGTACGCGAGAGACAAAGTCGATCTCGGAAGCTAGATGCAGGAACACGAGGCTGGTGCTGGAGATGTGACTTGAACGAGGACGAGGGCTTGAGTGACCGCGAGCCTTGTTGGGGTCGCCTTATGTAGGCCTCGAGTGCAAGCCCTGAGTCCGGGCGTGAGTCCTGATTGGTCGCGAGTTTGTGGGCCTGTGGTGCTGGAGGCAGGAAGCCGTTGTAGCTTACGGGCACCTTTTCTCATAGTCGCGAGGCGGCTTCTCTCAGGTCCCGTGTTTGGTTGACCAGGCGCTTCGGGTCCGGAGGTGCTCTGGAACGGATGCGGTTGTAGTCTGGAGGCAGCTTTTCTCAGGTCTTGTGGGGGTCCGCGGCTTGCCGCTGGGATCACCACAGGTGTCCCTCTCCTGTTTTTTTTTTTTTTTTTAAACACTTAGTACCTCACTGGTGGTCTGCTTTCTCTGCCGTATTTAGTGAATACTGCCTGTTTTGCTGTTTTAGGGATTGCTGTGCCTGTTCCAGGGAACGGAACTCCCTCGTAAACTTCGTAGTTTGTTGCTCTCGGTGCCTTAGCCTGTTGTTGAGGTTTATCCTCGATGGTGGGTAGGTACGCTGCTTTGACCCTTTCCGTCGCGATGTTAGCTTTTTTCCTTGTATATCTACGGTGATGTATTTTGGTGTCCTTTGGAGCACGGGAAAGGGACCTGCGTAGGGTTTCTGTAAGGGTCTTCTGTGCCCTCCGTGTTTCACGAAGACGTTGGTCGCCTTGTATAGAGCGCTCGGGACATTGGCTTTTTGGGGTCCCTGTTGTCGTGGCAGTATTGGCTGCAGGTTTGTCACTCGTTTTTTTAGGCGTTGTAGAAATTCTCTGGCGGGCCGGTCTCCTTTTTCTTTCTCGGGTAGCTCTCCTGCGAGGCGCAATGTTTGTCCGTATACCATTTCGGCGGGGGAGATGTTTGCGTCCGTGTGTGGCGTGGCTCGGATGTTAAGCAGTATGAGGGGTAGTGCGTCTGCCCAGTCTGCGTCAGTGACCGTAGCTTTTAACGCCTCCTTCAATTTTCTGTGCATCCTCTCCACCAGTCCGTTGCTCTGCGGGTGGTACGCTGTCGTTCGCTGTCTCTCAGCGCCCAGCGCCGTCAGCAAGTTTTTCCATAAGTTAGACTCGAACTGGACGCCTTGGTCCGTGATGATTGTTGTTGGAGCGCCGAATGATGCTACCCAGTCTTTTAGGAATGCCCGTGCTGTTGTTTCTGCCGTACAATCGGCCATTGGGGTAGCGGTGCACCATCTGGTGAAGCGGTCAATGCACGTCAGCAGGTACCGTTTGTTTTGTGACACGGGTAGTGGTCCGACGATATCGATGTGTATCGTCTGGAACCGTTCCTTGGGTACCGGCATCTTCCCGGGCGGGCATTTGGTGTGCCTTATTATTTTGCTTGTCTGGCATGGAATGCACTCGCGTGTCCACTTGCCGACGTCTTTGTTGAGTCCGGGCCAGATTACTCGCTGCCTCAAGAGGTCCCTTGTTTCTTGTATGCCGGGATGACTCGCCCCGTGGAAATGCTGAAATACGTTCTTTCTGCAGCATTCCGGGATGTATGGCCTCCGTAGGCCTGTTGACACGTCGCACCAGAGGGGTGGTTTACCGGTCTGTCTGATTATGGGGCGTAGTTTGAGCGCGTTCTTTGATGCTGGGTGCAGCAGTTCTTCTAATTCTGCGTCTCTGTTTTGTTCGGTCATTATTTTGTCGTAGTTGATCGCGGGTCCTTTAGGAATTATTGTTGACACCAGACGTGATAGCGCGTCTGCGACCGTGTTGTTGTCGCCGCTGATGTGCTTGATTTCGCAGTCGAACTGTGAGAGGTAGGAGAGCTGTCTTGCTACCCGGGGGCTGTTGCCTTCCGTGGCTTTTTGCAGGGCAAAACAGAGCGGTTTATGGTCTGTCCTGATTTCGAAGCTTCGGCCTTCCAAAAAATGCTCGAAGTGTTTCACTGCGAGGAATATCGCCATTAGTTCGCGGTCGTAGGTGCTGTATTTACGTTGGGTGTCGTCTAGTTTTTTGGAGAAAAATGCTACGGGGCGCTGTTCTTGCCCGACTTTTTGTTGTAGTACGGCGCCGACTGCGGTTCCTGATGCGTCTGTGATTAAGGTGCTTTTGCCTTCTGGAGCGGGGTGCGCTAGCAAGGTGAGTTGCGAGATCTCGCGTTTTAGGCTAGTGAACGCTGCGTCTAGTTCTGTTGTCCAGTTGACAATTTTCTTTGAGTTTTTGGAGTATCCTTTTGTCAATCCGGTCAGAGCTTGCATCTTTTCTGCTGCGGCTGGTAGGAATCGGTGGTAATAGTTGACTATTCCTAGGAATTGTCGTAGCTTTTTTACTGTTGCTGGTTGGGGAAAACTGCATATTTCCTCTATTTTCTGAGGGAGTGGTGAGATTCCGCCGGCTGACACTCTGTGTCCGAGAAAGTCTAGCTCGGGCACTCCGAAAATGCACTTGGCGGGGTGCACGCGCAGTCCTTCTCCTTGTAGCCGTTGGAAGAGTTGTCGGAGGTGTTTTTTGTGCTCCTCTGCGTTTGCGGACGCTATCAGTATGTCGTCGATGTATGCCGTTACGAAGTCCATGTCTCTTGTTACCGCGTCGATGTATCGTTGGAACGTTTGGGCTGCGTTCCGCAGCCCGAATGACATCACGGTGTATTCGTACAGCCCAAATGGTGTGGTGATGGCCGTTTTCTGGATGTCCTCGTTTTTGACGGGTATTTGGTGATAGGCTTTGACGAGGTCGATTTTGGAGAAGATTGTTTTGTTATGCAGTTTGTAATGGAAGTCTTGACAGTGTGGTATTGGGTAACGGTCAGGTTTGGTGCTTGCGTTCAGTCGTCTGTAGTCTCCGCAGATTCTCCATGCCCCGGGTTCGACTGCCTTTGGTACCATGTGCATGGGTGATGCCCAGGCGCTCTTCGACGGCCTGATGATGCCATGTTCCAGCATTTCCTTGAATTCTTGTCGCGCCACTTCCAATTTTTCCGGAGACAGTCTCCTTGGTCGTGCATATACTGGGGGTCCGGTTGTTTCGATGTGGTGTTCTACGTCGATTTTTTTTGTGTGTGCCGGATGTGTTGGGAGGTCGGTAGTATTCCGGGGTATTCCTCGTACAATGTGTTGAATTCCGGGGCGGTTTGGTGTTCGATCCTGTGCACTCGTTGGCTTCTTGAAACGACACGTTTGCAGGGTACTTTGGTTCCGGAAGTTTGGGCGTATAGGCTTGCGTTTGCGGTGTCGACTCTTAGCTGTTGTGCGGCGAGGAAATCCATGCCAATGATCGGTTGTCCCACGTCCGCTTCTATGAAGTTCCAACTTACGGGCCATAGGGGGTTGAGCAGGATGATGCGCTCAGTCGTCCCGTAAGAAGCTATGGGGGTGTTGTTGGCGGCGAGTAAGTCGTAGGACGGGGGTTTGAGCGTGTGTTTCTTTTTAGCTGGTACTAGGCTGACGGCTGAACCGGTGTCGATGAGGTATCGTACGTTGCCGGTGTCTGTGACGTACATTAGCTCGCCTTATTTTGTCTGTGCGGAGACTGGGGCGTTTACCATTCTCCGGTTGTCGTTTCCCGCGAAACTGCAAGGTTGGGTACAGTTTCTTGCTCGGTTGCCGAAAGTTTGGTGGTAATAGCAGATTGCTTGGTCCTGCTTGATTCTTGTATTGCTTCTGTTTCCGTACCTAGGTCCTGGGGTTTGGTTTCGCCAATCTTCTGCTTGCTTCTTGTTTTCCTGTGGGCGTAAAGCGTTTGCCAGCATTTTCTTGAGTTCTGCTATTTCCTGTAGGGCTTTGTCAAATTCCGCTCTTGAGACGGTAAGAGATGGTGGTTGTTTGATGGCAGTTACGGCGATGGGTTCACTCATGGCAGTTTGGCAAGCGGTTTGCCTTGCTATGATCTGATCTGCGATTACTTTGTATTCTTCGTCCGTTTTTCCCCTGCCTAGTGCCTCGATCAGCGGTTGTGCTGTGATTGGTAGCTTTGCGAGGTGCATGGAACGGATGACGGACGGTGGTAGGGGTGCTTGCCTGCAGCTGTTCAGTCGTTTCATTTCGAGGAGCAATTCTGATGGCGTATTGTCTCCCATGGTAGTTTTGACGATGGTGTCGTAGTTTGCTTCCTCGTCGTGTCGCACGAAACGGTGCGTTAATGCGGCTTTTAATGCGTCGTATTTGTCGTTTGCCGGTGGGTTCAGGAGTATTTCTTGGATCTCGGATACGATGTGTGTTGGGAGTCCTCCTAGTAACGCTCCGAACTTTGCGCCGTCGTCCAGGTTTGGTACTTGTGCGAGGAACACGTCGCAATGCAGTAACCATCCTTTCACATCTCCGCTGAATGCGGGCAACCGGATATCTTTCCCAGCCATGCCTCCTATTGCCTGCCGAATACCTCTGGGGTCAACCAGTGTGGTGTTCTCCCCCAGGCTGCAACACGCTTCGGGCAGACTTTGAGCTATCTTTTTCGTGATAGGATAGCCCGAAGCGAGTGCCTGAGGTACAACCGTATTCGGCAGGATATGGACAACACGGGGGTAACACGGTAATTATATTGGTGACTGTCAGTTACACGGAACACGGACCATTACACTGGGCCCTCGGTGACTACTATGAGCACTGTTCGTTACTCGTAAATCACGTAATGATTGGAACACAGCACTAATACGTGATGGTTGAAATACAATACTATTCGAGAAGTACGTAATGATTGAAACACAATCCTATGTGAGAATAGCACAAATATGTGGTGATTGGAGTACAACCCTATTCGAGAATGACATAAATTGAAACACAATTCTATGCGAGAAAAGCACAAATACGTGATGATTGAATCACAATCCTATTCGGGAATGACGTAATGATTGAAACACAATCCTATGCGAGAGTAGCACAAATACGTGATGATTGAAGCACAATCCTATTCGGGAATGACGTAATGATTGAAACACAATCCTACGCGAGAATAGCACAAATACGTGATGATTGAAGCACAATCCTATTCGGGAATGACGTAATGATTGAAACACAATCCTATGCGAGAATAGCACAAATACGTGATTATCGAAGCACAATCCTATTCGGGAATGACGTAATGATTGAAACACAATCCTATGAGAGAATAGCACTAATACGTGATGATTGAAATACAATACTATGCGAGAATTTACGTAATGAATGAAACAAGCACCAATAGCGGGTAACGTCCGCGAGGACGCTACTTACGAACGCAGCGGCGAGACGTGATGATTGGTGCTACGTCGTGCGACTGTTACGAACAGGTCAGCTGGTGCTAGCGGGGCGCCGAGACGAGGCTAGTCAGCTGGGTCGGGCCCGGCCGCCACGCGGTTCACCGTTGTAGCTGATAAGTAGCTACGGCGAGGCTAGCCGGCCGGAGCGGGCGAGAGATGTCGTAGAGCGGCTTGGCCGACGATGCCGGCGCGGGGCGTTGCAACGTACTTTTTTTAAGGCTTTGAAACACCTTGAAGCGTCAAAACGCTACTAGGTTTAAGACCTTGCAACACCTAGGGGCGTCGATAGGCAGGGCCGGTCTCTGGAGCTTGGTGCAGGTACGCGAGAGACAAAGTCGATCTCGGAAGCTAGATGCAGGAACACGAGGCTGGTGCTGGAGATGTGACTTGAACGAGGACGAGGGCTTGAGTGACCGCGAGCCTTGTTGGGGTCGCCTTATGTAGGCCTCGAGTGCAAGCCCTGAGTCCGGGCGTGAGTCCTGATTGGTCGCGAGTTTGTGGGCCTGTGGTGCTGGAGGCAGGAAGCCGTTGTAGCTTACGGGCACCTTTTCTCATAGTCGCGAGGCGGCTTCTCTCAGGTCCCGTGTTTGGTTGACCAGGCGCTTCGGGTCCGGAGGTGCTCTGGAACGGATGCGGTTGTAGTCTGGAGGAAGCTTTTCTCAGGTCTTGTGGGGGTCCGCGGCTTGCCGCTGGGATCACCACAAGCTGCATCACGTCCGCTAAGAACTGCTGTATTACACGTCTTGAGAACTGTTGCACCTCGTGTACTTAGTAATCAATTCATTTTAAACCGGCACTAAATCACTCGTTTTATTTGATCCAAAATACACTCTGAAGGACGCTAAATTTGAAGTAGTTCTAAGCGGCGCTAAATATTATCTATTCTAAACGGCGTTAAAATTCACTCATTCAACAGGGGCCTAAATAAACCCATTTTAAACTACACTAAAATGAACCTCTTTTGAATGACATTAAAATGAAGCTATTTTAAATTGCGCAAAAATGAACTCATTCTAAAGAGCACAAAGTGATAACACCCCAGCTTCACCGTTGATGACTTCGCTGTACTTTTTCTCTTCGTAGTCCCTGCCAAAAAGAATATTCTGCCTGATGGAGCCAAAAAAAAGATCCAGGGCTCTTGCGAGGCGTAGGCGACCTTGCCCCTGACCACCACGCTGCCACTCTGAGCCGGCAACTCCCCCAAGATGCAGTGTAGCAACGAGCCCTGGAGGGGTGTGAAACATGTCCAGTTATAGAGGAAAAATGTTGAGTCAGAGCTTGGGTTGAATAACCACGCAGAAATTACAGGGAACTGTTTAATCATGATGGAGCGATGTAGGTGGTATGAAATGCAATAAATGCAGTAGTCCAGGTGCAAATTTTATTTCGTAAAATCCGTATAATTATTCGGTAGCATCACGTCAACGTTAAAATCTTTCTACATACAATGAGATTGTAAAATGTTCTACAGCATCATACAGCATACGATATTGCGGTAGAAAACCTCGGGTTTTATAGATTAGAAGTTAATTCAAGGCTCCTTAACCCTAATAAAAATGTTCTCAAGAGAGGAAAGAGGAAGGCTGTTTTTAAGAATTCTGGAACGAGGAATATGCGTCTTCATACCTGTGCATATATGTTCATGATGCAAAAAAAAAGATATGAAAGCAATAGATGCTGGAGAAAAACTATGAGGTGAAAAGCCATGAAGTGAAATAACAATTGTCCGTAACAAAGCGAAACAAAATTATTTAATAAAAGAAGGGCCACCTAATTTTCAACTCGAGATCTCACATTTTTTCCCTGGAAGCGATTATTATAGATAAAAAAGTTGCATCCTCTGTGAGAAACAAGTACAAGGAAAAAATTTAAAATTATTCAGGCAGACGCAAAAATGAGAATTTTGGTATTACAATCTTGAAGAAACTAAATAAAAATCAAATGAAAAAAAACACACAAATTTAAAACTATTTTTACTAGAAACTGTCAATGAAACTAGATCGCACATCCTGCCACTAGACTTGTTATAAGCAACGTAAAAATATAATAAAATTATGCGAATTTGTAAAACTCGACGAGATACATTCACAGTCTAGAGAAAGATTTACATCTGGACTTCAGCAGAGTCGCATTTTCTGCGTATTTTTGCAGTATTGAAACAAAATACTGGTAAGCATTTTCCTAACAACAATACATCAAGTAAATAAACATCACCAGGCAGATGAAAAACGTCTGTAATAATAACAAGAAGAAAGATTAGGCAAACGGAGAACAAATAAACATGACACGATAATGGATTGATTGCAAAGTTCAAACTCTCTCACAGTTTTTAAAATACATGAGATGCCGTAGAAATCTATTCAAATATTAATTTCGATTTCAATGATGGATCTAGATTAAAAAATATATTCTTCTTACAGCGCTTTTGTGTTTTTAAATAAAGTATCTTTTGTATCTTTAATTGAAGATACATTTGTATCTATAAATTAAAATCTGCTTTCCGTTTTTGCTTGCCATATCTAACAATACTTCTCAGAAGTATCTGCTTACCACTTCTCAGAATCCAGATGAGGTCCGTTTTCACCCGACTAGAACTCGACCTCCACCTATTAGGTTCGTTACAAGAGACTGAAGCATCTTCAAACTAGGGTTCGAAACGCATTTCAGGCAACACCAAAAACGGCACGCATGATACCAACCTTGCCGGCGCCGACGGGTCCAACGACAGCAAGCAGCTCACCGGCCCGCACAGCAGCCGTGATGTTGTTCAGCGTCGGCACTGTGCCCTCCTCCGTCCACTTGGCTGTCAGATCGCGGATCTCTACGCCAGCGGTCTACATAAGGTAGGAAAAGATTATGCTGAAATGCGTTAGCGACTGGAAAGTAAAAAAGGCAAAAATGAAATGACTGACTTAGATCGCAAATTCTATCTATAATTGGTATGAAAACAGAAAAAAGGTTTGTTTGTTGTACGAAACAAATAGCGGCGCATTGAATGAGAGTGCTTCACTATTTTTTCAATGAAGTTACAGACATGCGGAAATGCTGTACTAAATCATTGCGCTGACACGAGAAAAAAAAAACAGAAAACTTCAGCTGCAGTTGCTGTAGCCCAATAAAATGTTGCTACAACGGTGTACCGAAAACTCCCGCCAGAAAGAAATGAAAATCAGGGCATGCAAATCTCATGAAATGATACTGCTGTGACCGGGTATTTCTGTTCTAGTTTGAAAAGAGGACTTTATCAGGACTTCCAGCCACAAATTGCCGCGACGATTGCCTGTGATCTCGCTCAATAAATTTTTCAAAGTATTCTATCTTTGCTTTCCCAAATTCCACAATCCACTTTCCAATGAAGTATTATTGTGGTATTTTTAAACCATTCATTAATTTTTAATTATTCATTAAAGCATGATTAAATTTCATAAAAAATAGCACTCTATTGAGAAGTTACAAAAATTCACGTTTATTTGGACAAACTTTTAAAAGTTTTTTAAAAGTTTAAGACATAAAACTTTGAACGTTTCTCTCTTGAAATCAATTACACTGACACCTAATCGACTTAGTTGACTTGTCAACGTCTTAGATCATGAGAGTGCGAACCGAAGACAGCACACAGACGGAATAATAGGATTACTGCCGAAACACTGGCTCCCGCACGTGCAAACTCGCACCTCACAGCGTACAAGTAGAGTGACTATCGATACAGTAGTCAACGCACAAAGCTCACCACTTGCGCGGGCACAAACTCCGCTCTACTCTCTTTCTCTACCTGACTAGCCCCTCTGACGCGATCCACCGAACCTAAGAAGGACAGTGAACTGTTTTACGAGGCTGCCCTCCCATGCTGTTAAACTTAGATACTTTGGTTCGGTGCTTTTCTAATTTGTCACAGCATTATTTGTCTGCAATGCAGTGATTTTTGAGCTTATGCCTGGGTGTTTCAGCGTGTGCCTGGGTCTGGACTAACATTTTACCGAGCTGTCATGAACTAGCAGCCTGCCATTGGTAATTAATAACTTGTTCGTTTTGTTCATTTCCTCCAGAGAGGACCTTTTAGAGCATTTAGATTTCAATGCGATCAGGCCACCGTAGATGTAAGTTTAATAACTCCTAAGGTTGTGTGTGTTTATTCGATAAAAGGAAAATAAAACTGGGACTATGTGAAATAGTTTGTCATGATATTGATAGTGTTAGAGTTCATTAGCTGTACAAATGTTCTCTTGTTACGGTTAAAACAAAATTTTCAGGCGAGGATTCTCCTACACCAGAGTGGTTTCATTATACCAGAAGATATCCTCGCACCATGTCCCTGCTTGGTCAAGCCTGAGTGGCTATTTACGGCTTGTCCATGACAGCAATAGCTCCAATATTTCGAGAGTAGCCAAGAACCCTACCTCACTCACCGTGAGTCAACGTAAGCATGACGTATTGAAAATATATGTTAGCATTGTTTTAATAGTTATCGTCACTGCAGCTTCTCACAAGGATCATTTTGTCCTGCACATTCAACTGAGATAATTCCACTCATTTCCAACAACTCGCGTTTTGTTTTCGACAGGTTTGAAGAATGGGGTAATCTGCAGTCTAATAAGGTATTTATTCGTATCAATCATCCTCAGTCATTATTTGATAGTACAAAATAACACTATCAATTTATTTAAAATGAATTGAGCATCAATATTTGGAGTTATGATACTGAAGGATAAAACCTTAGGTAATACTATTAAACAGATTTAAAAAACTTTTAGACGATATTGCACCCATACGTATGAAAGAAGTAAGCAAGATAATAAATACAAGAAGCTCGCTATCATTTAGTGAGGAAACTAGAGAGAACTACACTAAGCCCATGTTATAGCTGCATGAGAGAAGATGAGTTGCACGTACCTCATTGGGCCCGATATCTTCCACGTGGTCAATGTTTTGGTTGTCATCAATTTCTTCCAGCTCAAAGAATTCCTGCAGTAAAAATAAAACTTAAGCTCATAGGAAGCAGACTAGTATAAATATCAGAATGATATATAATTTATGCCATACTCTGGAATGAAAAAAAAACACGAGACAGCACATTGATACACGTTCTATCCCTATTGAAAATCGAGGACGGTGCACCGGTGGAATATGGTTGACAGGGCTTATTATCCGCGATTTATTGGTCATTCGGCCATCCGACCGATAAAACAACGGTACACCGCCCAATTTACGAGCATGTTATGATCGGCACTACCATCCGCGGCCTCCCGTCCATACACCGTCTTTAACTCGCGGTATCTAGTAGCGATTCGAGGTTGACTGGGCCAAGGACGGCCATCTGGCTCAGAATCGCTGATACCGTGTTTTTCTGGCACTTTTTTCTCATGCCCTCAAGCAACTAAAATTAATCTATGTTAAAAAACCTCTCAATTTTGAAATGAAATGAACAAAATAATAATGAAACAAATATAAAAAGCTATTCTGAAATTTTAAATTTTTGCTTTACTAATTATAAAACCTTTCACACTGAGATAAAAATTAAAATATTCAGGCCTCTATGAATAGGATGTTTTATTCCAGATTAGATTATAAGTTTGTTAAGCCTCCCTAACCGCCAAACAAATAGAGCGAATCGCAGAGGAAGGAGGAAGGCACCATTCAGTATGGAGATAAGAGAATGAGGAATCTAAGCAGAATATGGGAGTAAGATGAGAAAGAAGTTCATGAAATAAGATAAAAGTTGAGGAAAAAAGTCCGAGGTGCTGAAAAACCGTGCAGTAGTGAATCGAAAAAAGGTGGTCCTTAACCCAACAAAATCATTTTATTTCAACAAAAAGAAGCCCTACCTAACTCTCAGCTCGGGCCCTCACATTTTTCCCCTGGGAGCGCTAATTCCCACATATACAATAGTTGTATCCCCCTGAGGGGATGTTTTATTCCAATCAAGCCTAATAAAATATGTATAATTGGCAGAACAATTATATGAGCAAATCTCATACAAGAAAAAGCAGTCCGTAAAGCAGGCGATAGAGAAGATCCATTTTGAAAACGAATTCATATGAACGTTTCAAGCTCTTGGCTCATTTTAAAAAAGGCTTGCAGATAAATCGAAAATTAATTCAATGCTTGCACAATTTGGACAGATCCATTATAGACAAAAATCTTAAAGAATACGTGGATGAAAAACTACACGTAATAGCCTACAAACAGAAGTAAATTCAGACAATGATAACAATATTAAAAGAAATGCAATAGTTTAATAAGAGAATAACTGTTCATCGGTTTATTATTTAGATAACGTCTCGAAATAGTGAGAGATACCTACGATAAAAATCAAAATACGATGAATACATTGAATAAGCCGATAATTATAAATTTTTAAGACACTAATAGCTTAAAAAGTTAAACTTTTCATAGGGCATAATACTGTCAGGCTGCAGCGGAGACTGTATGGGAACGGTCTTCTGGAAACTACAGAAATTTCTTTAGAATTTCTCGAGTGCAACTTTAGATTTCAGTCTACCACTCGTAACTTTTGAAATGATTCACCTATTGAGTTCAAATTACTCTCAAATGAAAGATAAAAAACATTCTTATGGAAAATCGTACATGCCAACAGTCTTGAGCACTCTCAGACAGCAAAATTCATTTGCCATGAAAATTACAGTTGGTAGCTACCGAGCAATACTTGCTAGTCAAAGCTTTCAGCTAAAAAATTGGCAAATTGACCTAAAACTTTAACTTGCGGATATTTATAATGTAATAAGGTATTTAAATGCAATTTAATCATTTATTCAAATAATACTATCCTGTTATTCATCTTAGCCAAATATTTTATCTGCACTCGAGTTAGAGATGGCAACACTGCTCGCGCGAGTCGGCAAGATGGCAAGCTCTTTCGAAGTTTCACGGCTGCCGGGCGGCGGCAGTTATTTGAATTGTGCTCTGTCAGTTGTGCGTCTCAGATGTGGTGCTGGTTTCTGACTCATTTAATAAGTTTCAAGCAATGTCAGAATGTATTTCAGTGCAAGTGTGTAGTACGTTGGAGTGTATTTTTTTTTTAAACAATTTTTGCTCTGAAAAGGTATAAGGTGTTCGCTCTCAAGTGAGTTTCTTATTCCATTGAAGACGTTATGCCGGTATGGCATGTTGTCAAGCGCCGATGAAGGTGACGATTGAGACAACAAGTGCCTTCAACCTTGTCGTCTGAATAATTTTTTAGTGTGAATGAATTGTAATGAATAGTAATGATGTGTTTATTCACTATTAATTCCTTTCTTATTTTACAGTAAGTGTTAACACAATTTAGCTTTAAACTTCTAAGTTGCAGTGTAATTCCACTTGAGAAACCTTTGACAAGAAACAATATGCAATATTTTCAATTTGGATGTACCGATAGTTTCGGTATCGGCCTTTTTCTATTATCTGTACATCACTAGTTTTCAATTTATTAGTAAGAAAATTAAACTTCAATAAATATCTGACGAGCTGCGTTATAAAATTACAGAATAACGATGTTTAAAGAAAAAAAACATCAATATTTACTTAAATTCGTTCGCGGAAATTAAGAATTCTCTTTCAAAGAATCTCCAAAGGAACACATTTAAGAACGTTTTAAATGAATGATATTTTGCTCACTGATGCATAATGTTTAAGTTATTAACCTGTAAAGTTATAGGAATTTTGTATATAAAAGCGGAGAAACCGACACGTAAATATGATGCAATACAGCATGACGTGATGCTAGGTTAAATTAAATTAGGTAACGTTAGATTAGCTGAATAAACTAACCTAAAATAACTTAACTTAGCCATACTGACACTGATGGTTACCGCCAAAATATCGGGCGTATTTCAAGAATGCAGGTACGATGCAGCCGAATATATAATGATAAATTAACCTGAACGTAATTCATGTTATAGCTTGAAAATTGCGTATCAGCGAGCAAAATGTCATTCGTGTAAAGCGTTCGTATATGAGCCCTTTTAGTGATTCTTTAAAACAGAGGTCGTGATTTCCGTGAACGCATTGAAGTAAATACTAACCGAATAAAACTCCTTAATCACCTGATGAACATTAGCATTATTGATGAGTTAGAGTTGAATTATATTTTGAATTGAGGAGCTTCCTACTAGCAAACGTTGCGTGATCGTAGGCTAGTGATGTACAGATATATCGGTAGCGGCAAAATCTGGCCGATATTTCATCGATACTTTCCAAGAATACGTACTTTATCTTGAAAATAAGGTCATAATTCGTTTAAAGAAATGTATAATCAACTAAAGAGCCTATTCATACCAAGTAAATTAGCTAAATGTTCAATTACATCGTTTAATCAGGCCCGCTTAGTGAATTTACTACGTAGAATTCCCGATGTCACGGACGGTCTGTGTCAAAACTTTGTGGCATAAATAGTTATACACAGTGGGGACATAAAATTTTTATACTTTTACAACTAAAACATTTTTAGCTAACAAAAATTGAACCTATCATATATAGTTGAAGGCGCATTTTAAAGTTTTTATAAATTAAACATAAAAATAACTGAAAATTCTGTTTTAATTCAGCTTGTAGGTCGTAAAATATTACAAAGCTAATTATTTTATTTCAATTTTGCATGCAAATCGCCGTTCATCACAAATCTTGCATTTTTATTCTATTTTAAGATGTTTGAAAAAAATCACGAACAATCTTATATTTAGTTGGTTGCGTGTTAGCGCATCTCTCCGGTTTCGGATCCTATCGAATTTTAATGTTTTCTTTTCGTCAAAGTATGTATTTTGGTGTGAAAAACATGAAAATGATAACCATATTGCGGAGAAATTATTTTTTCGGTCTACTTTTGAAAACATTTGCTATTACAACTAGTCTACATTACTTTGCAATACGGTTTGAAACATCTATTGCAAGGATTTCGTTTTGTTATTTTATTGCAACAATATAGTTAACAAAGCTAGAGCAGTTCATTTATTCCTTATCGAAAACTTTATTGTTAATATTGTTATATTATTAGATACATTAGTTAATAATTTTATTGCATTACTCATGTTGGGCTTATAATGATTTTATTTTAATAAAATTGTAAAAGTATCGGTGACTTGACTTGGATTAATTTGAACTTGACATGGATTAATTTGAACTTGACTTGGATTAAATTGAACTTGACTTGGATTAAATTGAACTTGACTTGAATTGAACTTGACTTTTATTAAATTGAACTTGACTTGGATCAATTTGAACTTGACTTGGATTAATTTGAACTTGACTCGGATTAATTTGAATTTTACTCGGATTAATTTGAACGTGACTTAGATTAATTTGAAGTGAA
Source organism: Morinoia aosen (assembly GCA_030386875.1). Lineage (NCBI taxonomy): Eukaryota > Metazoa > Arthropoda > Malacostraca > Amphipoda > Talitridae > Morinoia > Morinoia aosen. Next base: position 37,301,785 of record CM059561.1, on the reverse strand, counting down.
AAAGGTGTAGTTCCAAAAGTGGACCAAAACAATAATTTATCCACAAAATAGTTAGCATGTTTGTGTTTTCCACACCAAAATACATACTTCGGCGAAAAAAAACATTAATATTCGATAGGCCCCGAAACCAAAAAGATCCAAACACGCGCAACTAACTATAAGATTGTTCTTGAATTTTTCAAACATTGTAAATTAAAGAAAAATGCTATATTCCTACTGTACGGGGATTCATATGCTAAAATTAAAATAAAATTATTCGCTTTGTAGTATTTGACGATTTACAAGATAAATAAAAATCGAATTTTCAGCTTTTTCTGCATTAAATTTCAAAAACTTTAAAATACACCTTCAACTTTATTTACATAATTTGTTTGATTTTGGTTCGCCTGTGTTGTTGTTTAAGTATAATAATTATATGTCGCTTCTGTTTTCCACTATTCATGTTACATAGCTTTCACTTACTGACCGTACGTGCCTCATCGGGAAGTCGAAGAAGTAAATTCAGTTAGCGGGCCTTATTAAACACTGTAATTCAACAGTTTGCTAACTAATTTACTAGGTATGAATAGGCTCTTTATTTGATCATACTTTTACTTTCATGATTTATGACCTTCATTTTTATGATAAAATACGCGTTATTGGAAAGTATCGGCCGGATTTTACCAACACCAGTAAAAATGACCGATACCAATACATCGCCTCATCAATAATTTTATGACAGGATTTTATAAATATTTTTTAACGTTTCGATCCGAATTTCAAATAAAAAGACAGCAATTTACATTTATCTGCAACGGTTAAAAAGAAAGACGGTTGTATGCTGCATTGGCTACTCTAACGGAAGCTTCATAAGAAAATGACGCTGGAACGCACAAAGAGTCGTTTTCTTCTAAAATTTCGCTTGTATTTAAGTTCAGACCCGTGACTTCTGGGGAAAATGGCGATTCTTCCTGTTGACGAGGAACGAGAGATGGCCTAACTATTAGCTTCACCACCTCGGTCAATTGATATTTATGACGATTCATCGTTGTGGTGGGGCTGGTAGTGAAGGCAATGTAAAAGCATCAAAATGTGGAAACCAAACCTGAATGTCCCTCGTCCGTCGTCAGCAACCTCTGAATTGAAGGACGTTCTCGAAGGTGATCAGCAATGTGTTCAGGTACATATTTGTGTGTGTGGTTATACCGAATATCTGATCGTTGCTACCAAATATCTACGTAAATGTGTTGGTTAAGGTTGCGCAATTGATTCATATATCCTAAATAAGGGTAGATGATATTTATTATTGGTGTGCGGTTAGCATGGTATGTTAATATTGTTGCTTCTTCACCCTAGCAAAATCAGAATCACAGGTGATCTCTGTACGATGGATAAGAAACGCTCCCAGCTGCCAGTGTATGACGTCACAACCTTTTGTATATATGCTCGTGACGTCACACACTGGCAGCTGGGAGCGTTTTTTAAGCGATTGCGTAGAGGAGGCCACCCGTGATTTGGAGTTGATTAAGGTTGCGAAGCGAGCGATTCGTTGGATGTAGAGTTGGGTTGAGGTTGATTTGAAACCATTCATCGGCCTAAGATGGTTTTAGAGGTGATTTGAGGTTGATTTGAAGCTGTTCACCGACCAAAGTTGGTCGCAGTATGGACGTATTTAGGGCGCAGTATTGTCGCGGAGACTGGACATTTGACCCTTAAATAGACGATAAACCAACCTCAAATCGTCCATGTTTCCACTCATATTCCACCGGTGCACCGTCCTCGATTTTCAATAGGGATGAAATCAGAATGTCACCCATTGGTATCTGCAATATTTTCACTTATCATATCGAATCCTGTGACTAAATAAATTATTAAAAGCATTTATAAAAGGATCATTTTTGTTCAACCCCTGTATGTCGGCGTATCAGTAAATCCGTAAGAATTCCACGCACTAGTTTCACATTCGTAGCTGTTCAGCTGTACATTTGAAGATATTAACGTCTCTGACCCAGTCGATATCGCCATGGGGAAGAAGAACGTCATGACAAGGCGTACGGTGTTGATCATGGCGCTGGTGACGAATACCTGTAAATATTACGGTTAGATAAAGCGTTGGATGGGCCATCGTTTAAAGGATAGAGGCAAACATTGAGTCCATAAATACGCTAACGACATGCAGACGCTGAGGTCAGTCGTCGAGTAGTATCTACGTGTATAATTTTGGACCGCTGGCAGAGTCGGACGATTTAGTATTGGGACCTCTTAATGGATGACAGGCAAATGGGCGTGTAAAATTAAAACGTAGACCATTAATGAATTTAAAATTTATCAGAAATACTGAAAAAATATTAGCCAGTAGACATCAAGCTTTCTATCCCAAAGTCAATGAAGAGTCTATTGAAAAGCTTCCATTTAGGTCGAACGAGGTAATTTTATTCGGATATGAAAGGAAGAGAATTTTTGATTTGCTCATCTTTCATCCTCACTAAAACATGTTAATTGAAAGCAGAAGTTCTATTGAATAAGACCAATGGCATAAATCACTCATCGATAAATGTATTCTCACAGATCACTTTTGAACCCAGCCGAGGGTGAGCAAAACAAAAAGCGCTTGACTCTCTAAATAATTCTCTTAACATACAAAAAATACTTTGGATCGCCCTCACTCCATAGGTGCAATCATTGTGGGTCATCGGTTTGGGGCCATATTTTATCTCTGTTAATTTAGAAAAAAACGAAGCAAATAATAAGATATCATGCTCAATACTCATCCATTTATAAAAAGATACCATAAAACTTCATTATGTATCGGGTACGAATGCATGAAAAACATAAACATTAGAAAGAGGACCTGAATATATCTAGTGAGTGAAACGCACGACATAACTCGCACTAGTTGAAATTAACACACTCTACACACAACATACAGCTCACACCCAACGCACAAGACAGGCATGCAGGAGCAATAAAGCCACCTTCTCAGCAGTGAGGACGTTGCCAGTAAGCACGTAGGTGAGCAGGGCGAGGAACACTACCAGCTTCACAGATGTGAAGAACAGAGACATGATCACAGCCCGGCAGTAGTTGGTGCGCATCACCACGTCTATCTCTGACCTGCGCAGTCCGGTTAGCATGGAGTTAATGCCACGGAAAGCATGTCTCACTTTTGTTCCAATGATCACAAATGAACGGACTTACAAAAGATTTTACCGTCTTAACGGTGCAGCACGAAGCGCTTTTTTTCTTCTCTCCGCTTGACTATGCTGCGTGTTATTACTCTGGTAATAAATTTCAATTAATAATTCCAAACCCTGCTGATTGAAGTACTCATATCCTTATATGTATCGTGTAACTGAGAGTTCGGCTATGGTTCACAGAACTCACTTCCTGTACTTTTTCACAAGTTCGGCGAAGGGATACTCCCAGGCATACATTTTGATGACGCGTATAGCATTCACGATTTCGTTCATTAACCGCATTCGGGAGTCTGTCCGCTTCGCTGTCTGTGAGCGCAGGTGTGAGAATATCTTGCCCATAAGGCCTGGAAGTAGAGTGAAACTTCGGTGAAGAATATATGACAAACGAAATAACTTGGAAACTGAGTTAAATACAGTTCATATACGTTTGCAAAGTTCACTTGTGGAAATCCCCGAACGGAGTTTCTAGCATCTATGCCAATGGTATATTAGTTTAACTAAATAACTGCAATATAAAAATATCTGAATTTAAACTTAGATATTTCTACTCTTTGATTTGGGCTTGACCTCACCTTAAGAAATTTTTTGTTACTGTTAAAGCTGTAAATATATTATATGAAAGACAGTAATCAGTCAGTGGAGTGAAAGAACATCAAGGTAATGTGATAATGCTCAACCCCGATTCATGAAAATATGTTGCCATTCCAGAATGCCATTGTTCAATAATATACCACAGAAAAACTAAACTGTTGGACGAATTACGAGTATTTTCAGGGGCCTCGAAGGCGGTTTCTACGTCATCTGCAGCTGTAGTTTTTCGCTCCAGTTAATTGTGACGTACGTTAGTACAAAGCCTTTCATATTCCATAACTTTCTGTCACCTTCTCTTACACATATACCAGATGATTATGTTCGCTATTGCATCATTTAAATTGATTCCGTCCTAACATAAAATTCACAGTTAGAGTTCATTACATTTTCAAATCAAACTTCACTCTTTCGACTTCTACTTTTATACTGCTGCCGAAGAGAAAAAACTGATAAGGGCTTAGTTTGGGTTTAGGATATTCGGGGACGGAAGATTTAAATTAAATAATTCATCTACGTAGAAATTCTCGGGGAAAACTTGTGTCGTGATTCGCAGAAAGGATCACCTTGTTTCTAGCCAATTTTTAACAGGCAGTTGTTTTCCATCAATATTTCGTCGTAATTCTTCACTTTCCTTTTATTTCTCTTGATAATCGTCGTGACAGAAGGCCACTCTCCTTTAATTTTGTAGACAGTTAAGATCAATTATACTGAGACTTTTCAAGGTCTTTTACATTTACTGATGATATTGGTAGCAAATTAATTAGTGCCTTATTGAGGTAAATGATGAGAGTTTTATAGCGTAATTTAATAATAAAATGACGACGTCTTTCAATTAGTAGTAAAGAATGACAATCAGATAGTAAAATGACAGACGATGTAAGTAGCGTATTCAAGAATCTAAATGACAACAATGCTATCAAATCGCGGAAATTACTTTAACTCAAATCTATCAGATGACACAATTATAGGAATTCGCAATATGGCTTTAAATAAACGGGATAAGCCTTATCACTTCAATTGATGAATGTAGATTATTAATACATTGAAAATTCTGATGCTCACATATTATATGAGGTGATGCCTCGTCACTAACTAGTTTGTAGAGAAACAAAGATCGTCTAGTACATCGAACGAAATTATCCTACACCTAGACGTATATGGACGAGGATATAGATGAATATGTTGAACGATACTTAGCTCAGTCTTGAGAAGCACTTAGTTAGTCTGCACGACTTTAATCAGCAACTCGAACCCTCACTCCTCTGGCCAGACTGCCAGAGAGAGCGAGGTTGACACGTCTATCTCTAATCACTGCGTCCTGCTTAATGATGCTTCCCCACACTCCCTATGAGCGGCTCGCACGACGCCGTCACGAGTATGAACAAACCTGTTCTTCCACGACGAAGCTTTACATTAATATATCCTAGGAAACAGCAAGTGTTGCGAGATGATTGAAATGGATTAAGCTTTATAACTAATAATAAACAAGTAAATTATGTAGAATGAATAAGATTTCAGGTCTCTAAGGAAGGAGTTGAAATATACGAAGAGAAATGGAAGCATTTGGCAGCAATCCCTGGTATACGTGGAAGCTGCAGAGCAGAGGGCCCGAAATACGATGGTGGAGTTTGCAGAGGGGATGAGGACATTCGCTGGTTGATTTCAAATGATGCTTGACGGTTGGTGATGCCTGGCTCGAAGCGTAGATCGTTGAGTTCAGAAATGCTGCGCCTATTGTCGAGAACATATTATACGATGACGGATCTTTTAGAAGATGGTTGTTTGGCCAGACAATTCCTTTCTTAGCGTTTATTTGAACACGGCGAGGTCAGTTATAGTAGAACTATAACAATCCTCCCCGACGCCATTTTTTTGTATCAAGCTCCCGCTTGATTTTATCCATCTTCTTAACCTTTACGTGTGCGACTACGACGTCCGAAGATGTGTAGTTCCGAGAAAACAAATACGGAGCATGACGGTGTAGTTTGCTTTCACAGGGAAGCGCTGATACGAGGCACCATATGAAGACATCCGAGTAGTTGTCCTTCGGCAGAACCTGATCCTAACAACAGATATCGGTAACCTCCCACGCCGTCGTGACCACCACATGCAGCAGTCGTGAAGTTAAAGAACTTCAGGGAATAAATCCCTTATTTTTACCCCTCAGTCGCTCAGAGACAAAGGGGGCTCCCGTTTTCCATTTTTTCTTACAGAAGAATACTCCGAGTTAAAGAACTTCACGTGATTATAGATAGAAGGTGGACGTCTTCCTTTAATACTGGATAGCGTCATCTTTTGCATCATCGATGATGATGTAAACGCTGTCGTATCATCGGTCGTTTCGCCATTAAATGCAACACATCGTCGCTCTATTTTCTTCTTCGTTGTATCCTCCATCGTTGGTTCTTGCCGGGATTGCATCACGTCGTGCGCCAACCAGCTGTTCCTCGCGCGTGAAATATGTGTGGGAGAGCAGACGCAAACGTGTCGGGCTACCTCGAGACGCTATTGAGGCAGGGCAGATCTCTGAATGAGGCATTGTTGTACGTGAGAGTTCCCGCTGCGGTGCTCGCCCTCGTACCTCAGCACTGTGCCTGTATTGTGCTCCGCACTTGTACGTCGTAGAGTGCATGCATGTCGCAGCCGTCACGCCAAGATCACGTCCAAGATGTACGCAGCGCACGCACATAGATACGGATGCGAAGCGTGTGTATGCAGGCACTGCCGTGTTGTTCTTCACGATCGTCCCAGCTGTGATGCTCGCTGCTGCCGCTGCTGCTGTTGCCTCGCATGCCTGACGCTCGCTGCCGCAGCTCAAGTCCCGCGCTGTAAGTCCAGTCGTGTATACAGATGTGCACATGTGTCGTTGGTCTGTGGTGTATGGACCTGCGGACGCTCTGCACAGGCAATGGCAGGCCTCTCTGTGCAGTGGCGCTCTTGTGAAGACTGTAGTCGATTCTCACGTCCTCGGCAGCATGTGACTGAAAGTTCGATGACGGTTATTTGATGATTTTATAAATTCAAAATTTCCACTCCTTTTCCCCCGCAGGCGTTCACACCATGCGACCTCACCCATCTCACCCCATCAGTAACTTCACGTTTACATAAAGGACACACTCGAACCTACTTTTTATTCCAATCTTATTTAATATATGACATTACAAGGGTAATCATGATTCGTAGAAAGGGAAAACACAATATTTTCTAACAACACATTAATATTGAATTTCAAAATGAATGAGCTGCACGTCTTTCGGATTAGAATCGAATTCATTTATATTTATAGTTATGTAAGGCCAGGTGTTGTTGCTGCTTCTGCCATTGAGTTCCGTTTGAGGCAAGTAAAGCAGCGGACTTACTTTATACTCCTCCTGCGGTTGGTATCGGTGATACGCGATGTAGGAGTGGGAACTTTTTGTTGGATAATTTAACATTGAGACATATTACGATTACTGAACATAAATGACTAGAATCGAGGTTTAAGGTGTAACTAGGGTAGAGCACTACAAGTACCCTCCCCCTAGAGAGAAAGCAGTTCGAACGATACAATTTGGTAAATTAAAATAATGATGCTGCGCTCTGCGTTGGTGTTGAGCGATGAAACAGAGCGTTGAGGCCGTCCGTGCAATGAAGTCGAGCGTTGCGATGAGGCCGAGCGATGCGATGAGGCCAAGCAATGCGAAGAGACCGTGCGATAAGGCGGAGCGATGAGGCCGTGCTGTAGAGGCCGTGCGTAGACGTTTTGGCGGCTCGGTTGTGCATTTTCGCGCTTGGTTAAACGTTCTTGCGGTGCTTGAAACACCTAGCGGAAAATGCGATTGACTGCTGCGTAGGTTGAAGTTAGAGAGCAGCGATGGGTGCTGCCGGGTCACCAGTTGTTAGGGGCAGGCACTGTAGAAGCATCGGCCCGATGGTGAAACCACTAGAGTGCTGCTTGGTCACCGGTTGTTAGAGGCAGGCAATGTGGAAGCCTAGGCCCATGGTAAACCCGCTGAAGAGCTGCTGTGGCCCCTAGATGTAGGGGCAAGCGATGTTGAAGCCTTAGCCCGTCGGTGAAGTAGCTGGAGGGCTGCTGCGGTCATCAGTTTTTGGAGCTGCTGGGGTCACCAGTTGAGATGGGCTGGCAATTCGTGTGGGGTCACCACTTGTAGGCGTGGTGTTTCATTCTGGGGTCACCATTTGTGAGGCCATGATGTTGCTGCTTCGGCCATCGAGTTCCGTTTTAGGCGAGTAAAGCAGCGGCCTTACTTTATACTCCTCCTGCGGTTGGTATCGGTGATACGCGATGGAGGAGTGGGAACTTTTTGTTGGATAATTTAACATTGAGACATATTACGATTACTGAACATAAATGACTAGAATTGAGGTTTAAGGGGTAACTAGGGTAGAGCACTACAATTATATCTATATTTTTCGTTATGAAACTTTAATTTGCTAGCATTGAAAGATTATTAACTAATTTGCAATTTCGTGACATTTTCTTTACAAAGAAACAATAATCCAGACATGAAGGAATTACATTTCAGCATTCAATTCGCGGTCGTAATTAGTAATTAGTCGACCATAAAGTATAAGTAAGTTAGAATGACCAATAAAATGTATCATCACGTTATCTCGAAAAATACATTCAATCATCACGCTAAAATATCCTAAATATCGAGTATCCTATTTGAATATCAAATGCTGCCATGTTGTCACATGTTGGAATAGAGTCAGTCAGCCGTGTGGTAATGTGGTGGAGCGGTAGCGTGGCTTGGAGGCAAGAATGTCAACAGGATGTCTGAGAGAGACCGGGCAGGGCGACTGAGTTTGTAAACAACGCGTAGCTAGGCAGCTCCTACCACACCTACAAGCCTCACAGTTTCTCAAGGTCACACCTCGCCAACATTACACTCTCCAAAAGCGAACATCCATCCTCAACACTCTCCTCAACATGTCGAATCACACAAAAACATCGCGTCGAAATTCAGAATTGAACATGAGAATATATTCATCAAAAGATTTCAATATTTGCATCTGAATATTTTGTATTATTAATTTACGAGTGCACGTAATGCATGTAATATTTTTATTCTGTAGAAAACATCTTACTGAAAGAAATTTTCTTTTAAATGAGCCTCCGTTGACGTATAAGAATATAAAGAAATTTTTATTAGGTATTTTAATTGAAAATTTTTTATTATAAAATAAAATGTTTAGGAGATTTTTCAAATCAAATTTCAGTGAAGTTAATTTTTACAAGTATAGCTTTTGAATTTTAAGATTCTGAACAAGCTAAGATGACAACATAATTTGAATGCTCCACGAGATCATGGGAAATCCGAATATAAGGCTGGCGTTATGAAGTGAGTTGCGGCCGCCTGCGTCTTTGTTTCAATTGAAAATGGCGTCGAAAGCTTTACGCGGCTGGTAGATGAAATTTTTAACAGCATCCAACTCAAATCAATTATTCTCATAGAGAAACTCAGTGTAATAATCAATTGAATGACGCGTGATTTAAATTTTTAAATCATTTGTAACTTTTGTAAATAACTGTTTCATACATTTGGGTATTTTCAAATACACGAACAATCAACACAAAATGACATAATGAAATATGGAATTCAGAACAGATTATTAATTGGGATAAAAAATGATTAGAAATGGCTAATCTGAAGCAAGATTATTTAGAGAAAATAATAAATCATAACAGAAATTAATACATGATTAGACATATGAATAATTATGTAGTAAACAAACACAATAAAATGAAATGTAAATAGGTTCACAATAGAAATGAAATGGAAAAATATTAGTAAATGGGCACATAAAATATAATAAATAATAATAATGAAGGCATCTACGGATGCAAATAAAAACAATCTAAATGCAAACGGGATATAATGACATAGATTATTAAACACCTTGATACAATGATAATGATAATCATCCATTACAATATAAATCATCCATTACTATCTGAATTTGCGTCTGGCCGATCAAATGTAAAATTTTTTTTTATGAAATATTTGAGGTAGATTTGCTCTAATTTGATATAATTTGAAAATCTTTGAAATAATTTGAAATGGTTTTTGGTATTTTGGTAACGTGACGAATATGCGAGCGATCTCTTACGGAGACGAATAAAGATCCCACCGCTGCCACCATTTGTCGTGATTCGCAGAAAGGATCACCTTGTTTCTAGCCAATTTTTAAGAGGCAGTTGTTTTCCATCAATATTTCGTCGTAATTCTTCACTTTCCTTTTATTTCTCTTGATAAACCTGGTGAAAGAAGGCCACTCTTCTTTATTTTTGTAGTCAGTTAACATCAATTATACTGAGACTTTCCAAGGTCTTTTACATTTACTGATGATATTGGTAGCAAATTAATTAGGGCCTTATTGAGGTAAATGATGAGAGATTTATAACGTAATTTAATAATAAAATGACGACGTCTTTCAATTAGTGAAGGATGACAATCAGATAGTAAAATGACAGACGATGTAAGTAGCGTATTCAAGAATCTAAATGACAATAATGCTATCAGATCGCGGAAATTACTTTAACTAAAATCTATCAGATGACACAATTATAGGAATTCGCAATATGGCTTTGAATAAACGGGATACGCCTTTTTACTTAATCAATTGATGAATGTAGATTATTAATACATTGACAATTCTGATGCGCACATATTATATGAGGTGATGCCTCGTCACTAACTAGTTAGTAGAGAAACAAAGATCGTCTAGTACATCGAACGAAATTATCCTACACCTAGACGTGAAGCTACATAAGGGTATGGACGAGGATATAGATGAATATGTTGAACGATACTTAGCTCAGTCTTGAGAAGCACTTAGTTAGTCTGCACGACTTTAATCAGCAATTGGAACCCTCACTCCTCTGGCCAGACTGCCAGAGAGAGCGAGGTTGACACGTCTTTCTCGAATCACTGCGTCCTGCTTAATGATGTTTCCCCACACTCCCTATGAGCGGCTCGCGCGACGCCGTCACGAGTATGAACAAACCTGTTCTTCCACGACGAAGCTTTACATCAATATATCCTAGGAAACAGCAGGTGTTGCGAGATGATTAAAATGGATTAAGCTTTATAATTGATAAACAAGTAATTTATGTAGAATGAATAAGATTTCAGATCTCTAAGGAAGCAGTTGAAATATACGAAGAGAAATGGAAGCATTTTGCAGCAATCCCTGGTATACGTGGAAGCTGCAGAGCAGATGGCCCGAAGTACGATGGTGGAGTTTGCAGAGGGGATGAGGACATTCGCTGGTTGATTTCAAATGATGCTTGACGGTTGGTGATGCCTGGCTCGAAGCGTAGATCGTTGAGTTCAGAAATGCTGCGCCTATTGTCGAGAACATATTATACGATGTCGGATCTTTTAGAAGATGGTTGTTTGGCCAGACAATTCCTTTCTTAGCGCTTATTTGGACACGGCGAAGGTCAGTTATAGTAGAACTATAACACTTGATTTCTAGGCTCGTAAATATTACCCAACGATAATTTTTTGGTAACGGTTTACATTGAATATTGATTCTCGTAATTACTGCTGCCGCAAGCACCATCAATATGTTTCAAACATAAATTGCATTCTTTCATGTTTTTCGTTCACTTCCAACGTCGACCAAAACAAATTTAAGACTCTCACATGTGTTAAAAGCGATGTAACGGCTTTCAATCTACTAGTAATGATACATTAATATAAGACTCCCTTCTCAATAACAAAAGCTATCTCGAGAGAGCGAAGAGAAGAGACCATTTAAGAGCGAGAAGTTTTAGAAACCGGTAATTTATGCACATGATGCATTCCCTCACAGAATACCATGAGCATAGAAGCTGCATGTGTGGAAGGAAGAGAAAAAAAGTACAAAGAGCTAGTAAAAAAAGGCCTAAAAAGTTATAAAAGCAAAGTGGACACAATAAAAAGAAGATTCGAAGCCTTATCTACAGCTGAGAAAACCTATTCGTTTTCTTTCTATGCGCAGTTAACATTTTGAAACATCAATATAAAAACAAACGAGAGGTTTAATAAATCACTTTTCAGATTTAGGTATTTTAGCTGAACTCGTGACTAAATTATATGTTTGAATAAAGGAAAATCTAGATTCAAGCAATGCAAATTTTGCTTTCGGTTTTGTAAAGTTTTCAAGCATCTTCAAATTAAATCCGTGTGTCAATAATTGAAATCTTTTTGAAACTCCTTCTATTTCCACTAATGTACAAGCCATGGCTTAGTGCCGTGATCGTTACTTGGGGTTATCCTATTTTACGTCTTGAAGATCATTATTTTTGACAGCTCCTTTACTGAATTATTTTCGCATTGTCGTATTATTGTGAGACTGCTCGCCGTTTTGCAACACGCATAGCTATGCACAAGGGGGTGTCGGTCTGTACGGGAAATAGAGTGTCAAACCCATTGCACAGCAGAATAAGAGATCACGCATTAGAATCTGACCATCCAATTCACACTGATAATTTCGAAATAGTCTCAACTTGTGATAAAAATAGCCTCAAGTTACTAGAAAGTGTCATAATTCATTAAGCCAAGTCTCAATGATATGTCATCTCCTGCGCCTCTAAATATCTTGTCCTAATTTTTTCATTTTATTTCCAATAACAATTTGTATTCATGTACTGTGTTTACCATGTTTCAATTTAATTTCCCAGATATTGAAGATGAGTGTGGATATGCTTGAAAGCTCTATTTTTAAAATATATCGTGAGATTTTATGAAAGATGTTTTTACCCGCCTTAGTTTAACTATTTTGTAAATTATTTTCTTTCTAAAGATGCGGGATGAGCGCGAGAGTTTCGCTTGATATAATTTCAAGAACGTATAGATCGTGGTTCGATGTTTCCATCATCAAAGTCGTATTTTTATTTTCGCCATCGTGACCTTTTTTTGCCAGTCCAATATGCCATAGGTTATTTACACGATGGATAATCATATGTTCGAATCAAAATAATTCTCTGCTGTGATTCATCATTTGCTCTAAGCTTTAGAATTTCAAGGCATTTAGTATCGTTCAAGATAGAGTGTGTAATTATTTTTAGTTTCAACTTCAGTAACGTCAGCGAAAACTTGCAGTTCCATTTCTACCGTGAAAACATGTTTCACTAGGGAATTGTTGTCACTAAGAAAAATTTAGAAACTGAGATAATTTGAGTCTGAGAATACTCCACAATTCTGATGATGGAAATGCGCTCTAGTTAAGATGGCTCCTGGCCTTGTCTGAATGGCAGGTGGAGCGGTAGCAATAACCTTCACGTCTCAAAGCGTGATTAGCAATGTCCTGGCTCACTCTCATACGAAAAACCCGGCAACAGTATCTAGACTGTTTTACACCGGCAATGATTGAACCTCTCTAGCATGAAAAGAAAGAAAAAAGTTCTTTATTAAAAAAACGTTCATTTCCTTTTGGCACTGAATTGTCGTTTGACTATTATACATAAAAACTCACTCTTAATAGAAAGATTGATTATTAAAATGTCTTATATAATTTTTGTAAAATTGAATCAAATAATCACTCAAGAAGAATATTTACAAAAAAATTCTCTTGGTGTCGACATCTGGCATCATCTATTGAGGAGGGGGGGGGGGGGGGGTTCTTCGTTTGGAGTCATTTGGTCCCTAGCTGAGATTTGATGCTTGTCTAGTTGTCTAGATCCCGTCACAGATCAGAATGTCGCTTTTCGGTTAAAATCAGTCGGGGCGGCCTCCACTGTCCCATTTAAACATAGTCCTTATGGATTTATATTTGTATAGCATGATGAGATGACTCATAACACTTGGGTTATCCGTACAAATTTCAGTGGCTACAGTATTTGGCCAAATTTTCAATACGGAAAACTAGTATTTTATATACGGAGACGATAATTGAAGATACAATTCTAATTTATGAAAAATTAAAAACTTTATTAAATAAACAACTGACTCAAATCTTCAAAGAAATCCCGAGAAAAAAACTTGGAGCAACACCAACTGTCCATATACTGAAAAAACATTAAATATCACAACATTATGCATAAACTCATTATGAGGCTGGATGAAAAAGGTAAACAACATTAGTGAGAACTAATTCAAATGCAGCTGCAACGAAATGAGTTAAAATTCGCTAATTTACAAAAAACTCACTTTGGAGCGGGATGAAGAGTACGATGACGACCAGCCCAGCGAAGCAGGCAACTCCCAGCAAATACCACATGATCCCCGTCGCGATCGCCAGCTGGGGCAAGAAAACGGTCTGGGGCAGCGTCACTTAGTGATGTTATTTTGCATCAGTTAGTGAAATTGGACCTGCTGCTGATCACTAAAGAGGTGTTCTTGCAGTTCGGGCCAGCTTTGGTGTGGCAGCTGTTTTTATTGGCCAATTTGTTAGTTGCAGAAAAACTTTCAGGATGCACAGGCTAAAAGGTGTTTGAGGTTTGAGGTTAAAGAAAACTTAAGCGTTGTGCAGTCAAAACGATTTATGAAATCAACGCCAACGCTACTAATAAATGCCAACGCTTAGCAGGGCCGAATTTGCTCCGAGACAATTTGAACCCAAGCAGAAGGTTTCTATCTCCCTCCAGCAACTGCATGTCATACAACTTATTTCTTGACCAGAAAGCACAAAACTAAACGGTTTGGGGATTTAATCAACTCTCAAGTTGGTGTAAGCCCTGCTAAACAAAACACAGGAGTTTCCAAGAAAGGAAGGCGCTATTTAAAATGAATTAAAGAAAACGGAATATCTATGCACAGTGTGGCCAGAATTCATGCTTGTGATTATTTCTGTGCTACGGAACATGTTGCGACAGGTATGCGCAATTTCATATGTTTCCCAAGAAGAACTGTGACGGTCTTCCGAGAAGATTTCTGCGTAACAAATTTTCTACGCCACAACCTCGAATAAGCGCATATTTAAAATATTTGAGACATTTTCCCCACGCAACAAAGCCATCTCAAACAACGGCATCATTTCAGGAACGTTTTCACGTTGTCACCGATAAAACTAGTTTATTTGGCTGGAGGGGGGTTAACTTACGGGTCCCTTCGTTGCCCAAACTAAGCCTAGGCAGGACATCAACAACCCTTGTCACAGCCAGTTAAGTGGAAAATGACTCCAGGCGCATCACCATGAGATGAGGCTATAATTTAATAGTTAAATCAATGTATTCACAAAATGAAAGAAATGAGTTAAACATTTCTTTCATGCATCTTTCTCGCATTTTCAAAGGAATGATAATAATTCCTCAAAAAATTGCCTCCGTGAAGTGTTAGTAGGTTAGTATAAAGTCGCTGTTGTGACGAGACTTGGGGTGTGCGTCTGCGTATGAGAGGGATTTAAACCTCATATTTTAATCAGAGGAGAAACAAGAAATACAGACCTGGAAGTACACTATAGAAGGACAGAAAGCATAGAGAAAAATAGAAACAGTAAGTGTCCTACGTCTTTCTACCATCGCGCACATAGAAACAACACGGGATAATGGCAACTACAAATGAGATCATTTTCAATGAATATTTAAATTTACAAATGAGCACATGAGTCATTAGTGGGCAGAATTTATTGCGATGCTGGACACAGATTCACGTTTAACTGGCTACCATTCACATAAATAAAGAAATAATCAAAATGCACAGCATTCATGACTCACCACAAAAAAAAAGCCCAATGGAGAAAAAGAGTCTCAAACAATACCTGAAGATCGCACCCGCGATTATAATTACTCACAAAATAAAACTACGCAATTATTTTGCAGAACACGATACAATTGTTTACACAACAAAACACGCATGTTGAATACTAGCAACACTGGATGGCATTACGTTGTACTTTTCCTGATACAATCGTTTAAATAAATAATTAACACAAACCCCAATTCAACTCGTAAAGAATCATATTATGAGTTCCCTTCACAGTTCCTTTCCAATCCATTCTACCGCCCCATATTCACGTGTTGTAGATTGTTGCTGAAGTGAAGAGTAGCCATGTTGACCCTTTCTTCGCCGCTGCGGCGCTGTGCTGGTCGGGTGCCGGGTTGCGCTCGTGTCAAAAGCTTGCCTTTGCCCCCCTTCTATCATGATCACCTGTGCTGCATGCCAGATACCGCCAGATCTTGCATACGCCTGCGATGCATGCCAGATACCGCCAATAACTACCGTATTGTGTTCTTTTATTTCCCTTATACTGTATATTCTATGCAAAAAGTGTTAACGACTGTCGGATATTAGGAAACACGTCTGGCATTTCAGAAATCTCACCAGCAACATCTGAAATTTTGGCCACGAGATCTTCCTTACATTTCCATTCAAAACGGTTTTGCTTAAACCTTTTAATCGAACTTCACTAAAAGGAAATTTCATCGTAGTTCACCCTCATACATTAGAAGTGTTTATAACGTAAATTCAAACTAAATATTGTGAGTAATTGTATCGTAAAATTTCACACTTTAAAACAATTAACTGCTAATATCTCGACAACCCAAAAGTGTTCTGGAAATTTCATAGAAAAAATTGTGAATCTGGCCATATTCTGCTGGTGAAATTGTGTACCTCTTGTCGTAACATCTTGCACAAACTAGCATTATCTCCGTACAGTTAGCCAGCAGATTGTAATTATATTACCTTAATATATCTGAACACGTTAGGTGTTTGCTTTAATCGCAACCTTATCAGAAACTTAAAAACGAAGGAAATTCCGATAAAATTTATCATTTTCACTATGAAAACGTTTCGGAGTACAGTTCTATCATCAGTTCAAACGAAAAATAAAAGAATTACGTTGAAATATATGATCAAAGTAAAATAGATTGTAGGTACTACAAATATATCATGTAAATAAGAATACAAAGTATGAGACCGACAAAAACAAAGAATTAAATACAGAAGCACAAAAAGAATACAAGTGACACATAAGTATGAAATGAAATTAGGCTGGTTCTGACGAGGAATCTACCTATTCACTATTTGCAAAAGGTACGAACTGTCCATATTGTTCATATGAGGGTTTCGCTTGAAGATATGCAAGGACTCTAAAGTTCTGAGGTCATGCGGGGTTGAAGCTGAGTCTAAAATTTTGAAATCGGCAGGAGATATAGGAACATTGCATTATTTACATAATTATGTAATAACTAAGTGACGAGAGCTTTTTGAATATACTTTTGTTCACTTTGCTTGACGACGAACTATTGTGAGACAAAACGAACAGTCTTTAAACGTGCGTGTTCAGTTGATATCTAGTAGTTATATTCCCGTAAAATAATAAAATACTAATGAAATTCTCAAAACTTATGACGAAAATTACGACAGCAATATATAATTGTAAAATTCGTAATATTTTTGTCTTTTTATCCAAATAAACATGTAGTTTCGATAGAGAATGATCTGTAGAAAATAGCGGTCTTGCATACACCTGCGATGCATGCCAGATACCGCGATTTTCTACAGATCATTCTCTATCGAAACTACATGTTTATTTAGATAAGACGACAAAAATATTAAGAATTCAACAATTATATATTGCTGTCGTAATTTTCGTCATAAGTTTTGGGAATTTCATTAGTATTTCATTCTTTTGCGGGAATATAACTACTAGATATCAACCGAACACGCACGTTTAAAGACTGTTCGTTTTGTCTCACAACAGTTCGTCGTCAAGCAAAGTGAACAATATTTATATTCAAAAAGCTGTCGTAACTTAGTTATTACATAATTAAGTTAATAATGCAATGTTCTTATATCTCCTGCCAATTTCGAAATTTTAGATTCAGCTTCAACCCCGCATGACCTCAGAATTTTAGTGTCCTTCCATATCTTCATGCGAAACCCTCATATGAACAATATGGACAGTTCGTACCTTTTGCAAATAGTGAATAGGTAGATTCCTCGTCAGAACCAGCCTAATTTCATTTCATACTTATGTGTCACTTGTATTCTTTTTGTGCTTCTGTATTTTATTCTTTGTTTTGTCCGTCTCATACTTTGTATTCCTATTTACAAGATATATTTGTAGTACCTACAATCCATATTACTTTGGTCTTATATTTCAGACGTAATTCTTTTGTTTTTCGTTTGAACTGATGATTGAACTGGACTCCGAAACGTTTTCATAGTGAAGATGATATATTTTATCGGAATTTTCTTCGTTTTTAAGTTACTGATAAGGTTGCGATTAAAGCAAACCCCTAACGTGTTCAGATATATTAAGGTAATATAATTACAACCTGCTGGCAAACTGTACGGAGATAATGCTAGTTTGTGCAGGATGTTTTACGACAAGAGGTACACAGTTTCACCAGCAAAATATGGCCAGATTCACAATTTTTTTCTATGAAATTTTCAGAACACTTTTGGGTTGTCGAGATATTAGCAGTTAATTGTTTTAAAGTATGAAATTTTACGATACAATTACTCTCAATATTTAGTTTGAATTTACGTTATAAACACTTGTAATGTACGAGGGTGTACTACGATGAAATTTCCTTTTAGTGAAGTTCGATTGAAAGGTTTAAGCAAAAACGTTTTGAATAGAAATGTAAGGAAGATTTCGTGGCCAAAATTTCAGAGGCTGCTGGTGAGATTTCTGAAATCCCAGACGTGTTTCCTAATATCCGACTGTCGTTAACACTTTTTGCATAGAATATACAGTATAAGGAAAATAAGAGAACACAATACGGTAGTTATTGGCGGTATCTGGCATGCATCGCAGGTGTATGCAAGATCTGGCGGTATCTGGCATGCAGCACAGGTGATCATGATAGAAGGGGGGCAAAGGCAAGCTTTTGACACGAGCGCTGCCGGGTTCATTTCGAAGTCCGCCGGTATGACTTCCGATGCTGCTTCTGCTGGTGTGTTGACATGCGTTGCCATCACGTACTGATACGTGGGTTTGATCGGCGCGCTGTACGAGTATAGAGCTTGGTGACTTTGAGATTCATGGAGATTATTCGAGTGTCGCTGCAGACTCCGCGAATCCGTGGTTCCTATCCGTATGCTGAAGCCGCTTGCAATAAAGATTCGTGCAGAATGTAGATCAAGCTGACGAGTTGCAAGTCATCTCGTGGTGAGCGGTGCCCCTCGCCATTTGGTTTCTTACTTCTGGCAGTTACCGGTGCATCGCCACGTTTGGTGCATTGGTCGTGGTGATATGATCTTGATGCTTTACAGTTTTCGATCTGCAGAACTGTAATTGGTGTCCGGCATGCGGTGTCTCCCGCCTCACCCAAGCAAATTAACTTGCGCTTCTCGATCGTTCCATCCAAGGCCAGAAAAAGACCCCGTTCCGTTCTTGAGCTCCGCTTTTATTCTTCTCGCTTGCCTCCATATGGATGATTCGCGAGCTTTCTCCCTTGTGCTGGTACGTTGTTCTTTGGTTGGTCTAATCCTTGCACGCCGCTGTCACGCCTTCATCGCGTAACGTTCCAGGAGCTCATTGGCACTCGCTAGGCGGGCCATTGCCCTTGTCTCTGTCGACGCCGTAACGCTTACGCGGAATTCTGACTGTTACTATGGCTAGCTTTCCCACGCCGATCTCCCTTTTTGTTTAGAGTTCGCGTAGGCTATGCACAACAGTTACAAATTCCTTGAACGTTCAGGCCAATGGGCGAGGGAAACCCGATAAGTTAACGGAATTTCGGCTAACAAAATATAATACATTCTACAAATTACCCGTCCACATCATAGTTCCGCATATATTTATTTCTTTACAGTGTAATAAATGTTCGACGTTGGAGTCACTGAGTCCATGGCTTCCTGCCTGAAATAATTCTAGGTTTACTCCTCCGCGCCTGCCAAAATTCATCTGCCGCTTCTCACTCAAACAAGAGTGTTCTCATTTAAATTAGTTTCTTCCGTTTGTTCTCAATAGTATTTCTTTCATGTTGTAGCTTGTATTTAGGAGAATCGTGTAACGTCAACTGAAAACGGTACGAACAACTTATGGTATTTCAAGTCCCAAATTCTTGACTTTACCTCATGTGCATCAATTCTTGTTAGCTTCGAAAAGAAGTGAGATGGTTATCCTGCATCATTAACGACTGTCTGACGGCACAAATTTCAAGTCTAGAATACCAAAACGACTTGACAATTTACGTTTTTGCCCAATATTATTTTCATTGAAAAAATCAGTGCACCTTATGTGTTAGTGGCAGCGAATTACCTAACTGATCTGAAGATGTACATACTAGAGGATACAGTAATAAAAAGAAACTTTAAATTATAAAAAGAAGCGAACAAATAACTAGTGGAAAAAAAAACTACGGGATTGATTTGGTGACGATAACAGAAAATAAAACTTTCGTCCGACGTTGTAACATCAGCGAGTGATGCTGCATTGAAAAAATAAAGATATGAACAGCAAACCAACGAGTTAACTCACAAAGTGCATCCCAACTACTAGCAAATTTAAAAAATTAAATTGAAGAGTTTTTTGAGTGTAGTGAAACAGTTTTATAAAAGCTAAAGAAGGAATCAATGGATATTTAAAAGAAGGACAACAGTGAACTTTAAGAAAAGTCTGTAACAGAAAAAAATATTTCGACAAATGAATATTAACCTAACTTCCAGTTCGGAACCACTAGATTCCGTCTGAGAGCGGTTCCACTGATAACTCGCTATTTGCTTAGCCTGGCATATCTGCTTAGCTTTGCAGCGACACTTCCAACAGGAGTTTCGTCCGCGAACGACAGTATATATCCAGCATCGCGTCGGTGTAATTTGGAGGTTCATGTAAAAAACAATATGCAAATTGAGTTTTTCACATCGGACGTTCAAAGCTCCTCAAACTCCAATAATTATTTAAAAAAAAATTAATTGCAGTATTATTGATGACTGTTTAATGTAGAAAACCCAGCTACTTACACCACAGTCAGCAACTGCTAAAAAGAACTACCATTTATCTCAATACTCAGTATTAGGCAGGTTCAAAATTAGGATCAAACTTAAAATCAAGTATTAGCTCCTACCATGGTCAATGCTTTCGAATAGTTCTTTACCCGGCAATTATATTGACGACATTTCGCCCACTTTGGTAACTAGCTTTTTCATTTTATTATGCTCTTGTAGTTAGTAGAACTTCTTAAGTGTCATAAGTTTTTCCGTAGTCATTATGTGGTGAAATAGAATAAATTAGGCATATATATTTGGCAAAATCACATCACATTATATTTTTGGGCTAAATTCCGTGAAGCTATAACATTTTAAAGAAGGGTAAACATTCTGCGGGGCTACAAACATTGTAATGTGTTGTGTGTCGTGTCGGCGAGGGTCGGCTCTTTGTGCAGCGCTCTCAAGTGCTTGAAACAGGATGTCATATATCAAGGTGCCACAAGGCGGTTGGCGCTTCGTCCAAACTTCTACGGTTCAGGCGTCCATACAACACAAGCACACACAAGCCGAGGCTTTGGAGGGCAAGGAGGCTGACGTGACGTATGAACAGAGGCCCACACAACCTGAGCCAATCACCGCTCGTGAAAGGAATGACGCAAGAAGGTGTGTCTGAGAACACACCAATGGGAGTCCCAGACGTCAGAACAAACAAGAATTCCGCCAATCAGGAAGCAGATGCTGCCTCTGTAGAATGGAAGCGTCGAGAATAATCTCGAAACAAGGAAGCGAAATGCTTATAAGGAGGGTAGATGAAGCCTCGAGAGGATTTTTCTCTCGGACTCGTAACAAGAGAGACGCACACAAGTGAGCGCCACAACGAGAAGCCGGCGATGCCGGGGCTCCCCGGTCCTTTTTTACAATTCAAAATTAAACTCCATTGAAAAAAATTGACACTGATGTTTAACTTCTTCAAGAACGACAAGATTGGGCAACAAGCACCTGCTCGAAGTACATGCTGATAATCTCTACGAAAGCTCAAGGAGACTGCGGGCGTATCGTCGAAGCTTTAACCGACAACGAAATCTGCTCGAAGAATTACGGCCTGAGCACATCAACAATCCAGCGTGAAGAGAAACACCCAAGGAGAATCTCTACGCTTATCATAAGCTCACAATAACCGCAGTATTAAATCTGGAGTGCGCGTTCACCAACAATGCGGAAGGAAGCAAGAAAAGATATACAGTTAGCCAGCCTTTCAACGCAGCCAAAACTCAGATGTGCGAAGAATGGAGAACAGTAACACCTTCCCGATAGAGCCTGAAGATTTCCGCCGCAGCGATGGAACTTTCTCTGTTGAAAAGCCCGCGAAGTTGGAAAGATTCTTCACCGAACATTCAGCGATCGCGCATCACAGAAAAGTTTAATGTCGTCAGATAGAGTATTTTTGAACAGTGCTTCAAAGTGTGATAGTGCGCTCCGAGCGGCGAGCAATCAAATGTAATTTGTGTCATGCAGAAAATTGGCTCATGTTCGAATTCTGTGTTGTGCAAGATGCGAGGTATGTTGTATTTGAACACCTTGTGGCAAGCAAAGCTCCTTGATTTTATGTTGCATTATTTCCAAATGTTTCGTATTCATGCTAGCCCATTCATCGACTATGTTTCCTGATTTTTGCACAGTGCGGAAAGTTATTTTTGTCGTAACCCGGAAATTGTTGTGCTAGCGTTCATTGTAATAAGGAGAGTAGATTTCTCGTTCTTTGTGTGGCTCATTACGTTGCTCATGTTAGTGCGTTCATTTGGTGCTCAGGTTGGCCCAGTTATGCCGTCACGAAGCGTGTGCATAGCACGATTTATGGCAGTCATTGGCCTAGACAGCCAAGATGTGGTTTCCTCATTGTGTCGTGTGGGATTGCCATGTCGTTAAATTCATGCGCTTGTTGCTATAACATTTCCCTGTGCTTTAATCATTACATTGAAATATTTTGTGTGTCATATTCAAATCCACGTGTTTCCAAATAAATTCATGTAAATCGTAATAACTCTTTTATTCTCCATGTCTGGTATGCAGGTATGCGCAAGCATGATGGATAATACTTTAAAATATGTCCGGGGGTTGAGAGTCCCTCAGCGTATGGGAAGGGGGTCCTAAACCCACCCCTTTCTCCGTATCGCAACAATTACATGTTGGAAGTATTTCATTTTAAATTTGAGTAGAACTTCAATTTATTTTACAAAAATTTTTCAAATAAAAATAGCCTTAGCTTCCAATATTTCATTAGGGTATGATAGCTTCGACAGTCAAGAAAACAGCGCACTAATTCTTTAGGATAATTTTTTTGTGCACAAATCGCGTGAAAAACTTGGCCACTCACCTGCAGTAAAAGAGCGAACTCTATGACGTATGAGCAAAACGTGTCTTGTCACTTCCAGTGGGCAAATCCTGAAGTAGTTGCAAAACACGCTCAACTTCCCTCCAGAGGGCAAGCACAGAAACTACTCTCTTACTTGTAAATCGCAAGGCTGACCTAGAGGTATTCACGATTTGCGCACTCACCAGCTAAAGCCTACTTAGAGAGATAAGGAGGACAACCTACCCATTTACTTTCAACGGACAGATCCAGAGGTAAGAGAGGAAAGTCTGCTAACTCACCAGTAGAAGACCTAGACAGAGGGAGGAGAGGACAACCTCTCGCTCACCTCCATAAGACCGATCCAGAGGTTGTAGAGGAAAGTTTTATCGCTCACCTGCATAGGACCAACCCAGAGGTAGTTGAGGTAAACGACGCAAGAGTCGAATCTGTTGACGTCGTTGGAAAGGAGATTGACCATCTGTCCCACAGTGGTGCTTCTTAGTGCGGACTTGTTCAACCGCAAGGCCTGTCGTCATGGGTAGTTTTAAAACCAAATTTCCAAATACGCACCACGAGAAGAACTCTAGAAGCCACTTCCAAGTGAACGAGTGAAGGAGGTAATTTTTCTTTGATGAGACTAATCTAAGGCTTAGAGTTGTATGTAAATTTTCTGATGAACGTTATAAACTTTAAAAAAATTACACTTTCAGTACCTGAAAAATTTTAAATTACAATTTGTTTCTGAGAAGTGAACGTTGAACCAAAAATTTTTCACGTCATATTGGAATGTTTGCGAACATACGTGTATAAAATAATATTATTCAAGTAGAAAAATATTTTTAAGCTATTACCTAGAAAAATGAGAAATGTGGTAGAGTTACGAACTAAGAATAATAAAGAATTAATTCTATTGCTCAAGGAGAAAGCTAAGTTTAATCTATAAAGTCGGTTATTAGAGATTAAACATGAGACTTTCATCATGATTCTAGAAGATAACCATTGCGTTTCTTTAAATAACAGTCGAGGTAGGGATAGATCTATCGAAGTTGAAGGCGAAATGTAATCATCAGTTTTATTAAAATGAGAAGTGAAAAACGCAACTAGAATAGTGGACGAAGTTAGATTTACTGAATAGTTTCGGACAACTTGAGATAAAATGAAACTGAGGCTTACTATGGCTGTTCAAAGAGCTTCGATCATACGAAGTAGCAGGAAAAACTCATCCCCAATTGATCATTCATCAGGCAAGCTAAATGCATATGATAAAATTATACATAACAGCTAAGTATGAAATACCGTAACTATAAAACAACTAACTGAATAGATAGTATTAGTTATCCCAAAATTACTTTGTGTAACAATAACTCTTGCACAAAAGAAATTATACATGTATTTGGGCAATATCAAAAAATATAATACACATCCCACAACAGCATTGCTGATGGTCACTTTGACGCAGGCTGTCACGACTTAAGATTCTTTATCTCTTCCCGACAAAGGACTTCACCGAAAAAGTTATTCAAAACAGAAAAGAAGCTCCAAAGAATACCTTTCTAAAGAGCAGTGCGCAGCTACCGATACGAATTTGCATGCCGATGTGTGTGATGCCGAAGAAGAATGGATGATGAACGCAGATGAAGATGAGGGAACATAATACGATGCCCGTCGCAAACGTCCAAGCCATCCAGCGTTCATCCAGACCTGGGTAGCCGCTCAGGCTTAGGATGAGGAACCCAAGAAAGACTGGCTGCCCTATTCTGAAAGGGATTTATTTAGTCATTTGGATGACATAATCAAACCACTTCATTTTATCAGTAAGTTCAAAACACAATGAACACATCAAAGATGCGCGTTGACCAACTAAAGAGTTAAAAAATTCCAGAATAAAGATAAAGGTTCCAGAATGAAACGACAAACGTTCGTCAATGATAAAGAATTTGTTTGATACTCCAAAATTTAAAATACTGATCATTTCCCTATAATACAATTGGGATCCATGCTAGAGAAATATCTAAAGTTAAATTAGATGATAGTTTCGGCTTCTCTAGCCACAACAAAAATAACAATCTTCAATAATGAAGAATTATAGAGAAGAGATGAAAAAAACGCTCTTGATTGATTTCAGGTCACTGCACATGAAAATAACACTTAAAATTCCCTGAAAGCTCAGATTTCTGAGTTTTTTCATTATTTCCACTAACGTTAAGGGAATACAATTGTACGAATAGCAAACTAAGCTTTTCGTTCTCGCCGACTTGTAGGCTGTCGCTAGCGATTGATGTCCGTAGCATCTCTGGAGATCATCCCTCAAAAATGTGCCTGCATGGAAACTGACTACTTTCCTCTGTAACGCTGTTCCACAGCTGAAATTTTCTGATGAATCGTCCTCCTTGTTCGTCACTGAAAGCACTACAATTAGCTTGGAAAACATCAATGTGTAAACGTATGAAGTGAAGTTTTAGTGACATTTTGCATTCAATTTCTTCATGGACAGATAAAAGTTCTTTCACCACGTCTTAGTAATTTTTTGCACGAAAGCTGCCAAAGAATTGTGAACTGACATTCTGGAAACATTGCAGGCATGTAGCTTATTAGGATTGAGAATTGATTAAACTGTTTGTCTTGAAAAAGCTTGAGTATCAAAAGACCTGTAAATACCCTTTCTTTAACCTTTACCGGACTTGATCGTGGAAAATTTTAACATCAGAATTCAAATGAACGGGCAAATTGTTAGGGGCCTTCAAAAATTGGTTCATAAGTTCAAGTTTTATGTGCAACAATGGTAGAACAACACTGTGAGGGCTCACTAGAGGTTCGTATGAAACATTTTTAGTGTCAGGCATCAAAAGTGTTCGAATTTGTCATTCCTTCTGATTGTTATGGGTATACTTCATGCGGCTATCCCACTCACATATATAGCAACAGTACTTTTTGTACTCACCTTGTAGACCTTGAACAATAGCTTTTAGTTTGAAATCGCCATACACTAACCACTTTTCTCGATTGCCGTCTACACAATTTTCTTTACCCGGAGCTATATGAGCAACAGGGATTGAAGATATTTCAGCACTGTAACGCAATAGCACGGCATACAGGCTTGTTTTCAAAGCGTTTATAATCTCAATTTGTATTTTAGTTTCAGCATTAAACCTTCAACGTCATTGCAAAATATTAAGTCATAACTGCTAAAAAAATGAAGGATAATCCTTTTAACGATCGTGAAAAGTAGATATTTTAACACTATCATCGAGGAGGTTCAACAGCTGCAATCGGGATGCTAAGAGTTCAGCTATATTGCTTTGGGGCTCTAAGCCCCTAATCAGATCATAAAAGTTATCTCATGAGTATGAGATTCTATGAACGTTACAGGAAGTACCTGGTGGGTCAAATGACATCCAAAGGATAGTTTATATACATGCCTTTTAACTGCAGCAGTCAATGGTCGCTGTCTGGAACCACAAATCGCGTCAGCGCAGACGTGGCAAAAGTTGACCGGATAATTGACACATGAGTGGGGCATTTCTGGGCGTTTAGTAGGCGGCAAATTTATGTACAATGTACTAAGGGACTCATCCAGTGAGTCACTGCTGAACAAAGCAGTCAATGAAATTACGAAACGCACGGCGAGATCAAATTACCCGCTTTCTAGTGTGTACAAGACTGAGGCCATTGGGTGCTGCTATAGCGTGGTGTTTACAACACTAGAGAAGGAGATTTACCTCTAGCTTGTACTATAGCGTCAGATAAGGTTAACTTCCTTATGGATATACTTATTTCCATGCATTTAATTTAGCGATAAACACTTAATTTGTACCTCTTAAACAGCACCTGGATAGGCGATATATGGCAGTAGACCTCATGCTATTGTGGCAACGGACGTGGAGTGCTTCCATTATTAAGGAATGCTTCCATAGGTCGGGGAACCGTTTTTCAAACTACAAGCCTTGAACTTCCGTTTCTTCCAACTGCTGGAATGCTCAGCGGCAGGGAGGTCGCTCTTCAGAGTCCAACAATAGTTAACCATCATGACTGCGTCAAAGCGACCCTAGTTCTTGGTCTACATTTTTTTACTTTTTCAATGTTGTCTAGATTTCTACAACTGATTTAGGATATTTTTCATCTGCTGAACTAGGAAATGGCATCCGTTTCTGTCCATCAGGTCAGGTTTTTGTGGTTTTTCAGTTGTTTTGAAAGAATCAGATCTTGTTAGAAAATCGATTACATTTTTGTGGCACTATCAGCTGATTTTGTCAACACATATCTTCCATAATATGCTTTTAAGAGAAAAAATTATTTTCCGAAAAAATATGTTGATTACCTGTCATATATATCGGTTACTGTAAACTGAATCGTGGGCATTGATAAAGATAAGTACACGTAAATTGCACGTTGCTTCACCGTTTTTCAAACAACAAGCCTTGAACTTCCGTTTCTTCCAACTGCTGGAATGCTCAGCGGCAGGGAGGTCGCTCTTCAGAGTCCAACAATAGTTAACCATCATGACTGCGTCAAAGCGACCCTAGTTCTTGGTCTCCATCTCTTTCATGTTCCAATGGAATCTCTCCCTCTGCTCGTCACTCATTGAACCCAGGTTCTCAGAAAACCGGTCCATAAATGAAAATAGGTTGTGTATCTTGATGCTCATGTTGCAGCCCAGGTTTCTCAAAGTAGTCAGCATGTTGTTGACAAGTTCTGAGTAGTTTCTGTCATTGTTACCATAAAGCTCTTCATCACCAGAACAAATACCTTCTACCCATCCAGTTCGACTTCGTTCATTGAGTTTTCGAACTCAGGATCTTTGATGAGCTGACGGATCTGGGGACCGTCAAAGATCCTAGTTTTCAACTCCTCCATTGTCAATCCCGGAAAAACCTAGTACAAGTAAGTGAAGCAGTCACCATCCTTGTCCAGAGCCTTGGTGTACTGTTTGATTAAGCCGAGCTTGATGTTCCGCGGTGGGAAGAGTATTCCGTCTCTGTCCGTCAGAAGGTCGTTGATGACGTTCCTTTCTTTACAAGGGACTTATCTATTCCTCCCGCACAGGACCGTCCTTCTTCGTGTAATGCTGAACACGGTCACTACTATCCCTCATGCACAGAAAATAACGCATCAATTTTAAGAAGATTTCGGGGTTCTATGACTTCAGACTGATCCCTTTTCGAAATAATCACCCAGAACTATCGGACCTGAATACTTCTTGTCATTAAAATGATCATTTCCAGTCAAAACAATTATTCGAAATGGCATTATACCCCCACCAACTTTTTCTAAAATGCTCTAAAAATGCGTACACGTCAACAAAAACGTAAAAAAAGACACGTGGCCGTAAAACAAAAACTTAACCTGATTGAGCAAAACCAATATGATTTTTGGATTCCGCGTATCAAATTCATCCTAAATTAGCTGAAAAAAAACACAGACAACAAATTTGTTGTTGACCAGTTCTTTTTAACGAATAGCTAGTGCTGTGACTGGGAAGTTGTCTTTGATACATTGAAGACTGATTCCGTTATATTCGACTGCCGTTGGGTTTTTCAACGAGTTTTAAAAATGTTGAAACTCTCGTAAAAGAAAGGATGTGGTCTTCACCTGACACTAACACGTGTAGATGCAGTAGAGTACAAGTTTTCAACTGCCGGTTGATTTGGATTGGTTTCACATGTTTCACTGACGACCTGTGCACCTACTTTTGAAGAGAATGAGTTAAAATCAGTGGCTGTTTCAAAGGGACTTTCAAAATTACTTCTGCAGTATCATTTTTTTATATTGGGCTGTCTCACTAACGATTTTCAGGTTCGTTTCAGGTTTTTGTTTAACCCTCAGTAGTTCCTGGTGGAAGCTAGTTTGTTTCGCATCCGTGATTTTCGTCCGAAAAATCTTTTCACGCTCCTTAAATTTATTACATTAATTTTTTTGCCCTCATGCCAGGATGTTTTCTGTATTCTGCTCAGTTTTTTAATTTCATGTGTAATTTAATTGAACAGCGCGTTTTGGCTTAGTTTTTCTTAATGATGTAAAGTGTACTTTCATTGAGAGTACATTTTTATAAAAAATTAAAACTTTTTTCTACCAGCATTATCAGATTTCATCATGTTCTGAAATTCGGTGGACCTGTTTAATAGTTTTTCATGAAATAGTTTCGCTGAGTAGTGACTTTTAGAGCGATAAGTCATCCAACTATAATTTTTTTTCCTTTGCAATATTTATCTGATATTCTATGAAGTGGTGATCGGAAATAGAGGGTGATTTTGATGTTCTGAACATTTCCGTAGAATCATTTGTGATTGCCAGATCGATAAGTGTTTTAGAAACTCTAGTCACTCGAGTTGGTTCTTTGACCATTTCGGATAGGTTTAGTTTGTACCATAGTTTGCTTGACAGGTGTAGTTTTTACAGTTAAAAGTCAACGTTGAAATCTTTATAAGCACCGAATAATTTTTTTTGCAACAAATTTTTTGAAATTTTTTCCAATAAACTTATTATTGGGCGTACGGGGACCAATGGTGCCTGTAAAGACTGGCGATGACAATGGATTAATACGAAATTATTTTAACTTCCAGCCAAGCTTTCAATACTTCGGCAAACTACATTTGCTGGAAGTAAAGATACTAACTAAATTATTTTCGCGAAAAAGACAAGATCTACTACCGCTGATAGAAAAGAGAAAGATGCGATGCTTGCGTTCTTCGAATTAAATTGTAGAGATGATAAATCGTTTTGAAAAATTATGCCTCACTTGGATTTTTTTCGAGCTACAATTTAGGAAGTGCGTGCCGGACGTATGCCTCCTGCGTACGGTTGCGATTGCTTATAAATGTGATGTAAGTGGTGAGAAGCAAAGACTTGAAATAGTCTTAAAACACGAGCAAGAAAAACAAGTGGTTTGAAAAATAAAGCGGCGAATTGCGGAAAAGTAGTTATATCCCGGATTTGGTTGGCAATGGGAATGAATCGGAGAATACGATCAGTCTCTAATAGCGTAGTTTTGTGTGCTCATGGCGATACGCCCACATTACAGTCACTATGCAATAAATGCAATGGTATATTGATGTGCCAAAAAATTTTAAAAATCTGCCGGTATACACGTGATATTTAGCGTTCGATACTAATTATGAATACGGAATTTATTTCACACATTTGGGAACTTAAGTTCATAATTCACGAAACATGAGACACAAAAAAGGTTCATGAATACGGCATGCGTTGAGAGGAGAATAAAAAGAATGTAAATAATTTGAGATTGTACCTCAAGATGCACTCCTCGAAGGCTGCCAGCAAGCCGACGGCGAAGTAGCGGCAGCCAAAACAGCGCACCAGCGCCCAAGCGTCGTAACTCGGCTTGGCGCCCTTCTTCGCCGCACGCGCGCGCTCCTCGTTCCAATACCTGCGGTGGAAGGGCGAGGGGAGAGATGTGACAGCTGAGCCCTCCTTATGAGTTCAACTGCAGAACAGTTATGTCTCATATGAACTGATGAAATGATCTATATTCTAAAAGGAGCCGCGTCCGTCCGTCTGTGTGTCACACACATCAGCCAAAAGTGTGAGATGAGCGTATCTGTGATACAAACTTCAACTCCACAATTTTCGGTGCCTTAATCCAGCAGATTTGGGATTCGGAATGAATTTTACGTGTATTGGTAGGTTAGATTAGGTTGAATAGAATATAAGCGGTTGAGACTTGCAAAAATGTATTGGAAAACCATAGAATAGCATGGGAAATCATTGGAAAAATTAGAAAAATTAACACAGCAATTTGAAATCAAAAAATCCATCGTCAGTGCATCGGTTACATTTCTAAATAGAAAACAAAATTGTTTATATCAATTTTTCTTCACCTAAAAACGTAAAATAAACAACAGAATTTGAAAAAAATGTTATGTTTCAAACATAACTGTAGGAGAGACGACATAAAGAAGGTGACGGGACGAATGACCAACGTTCTCGATCATTAAAAATTCTTAAAAGAACCATAAGTTTGAGAATCAACGAGGAGCATCATGTCATCTATACCTTCGAGAAGAAACCGAGACTGGACGCCGATGAAACAAGGGACGTCAACAGAAAATGCCACGAACTTCAACATGTAGAGTAGCATAAGGTTTACTTAATATTAATAATGTTTTATGGGAATTATTAGTATAAATATGTTAACAAGAGTAAGTAGCAGTGTATTTAAATTGTTTTAGGAAATATATTCCATTCATATATCAATCTTGTGATGTCATAATTACGAGTCGGCATCTAGAGAGAAGCAGCGGTAGCGTCACCGTGAGGGTTGCCTTTTGAACGAGAGTGAGTTAAGCACCGCAAAGCATTGAGAAAGGTGCGAGTCGAGAAGTCATCAAACGCTTCAGTCCTTGAGGAATGGGGCGTGTGCCTCAATCGAATGGGCTAAATAATCTATTCGAAGCTACTCCAAAGTGAATGTAATTGTGCCCTACCCATAGATTCAATCTTGTAGCTCATAAATTAAACTTCAAGTCGATGATGACAGTAAAGGTCGACCCTGGCAAAACAAGATGGCGATCGAACGGCAAGCCGGGCCTCTCCACAAAGGCCACCGAACTTCAGATGAGTATCTCTCCTTGTCCACCATGTACTTAACGCCCCCTCTTTCAGAATCGCCAAGTATGTAGGATAGGATGCGAACGATTAGGATGCGTAATCCATAACCTTTGATTTCTTTATGTCAATAGTGAATGTTGAATCTAATGCCTATTTAATTTCCCTTTGCTATTAGGACGAGCGATGACGATGATGATGTCGAGATGTTGAGAAAAGAAGATGAAATGATGCACTTACGTAAACATTGACCTTCCGTTCGAATCCATGCTAACCTAATATCTTGATCTAAAAGTTATCATGTCTTATAAATATAAACATTCTTTGCCCAAGAGGCTGGTGGCAGCGATAAAAAGCTATCGTGATTCATAAAGATTAGAAAATAGAATGATGTGACGAATAATGTATTTGTGAAGGTCACGAAAATGAAATCACGGAAATATTGGCAGTAATGAAAAGACATGAAATACGAATTCAAACGACAACAACGAGAAAACGTAATAATGACGTGACAACCCACGGGACGTCACAACAAAAATTCTTACTTGCAAAATCTTCAGCTTTAAATGTGGGTTTTACCCAAAGGAAGAAAATCAACAATTTCCTTACTTCTAGTTGAATATTCATTTATGTAAAAAATTTAATTTGAAATATAAATTTGAAATTTGTTAATCGAATTAACGAGCTGTTTCTTCCTCGGAATTCTCTTCGTATTTAAGTTATTTTTGGTGAACATCCGATTCACGCACACCTCCTGCTTGTCAATATTAGTATGATTTATATTGGTTTTGCGATATTAAAACAAAACAGTTTTTATTCATTTTAAACTATAAAATTTCATCAATTAATTTCTAATCACACTGCCTTGATACATAAAAATAGTGTGTACTGGTTAAGATCAGATTCGAATGAATTATAAATACAGGAATAAATAAAATATTATACCACATCATTTTATTCACAACAAACCAGTCAAAATTCTGTGTGCACTTAAGACTATTTCCTGAATAACTCTGAGTTTCTATAAATTTGAAGATTGACGGAAATATAATTTCATCCCATCGCTGTCATCTACTTTGGTTCAAGCTAGAGATCGACTGAAATTTTCAACCACAAACATCCGCTCCCCATGCCATAAAACTTTATCATTCATGCGATAAAAAAAAGTTAAGTCAATTGTTTCATAGAGCTTATTTATCCAAGTGTCATATTTTAGACTGACGAATTCAATGTACACAGAAGTTTTAAAAGCGTCACTCTACATTTTCAGAAGATCAATTCAATGACATGATGTCAATAAAATCAATGATATCAATAAAATCAATGATGTCAATAAAATCATAATTTCCTAATTGATTCTGAGTATTTTGTTAGCATACAATCCCCAGCAAGCAATAACCCAGTGTCAATACAGCTTTACCCCTACATGCAATGTCACATGGAAGCCACGTGGTTAGGTGCTGGTTACGTGGATTTTAGTTGGCAAAATGGATTTACCACTGAATATACTCATCATAGCCATATTAGTACGTTGCATGCTCGATTTGATACGTGGATCCACGTGTGATTTCCTATTAGCTACCACATTGCCTTCAAATAAATTTTTCCACATGGGAGGCACGTGTGTATGCAACGTACTTGCTTATGAACGGCTTTTAAGAAAATATTGCGTATATATAAATATTAAAATAATTGTTATATGTTTTCGATGAAATGTCAAAGATTCCATTCAGAGCACATATTAAATTCTACATTTATAACCAATTACCCGTTTACACATCAGATTATTCCCAAATTTACTAATATTTTCTTGATGGGCAAAAATATATACGTTATTATTTGTAGTATTCAGGGTCAGGCTGAGATAAAAGAAACTTTTTGTGCTAAAAAATCTAACATTCGCCTTTTCAAGTCTTAGTTGTGTCTTATTCAGTTGTAATGCTCATTTTAAACATTAGTAATAACTAATAAGTTAATCATTTCCTATGAAATATATGCTGATAATCTCTTTGAACCAAAAATTGGGATAACTAAATTCTATATATGCGTCTGGTGCGATTTCAAAAGCTTTCGTAAAATAATACTGAAAGACAGAACACACCAATGAATAAATTGATATACACACATGAAACTATTTGGATAAGTTTTGACGTTTCGATTTCGAAAGAATGTGCATCTGGCAACTACCCCTCCTCTCAGACGTTGTAGCACCTCCTATTCAAATTTCCGTGTTCCGTCTTCCGACCGTGACCGTTACTTAGTTCTGCTCAAGACGTGATCGGTGTTAATTGTGCTCCTGTATATTTCTAGGAACATCATTCAATTCGCAGTATTAGTGAATCTAAGTGGAAGATAGGGATAATTAAAAAGACGAGCTTTTCACTGTCCATATTAGAGACATTAAAACTGAGCATAGTTCTTATGTGCTGCTGGTTAAAGCGATACGGCTGGTTAATTTATCTTCATTACTTTCTGTTGAACTGTAGCTCATTTTGGTACTGAAGCCATGAACAATAATCTGATTTTATTACAATAATTCTCTCATAAGCACGCCGTTGTGATAAGGAGTGATGAGTCGCTGGAAATCGTGTAAGATTAATATACAGAGTTCTAGTTCTTATATAAATGTAAACCTTTCGACAGTAATGATAACTTTAATTGCGCCATTTCTCGTTTGCGCTGAATGAATAAAATATCTTCTAATTCTTTTTCATGTAATTCATTTTGTTGCTTTGTGGTACTAATGCTATAAAATATAT
Organism: Morinoia aosen; assembly: GCA_030386875.1. NCBI lineage: Eukaryota > Metazoa > Arthropoda > Malacostraca > Amphipoda > Talitridae > Morinoia > Morinoia aosen. The sequence goes on along the minus strand of CM059561.1, from coordinate 37,267,527 downwards.
TTACGTAAGCATTTAAATTTGAAATACCGCTTAAGAAATCCATCATTACAATTATTGACTGGTAAAATTTTGTTTCTTATTTCATTATTTATTGTGTTGACCTTCATTTTGAGGGTTTATCAGTCTTCACATTATGGATGAGGTTTGCGAGTATATTTATTTTGTCAATGTTTTGCCTGAATTTGTCATGACACAATAGAAATATACAATGAAGGACAAATTTACACCCTAAAATGCATAAACATGTATTCACAACCATTATATATGAATTTGAACGAATTGGAAGTGAATTGTTAAAAAATTTTCATGCATTTGAGGGGTAAATTCATTCTTCATAGTTCATTTTTATAGAACCATGATGTTTCATATGTGAACATTAAAGTTAGCACTGCCATTTTATCATATTTAAGGAATTAAATTTGTTTCTAAGAAAAGTTAACAAAATCCAAGAATGAACAATTAAGCTAGTACAATTTCTCGATTTTGATTGATGAAGTTTGCGGTGCCATTATATTTTAGGAATTTGATTTGCTTTAATAAAAATGTTACAATTCATAACTGAACAATTCATCTGTCATCTTGATTTTTCGAGTTTGAACATTTATATTCCCTGCCATAGTATTGGTGGACTTTAATTTCTTCTAGAAATCATTGCAAAATTAAACAAAAAATTCCTTGCTGACGGTCAGGTTTTTCCATTCCAAATTAATGTGGTGGATATCTGCCCTGGAAAAAATTTACGAACGTGCTTTTACTACGAACACCCAAACTGGGTGTCCCCCCAAAATGTCCCCGACTTGTCGGTTGATTATATCTCCGCAATAAATTAACATATTTGAGATGTCTTTTTTTCACAGTGTAGCAAATTTAGTTTCTTTTTCGAATAATTTACGTTTTTGAAAATAGTTTAATAACCACTTAAGTGTTATGACATACTATGCGGTTGCGGCAGCGGGAAACTGTTACCGCGACCGCGCGCGGTAAAAACGCATTTGTAGGTAGATGACACATTGGCGCGCTAACCGTGAAGGTTGTCGCGCGTTTTTTCGTACAGTGCTGTTTGGAACTCTGAACAGAATGGAGGTTTCACATTTCATAAATTTTGCCACTGTGTGCGCAGCTGAGAGCGAAGGATTATTGGATATGCCTCGTGTACGGAGATATTTCGTGCACCCATACAACGTGGCTGGGACAAGTTTCCTCGTTTTTATGAAAATATTAGAGAGCACAGTGATAAATGAAAAAATAGTTGCTATTACAAATCAGATATAATAATAGATAATAGATAAAATAATAATAAATAATATTTGATGAAAATATATGGATATCTTCCTGATATTCTATGGGAAACTAGAAATGAATTGCGTTTACTGCAGCGCTGTGAGCGGCTAACGTGTCACTAGTCATTACTTTCTGTGTTGACTGCTCTAAACCGCGCCGCGGTAAATCTCCTTCCGCCAACACGCGCGGTAGAAAAAATACCGCGCGCGTTTTCCACGCCGCGGTTTCTCTAGTATGTCAGGCCTGGTAAGACAACACGTGCTGGCGGATTTGCGGCTACCGCAGCTTTGCGCGGAAGCGCGTTTTAACGCTTAGTATGTCACTACACTAACAGTGATCGATTTACTAAAAGAGGCAGAAAAACTAATTGTTCTAAGGAAAGTTTTAAAAACAACACTGGTGATCTTCTTCATTTCCCAATACCTACTTTTAAGAATAATTTCACAATGATGTATCCTACATACCGCCAAGTCTTTAAACCCTCTGAGAGGTTATTTACTTTCTTATTTCATCATTTGAAGACACTTAAAATGCAGCTAACTAACTATCAATGAATTTCCATCGTATTGGAATACGAAGCAATGGAAATCTATAAAAAAGTTTGAAAAGCGTTTAATGAAACATTCCCGGAAAGGAACTCGTCATATAAGAAGACTGTGTTTCTCACTGTTAGAAAATATGGAAGAAAATTTAATACTCATACTTTTTCACCGCTTTTCGTTGCTTCATATTCATTCCAATACGATGAAAATTCTTTGATCGTTAGTGAGCTGCATTTTGAGTGTCTTCAGACTTCAAATGATGAAATAAGAAAGTAAATAACCTCTCAGAGGGCCTAAAGACTTGGCGGTGTGTAGGATACATCATTGTGAAATTATTCTTAACAGTAGGTATTCAGAAATGAAGAAGATCACCAGTGTTGTTTTTAAAACTTTCATTTGAACAATTAGTTTTTCTACCTCTTTTAGTAAATCAATCACTGTTAAGTGGTTTTAAACGATTTTCAAAAACTTAAATTATTCGAAAAAGAAACGAAATTTGCAACACTGTGAAAGAAAGACATTTCAAATATGTTTATTTATTGCGGAGATATAATCAATCGAAAAGTCGGGGACATTTTCATGGGACACCAGGTATAGCGTGGTGTAAGTTATGCCATGGAGGGTTCATAGTCTTTGTTCTTCTTTGAAAGCCTTATTTATAGAAGCATTCAATTTTTGAATTTATCTTATTACAAGTCAATGAGTGCAAAGAAAATTTGAAATGTTTGAAGAATGGAATTATTCACTGCATCTTAGCCTGGCTGTTAACCCTACTTTCTTCACTCGGGAAAAAATATCGCAATTTGCAAGTTGCTCCGAGATCGTCGGTTGATATTTCATTCACAATGCATGTGCGCCTTTGTGAATTAACAGCCTTGTGACATAAATATTAGTATAATACTTGTATATATGTCACTAAAACACGCTACAAAGAGTGGTGGAGGCTGCCATGAAACCCTATGAATACTGAAATGCCATTCCTTTCGCCACTAATTACTGTCCCGGCTGATAAATTACTGCAAAGCAAGTCGCGAAACATTTGCATGAGTGTTCATAAAATAACCATATATGGAATCAAGGATTAGTGAGGGAGGAGAATGGCATTTTGGGGGGACGTGTTCTACACGTTTGATTGCAAACAGGTAATCTCCTACAAGACATGACAATGCAGCGGCACCGTCACACCGAAGCGATCAACTAACTTTGATAACCACATGGAAACGGTGTATAATACACGTCAGTAGAATTCATGGTAAGTCTGCTTGATTCATAGATGGAACCCACGCGTAATTACCAAATGGATCTTAGCTGGCAGAAGCGAGGGATAACCATGAGGCATATGGTGTCCATGTAGAACCCACATCCTCGACACGTGTCCTAACCATGTGGGCACCAGGTGGGGCCACTTTCCAAAAGTCCATGTGGTTTCCACATAGCATGGGCAGATAGAACCCATATGTAAAACATCTACAATCCATGTCGTAACCATGTGGTTTCCATGTAGAACCCACATCCTCGACAAGTGTCCTAACCATGTGGGTACCAGGTGGGGCCACTTTCCAAAAGTCCATGTGGTTTCCACATAGCATGGGCAGATAGAACCCATATGGCAAACATGGACAATCCATGTCGTAACCATGTGGCTCCCACGTGACCTTGTATGTAGGGACGTTTCATTTTCCATGATCTGTATTAATCGAAACAAGAAATGGGAGATAACATGTAAATAGACGCAAATACATTTGCATTTTGGAACAAACACATGCATACATCGCGAGTCACAGAATTGTCTCTTGGCAACACCTCCAAACTGCAATGAAACATGGTCTGCGACCAAACCACGAATACAGCCCGTTATTTGACAAAAAAATTGCTACAGCAAAAGAGTATAAAGCTGCCGAGCCTCAAACAGTAACAAATAATGTTAATTACCAAATAGCTTACTCTGCCGAAATGATCAGACGTTCAAGTGGGAAGCACTTAACTAAAATGTTCGTCTTAGAGTATCTATCTTTAACCATTTTTACTGACAGGCTTCTTCACACAGTAGTTAAGTTAGTAATTTTATCGATTATTCTTTATAACCCATTCAAAAATGTCCTAAATCTACAGTCTCTTTAAAGTGTTTTAAAGGAACCCCGATGGGCTTTTATATCTTCCTTAAATGAAGACAAATACCTTGATAATTAATACACATTCATGCATACGAGCAAGAGGAAATATACACTTTCATCTACGACCACGTAAAATTTTTCAAGGGTCCAACTTACCTCTCTATCTTGTCACAAAGAGCAGCGGAAGCATCACGCTTCTCCACCTCATACAGGTCATCTGTGGTCAGGTCCTCTTTGCTGCCTTTCTTCAGCAACGGCATAAGCCAACTGTACAAAATAAATGCACCCGTTATTAGAATTCAACTCGCAGGCAGGTTCTCAGGCCAAATGTTCAACATTACAGTTTACTAATCATAAAGCTCCCCTTCACGGTACTGGTTTCGTAACCCAAAATTTTTTTTATTTTTGGAAGACTTCTTGCAAAGTACATTGATAGAATGCTGTAGAGTTCAGTTTCGTTTGCATTATGCAAGCCATAGAACTTAAAATACTCGTATGCTAAAATTTATGCTTAGTCCAGGTTATCTGAACATGCGGAATTGTTTTCTCATCATGAACTATTTCGCATGCGAGTTTCTAGGCAGCAAAGTTAGTATCAAATAATCCATGAAGAATATGCACAAGTTAGATAGATAATTCAACTATGAAAACTCTCAAGATGAACTGCTTGAATTGGTATCCTCTCAACTTCCAATTAATTTATTTGTGTGATAAGGGAACTTCTGAACGAATTTCAATCAATATAAAAGAACCGCAGGTCAAATGATGAAATTTTGAGCCATTATGCAGAGTTCACTGGAATCTTCTCTAAGGGGTGTAACTGAGAAGAGAAAAACAAGAAGCAAGCTATAACATATGCATTATTAATGTATGAGAGATTGTTGATATGACTACCAACACTTTCCCTACTCGCAATATTCAAGTTGGGAAGTCGCAGCTCGCAAATAAGTAATTGGTAGAACCGGAACAAAGAATATCGGACGTTATTAAACGCTTCACCTGACCTGATGTGCCGCCAAAATCAAACCGAAATTTACGAATAACGCAACGCTAGAAACGCAGGTACCTGTGCGCCAAGCGCCATCCATGCCCTCTTCCCCCGTGCACCTCAGAGGTCTTATAAGCGGTGAGCTCTTTAGGGCCCGCGCATTTGGTTCGCGTCCCCACCTGTACAGCATCCTACCAGTAAACGCTGCCCTTCTCCATTGTTATCTCTAACCTCTGTCTGCCTGTATATTTGGTGGCCAGAGAGTTGACGGACCCACGAATTCGTGAAGATATATTTGGGAAGTCAAGTAGATATAGTATTCGACATACAGAAGTTTGAGAAGAAGAAGTTTGAGAAGTACAGAAGTTTGAGAAGAAGATCCAGTGACTTCAGCAAATCAACACGGCGGAGGAGATTACTGATAACTACAGAGAAATTAAGAGAACTACCGAGAAGATCGTCTGGTGACGACAAGAATTATAACTTCTAAGAAGAATCTGAAGAGACAGTCAGAGCAACAAGAAATCGAGAATAAGGACCGCGTCTACAGAGAGCTTCAGAGATCTGCGAGAAGGCGGCTACAGATCTTAAACTACATCTACGAGGTGTGTCAACCGACTACAGCTACGTTATTTTCGTGCTACGGACGAAGCAGTAACGGTGCATCGCTTCCAACGACTGCAGAGACTGCGACATCGTTCGACAACAACGACAACTAAAACTACAATTTAAGATAAGTAACGCAGCAACAATAAATATTTATAATTGTTACAGTTCCGTTGTAGCCTAGATATTTATTGAGCGTGAGGCAGACAGAGGTTAGAGATAACAATGGAGAACTGCAGAGTTTACTGGTAAGGATGTTAACAGGACGGGGATGCGAACCAAATGCGCGGGCCCTAAAGAGCTCACCGCTTATAAGACCTCTGAGGTGCACGGGGGAAGAGGGCATGGATGGCGCTTGGCGCACATACCAAAGACCACCAACACCACTGTCTTTGAGCATCCAACCGAGCAGTACAGGAGCCCGCTTGTCAACCGAATACAATTATTCATTGTAGCTCAAAACAGACCGAGTGTTTACCGATAAACAAGAGAATGGCATATAATAATTAACGAACCTACCCAAGAAAATGTTGCAAGGGAAACAAAGACGTATGGTAGAATCAAAAATACCAAAGTCTCCGTTGTTGTATGTACAATTGCAATACCAGAAATCGTCACATTGTGAAACTCAGTCGCGTGGTCGCTTGATACATGAAATCCTCAGGTTTTCATAGCACGATCACCCTGGAGATTAAATTTGATGATAAGTTAGTTTAAACCTTTCTCATAGCGACTAAAGTGTTCCCAAGAGAGGGAGGAGGGAGGCACCATTTAATTTGGGAAAATGCAATGTCCCGAAAAATAAAATGTCCCTAATCTCCTGCCGATTTCAAAATTTTAGATTCTGCTTCGACTCCTTATGACCTCAGGATTTTAGAGCCATCGCATACTTTTTAAGCGAAACCCTGATTTAAACCATATGAAAAGTTCAGAACCTCTGGAAATAGCGAATAAGTTGAAACCTCGTCATTACCAGGCCAATTTCATTTCAAGCTTGTATTTTACGTGCTTTTGTGCTTCTTTGTTTTGTTTTCGGTTTTCTGTGGCATACTCTGTATTTTTATTCTTATAATATATTTTTAATGCCTTCAATTTATTGTACTTTGATCTTTTATTTCAGACGTAATGATTTTTTTCTTCGTACTAACGATGGAGCGAGACTCCGAAACGTTTTCTTAGTAGAGATGACAAATTTTCTCAGAAGTATTTTGTTTTTAAGTTTCTGATAAGGTTGTGATTAAAGTAAACCACTGACGTGTTCATATACATTAAGCAAGAGCACTTTTGTTTTCGTTTTTTATGAAGTTCAAATATGGATCGCCGATGGAGAAAGCTATCCGTAAAATTTCGGATAATGGCACATATACTGGAAACGACTTCCAGAACATCAAAGTGGACAACTTATGCCAAAATGTAGCTTTAACTTCGTGAATATCTTTACGATTCGAGCAATTGAACGATTTATTAAAAATCTATTTTTTTGAGAAAAAAAGTTTGTACCAGGTAGTCATGAAAATTTTAGAGAGCAAAAGTTTTGTAGGTATAAAAAACTCGTCATCAGTGTCAGAAAAAAAGAAATATGGTGAAAGATTTTTTCTAAAAACCGAAATTAAAAGTGGCCTTCAATTACAAAAACTTCTAATAAGTTTCACTTCAAAACCCTCTACAATGAACTTAAAACAAATGATATTTATCGAACGATAGACATTTAAAAGGAGGATCACACGCATTGATTTCAGAACAGTCTTTAAAAATGTACAGGGACTCTGGAGCTGCGGTCACCAGTGGTGCAGACAGAATTCAAAACAGAAGAAAAAAGACTTCCAAGTGGATAATCTTTGGCTACAGAATAGTACCTAATTACTATTCTAGGAGACAGAACGAATCTCCATTCCGTTACATAGAGGAAAGAGAAAAGTTCTTTGCTTCAGAATATTGTTCAATATGTCATATACAGCTGGCGTGTTATAATTATGTTTACATGCTATATTATATAGGGTTTAGGTAGCGTGTTTCTAAGAACAGGAGTTCATCATTTCGAAATATCTGGAGAATGGGTACAACCCAGATTTCATCGTAATACTTCTTGAGGTTAGGAACTGAAAAACCGTTGTAATCATCCAATCCACGATTTTTTTAAATCTCTCACGCATAAAGAAACCTAATTGCCAGAATACTTCCTGTTGCTTGTTAGTACTAAACACAACTGCATGTTATACCCGTCCTAGACTCAGATGTAGCCTTTTCGATATGTGGTTCATGATGATGCCGTTGTTTGAGAATGCTAGCTAAGATTTGAAAGGAAGGCTGCTAGAAAATTCGAAGTAGGAGAGTCGACGTGGTCGTCAAAATTTTATTACGGATATATCTTCACGTAAGTGTCAAGTATTCCCGCTGGGATTATCAAACCATCGTCATATAAAATTTGAGACAATTTCTTGTTGGCCCATTAATGTTGGCATTAAAAATCAACCAAAAGTCCTAAAAAACAAAAAAGTCCTCCATGAAAATTGATTTTTTTTAATAATTTATTTTTGAAAGTCAATAGGGTTTTTAAGTCATATAATACTCTTAAGTAAGTTAAGATGTACAAAGACTGTTCTCATCTGTATTGAACAATTTTTATCCGACATCTAGTTCGCAATGTTTGTTCAAATCACAAAGTGTACGAAAAGAAATAGAGAAGTTATGATTCGATTCTAGATCTCAAGAACCAATAATTATTACAAGTATTTAGGTTTTATCAGGCTCAAGTGTTTCGTTATAATTTTGCTGTGGAACAAGACAAAAGAAAAAACCTCTGTTGAATTAACCTGCAACTTCCCCAAGACTCAAAGGTGCGCACTTAATGTTCAAATGCCTCCTAGCGACTATTCTTCAAGGTTGATTTCTTGTGTTTATTGAAATAGCTCTACGTTTTCTTCTATAAGTGCGTAAAAGATAATCACAAAACATATGTGGAACAGCTGAATCTACGCACAAAATCCATTTGCCACTCCACTAATGAACTGAATAAGCGATAAACAGTTCAAGAGGCCTTGACTCTGAAGGTCGACAGTATTTCTAGACGCTTTCTTTGTATTCGATGAATATTGTGGCCTCAATTTCATTTTATCCAAGAAAATGTAACTGAATTATAAAAAATTTAAAAAAGTAAAGGTGAAAGTATTTTAAATGCTCGTAGGTACTTAATTTCTTAGACCTACTATCAGTATTCAGATTTTACTCGCCTTGATGCGAGTAGCAAGAGTCAGGCAAGTATGTGTTGTAATCAAGAAATCGCAACTATTTCAGAGTAACACAAAAATTCAGTAATACCCTAACACACAATAAAAAATATAAAACCCAAATTGAGAATTTTTCCAAACGATATTTTGTGCCAACCCTACATACCCTACAACCCTAGTCATCAATGAGAACAGAGACTTATGAAATTCATTTCGAAATGTTATGCCATTTCCGATACCTGCTTCTTCTGCAGAAATCATTAAGATGCAGATGCATAATCGATTGTTTTTTCACTTCAGAAAAAACAACTCAGATGATATAGCTGACAACTCAACAGTAGCCGAACCCTTTGAAAATAATTGTTTTTTTCAGGTAGCACTTAAATTCATGATGAAAATTTCTTGTCTGCAGGCTTGCAGGACTTAAACGAATATATGTAATTAAGGAGCACAACTATTTCTCTAAAAACTATAAAGTTACTATTTCCTAAAGCTAAATTATTTTCCAAAATTATTCTGACGCTGATCCTATTTCTATCATAAAACGTGGAATAGCAGAGTAAAAAATCCCCAAGTACTGGTACAGAGGTGAACTCGAGCTTAAAGGTACAACATGCTGTACTCGATAGCGTGATCGCACAAAATAATCGAGCATAAAAATAATGGAGAGATCACACTCACATGCAGCCATACTATAAAACGAGAGTTTTATAGAGGCTGCGCTTCTGCCTTGACTCAGTGTTACAACAGTCGAAATACGATGAACGTATACGCCACACGAAGTCGTGTTCCAATAAAAGGCAACGGAACTACACACGAAGGGCGTTGATTTGTTGAAATACTCGTCAAGTGCCGTGAGTTGTTCAGGAGTTATTATTAACAATCTACCGTAGCTCAAACAACAACGGTGACGACAACTGATTGCATTGGGTGATGACGTTAGATTTACTGTACAAAAATTAAGCGATATGAAGGAAAAACTTCCTCATTGACAGCCACTGTATCAAAATAATTATTAAATGCGTTCAAAATTCCTAAGCACAGGCTATCTCAAGAGAGTGAAAAGAAGAGACCATCATGTGTGGACCGCAGAAAACAGAAATTCTATGCTCAAGGTATGTTGTGACAATGGATACCCTGCTCATGGAAATAGCAGGTTATGAAGGAAGAAGATGAAAAGACAGAAGATGAAAGCGATGAAAGCATGAAAACTGAGAGCGGTAAAGGGACACGAAAGGTAGAAGTCCTGAAGCCCTTCCCCCGGCTGAGGTAACCTAACGGTATCTTCCCTGGAGGTGCCAGTCTCACTGTATTAGAAATAGTTCAGGTATCAACTGATAATTGCTTAACAATTTACTCATTGAAAAATCCTAATTAATTCATGAATTAATAGTTAAATTTGATTGTGAAAATCAATAAAAAGCAATTTGACGATTATCCACTTTTTTTAAATCAGACACCTGAACCAAACTCTCACGTATAAAGCCCGGGTACGTCGCATACGTTGACATTTTACAACAGAGCTATTAGTCGTAGTGAAAACTAACATTAATTAGAGTATAAGTACTGACGATGTGCCTTGGAGCAGCAACATAACGAATGTCATGTAAAAATTCAACAGTCGCTACATCCCCGCTACTGCCTGCCGGTGAGATGGCAATGCAAAACCATCAATTAACTACTAAGAGGGAGAAATGGAAAGCCATCAATTTCATATTTATTCTTCATAAAAATGCAGATAAGAAGGGATTGAATTATTCCGATCGCTAGTGAATTGCTGCGTACAAGTAAATTATTCGCTGCAACGTGCTGTTAGTCAACTCTATATTGAACTCCATACAAATTTATTCTCAAATGCACTCAATTTTAGCTCTAAGCTGAACGCTACCACCAGACTATTTATAGGTGCAGAGTGACATAAAACTCCTGAAAATCTCAGTCTTTACAAGTCAAGATGCATTAATTACACTTCAGTATTTATTTTGTAACTGAGGTTTAATGACACTAAATGCACTCTGAAATAAACACGTTTTAGTTCATTGTTTTTCATTCCTGAAGTACTCCCGATTGTAGATCTTTTGGTGCTTTTGACAGAAAATCGGTCCATTTAGTTTCAAAGTTTGAAAAATGTGTGAAAAACGTAGAGAATGGTCTGATTCTCCTTGGTCATCTTAGACTCGAGCAGTGAAACATAATCCATCATGGTCGTGGAAATTAGGTTAAGAGCAATCGAATGTAAAATTTATAACGGATCTACGTCGATTTCTGCTTCAGCATTAAAAGAATACGAATCTTTTTCCATTGTAGGTAAAATTGCTCAGAACAAAACCGCACTCTGCCGAGCTAGGTTCTGCCCAACGAAAGAGAACAAAAGGGAATACTTGACATTCAAGCGAGTCAAAAAGAACCTAATTGCAAATTGCACTCCTCGAATTTTAGCAGCGATGAGAAATTGTAAGTACATATATTATAAAGACACAAGCACACTGAAGAATGCAATCTGTCGAGGCTAACCGGGTAGATTGGTATAGAAATCAGAGAAGCATCCCGGTGAGATGCGTTTGAAGAACGAAGTCTACACAAGTCACGTGCAAGTTCGCATGATCGGCGGTGCGACACTATAAAGGCTGTGCAGGACTTCATTCGAGGAACACTAGTGCCACAAAAAATGTTTTAAATATATATCTCAAAGTTTTCAAATGATTCATTTAAGAGCTTCACAACAAAATCATGTGAATTGTTCACCAATGTTTTCAGGTCGGAGGCAAATCTGCCACTCTGAGCACTTGTTGCCGCCTTGACGAATAACATAGCTCCGCACAGCTGTTTACGATCGAGGGCTGTTGCAGTTCTGAATATGTTAATTCATTTCTTTTGGTGACAACCCGGAAATTATGGGAGCCGTCGATCAGGCCCGGATTTTCTGACGAGGTTGAGTAGCTCTCAAGCAGAGCACATCGTCTCATTTAGTCAATCGTTGGACCAAAAATACCCTCTGGCGGCCGTCAACAAGCTCTGAGTGTTCAGAAATTTCAATGCTAGCAGTTTTCTTAACATGTTCACCGCGTTTCTGCGGTTGTTAATGGTCGGTTTGGCTAGGCTGTAAGTAGCAGAATTGGTAAATCGACTTTGCTGCTTGGAGACATTTTTATCTTTCCTAAAAAATATGAGAATACAATTGCACGATAACATTTCACCTTTTAAGACAAGCGATTTTTTTTAATTGGGAAACATGAAATGTCAATACCGGCACGTGAATAAGCAATTTACCGAATGGAACACGTATGCCCCAATACGCAGGGAACGCGTTAATAATATTCATGGTTCCAGAGACGTCCGAATAATACCAGGACTCGCAAAAAAAAGACGAGGTGTGCTGGCACAAAGAAGTATGGAGGCAAGCAAAGCTGCACGGCACAAAAAGCACCAAAATAAGGCACACAACACAAGAAGCCCCAAAGTAAGGCACACAACACAAAAAGCACCAAAGTAAGGCATACAACACAAAAAAAGCACCAAAATAAGGCGCACAACACAAGCCCCGGTGGCTCCGTCTCTAAACTTGCGAGAGGAGGCAAAGCTCGGCAAATGGAGGCGCTGAGGGACATGACGCAAGTGCGACCGCCGGAGGGCAACTTGCTCAAACAAATTCCCCTCAAACTTGGGTCCATGAGCAGTTCTTTGTGGCGGAAGAAGTCGAGTGCTTGCAGACTTGCAGGAGCCCAGACTCGAAATGAAACTCGGGCACACTAAGCTCAAACAATTTACTTATGGGATGCCGCTTGCTCAGACGCAAGCTAAAAAAAACTAGCATTAGTTACTGCATAGAATCAATAGCTACTCGTAAGTTATTTTTACTACTAGTGTGCACGGCCCACAAAAAATGACGGGATTCAATACCTTCTTTGAAGAAACTTCCAGACGTGAGTGACTAACAAATATATCCACCCTAACAGTATCCGTGCTAAAAAATATCACTATACTTGCGCAGTGGTGAAACTCGGATCTCAAATACGGTCATTGTGGCAGAGAGGAGATATTTATGAGCATGGCAGAGAAATGGAAGAAGCGGGCTCCAAACAAAGAAACTAAGGGTATTATTATGTAGTAGCAGGACCCGGGGAAATTCCTCGGACAATGTCATCGTTCAGCTAGGTGGACCCGTGAAAAATTCAGTCAGTATTACCTAACCTATGTTTAGCTATCCTATCGTAATCTGACCAATCCTGTCCTAAACGAACCTATCCTGATAAAATGTCAAACATATCAACGCATGGAAAGGCCATCTTTTAATGTTCTGAGGAATTCGGTATCCAAGATGATACCGCTAACTCAGACATCCTATGTTTCTTAAGAAGCGGACACCTAACAAATATATAATTAAATATTTAAATAAACACAAAACGGGTATTATTAGGTTAGAAAATACTTCGGAATGAATATTGGCATCGATTTGTGTACTTCACAAAATACATCCAGATCTTGAAGAGAGCTCTACTAAATGTCCCCACGGAGAAAAAGTTTAACTATCCTAATGAAACGTACTGAAATGAAAGCAAAGAATGAAACGCAGACGCTGGTGCTCAATTTCTCCGGGTTTTTTCAACCGATTTCCACCATCCAACTTGCAAAATGAAGAAAAAAAGTTAGCCATAAAACACGACCCGTGCGTTTTAATTTTGTTATGAGGAAATAGCAAATTAAAAAAAAAAAATTGTTTTGAGGACAAAAATTCAAACGTTCTTTCTTTCATGGCTAACACCTTTTTCTTTATTATGTAAATTTAATCGTGAAAATCAGTGGAAAACTGGCATATAAATTGCGATTAGAAGTTGGTACGTATTCCAAAAATTGAAATGTGAGAAAAAGGCTCTCTAAAATATTTTGGGGTTTACCTGGTAAGCTGTAGTAGACGAATGAACATACTTGCAAAGCACTGAAGCATACCGTTAAATTCAGAAAAAAATTCTTTATGAGTTGATAAACAGAAAATCGATTAAATATCGGATTTTGACCTTGACGACTGCCTTAACGATTTTATATTTAGCAGTTGACCATTTACATTAACATCGGGGGACGAGTGAATCGCGAGACTTCAATGGCAAGATAACACCAGTTTCATAATAAGTCCCAATGGTCTCCATGGGTGCGAGTAACTGATTTTGTTGACAGTACCTAGTGTTACCACTGGTAACAATTCCTCAAAGTATATTAACTAGGACTTACTGGCAGTGAGATCCCATTCTTTCAATGAGATCAAACAAGAAATTATGAACTGAGTGTTGAATTTGGTGAATCATTCAACAAAGTCGATCTATCAATCTTGAAATTGTATCCCGATGCTACATGTATATGTGCATTTGAACATGGCAGCACGAAATCTAGAGAGAGCGTGTCGTGCCACGGGTGATACCAATATTGACTCAACAAACACGGAATGGACCGTCCTCTTGAGCTGCGATCAACTGATGCCCTTGGGAAGACACAAAGAAGCAGAGTAGAGTGCGCAAGCAATTTTTTTCGCAATAAGTTAACCTCTATTTCCGATTCATTCTAACGAACAATTCGGTTAGAATTTTTTGGGATTAACGACCCAAATGGGTCTAGACAGTTTCGAACGCATTCACCATGTCAGTAGAGACAGCTTGTTCCACATTTAGACTATGTCAAAAATAAAAAATTTCGAGGCCTGAGCGTGCTAGAAATTAATTTCCGCCTGTTATTTACGGTTCGAACGTCAGCATTGACAAAAGACACTAAGCAAGAATTCCAGTTGACTCAACAATGTAATACTGGTGTTTGACATGCCTAAACTTAAAAATACCAATATTCTTCATTGTGGTGCGTTACGTATTCTAGATAGTGGAGGGTAAAACATTTACCAACCATACACATTAGCCGAATTTTCTCACTGAGTTTCCCATTAGGTTATTCGATACTCAGTACCAGATAATTTGTTACATGAGCGTAATTATGAAATAACAGAATGAAAGCATCCATAGAAAGTCACTACATGCATAGAAAGTCAATAATACCACAGTTGGGCATGTATTGTACTAGATTTAGAAGGGATTGCTCATCTTGATTTCATCCACAGTGTGTTTAGCGCTTTCCCTATCTTCCAGAAGCCGTTCGGTACCCGCGGCCAAAATTATGGTATATGCACAACGACTATAGTCTGTCTAGCCCTCCATAACGTTGTCGTAAAGAACGCCAGCAATATCCCGTTTCTCCTTTGATCGTAAGGGCCAGTGTTTCGAGCTAAGTAAATTATTCTGAGAATAAACGGATCAGAAAGTATAAATTGCCAACAAATCATTCATTCCTATGGATGCACGCTAGGTCACCACGTCTATCAATATGGATGGTTATCAATTTTTTCAAAAATCATATACCAACAACTCCGAAACACAATTTAGACTTCGTGTTGTAGGAACCTAGAACACGGTTTTGAATAATAAAAATCAAGTATACCACTCACCAAAACCACATTTTCGATAGCCATCCAGCGGTAGCTCTCGGATTAGGTTTCAGTTTTTCTTTAAATTGATCCATGGTCTCAGCTCTTGACGTTCTCGCTGAAGAGTGTCTCACCAGTGGTATTACAGTGAAGCACCTACCAAACCTTAAGCTGGGGATACATTGACACTCTTTTCAACACTCTGAGTGTCACTTCGACGGGCACATACACTGTTGCCGGGCTAGCAGGCGGGCAAAGTGAGGTTCACTTGGACATTCTCCCTAGCCATTCTTTGCCGCCGCCTGCCCGTCAATCACTCCATCTACAGATGAGCCGTAGCCTGCAGCATGTCATCAGTAGGGATGTGACATTGAACATATTGCATATATATGCTTTTGAGTATTTTTTAGGTAGCATAAAATATGCCCGCAAGTGTATATGCAGTGTGAGCATATCGCATATTTTACTCGGAACAGCATAAAATATGGCGAACATGCATGATTAACTGTAAGTGGCAGTAAACTGAAACCTAGTAAAACCTCCCCATTACTTTTAAATTATATTCTTTTTTTCATCCAGTTTTATTTAATTCTTTTTGAATAACTGGATCAATTTTGTAAATTGAAATTTTTCGTAAATCAATAATAATTGTAAGTTGCTACAGCTACTTCAAAAGTTTACTTTAATTTTGCGGGAATTAGCTCAAGTTTTTTTTAGATATAGTTCCTTATGAAGTGTATTTGAGATTAGTGCGGCTAAAAGTGATCTACAATCATGCCGAAGGTGAACAAGGAGCATCATATTTAGAATACTTCAAGGAATTTGAAGATTTTCAAGCCCAGGAAGAATTTCTCTATCGCATTTATTGCGAGAAACAGGTGATGTATAAAACTTTTTTCACTCAGAACACGTTAGAGAAGTTTTGCGTGGTACAAGGTTTTAGTTTCTAAATATTATCACGCAGAACTTTGTTGGGCTTAGTGCACACTTTATCAAATTATTGTTATCGAAGGATATGAATAATTATTAATGCTCTTGCATAACAATACAGGGACTTCTTACTTCGAGAGCAATTAAATTAATGGATATCGTAGAGGAAACATTGAAGAACAGATATGATACAAGGCATTATGAAGAGTTAAATTGCATTTTGGTGATAAACAAAGGTTTTGAAAAGATAAAAACAATCAACTCAATTTTGAATCGTGAGATCTCTGACGCAATGGATGAATCCATGAAGGAATATTCGAACTAACTTGCTTCACTTTTGCTCCACTTGTTTCTTGCGATGTCGAGTGGAAGTTTTCGCAGTGTAAAACTTGGCTGACAGATAATCGTAGATTTGTTTTTAAAAATCTCAACTACCACGCAATTATCAAGAGCAACCCTCGAATTTAATGCTAAAATATATTCCTCGTATAAAAGAAGGATTAAGAAATGTTCCTTGCATTCATGGAAAAATATATAGTTCAGAACCAGCCTTGGATTAGATTACTTTTTTTTTCGTTCGTTATCATCGTCCTTGACTCGTTCAGATTAGAATTATTTCTGTTTCAAAATATTTATGTTTAGATAAGTTATAAAAATTAGTTGAGAATTGTATACTTAATTATTAATAGAAAATTATGAAAGAAATTATTTTTTCCGTGTATGAAGAAGTACACTGTATCCTGTATCATTGTTTCTGTACAATTTTCCTCCCAAAAATATAAATTTGGAGCTATTCAAGTGAAGCATTTATATGGATGCATATTTCTGCTTAGCATGTAATATGCGCTTCCACAATTATGCATAGAGTGTAGCATATATGCATCGAGTGTTTCTACATATGGTTTTTCTAGCATAATTCTTGCCGAAGCCTTCATATTTTATGCTGCATATGCGCAACAAAAATCAGCAAAAACTCAAAAATCAGCAAGAACGTGCAATCAATGACATACGAAATAAATTATTAGCGCTATTCTACTAAGCATCAGCAGCTCCTGGCGAGAAGTACTAGAGCGCGGAGCGCAGTACCTCCCGACGTAGCGTCTGGATTGCAACTGAGCAGTGTGAGCAACACACTCTGCCCGCCGACTTTGACGCTTCTGCTGCCTGCTAGCGCTGTGCCAATGTGAACGATCGCTGCCCTTTCGCTGCGCGCGCTTGCCCGCGCCCGATGGTTGTGAGCTTCCAATGCGAGTGTCAATGTATCCCCAGCTTTACAGACTCAAGTCGCCTACAGCACTGCGTAGTGCGTGTGCGTACTGAAACTGTAGCATAAGACTAGGCACTCGCATGAAGTTTTATGCATGAGACCACAACCTGCAATACAGCTGACCGGATGCAGCCAGCTACAAAGCATATTTATTGCCCTGATCTTCAAAAAAAAGATGCTTTATTCCAATCAAGCCTGATGCAAATCATCTTGCATATTTTTTTTCAAATGCCTTATAACAAACACTAGGACACCATGACGGTTTCCCCCGTAAAGCCGGTACCCATTTCCGACACCTGTGTTGAGTGGGGTATTGTGCTTGAGTTTTCCCTTATACCCAACGGGGAAATCGCAGCTTAGCGCCGGGATTCGACATGGTAAATTAATTGTGATAGGTATTAAGGCAACGTCGAGAGAGTTATTTTTAGGTAGACTGAATAACTATTAAAATACATAAGGAATGTAGATGACTGGTCCTCATTGGGAGATTTTGAACTGAATCATTTCATTTTAAATTGAATGAACTAAATTTTAGAGGTAAGAAATTTTAGGACAATATTGAGCTTGTTGGCAACATTCACAACTTGGCAGCGTTTTATAAATGCAGTTGTTGTACTGCTGTCCCGAAACTTTGTGTCCTATACTGACATCTAGTTAGTACTCGAAAAATCATAGCTTTAGTGTGGGAAATTTGCGTCTTTAAGAAGTTTGAGAGTACATCAATTCAAATTTAATTTCCTCAATGCTTTTACGCTGTACTTGCGAAGAAACCCTATAAGGAAAATAAAATAGCAGACGAATTTCCGTAACGCACGATTGCCAAAACACACTGAGTCAAGGTAAATCCCTCTAAGATTAACGAAAGCATTCTAGTATTTTCTTAATAAGTAAAAGAAAACATTTTTTTCAATTGTGTCGAAAAATATATCCAAAACGCACTTTTTTCAAAACGAATGGAGGTAGCCGAATGAACTGCATATAAGTTTTGATGGAGTAACTTTAATTATTATGTAAGCTGGCAGCTTCCGAACAGTTCCTTTCCATACCCATTATTTAAAAAACAATCAATTATTAAACATGTATGATTGAGTCTATAAAATGAATGCTTGCAGGAACATAGAAGATAAGAACATGAGAGCAAAGTATCGTTCAAACTACTAGATATGCCCTCCGTTAATTGAATATGCAGATTCGCTGGATACAGTATGCACAAAAGCTTTTGTTGAAGAGATAGAAAATATGACATTGAATGAAAAGAAAAATGAGCACGAACGGAATCCTGAAGGCTTACTCAAAACTGACCGCTTCTCTTATCCTAAGTTGGGGTAACCTAACAATATGCTCCTCTGGTTGCCGTTCTCAACAGCATGCGATCGACAAACCTGACTGTTCTAAGCCTACTGCCCATCATATAACCTTGAGGAAAAATGAAACCAAAAATAAGTAGGAGTGAATAATTTTAGTTTATTTGCGTAAAACAATAATAATTTTCAATACATTTATTCCCTTTAAGCTTTCTTAAAAGGATGTAAACGGAATTCAGCTTTCGTTAAAGGATGTTAATATTTTATAATCCGTAAATATCCGTTCGTTCATTGTTGTACCTGATATCACCTCTAGATTACTTCTTTTGAGTGAGTGTGCAGCTGTTTTTGGTCGCCAGCTTGCCTTGTTGATGGGAGTCCTCATGAACTGATACCGGTTTGTTGAGAAGATGTTTCAGCGTTGTGTCCTTGGGTCAATCACGATGTGTTCACTAAAAGACCCTGGTTGGTCATTGGGCATGAATCCCTATCCCCCCCTAAGGGGTTCCGGCCTTTGAGGCTGAGGGCCTCCGGGAACAGACCGCAAATTCGTTATAATAGCATCAATAATTAACATGAAACAGATGGAGCTAAGTTCCAAGAAAAATCATAACACAAGTAACAACAAAATGAAAAGATTACGAGGCTACAAACTTAATTCCGGCTGAAAATACAGCGATTTTGATGTAAAATTAAATAATAACCTCAAGCCCCTGACTACCCTAGGCGCCTCCAGCGTTGGTTCTCCCGGCGACGGTGAGAATGAATAATATTTACCATAAACATTTCACTGTCCAAATATAAAGAATGGGAGAAGTCTAGACAATCTTCACACTACGTACGACATGCGTTAATGACTCATCTAATGATTTGATAGTTAGTTTGCATTCATTGTAGCCGTATTAGCCTATCAACTAAAAACAAACAATTTCAAAATGAAAATTACAAGGAACTAGTTTCATTCCCTTACATTCGTCCGGGATTCTCATGCACTTATTCGCTAAAAAAGTGAAAACCAAATAGAGTATCTATTTTCTCGTTTTAATGTACTGAGCAGACTAAACTGAAAAACAACTTCAAGTTCATTCATATATAAAATTAAACTGTTTCACTGGTCAGGGCGAGTTCTTCGTCCTATTGTTACATTTCAATATCTTAAAGGGTACTAATTCACATTTTCATGTTTTGAAAATAATCACTTTTTTGTTCGAATACACGCGCAAAGTCTTCGTTGTGCTTCATTTTAAATTTTATGCTTTTAGACAAAATGATTCGGGAGATATCGATCCTCGAAGTTGGGTCCAATCTATCGGTTGGGTCCAATAAGTTGGGTCCAATCCAATCCAATCTAATCTATAACAAATTGGTTTCTCATTGGTCGTACGGCGGTTGAGAACTGCATTATTGGCCAGGAAGCATATTTCTTCGCTTTAAAAAAGCACTGGTGAAAGCGAAGTTATTACTAGCCAAAACTATTTAGCAGTTAGCCAATCAGAGCTCATGACTCGAAAAGACACGTCAGTTACACTTGGGCTGTCGGAGAAAAATGTACGTCACGGGGTGCTCCTCATGAAATCTTGTTCATATTTTTGGGAATTAGACCCCTTGTGTTTATAGACGTAGCGAATTGGTTTGGAGCTTATTTTATTCGTAACTACATTTCACTCATTGTAGATGGACTACATAATGTCCGAAGCCAGCCGAAAGTGTTCGATGAGCGTATCTGTGGCACAAGCTCCCACCTTATATATGTTGACGGGCCGTGTTCACCTGGCCTTATCAACTCTCGAGAAATTGCACTTTTTAATTTCTTACGGTCTCTCATTTCACTCTCTATTTTATTTCAAATAAAGGGGGGTGGACTAGTTAGTATAGATTAGATGGACTACAATATCTATTTAATACATTTTCAATTTAGGTTTTATTTTTTCATAATCTTAACACTGTAAAAAATTACCTTTTATGGTATTTCTCTCAAAAATTTCCTAGTGCCAGTGAAAATAAATTTGAATTTTGACTCATTAGAGCTTGAAAAATACCGTTTTCTGACTAGGATGACACCAAAAACAACTTTTAAAATCAAATGGTTTAGCTTTCAAATTGCTTTGAAAAGTGCCCCCAACAACTTTTTTCAAATAATTCATTTTCCTTGCAAAAATTCGAAAGACCTTCAATTTAAAAAGATTTAAAAATCTTAATTTTCATATGTGATGAAATTTTCAGATAAATCCACCTAATAGGGCAAATATCTCCAATATTTCACTTTACAGTTGCACCAAAAAAACAACAAATTGTAAATTTCAATTTAGCATACCTTCAACGTTAATTGACGCAGCAACTTGGTTCAAAACGCACTCTATAAGGAATTGAGTGGTCTATCAAATGCTGCATCAACATTTCCTACTTATGTCTGAAAAACGTAAGTATATATGATATACCCAATTGAAAATCAAGGACGTGTCGCCGGTGAATTAAAGACGAGACAGTCGATCAAGTATGAATTAAGGGCGAGTCGGCCGGTTGGGCCTTATAACTCTATCTCCGCGCGCTTAAACCACGAACGGTCGAGCTCGGACGTAATATGCTGAGCCGGCCAGTTGTAATTTGAGGGCGCAAACTTCTAAGTTGGTTAATGGCCGTAGTATTTGAGGAGGCCATCCGTTGTTTACAGCCATAAAAATATCATTGATCTATCGCAATGAAACGTATGCTCTGACATTGTGGCGTACAATGCATCAAGCTTGAAATTATATTTCACATATTTTATTCAATTTCATGCTTTTCCAGAAATATTCCCAACATTGAAACTGAAGACTTTACTGTACTGCAGAATGAATGCATTGGTGCGTTTACTTGTGTTCATTTATGTATTTTTACCATGCCATTGTTATACGCATGTTTGCATTTCATTCTTCAATACCAGACACAAGCCAAACACATTACTACAGTCCCAGCAGTCTATCTCTCCCAGAAGAGAAGTGCTACTTATTGAGAGGACATGAATATTTATTCTTATCTATGCAAGATTTTACATTGAGAAAAGATATTCACGAGTGAAACCGGTGGAATTATTTTTTAGTTCTAAATACATTCTAATGAATTTAATCATCATTCTAAAATTTATAAAATAAGAAGTAACATGAAATGGAAATGATAAATCGTGAATCATATACCTAAGAATTATACCTAAGAAAAATCGTATTTCTAAATTTTATTCTTGGTCGTTTTCTTTTTTATGGTGAAGATATCATGATGTTGACAACGCTAATTATTTCAAGAAGCACAAAGATTTCAAATAATGCTAAGTGAAAGCGCATTTAATTATGATAGTTTCTAATAACAAGTTTCCTGACAGCACCCGCTGTAGTTTCCTAAACGAAATACCGCATAAAACTTTGCTAATTACGTTGCAAAGAATTACATGTGGTAATAAGAAACACTTTTATTCTAACAAGTAATCAGATTGATTATTGTTTGAAAAAGTAAAGCAATACAACTGCCCCTCAGGGGTATACAACTGTTGTATCTATTGGAATTAGCGCTCCCAGGGGGACTTTGTGAGGGCCCGAGCTAAAGGTTAGGTAGGCTTCCTTTTTGTTAAAATGGAATAGGTTTTTGTTATGTTACGGACCATCTTTTTTCGGTTCACTGCTGTCCTGTTTTTCAGCACTTACTACTTTCTTCTTAAATTTTTACTCGTTTCATGAACTTCTTTCTTAGCTTCTTGTTTCTGTGCATCTTGTGCATAGATTCCGCGTTCCTTCAACTCCATACTGAATGGCGCCTTCCTCCTTCCTCTCTTAGAACATCTTTGTGGTGGTTAAGGAAGGCTAAAACTTTCTTATATAATAATGATTATGATAAAAATAATAATAATAAAGCAATACAAGTCTAAGTTTTTGTGGTTCGCAATTCAAGTAACGTTCATCTTTTAATTTTTATTGAACTTTTTTATTCCCGAGGCAGTCGTGCGAAGCTGAAGTCTCTTCTCAAGACATATGAGTGTTTGTAAGATGTAAATAATACATAAAATATTAATGTTGTTCTAATTATTTCGTTCTAGAGACCGAACAAATGAACATTCGTTTGGATGAGAGAAAGAGGAGATGGGAAAATTAGAGACACTTCTACACTCTTGGATTTTGAAAAACAAAATGATTACAAATTCGCCACATACCTCAGCACCTAGAACGAAAACTAAAAATCAGTTATTATTTTTACTCAATGTAAAACAAAAACTTAATCATCAACGAAACACACTGAGAAGACCTTTAATAAATAAACATGTCTGTAATATAAGTTTACAATTGATTTGTAAAGAGTTCGGTAAGCATGAGATCAATCGACCATCAATCGAAGACCAATCTACAAACTACCCTATCCTTGCTAGTTTGAATTAAAATGGAATTACAAAAAAGTGTTTTGTATTACACTCATACAGCCTTCCAAGAACAAGTGCCATGTATAATTTTTTTTTTGTCTAGAATAATGTTCTCATTCAAAAATTTGTGACGAACATTCAAACATGAAGTCTCTGAGTTAATTTACCCTAAAAACTTGCCCTATGAGCTGGTCGAAGCACTCGAAGTCTCGAAGTTTTGAAGTAGCAGTCCGTTTCACCGCCCCGGCGCTCTTGCACTGGCAGTTGATTAGTTTGTGAAGTTGCCCGACGTGAAGTGACTAATTTACAATTATTGCTTAAAAACTGAGATTTGATTGATTGTAATGCAGGTTTTTGAACGTTATATGCATGGGCAAACTTAGAATTTGTACTGGATGAACGTTTTTAAACGATTTTGTGTTGATCAAGTTACTCTCATCGTTAGAACTTCCTTATCGGTAGGAGAGTTCAAGCTTAGTTTAATTTTTCAAATTCTGTTTTGTGAAGGGTATTTTTAGAGGTATTTATGTAAAAGTACTCAAGATGGATTGCTTTCTCATTATATTTCTTGATTTACTTCTAATTAAAAAATGTTTTTTTCAGTAAAAAATAAAAAGAAGCAAGTTCTTCTGTCAAACTAAATATTTACTGAAGGCCGTGATAAAAGTGCGGTGGCTCAGTGAAGGAAATGTTACAGAACTTGCTCGTTGCCTGAAAAAACTGCTGCAAGGGCAGGGGCGTTCTTACACCTTCAAACTTAAGTCACATCAAGTAAGTAATTTACGCGTGTGTGAATAATTGTTTTGAGTTTTGGTTATTTTAAAATAGCCCTATACATATTTCTAATATTTCATTGTTTTCAATTACTTGAGTTTCAACGCTTTTAGGTGCTTATTGAGGCAGTTGATAAATATTTGAGTAGACATATGAATACTGCAGCTTTTAACTTTAATTTAAAAAAGCTCAAGTTCAATTTAAAAGAGCTCAAGTTCAATTAAAAAAGCTCAAGTTTAATTTTAAAAAGCTCAAGTTCAATTTAAAAAAGCTCAAGTTCAATTTAAAAAAGCTCAAGTTCAATTTATAAAAGCTCAAGTTTAATTTAAAAAAGGTCAAGTTCAATTTAAAAAGCTGAAGTTTAATTTAAAAAAGATCGAGATTTTTTCGAAAAGTCTCAAGCAGGCTATATTTAAAAAAAAATTCAATTTTGAAACCCTCTGTTTCTAAAATTTCATACTTATGTAATAATAATATAAGTAAAGTTTATTTCTGAGAATGCATATATATTAAAGTACTGACACTGAAAATAGAGTAAATCAAAAATCAGACAAACCAAGCTGTTGTGATTTTGTACTTAATTTGACATTCTTCAAGTTTTACCTATGAATCATTTGGTAAGCATTTGACAAACAGATCATCGGTACGTACGTACAGTGTATATCCATTGACAAAAAAATTCAAAATAAATTTTATGTAATAAGTAACTGTGTGACAATTAGCAAACTGCACTGACTGAAAAGTTGAACATTAAATAGCTTCCAAATTATATTTAAACCATAATGCTCTACAACAATGGCTTAATATATCATGTTATATAAGATAGTATTACACATAAAATGTATACCAAATTAAAGGCCAATCTCTCGACTAATAATTTAATTTTTACCCCTTTATACCATACCTAAGTGCATTTATACGGTATCTCCCATCTTTAAATCTTCTAACGCAAGTGTTCTAGCAACATGCTTCTATATATGATTGTAGGAGCGTAAACATAGCCTGGGTGTTATGGCAGTAATGGATTCATCTGAAAGTCACCTTTTTAAATTAAACTTGATATTTTTTAAATTAAACTTAAGCTTTTTTAAATTGACCTTGAACTTTTTTAAATTGACCTTGAACTTTTTAAAATTAAACTTGAGCTTTTTTAAATTGAACTCAACCTATTTCAAATTAAACTTGAGTTTTTTTTAATTGAACTTGATCTTTTTTAAATTAAAGTTGAAAAACTGTTGAGAATTGAGGTAGGTGAACAGACAATGCAAGGGTCTACGCTACAAACTTGAAAATGCGTATAAATGTTTATGCAATTAAAAATAGGCTGTTCTTATGCAGCAATATTGTTAATTTGAATATCAGAGTGAAAAGGAGGGACTGTAATTGTGTGCAGACGAGGTAAGAGATTTTTGTTGAGAACTAGTCAACTTGTCGTCACCACAACACGTAATAAGTGGAATGGCGCACAAATTATACTCGTCATATATGCTTCCCTCTGAAAATGTTTCTTTACCGAAAATCATATTTTTATGATTCTTATATCAATGATAAAGAAAGAGCGAGTTGAACTTTAAAGTACTGTGGCATCAATAACAGTAATACCTTTTATTTAACTATATACTAATAATGTACTTCATTTTGTAATGTTTTGGAACATTCCCTTTCTTCATACACATTAGAGGATTTTTTATTGCTATAACCTTTTTCTTCAGCACATCTTCATAGGAATTTGTTGGAGCAGTATCTTTTTGAGAATATATTTCTATAATTATAGCAGTGGACATAAATTGTATGTGTTTCTAATACAAATGTGTGAATATAATATTTTAGTGTAAACATGAATGAATATGAACAGGATAATATAACAACTTCCATTTATAGGTGCCAGTTCAATTTCTGATGAAAATCTCCCATTAGTTCTCTTGCAATCGATATTGTAGGATTAAATCCAACATTAAAAATCTGCAGCCCACGCAAAATCTAACAGTGCCATTAACATGTTTTCACCGTCCACAGTAAATTTTTTTTTGTGCAGTTAAACATTAAATGGCTTGTCATAACTCGCCCTATCAAAGCTTAACTCAACCTTGCTTGACGTGTAGACTGCTTAAACACAAAAACACTTGAATATGTCCAGCAGGAAACCTAAATAATATTCAACATCTTTAATTTAGAGGTTACTTATTAGGCAGTCATCCACACTAGTACCTATAGGAGTGAAAATGTTAATCTTCTGAAAATAAATTTTAATAAGACTATTATTGTACAAAAACTAAGGCGGAATAAATAAAATTTCTTTTCAGAAAAAAATACGTGATACGTCCTTACATTGACCTAGACCTATCTGGAAGTATCTCATATCCGCGTTTTACTTTCAGAAGAATCGGATTCATCTGAGGACCCTGAGAGAGATACTCAACCGCCCCAATTATGAAAATGGATGAATTCTTTCCTGTCGTAAGCCGGTGAGAATAACACTCAGATAACGTTGTTTCGTTCAGATTGATGTGTAAAATTTGTTTTGTTCTGCTCATATGAGGCCTCGCATTGGAAGGAAATCTATTCCAGTTAATGTTTAGTGCTAATTTATTTTATTAATTTCTAATTTTTTTGTGATCTTTTGGTGCGTAATGTATTGGGACTCTCCTCTTCTTGATTTCATGATACACACTAGAATTTTTTTTATTGCTATAACCTTTTTCTTCATTGCTTCATAGGAATTTGATGGTATAGTTTCTTTTTAAAAATACAATTTTATCATCATAGTAGTAAAAGCATAATTTTACAAGTGTCTCTAATATGTACGTCAGAATATAATTGAAACGAAAGGCTGGTAATATATTACAGATGTATTTTTAATTTTTAATACACAAGTAATTCGGTATTTTTCTCTTTAAGAGTTTTTGTCTAGCCAGTATATCCTTATTAACACGTAAACTGCCATGGGGTAAACTGAAGTTCAATATTCAATTCAAATTTCAAGTCAATTGTGGTAATCAACTTTGAAAATAGCGAACATTAACTGTATCGAGCCTATATTTAGCTTTCATTAAATATTAATGATAAATGAGTTAGTGACTGCATGTGGGTCAGCAGCACTATGAAAATCACCTAAGTGACCACCGGTTGGTCACTTCGCAGGAAATGTGTTAGAATGAGTTAAGCTGCTGGTACATGACCTAAAATGAAGAGTAAACTTGATAAACCTTTTTCTGTGATGAGCATTTATCCTCATTGAAATTCAATTTATGAAATAGTTGAAGAAAAAGAAGCTGCGCAGCACACTGCTTTTCGGAGGGGATATTTTGGCCATACTCCGAAGTTTTCCTTGCATTTTGCATAACTGGTTCGTATAATGCTCGCGATAGCCGTGTGCTATAGGTTCCGCCGCCGTGCGGCCGGGACCCGGGTTCGAAACTCGGCGCTGGCAGTGGCGATTTTCTCTGGTGGGTATAGGAGAAAAATTCCAAGCACAATACCCCACTCTACCCAGATGTCTGAAATGGGTACCGGTCTTGACCGGGGGAAAGCGTCATGGCGTCCTGGCGTTAGTTCTAAGGCATTTGAAAATCCAATGTACAAGGTGATATGTATCAGGCTTGATTGGAAATAAAGCATCCGTAGATGCCTTCATTATTTATTTATTGTATAAAAGTTCCAGTCATAAATAAAAACTGTTCGTAGAATGCCAGAAATATCAGTAAACTGGAGTTAAGGTATTTCGCAATGAGAGAATATTCATTTGTTTTATCGTAAACCAATGCTTGGCAATTAACCATGCTTTTTATACAGGATCGGTAAACTGGAGTGGAGGAAGAGGCAAGAGACTCCTTCTCCTTCTGCAGTGGAGAATCGTTCACCAGCCGGTGTGGAGCCACTGTCAGTGTCAGTAGAATTAAGCCCATATGAGACGGTGGCAACGACTGTGAACATTTGCGCGTTGCATCGCTAGCTCCTCCCATTTCCTCTCTTTCTGTCGCAACTCTGCTCTCTGTGGACGTGTTCGAACTTACACGAGTGTGGAAATCCGTGATCGCGCTCTGCACGATACGGCGAACATGCACGCCGACGCTGTCTCAGTAGCTAGCCAGGCTTCGTATGAGAAGGATGTCTGCGATAAGTTGTTCTCTCCCTTCACCTCCGCCGCTGGCTGACTGGTGCAGGCGGTCGACCATATTATTTATAGAAATTCTCAGAACACACCCATGTTTATGTAGAGAGATAAGTAGCGAGTATAGAGATAGATCTCTACGAAAAATAGCACTAAACAACATCTTTAAAAAAATGAAGCCAGAGATTGAATTAACTCCAGAGTAAATAAATAAATACACTTCAGTCGCAGTTCAGGCAGGAAAACAAAACTATAAAGATTCCCAGAAATCAGGTACAGGAACTGATGAAATGGTATTCCCAAATAGCGATTCCCATTTCCAATAGTATTCCCATTCTTAGACGAAGGTGACATTCATTGCGCCTCTTCTTCGTCATTGTATGAAATACTTCATTCTCAGCCCAATGTAGGTAACAAGTTAGTTCTTCCACATGTATTATTACTTCTCTTGTTTCCTGCATAAAAATTACTATTATGATTTTTTTTCGGAAGTTCGAAATCGCAGTTACATTATGCAGAAGTAAAAAATGACGGAAACTAGCATGTATACGCTATTTGTACTTTTTCAGGAGAGTAAGTGTTCTAGTGTAAATTTATACTGTACCGCTATGTACAAATTTTCAATTCGTTTCTCTAATACTCATATTTATTATTGTTCAAAATACAGTCAGTACAGTGTTAAAGTTTGTATGTCAGCCTGATGACTAAACCAAGCATTAAATAATCGAACTAAGTATATAAAATGTGGTGATAGTCATTTCTTCACTTACATCAGAGCTATTTTAATATACGATGCAGTATTATTAATTAAAGATGGTACCTGCTCTTAAAATTAGAGTTACCTGTACCAATGCACATGCTGCAATTGTGTGTACAAGTGCCTCAGTATTACCAGTATTGGATGTTTTTCATATTTACGACAATCAATCTGCATTCCACCGTGCAAAAAAAAACTTCAATTGCAATCAAGCGTAGTTGCTTGCATTCACGGGCGCCACGCATTCCACACTAGTTGTTAATCATATATATATATGACTCAGATATTGAGCCTTATTAATTTCATAATTCTTTTCTAAATGGTATATATATTTTGCTGGTATCAGAACCCCTAAAATAATAATAATGCATTTAATTAACCATGTTTTAATTTTGAATTTCTGTGAATTAACCGTCGAAAATGAACATGACTTGAAAGACATGTATTGGTGAATAAAATAATGAAAACAAATCCAGCTTCTGATTTCCGTGCGCTACTGCGCGCCGTGTCTGTGGCACGCCAACACCGTCTCGTGTAATAACATTGCAGTGTGTTGGTGACGGCGGCCGCCATGACTTCGGAGAAGAGAGCGCATCTCTCGCACCCATGAGTGCCACTTCTTGCCACCGTCTCATACGGGCTTTAAGGGGCTTTCACACGATCAGTTTTTTCGTCAGTTAACACTGACACTCACGGTCCGCAACACCATATTTGGGCATGCGTGCTCTCTTTTGCTCTCTACTCGGCACTCGCCACTGTCGGGTTTGACTGCTGCTTTGCTTCTATTTGCGTGTCAGTTTTCGCCCGCCCGGCGTCTAGTAAGGATGGCTGCGATCGCTCTCCCGTGTTAAATGGTCTCAACCTGGTCTAAATCATTAATTAGCTATTTTCGTCAACAGCCTGCTTTGTGGAAAGTGCAAAGCAACGAATACAAGAGCAGAGATATAAGAAGCAAGTAGCTCAAATATGTTATTGAAGCAATGAATCAACACAATATTACTTTACATGAGAATGGGTTGAAGGACAAATTAATACGCTTCAAAAATAGTTTAGGAAAGAGGAGCCTTTGCTTCCAAAAATCTGTTATTTAGCAGAGGATATCACCTGGATTCAAAGGTGCGGAGAACAATAGTTTTTTTTATTTCATGCATATCATAATGCATTCGTCATGTTGTAGTGTCAGCGCCATTTACAAATGATTTCTAATCTTATTTAATATTCACTCAGGAAATACTGCAAAGGTATATTATTTTTTTTTATTAGAATGAAAATATTAAATATTTAACCGAAGTGCGATTTCAGTAATTTGTCCGTCATTTTCAAATAAAATAAAAAACTTTTTCCATGAATTCTCCTTAACATTTAATTTCAGCATGAAAATGTTTCCTGAAATAAATCTAAACATTTATTAGTTTACCCGTACCGCTGTCACATTCACATGCATTATTAGATATTATCACGGAGTAATTTTAGAGGTTTATTATATTTTATAATATTTGCTCGCGGATGCCAGATTTGCGCGTGAATTCTATCTAATGAATGTGCGCTAGATTTCAATTTTTATTTCTATATCCTAGTCACTGTGACGCTAGGAAATGACCGAACATAGTTCTTCAAGAACAAAATTCAATTTACGAGCTGTACTATTAAACGCTGGTACATGCAAAACTGTACAGAACGAGCGGAAAATATTACCTGCACTTGAAGTTATTATGAAGTAGATTATTACATTTGTGGTAGTTGCAGTATTTGTTAGATTTGGTGGGACTAAATTTTACAAATGCTGAGAAAAGGAACGAATGCGACAAATAATTAGTGAGCGAAATTTGAATATTTAGCCCTAACTTAATACAAATCCGGTTATAACTGCTATTTTCTGGATAATAATAATAATAATGAGGGGTGTTGATACAATCAACATTAAAGCACGGACACGGGTCCTTTACTGCTCCCCTTTATGCATGTCATCTGCGATCGCAAGGTCAATTTAGAAACTCATCATTAAAGGTAAGTCAATTGCAATGCAAAGTTACTGAAACATTTAAATTAGGTCGTAGACATCTATCACACGAAGATAGTTCATTAATTCCTTGACGTCTAAATGGCGTCCCAATACCGTCTCGACGGTAGGTTGTAGCGTTTGGCAAGCCTTTATACAATTTCTACTAATTGTTAGACTTTCACATTCTATGATTAGGTGTTTGACAGTTAGTGTTGAGTTGTTGCAAAACTCGCACACTGGTGCAATATCAGGTATCTCGTTGTTCATCAGGTAGCCATGCGTTAAGAATGTGTGTCCTATTCTGAGTCTGTTAACTATTATTTCCTCTTTACGTGATATTTTACCGAAGTCCAACTCTATTCCTGGTGATGGTTGTATTTCCCTTAATTTGTCTCTGCAATTTTCCCACCTAGTTTTCCACTGGTTAATCACGGCTTGTCGAATTAATGGTTTCCAATCTGTGTAGCAAATTAGGATAAATTCTTCGTTTTTTTGGGTTGCGTTCTTGGCTGCAGTATCTGCAGCATCGTTATCGCCTATTCCGACATGGGAGGGGATCCAGCATATGTTGATGGCTTTGCCGCCTTTTTGTTTTTCGTGTATGTCGTGTTGTATTCGGCGTAGTACTGGATGGTATGTCTCGTACTTTAGGCTGTTAACGACACTCAAGGAGTCGCAGTATATTACGAATTTTTTATCTCTTTTTTCATTAATGATGCCAAGGGCCAAGTGGATGGCGTGTATTTCGGCTGAGTATATTGAGGCCTCTTTCGGTAGCGTTGCAGAGCGAACAATGGTGCCACATACTGCTGCCGCTCCTGTGCCATTTTCTCCTCTTGAGCCGTCTGTGTATATAGTTACATATCCGTCATATTTTTCTTTTGTCATTCTTTTAAACTCTTGACGGATTATGTATTCAGGGGTTTCGTTTTTTGGTAGTTCGGTGAGGTCGGTATTTATTGTTGGTTTTGTTAGTGCCCATGTGGGAGTATTAATGTTTAGTAGTCGGTATGAAAAGTCTGGTTTAACTCGATTTTTCCGGAGGCCAAATTTTTCTATCAGTATTTGCATTTTAATAGCGAATGTTGGAGTTATTTTCCTATTTTGGAAGAGTAGTCGGTTACTCGGCGTCACAGTGTAATTGAAGGCGGGGTTTCCATGTTGACTTCGGATTTTGTAGTAATAACAGAGGGATAGATAGTTTCGCCTAATATCGGGAGGCATTTCATTGCAAATAATGTGTAGACTATTTGTTGGGCTGGATTTGAATGCTTCTGTAGCGATTCGTAGTGCTTCGGATGTAATAGACTCGATGGGCTTTAGAGTTGTTTGGCTGGCAGAGTTATAGATTATTGATCCATAATCGAGGATTGATCTTGTAATGCTTCGATAGATTTTGAGGATCGTGGTTTGGTCTGCTCCCCAGCTTTGAGCTGTTATTGATTTTAATAAGTTCAGGCTATCATTCCCTTTTTTCTTTAAAGCAGTGATGTGTTGTTGCCAGTTCAATTTTTCATCGAAGATCAGGCCGAGGAATTTATGTGAGTTTGTGTATTGAATGTTTTCATCATTGAGTTTAAGTATTGGGCTGAGGAAGAGTCCGGGTATGGTATTGAAATGTATTGCTTTGCTTTTACTGGATGAGAATTTGAAGCCATGATTTTGGGACCACTTAAATATTTTATTGATACAGGATTGCATTTTGTCTTGGATAACCTTGAGGTCTTGGTGGTGGTATCCAACTTGTAAGTCGTCAACGTATAGTGAGTGGTGGAATTTGTTGTCCGGTGGGATCTGCTTGGCTATGTCGTTTATTTTGAGGGCGAATAACGTGACCGAGAGGACACTGCCTTGAGGGACTCCGTTTCGCTGTTCGTAAATATTTGAGCTATAGTTGTCTATTCGGACACTTAGTGTTCTACGTTCTAGGAATTTGGCGACAAAAGTTGGTAATCTGCCCCTGAGTCCGATTTCGAATAAATCCCGTATGATCCCATATCTCCATGTTCTGTCGTAAGCTTTTTCAAGGTCGAAGAACACTGAGATGAAGTGTTCTCTGTTTGCGAATGCTAATCTTATGGTTGAGTCTAGTCTGACCAAATGATCTGTAGTGCTACGCCCCTTTCTGCATCCACACTGCTCTTTACTAATTATATTGTGCATATCTAAGTATTCGATCAGTCGATTATTGATCATTCGTTCCATTAATTTGCACAGACAGCTCGTGAGTGCGATGGGTCTGTAGTTATTTGGTTTACTATGGTCTTTCCCGGGTTTTGGGATTGGTATTATTATCGAGTGCTGCCATTGTGGTGGGAAGTAGCCCGTTGTCCAGAATTTGTTAAAAGTGTTCAAGATGTATTGTTTAGCTGGTAGTTTTAGGTGTTTGATCATGTCGTATGTTATTTTGTCGTTTCCTGGTGATGTGTTTTTAGTTTTTCTTAGGGCGGATTCAAATTCATGCATATGGAAAGTTTGGTTATAGATTTCTACGTTTGGCGAACTGAAATGGATCGGTATAGTTTCATTTGCGGTTTTGATTTGTTGAAATTCAGGGGAATAGCTTTGATCGCTTGACACTTCGCTGAAATTTTCAGCCAGTTTATTCACAATATCAGGGATTGTGCTGTAGTGTATATTGTTTTCGATCAATATATGGACTTTTCTTTGTACTCGACCTTTTATTTTCCTTATTGTTTCGTATATTCTGGCCATTGGTGTATATTTATTAAGTTGGTTTACGAAATTCTTCCACGTTTCCTGTTTGCTTGCTCGAATTTTGTATTTATGATTTGCCCTTGCTCGTTTCCAGTTAATTAAGTTAGTAAGATTTTTATTGCGGTGGTATTTCTTGTAAAGTTTTTCTCTTTCTTCTTTTGATTCTTGGAGTTCTTTTGTCCACCATGGTTTGGGGTAGTATTTTCCTGGTATATAAGTTGGGATGGCTTTTTCAGCTGCTGAGTAGAACCGCTGGTATAAGTCGGTGAGTAGTTGTTCGTTATTAGTTGTTGTGTTCAACATCGGCTTGTTCCATGCATTGTTATTGGAATATAGATCCCAGTTAGCTTTTGAGTAGTTCCAGATAGTTGATGGGGGTTGGTTGGGACGATTTTCGTTAAGGTAGGTGATCAAAATTGGGCAATGATCGCTATCACCCGGCGAGTCGAAAGCAACCCAGTCTAATAGCACGGCCAATGTAGGTGAGCAAATTGTCAGATCGATAGCTGATTCTGAATTGTATCCTATTCTAGTGGGTGAACCAGTATTTAATAGGCAAAGGTTATTGTTTGTAATAACAGTTTCTATCAGCTTCCCCCTGTTATCTGTATTTTTGCAGCCCCATATGGTGCTGTGTCCGTTGAAGTCGCCGGCTAGGATGAAAGGATTCGGTAGTTGGTGGATTAGGTTATTTAGTTTTTCGTTTGTGACTGTTTGTCTACCGGGTATGTAGATGCTGCAGATGGTTATCAGCTGTCCTATGTTTACTTGAATGGCCACGCTTTGTAGTTCAGTCTGTAGATTCAGTTCACAAAAAGGTATTGAGCTATGGACATATATTCCAACACCTCCATGGGGGGTTCTGTTGTAATGACCGTGTCGTAGCACATTACTGTAGCCGTTTATTCTAAACTGGCAGTTATCCCATAGCTTTGTTTCTTGAAGTGCTATTATACTGGGTTGGTGGTTGTTTATTGTTTCCATTAGTTCATCTTTCTTTCCCCTGATGCCTTGGCAGTTCCACTGCAGGATTCCTACGTTAGCCATGGGGTGTGTTTGATTTGATTTTGTTATTCAATCGTTCAATTAGTTACTTTCTTTTGGGTGATCTATCTCTAATCCTAGAGTCACGAGAGTAGTGTGATTGTTCCTCATCTGAGTAAATTTGTCGTTTATCATGTCTGTTGCGGCTGTAGGTGGGGGATCGTGATTTTGATCGTGATCTTGGTCGCTTCTTGTTTTGGGTTTTGGAAGGTTTGTGCTGCTTTGGGGGTTTGAATTCGTTGAATATTCGTCTGGCTTCTTGTCTCATAATAGGGTTGCATTCGCTCGTGCCATCTTCCTCATTTTCAGATCCTTCGGCTGTAGTTTCAATATTAATTGTGGATTTGAGCAATTGTGTTGGGTTGGGTTTAATGCGGAGTATCTCTTTTTCGCATGTTTCGTGGTCGCGTTGTGAAGTTTGCGGTGGTTTGGTTTCTGGTGTATCGGTTGTGTTATCAGTTGTACCTGGTTCGTTACAAAGTGGGGGAGCCATATTTTGTTCGGTGATCGTTTGGTTTTTGGGAGCCGCCATAAAGGGTTGGGGGGTTGGTACTTTGGGTATTTGATCCGTTCGATTTCTGGTTATTTGTGCGTAGCTTTGGTCGAGTTGTGGGGATCGTTTGTGGTATATTATAAGGGCTTGTTCTCTTGATACGTTTTGTTTAGTACGGATAGAAATTAGTTCTTGTTGCTTGCGTTGTTCCGGGCAAGTCCTGTCTCCAGTTTTGTGATTGTTTCCGCAGTGGTAGCATGTCAAGTTGTTTTCCGTGCAATTTGTTGCTTCATGGCCTTTTGTTGCGCATTTTCCACACACGAACTCTTCACTGGTACATCTTTTAGCAGTATGGTTGTATTCCAAGCACTTTTTACACATCATAGGACGGTCGAAGTATTCATATATCCTACTCTTGCAGTCTTGGCCAAGGATGTCGATATACTCAGGGGGGGTTGAGCCTCTGAAAGTTAGAAGTATTGCTTTTGCATTTGTGTTACGGCTTTTTATCCAATTTGCTGGTTCGACATTTTTGATTATATGGTTTTCCATCAAACCTTGTTTGAATTTCTCGAAGTTGGTGAAGTCGTAATTATAGATGTAGGCGAGTCCTTTTGAAAGATTTACATAGTTATTTTCTGTTACTTGCACAGGGATGTTGTTTATGTCTTTGATTTTCTGTATTTCATCTTTTTGTCGTGTGTGATCTAATTCTACAATAAATGTGTTTTTGCCACCCGATCGAATAGATTTGGGTTTTCCTTGGATTTGGTTTGCAATACATTTTTCTAGGAGCCATGGAGTAATTTTCCGCTTTTCGTTTTCCTGCATTGTTATATTGAAATGAGTTGTGGGGGTGTTCGTATCTGATATTGGTATCTCGGAGTGTCCTGTGACTATCTGTACAGCACGACGCCTATTAACTCGTTGTTCTTGTTGGACTTTGCATATTTCTGTTTCCATGATATGTTTCGGGCATTCTCTGTGGCCAGTTTCATGTTGACGCTTGCAATGCATGCAGGAGAGGGCGCTGCCACAGTGTTCGCTGTCATGGCCTGTTTCTCCGCAGCGTTTACAGTTTGCTTCGTTATGGCAGTGTTTGGCTGTGTGGCCGTAGTTTTGACATTTGTGGCAGATCATTGGTCTATTAATAAATGGGTATACTATCGTATCTGATTTTTCGCCTGGGATATATATAGAGTCTGGTGTAGTGTAGCTATTAAAGGTTAGTAGGAGTGGGGTGGTTTGGGAGAATCGAGTTTTAATGAAGCTGGCACGGACAGCGTCACTGATATTGTACTGGCTCTTTAGGCCTTCCACAAAATCTTCCATATTATCTACATCGTATTCTTGAATATATATTAGTCCTTTGGATTGATTGTAGTATGGGTGTTCGCTGATCTGGCAATTAATGCCGTCGACGTTATTAAGTCTGGTGATGCGCTCAGATTGGGGTTTGTTTCGAGTTTCTATGATAAAGCTATCTTTACCTGAATAAGTTATTCTTTTCGCCTTCAAACCAGTTATTTTGACTATTTCTTCTTGGGGGCAAAATGGATTTATTTGGTTTCTCTCTTCGACTTTGAATTTGACCGAGAAGAACTTTGTATAATGGTCGTTCTTCGTCATTTCTTGGTTCAACGATATGGGTGTGTATTTGTTAGCTTTGCTTTGTTTTCTCACATTTTCTTTCTCGCAGCCCATGATTTTACTGTTTTTCCCTATGTTCTGCGCTTTCGTCATTTCTAGGATTTTTTCGAGTGTATTTTCGATTTTCCTTATTCGATCGTCTACATTTTGTGCTTCTTTTTCAACTTCATGTTTATCGGGGTTGATGCATTTGGTTGCATCACCTGCCGCAAGTCTATTCAGCACTTCATTTAATTTAGCCTCCAATTGGTCCACCTTACAGGTAGCACCGTTTGGTTCCGGTAGAGTTTTTTCGGTTGTTTGGTCAGATGTTTCATTGTTTTCGCTTATCTTCCTGGTGATGGTGTTAGTTTTGGGGTTTGTTGCACCTACGTTGGTGGCAGTGCTTAGGTTGTTTTTGTTGGGGTTTATTCGTTGTTTGAATTTGTTTTTATTTTTGGCGTACATACTCCCGGCTTCAGAGGGGGTTTCCCCGCCTCGAAGTCGGGGTTTGAGGTATTCGCTGATTGTTGCCAGAAGTGCTTAAAGTTTTACTTTGGGATCCAAAGTAGTAATCCAAAATGGACTATTGGTCTGCGTAACTTAAGTCTATTCTTATAGGCTATTTAAGGGCCCTGGAATATAGGGCAAATTAAAGAGAAAATAACTACGCAAAAGAGACCCAAGCTCCGAAGAGCTCGGGCCGCCGCCCGACTTTGTTCTACCCAACAACGGGGAATTGGAAAAAAAACTAAAATCTTAATCCCTCGAAAGAAAACTCAAAAGATAGAGGAAAGAGCAGTTGGGTATTTCAACGGTACCACCACGAGAAGGTGCCGGGTCAGCTGGATACCTGCTCGTGAGTAGGTATTCCTGTATCAATCCTTGTCTACGACTTCTTTCCCTTCACCAAGCTCAATAATTCAATAATTTGGTACCAGTAAACGTGGTAAAGGGAACACGTAAAATTTCCCTGGATGTTTAGCTAGCCATTCTTTTACCCACTATCTATTTATGGTGTTTTTTCTTCTCTATGACCGCAAAGCCGATGAGTATGCTTGCTTTGACTACGACGAATCTTTCTCGACCATGCATAGTGAACCACTGCCAAGCTTGCCAGTGACGCGCCACTTCAGTCACGCGAACGTACGTGTGAACGCGAGTGTTTTGACCACACTCTGGAGTGTCAGTGTTGACTGACGAAAAAAAATGATCGTGTGAAAGGCCCTTTAGACAGGAAGACATTAGCCGTGCTCTGAGTTGGAGTGATAAAAGTTTCCTGAGAACTATTGCATCTATGAGAACTAGCGCGCCCAGGTTGATTCGTAAGCACGAGGTTAGGTAGGCCATTCATTAGTTGTTATAATAGAGCATTTTCAAGAAGCCAGGGAAGTTACTTTTTTGAAGCGAATGATCTTTGGGAATTTAGAAACGAAGAAAGGACTAAGTATTAAAATCATATTTTAAAAGATTTCTCGAAATATATGATGATATGATTTAAGGGAGCTGGTTTTCGAAAAGTTTAATAGAACTGACGCTATGTACTTATTTAGAAACGTAAGAAGGAAGAAAATTCTGATAAAATTTATCATCGTTACTAAGAACACCTTTCGGAGTCCCGCTCCATCATCAGTTCAAAGGAAAACAATAATTACGTCTGAAAGAAAAGATCAAAGAACAGTGAATTGTAGGCACCAAAAATATATCAGGAGAGTAAAAAGACAATGTATGGCACGGGAAAATGAAAGACAAAACACAGAAGCACAGGCCTCAAATGCTAGCCGCATTGATGGACTCTTGTGTGTGCAGTGCATATCTTTGTTCGTCGGTATTACGTTACGAAATTTCTATATCAGAGTGGCGAAGCATTGAGGTAGAAGCTTGCGTACTGGGTATCAACCAACACACCCATCGCATTCTGCAATGCAAAATCATGCCGGAAATGTAATGTCCCTACATCTACCGATTTCGAAATTTTAGACTCTGCTTCAACACCGTAGGACCTCAGAATTTTCAAGTCCCTGCATATTTTTAAGCGAAACCCTGATTTGAACAATATGGACAGTTCGTACCCTTTGCAAGTATTGAATAGGTAGAAACCACGTCATTACCAGCTCAATTTCATTTCATACTCATATTTTACGGGATTTTTTTTGCTTCTGTGTTTTGTTTTTGTTTCCGTGCCATACTTTGTTTTTACTCGCATGATATATTTTTAGGCTCCGCAATTCATTGTACTTAGATCTTTTATTTCAGACGCAATGATTTTTTCCTTTGAATCGATGATGGAACAGAACTCTGGAATGTTTTCTCAGTAAAGATGATAAATTTTATCGGAAAGTTTCCTAAAGTCTCTGATAAGGTTGCGTTTAAAGCAAATCACTCACTTGTTCAGGAATTTTAAACCAAAATACGGTGATGAGGAAATTCGTACTTATTTTAGCTTCAAATTTTGTGAACTCGTTATTAAATATTATTTCAATACTTAGAGCTTTTTGTTTTGTATGTATACATAAATATATATCCCTGTCCTAAAATGTTCTTGTTAAACTTGTGTGGCACAAAATAGTTTCTTGCGCTCTTGAGTACATTATAACGACACCATTTTAGGTAGTTTGACTTTTTGTGTTGACCAAGCTGTGCGGCAAATGCCATGGTTGGCATTGTACAACGATCCTTATGTTTTTGACAGGTAAACTATTTTGCACCAGTATTATTACCGTAGGAAATTATAACTTTATGTTATGGTAAAATATTTTATTCACTTCGAGCTCGTTATTTTGGAACAATAGTAGATACGCAAGAATGAAAAATTGTCCCGAATGTTGACCTCATTGACTTAGACGCAAAACTATTGAAATATGTCCATTTTACTTCCAACATTAATCTCTCATGTGACTAGGTCCTATGTTCGCATGCTAAAATGACACTGTAAGTGCGCACTTCTTAGATAGTTTTCAACAATACATCACTATGATTATGTTTCCTTATCACTTGTATTTATATGCATAATAAAAATCAGATTAACGCAACGAAGGGAACGTAGATAGAGGCACGTAGACCGTGCCTTTCTCTCAACCATTTTGTGTTTCGACAATAATTGACATGGGTATTACGATACCCATGTACGGATATCAACCAAGGATCTTAATATTAAGATGTTTTAATTCTTTCATTACGACAGCTTTTTGACTTCATGATTTTGGTAGGCATTCACGAAATTTTCCATTCGGTTTGTAAAATGTTTTCGATTAGTATTATGTGACTATCATTTCCTTGGTCCTGACTCGAGTGTTTTTTTTATTTTTTGTAGCCAAATTCATAGCCTATTATGCTCGCGTAAGAAATATCATGAATTGGTTGAATGGTTGAACTTTTTCCGAGCTAGTCTCTTGGTATACTAGTTCAAGCCCAAACATAAGACGCTTTCGAATTTCTACTGTGTCTACCCTTTCGACTGTACATCCACCAATTTTTACTCGCAATTCATCTCCCTGATATCGCTAAAGGCTGCCTTCATATTTCAATGGAAGTAAGGACTAAAAAAAATTTTTCTCATCAATGCGTCGGTTGCATTATTCATGAATCGATAGAGATACAAATATGTAGGTGCATGTATATTTAGTGTTTATGCATAAAAAAAACTCAAAATAATTCAACAGGGGGAACACATTTTCATGATTTTCTGTCAATTAATTTTTTTCGACAAGCAACACGGATATTATGACACCCACACACAAATGTTTATCAACTAAGGATCTTCAAGTTGAAGCGTTTTAAAATCCTATGTCCTGTGTTTTAATTGGAATGAACTTTTTTTTTCTTGTAACGAAACATCTTTTCCCGGTTCGCTGATGTCTTTTTTCATCACCTTTTACTTTTTTCTCCAATTTTTATCTTTCATAATTTTTTTCCAATTTTGTGCCTGTGCACAAGGTTTGTAGACGCGCTTTGGTCAAACGGATTCCCAGTGTCCTTCCACTGACTTCCATTTTAATTCTTTCTTCGAAATTCTTTGAATAAAGGATTTACTTTTAAAAGCTCGGCTACGCTCAGCGACATTGTCATCCTGGAGAGCAGCCGTCAAATATGTTATATATTTGCAGTTTTTTATATATATAAATATACATATATATACATATATATTTATATATA
Organism: Morinoia aosen; assembly: GCA_030386875.1. Classification (NCBI taxonomy): domain Eukaryota; kingdom Metazoa; phylum Arthropoda; class Malacostraca; order Amphipoda; family Talitridae; genus Morinoia; species Morinoia aosen. Next base: position 37,226,744 of record CM059561.1, on the reverse strand, counting down.
TACATATATACATATATGTATATATATATATATATATGTAAATATATATATATATATATACTGCGAGTCTCCGGTTTACGGCATTTCAGCTTAGGGTTATTCGCCGTTACGAGCAATCGCCCATAAACTCTACTAATACATTAATACATTTTCCCTATTAATGTATGTATGATTTGAGCCTGGCAATCCTTCAATTTTGCGATTAAAAAACTCTCGGCGGCGCACAACCAAGGTTATCGCTACTGAACGACTCAGAAATTTATATATATATTATATAAATACTTAAATATATAATTGTATCTATAAATATAGATACGCAGCTGGCCATCCTTTAATTCTGCTTTAAAAAAACTCTCGGACACGCACAGCCGAGAGTTTTTTTTTAAGGCCACCATCCCAGGCCCTTGCCAGATGCTCTCGATTCCATGGTCATTTTGCATGTTTTTGTTGTAAAAGGACCCTTAGGTGGTAGACTATTCGTTCCTAAAATTTTATGGCGCTACGGAAAATAATTTCCCCCCCCCCCCCGGGGGGGGTAAGGCGACCAAACTTTTTCAATTTTTCCGATTTTGACCCCACATAAAAAGAGAACAAATAGGAAATGGAAAAAAAGCTCAATGTGAGTTTGTTAGAAATGTTCCAAGGATTCTAAAACTGTCTTTGCTTTTGTTCTAGCATCAAAACTGAAGGAGTTACATTTTGAAATATCAATATAATTGAAAAGCACCCCAAATTTTAAATTTTTTCCCGATTTTGACCCCGTATAAAAAGAGAACAAATAAGAAATGGAAAAAAAGCTCAATGTGAGTTTGTTAGAAATGTTCCAAGGATTCTAAAACTGTCTTTGCTTTTGTTCTAGCATCAAAACTGAAGGAGTCCCATTTTGAAATATCAATATTAGTGAAATATCAATACCTAAAAACCAATATGTCAAATTTTTGCAAAATCTAAGGCCTGAATCAAAAAAATGAATAGAATCAATTGTGTTTATTTTCAAAGGTTACATATCATAGTCAAATTTTTATAAGAATCAGACTGAAAATAAAAAAAATCATTTTGTTGAAAAAAAATGATAATTTTTTTTTCTTTTTTTTTTTGAAATCACAATTCACACTTCGAATATGAAGTTATGTATGGAAATTATCAGAATAAAAATTAAAACTGCATTCGATTACATCAATTGTTCATTTTATTACACTTCAACACAAAATTTTATTTTTTGCTTATACCCAACACTTTGAATTTTCAACATTCATCCTGGGACTAGTTCTCGAGTTTTGATGCTAGAACAAATCCAAAGGCAGTTTTAGAATCCTTGAAGCATTTCTAACAAACGCTCGATCGTTTTTTTTCAAATTCGAATTCTTTAAAAAAAATATATAGCTCTAAACCCAAAAAAAAGTTGCTGATTTTTGAAATTTTAAAAATTTTTGAAAAAATAGAAAAAATTTGAATTTGAAAAAAACTGAACGAGCGTTTGTTAGAAATGTTCCAAGGGTTCTAAAACTGTCTTTTTTTTTGTTCTAGCATCAAAACTGAAGGAGGAGTTACAATCTGAAATTTCAATAAAAATATACCAAAAACTCATTTTCCGTCAAAAAAAAAAGTAAGGCCTAAATCGAAAAAATGACAGGAGTAAAAAACGTTTACTTTTACAAAATACATATACTGGCCAACTTTCAAACGAATCGGACTAAAAAAGTTGAAAAAGTGGGATGGTTTCCTTAAAGCAGAATTCAAGGATGGCCAGCAGCGTATCATGTACGTATCGCCGGCGAAATTAGACATGCCGGAGACGAGCAAAGACGTAAAATGGTCGATCATCTCAGTTGGCCGCCAATGTCCCTTGGCCAAAAATTTCGTCCTTAAGTGGACATTTCGCCTATGATGCGGAGATGATTTACCGGCGATACGTCTCTTACATTATCCCTTGCTCGGCCATAACACATCGGCGCGACGTCCTCGATTTTCAATTGGGTAGGGAGACATTTTCACTCAATTGACTGCCAAGAAAAATGTAAGCTTTCATATATTCTGGAACTATTTCGCTCATGTTTACTGACGTAGCGATTTCGTTTAGGCTAATTTCATTCGAAATTAGATGTACTTCAAGCTCAATTCACTACATTTCCAATTTAGGTTTTCATTTTTATTTTTTAAAACGATAATAAATTGTTTTTCGTTTTTAGAAAATTCCTAAAATGTCTAACAAATTTGAATTTTTACTCAATAGAGATTGTAGAATATTGCTTTCTGAGTGCGATGACACTACAAGTAACTCTTAAAATCAATTGGTTTGGCTTTAATTGCGTCTTGAAAAGTGCCCCCTAAAAGCTTTATTCTCAGAATAACTCGTTTTTTATGCTAAAATTTTAAAAATGTGTACGACCATGAACGTTTCTTAATCCGAATTTACATATGTGGTGTTAATTTCAGATGAATCTTTCCAATAAGGAAAAGTTCCTCCAAAAGTGAGTCAGTCCCCTTAAGATTAGGGTACACTCCTGTGAACTTAAAGTTGGTCATTTCAGAACAATGGAAACTTTCAACTGGAAACTTTCGACACACAAACATAATATTACTTCAACACCGATAAAAGAGCGTGAAGTAGGTATATAGGCAAATCTTAGTGTTTATAGGGTTCAAATCATTGAACGACTCAAAGTTTCAAATGAGAATTTCTGGATTTAAAAATTGAAATTAGAAATGAGATAGATATGAATTGAAAAAAGAGGTGCCACTGCATGGAATAACTTAAGAAATGATGCCCTATGTATTTTCCTGTATATAATGTCTGTGAAGAAATAAGAGAAGATATAAAAACAACACAACTTGGACTCAGATGTGCAGCTGTAACCCGGCCAAGAAATTGGAATTCGTAGCGATCAAGCCGAAGATTAAAATTATAATTTACAATACAGGAATTTCAGTAACGGCTGAGGCAACATCACAACAACGTCCTCGAGTTTAATAATATCATTCACAATCATCAGAAGTCTAAATTCAAAATTATTATACACAACTCTCCGTTGGGAAAAGAAAAAAAGAACAAAAAGTCAGTTGAACATATAGTTAAACCAATTTATATATGAAAGACGCCTAGATATTGTTCGTTCTCGAGGTCTAGAACTTAAGGGCCGTTTACACTGGTCTACATTTTGCTGCAGCCTCACGTGTAGACGCCTCGTGTGGAGCTTCACAAGAGCCATGTGCGTTTAGACTAGACACCATTGGAGCGAGCCATGGAGCGCGCGCTGCTCAACAGGGCTGCCACGCTAGATATTATATAGCTAGATCTAGGTGTTTTTGCTGAAGCTTAGATGTGAAATTTCGAACCTAGATATTAGCTATAAAATCCATATAGTTTTTTCAGCGGGATAGAAATTTTCTAGCTAGAATTACAGTTAAGCTATGTATATGATAGATTACTGTAAATTCGAATTAGGAAGTCACCATAATGGTTGGTTACTGCTTTATTCTTATTATATTTGTTAATTTACTTAAGCAAATTGTCTGAATAGTGAAGCAACCATATTCTGATCATGTTATGTTCAGATTATGAACGACACCAAGACGGCTATTTCACGCTTCATAAGCTACAGCACACTATCTCCAATTGCAAAACTAGTGATGATATCAGAAAATCAAGGAATGAAATGCACATACATTATCAATAATGTAATGTGGCCTCATTTTGACGAAAGACCGACCAATGATTTTGGTAACAAGGAGGTCAGTTTATTGTTGGATGGAGCAATGATATTTCTATCATGAAACTACTTGGTGTATCAGTTATTTACTAAAGTAATGCATCTAATAAAGTAGAATCAACTTACTTAGTAATTGCAAAATTATTAAAAGTGATGAAGATAGCGGTGTGAAAGCCTTAAAACAATTGTTGAGAAGTAGGAATCTGAGCATTGATGAAATGCAATGCAATAGAGACTGACCTTTCTACTCGCAACACGTGTAAAATTGAAGAATATTTGGATACCAAGCTTTATTAGGGTAAATATCAGGATACTAGATAATTTATATAAAGATAAATTGCCTAAAATAAAGCAATTTATGAAATAAATATCCTTATATGCTATTGTTCAACTAATTTATTGTAGTAGATAATTAATTTACTTCTAGATAAATTTTTGGATGTTTTATTATTAAATCTATATGTTTCTCGATATTTTTTGAGGTCACACTAGATTTTTTGGTCAAACACAAGTGGCAGCCATGCAGCACAAAACCAAGTGGCAGCCATGCAGCTGTAGACGAGCTTGTGTGAATATTGTTGCTGCATCGTAGCTACGTAATCTCTTTTTTATTTGCATGAGTGAAATGTTACTATATTCGTTCATCTTCATTAAAATATAATGGAAAGCAGCCTCCTTATATTCACAGCTTTTAGTCTGCCAAAGGCATTGATGGGCTTAGTACATTTCAATTAGAAGCAGTGTAGTTTCTCGCGGTAGTGTTGAGTCAGCCATGACGGGTGAGAGAGAGGCGCTACCTCACTTGATGACTGCCATCCGCACACTGACCGGTCGAGCTGCGCCTCGCACACGTGTAGCCGCTGCACGGATTCAACCAAAGCGAATCGGGAACTTCGGGCTCACACACACAAATTTGAGCCTCAGTGGTGAGCTTCGGCTACACGAGTCGCGCCTCACAGACGAAATGTCCCCTAGTGTAAACACCCCTTTAGTGTTTCACTGGAACCACAGCTCGAGGAAAGGATAATGTCCGATTTCATTTCAGCAGTTCTATTTTCTGAACTTGATATCCTGCGTTCAGTATTCGATCTCGATTCAAAACGATGTTCTTCACGACTTTTTACCATGTCTGAGTCTTGTCCTTCATTCCTTGGGTCTAAATCGCAACTATTTCGGGCACTCATTGAGTTAGCACTTTACCCGTAGTCTGCCGATGATGGCTCCGATTCCTTTCCTAGGCGCTTCGGTGTCGAGTTATCGTCATCTTCTTGTGCTGAGATTTCTTCAGATACCACGACGTTGGGAAGAGATTCAGGTGACGTGGCTTTGACTTTACTTATGTCGGACGATAGGACGACGCTCGGAGGACTTTCGTCCGGAGAGATACTGCTTGAAAGCTTTTGTCTGTGGTACTGTTCCTCGAATGTGCGAAGGCTGATAGCGCCAAATTGCGCAAATGAGAGGCTGTCGCTGCCCCTGACTGCTGCACCAATTCAGAAAACAAGGAGTTCTTGTCTTTCAGCAGCAAGTGCGGAGCATCAAATTCCTGAACAAAAGCGTACGTTATGGTATTAGACTATGGAAAACAAACGCGGGAGGAAATTTTGCAGAGGAGTCTCACCACACATGTTATGAAATCAAATATTGTTCCCATTATGCTCAAGGCAGTAGCTTTCAATAGCATAGAAACACCAGCGTAACGTAAGAAAATATTTACACAATTTGACATAATTCAAGCATTTTTAAAATACTTAAGAGAGGTTGTACGAATTTCTAGGCAGGTTGGGACATGAAGGCGGATTTATTTTAGTGTGTTAGCGCACTTAGTAGATTTAGGGTGATCAGGAGATTAATAAATTTATATTCCTAATATAAAGGGCAGGATGTAAGAAATTATTCTTAGCACGGCAGTTTCCGCTCTTCTTAGCGTCCGACTGTAGGTGGGAAGTGTATTATACCGTGCGTGAGCACCACTAAGCAGACTTATCTATGATCTCCTACCCTACACTTCATCGGCGTCAACTGCGTAGTTCTCAACTATTTTTTCCGCCAAACAACGTAAATTTTTGCGAGCCATATAGATACTCACCTGCTGAAGGCGTTCGGCTTCAACACTGGTGCACTTACCAGACTTGGGACAGGCGGAATAATGTAAACCCACTACATGGGGATCTACTCTTCGAGGTGCTCTGCCTTGAGGTGAGGAAGCTTGCCGGACTTGCCAAAACTTTAATTTCCTAACCCCTGCCATTTATATTACGGAAATTTTTCTAGGACTCGAACCATTATTTTTCAATCTTTGAGCAATTTATCGATGAGTCGCATGTTTGAAAGTGGCTCATCAAACTAATTACAATTAATTACTTTAGTTCTTTTTGAAGTGAGATAACGATTACGTGCCTGTAACTTAATTATTATTCTTTGCTTTCAGCGTTCAGACTCGAGAATGGAGTGGCGAGCGGCTGACCTGGAGCAGTGCCGCAGCTACCAGTGTAGCGTGCGCCGACTCTTACTGTTTCCCGCCAACTCAAGTTCATCTCAAATTAAATTAATCTTGACTTTCTTGCTAAAAGCAAATTCTCAATTGAAGCAGACCCATTTTTCAACCACATAATTACAATCCCACTTCATTTGCCAGGGGTTATGTATGGTGAAGACGTTAATATAAAATCATCTTACTCTATAAGAACATAACTAACTTTGAGGCGGCCGGCGCTGACCACCATGACTCTGGTGCTGTCCATGATGGTGTGGAGCCTGTGGGCGACCGTGAGTACGGTGCATGTCACGAATTTCTGGCGGATTGTGCGTTGGATCAGCTCGTCCGTCCTGACGGAGAGCATGTAATATGGAATTAGGTAATCTGGTTTCATGTGTTCAGGCAAGGCAGGCAGGTGGGACTACAGAAATAATTTAGAACGTCATTCTGATGAATACGTTTGCTGGTACAAAACATATAGGTAATTGGAATAGAATCGATTACTATACTGCATAGGCGAAAATTTGGTTGAATCACTGATTGTCGGCTCCTCATAAGACTTGAGCGTTGGCACTAGTGTACAAGTACGTCGCAGCCTCATGGCTCGCTCAACACACCTAACACCATGAATGTATCGCAAGTCATCAGTGTTATTGTTCTTTTTTATATTTGTTCATTTGAGTACAATATACTACATTTATATGGGGACAGAAATCTATTTAGTCTATTTAAAATGATGGAAAATTAAAAAGAAAACCTTTAGGTAGGAGCAAATTCATTAATTTAAAATTTCATTTTATATCTAGTCAACAACCGCACTTTTATCCGTTCCTAAGATAGAATGAGAGTACGAGACCTAGGACAATATCAAAGTAAAAATTCCATGTCTACATCCAGCTGGTGATCACACGGCCTCACTTGGGGTCGACGTTAGCTGTGGCCTCATCCATGAGGAGGATGGGGTTGTCGGAGAGAATAGCCCTGGCGAGACACGAGCTGCCGCTGCCCCACGCTCAGGTTGCTGCCCCCTTCAGACACCACGTGCTCCAGCCCCCCGGGGCTCTCTTGCACCGCGTCCTTCAGCTGCACCTGCGGGCCCAGAGCTCACATGTCACACTCATGAACGGTCATCGCCTCGAGAACAGCGAGTGGGTATCAACGTCGCTTATGCAAGGTATGAATAAATTGAGATTACATGCAGAAAAGTTACATCAGAATAGTGTTTATTGCATTGCGTAAAGCACGAGCTTTCGATCGCTTGAAGGACTTTTACCTTTTAACAAAGAAATTATTGCATCTATTCTCACAGCAGGACATTAGGTTTTAAATGCGAATAGTATTCTTTCTGTTTTTTATGAAAAAACTTTGTCTCTAGAACATGATTATGCCTACTTTTTCCTTCAAAATTCGATAGCTGCTCTGCATCCAGTGATTCTAGAATAAAACACTAAAATTCAGATTGAAGAATTGTGAGAACACCCCATGAATACAAACGTGCATTATCATATTAATATGTTTCCTGAGCAAACTTGATGCCATACTTGACTGTTAAAGAATTCTTGAGCGCCCTGATTTCAATTTTGGATTATAGAAAAATAACTGTAAGCAGGTGTAAATCTTAGTATGGTTTGGTACGCAATTGAAAGTCAATATGGTACAGAAGTTGACATATTTTAAGCATAAATTTCCGAATGAATTACCGATACCTATAATAGTTAATAAAATGCAAAGCAAAGCATCGATTCAACTGATAATCTATTTCAAACATGTATACCTACTTCTTTTAAATCATTGCAAGATTAAATTTACAAAAACTAGAATTTATATTATATAAAACCAAAGGGAAAGGATATTAATCGTGAAAATCTTTTTAAAAAGATAAAATCATTTACATGAAATATAAATTACTTATAATACTCTAACTAGTAACTGAAGCACGTACTAAGCAAATAGAAATATAATACTCACATTGGTACTCCAAAGCTTCGGATATCTCTTCATTCGTGCATACCTAAATTTCGAGCATGAGTGATATCTAGAGCTGAGGCAAGTAACTTCAGTAACAAGTAGGGGCGGTGACAAGCATGTTGTGTTCATCCATTTCTCTCTAAGAGCTTGAATTAGGGGAAATTCGGTTAATCTACATTCAGCTACCATTTGTAACGCTCCATAACTGTAAGCACAAACTAAGGACGGTCCCAGATTCTTCAGTACAATGTTAGCTCTACTCTCTACTTGAACGATTCAAGAAGGATTACAAAGTACAGTATTTCTAGAACTCAAACACGTTGCAGCTTTTAATGAAAGCATAGCACTGGTTTTCGACTGAGGGAACTTGAAGAAAAAAGTTATTGGATATGATTGATTCAGCGAGAAAAAATCACTAGTAGATGTGAGTCAGACAACTCAAGCTAAGGGTTGATATGTAAAAGGCTCGGCAGCTCACTCACCTCCTCTAGCACTTGCCACCAGGGCTGCCACTGAGGTTTTTCTCTTTCCCCAAGACTTGCTGTAGAAATTCCCCCATATTCAGCAAAAATCCCGCAAAATTGAAAAAACACGTATTATGGTATATATATTAAATAGAAACTGATATTACTCAATGTATTATAAATCTAAATGTAATTTCGTCCTTTTCATTGACAGCTTGTGAGCTATTTTGCTGCATGAGTGAATCGTTTTACCTGCAGGTAAGAAATTATACACACTTGAGGAAAGGTCGTGTTGGTCAAAATTTTCTACAAGAGTAAGCTCACTTATGGTAATTCCACTGGATTTCATGGACGGCTCTCTTACGATATCAGCGCTAATACTTGCAACATTTTTTGTTTTTCTTATGTTGCACTGAGCATAGTTTTGTTTTAATTTTTCAAAAAAATATAGCTGCACTTACAATACCTACAGTTGGGATTACTATTTCATTACACACGAGTTTTTATTCGGGTGCACCGAGCCAATTACTACTAAATGACTGCGTACAGAACTTTTGTTTCTTAGAAGATGATTCGGTTCGGTGTGCCATTGGGAAAAAATAATCAGCATTCTAAAATAAAATAATAACTATGAAATAATGAAATCCTTATATAAATAACATTAATACTTAAAAGAAACCTATTTGTCATCTGTGTAAAGTTTTGCTTGTTAAAACGTTAAGTTGACATTCTAAGTTGAACTAATTGCTGTAGAGGATGTAACAGAGTTAGCCTCTGTAACGCATATAAGATATGACAAGACAGACAAATAAAAACATTAATATTGAAAGTTACTGATTGGAAACTAGGCCTGTTGCACATTATTAATATCTGTTAATTTTGAACCACACAAGTATATAATCTTTAAGAACTTCTGCGTTCCGCCTCCTTTGCCGAAGAAAATACGATAAAAATATATGAATTCAAAAATTAATCTATAAGAATAGTTATCACATAATTCAAGTTAATGAGGGGAATATTGATCAAAAAGTATTCGCTCAGAGGAAGGAAGCTAGCAACGGTAACGTTCACTATCTGCCTTTTTATTCCTTTTACAAAGCGAACTATTGAGAATTAGCTCAGTGAGCTGTGAGAATAAGATTGTTCGCTGCTCCGATGTGAGCATGTGAACCTCGTTGCCAGTCTGAGTTCCATCCGCGTTCAAACTTCGTTATATTGCCTTTTATTCATCGTTAAAAGAGGTATTTCCTGTTCTGCATCATAATATCTTCATCCAAATGAGCTTACGTCCACTTGTAATTTAAAATTATTCAAATTATACATTTTTTGCATAAGAAATAATTCCTTGTCAAATTCCCCCAAATTTAGTAGTTTTTGCGTAAGTTTCCCCCATTCCCCTAGACTACAAGCGTTTCCCCCAGATCTAGGGGAAATCCCCCATCAGTGGCAGCCCTGCTTGCCACAGGTGCTCATCTGAATGCTCCGCAAATGGATCCAAGTTCTCGCGCAATGTGCCGTTGAAGAGTGTGGGATCCTGTAATAAATCAGCTGAAAAATAAAACTTGGCATCGATCCCTTAGTTTGAATTTTATGTTGTTAGATTATATCATAAATTAGTTTAGGCTCGTCTAACTACAAAAAAGTGTTTCCAAAGAAGGGAAGAATACGGTGTCACTTAGAAAGAAACTAGTGGAACGAAGAATCAGTTCAAGAAGTATGTCTCTACAATTAACGCATAAACACAGCAAGATTGTAAAAATTCTATGAAACCCGAAAGTTGAGGAAGAAGGAAATGAGGATTGAAAAAAAATAAGACAGCCATGAACTGAATAAAATCTCCCTAAGCAAAATAAAAAACCTTGCTATTTACACAGAAGGAAGGCATACCTAACTTTCAATTTGGGACTTTGCATCTTACCATGAGAGCATAAATTGCCATACATACAATCGGTTGTTCCCCTTGAGGAATATGTTTTTAAAAACATGTAAAATTTTACGTTTTCGTAGAAGATTTCGAAGATTGCTGTGTTGAGAGAACCAGCTGTCAATTTGAGGGTTGAGTTTTTTTCCCATACATTAAATTATCAATGATTTCAAATTGCACACACGAAAATTGATCAACAGTTAATTTCAGCGTAATAGAAGAGATATTAGTCGCTTGTCCCGAGAATAAAATAAGAACGCGAATTATTTATCTCATGAAAACCGAGTAACACCAAAATTCCACGACTAAAATGAAAAACCTTAATTTTCAGTTCGCCCCAACAACAGTTGAAGTGAACAATGAATATGTATGATATTGACAGATTTCGAACAAGTTTCTGTACAAAAAATTTTATTTGGCGTAGAGCTATCATAATATTGAGTATATGAATTCGCGTGAAAATATTGCAACAAAAAAAATCAATAATGGAAATCACTTCACAGTAAGTGGAAGGAAATAATTTTGTTAATTAGATCGCAACCATCGGGACAGTAATTCATTATTTCAAGAAAATGGGGCAAAGATGAAAAACACTCAAATGAACATCGCAAGTTCGCACTTGACATAAACAAACCCCTCGCTTATTAAACAAGGATTATATTATTATGCCCGTGAAGCGTCAATTTTTCATCGTTAATCGCAGCAAAATTTACTTAAGTGATTCCAAAAAATTGTTTTAAATTTTATTTCGTCCCAATTTTAATATTCACAGAATATCTAAATGAATGTAATTAATTTTTTCTTGTTTGAGACTAATTTTGTCTCCTATGACTTTTTCTGTAAATAATGTAAAATAGTTTCATTTAGGTACGTATCGACACAAAACACGAACTTGCGGATTAATGGAAATATTTTTCCTGAGGATGTGCAGGCCAAGTTTGCCGATGTCAGCACCGTCGATGATGATCGTGCCTTTCGGCTCCCTCTGGCGGAATAGACACGAGATCAGCGAAGACTTTCCGGCGCCTGTTCGGCCCACGATACCAATCTGGGCACGGAGAGAAGGGAAGAACAATGAGAGGCTTCTTGAGAAAATCTGATCAATAACAGCACAATGTATTGAATTATAATTGCTCAACAATGTATAACCTCACGTTGTTAAATATAGGGGATGGCCGCTAAAAAAACAAAGGTTACATGAAGAAAAGAGCAGTGAAAAAGTGAAATATAAAGATAGTAGAAAAAGAGGAGGTAGTTTTAAACTGAAATAGAAGGGTATTAGGGATAGAAGAGCAGTAATAATAAGAGAGAATTGGGAATGGAAAAGCTATATAAATGATTAGGCATTAGAAGTATAAGGGCAGAAGAAATATGAGGGCAGTAAAATTGAGACGTCTGCAGAATTGAGCGGGCAGTAGAAATGGGAGAGTGTTAGAAATTGGAGGGCAGTAAAAATGGAAGTGTAGTAAAAATGAAGGGGCTGGAGAAATGATAAGACAACACAGAATGAGAGGGTAATGGATATGAGAAGGCAGTAGAAATGAAAGGGAAATAGAAATGGAAGAGCAGTAGAAATGAAAAAGAAGTAAAAATTGAAAGGCTGAACCATAAAGAACAGCGCATGAAGTAGTAACTACACTACAGTCACCTTCTCCCCCGACGCCACAGAGAAGTTGAGGTTCCTCAACACGGGCGGCTTGGCGTCATCGTAATGCAGACTCACGTCCTTGAACTCAACACTGCCACAGCGCGGCCATTTCGGCGGAAGTTTCTTGTCTGATGAAAACAAACAATTCTGTAAATCTGTAAAACCTATTTTCGACAGTTCTTAAATAACTCACAGAGTCGGAACACTTAGTCACTCGCTCAATTATGCTTTTAGTTGCTTAAAGTATAACAAATTTGCTAGGGTTTCCTATTTTAGACTGTATTCCAATCCCAATGCTGCGCAATCAGAAGATGGAGTTAATGTTTTACACCACCCGAAATGTATATTTTCAAAAAATCATCTAAACGAGATATTTGGTTTTTACTGCCACCAGTCTCAAATGAAACAAATTGTACTGATATAAATTCATAATTCATTTAACAAATATTGTGTTTGAATGATTGTTTTCGGTTATTATGGTCAGGTAATTACTTTTAGGTAAGCGTGCCGATTTCATCAATTTAGCCAAGTTTTCAAGGCCGTCAGTTATCCGTGGATGTTCAGTATCATCAGTATCATTTCATAGAAATCGTCTCTACAGTTCCACTTTTCGATGTCTTTCTTGTTGAATTTTAAAAGGGGATGAAAGCAAGAGAAAGCCTATTTCAATATTGAAATTGACGTAAATTTACGTAATGTATATTACAGAGCTGTTGAGAGAGACGCTCGATTAGACCTGCACGTAATAATGAGGACTTATCGATCATGCAAATCCAAAATGGCGTTTGTGATGCAAATACACAGAGGCTGATCGTATCTTTCATTGAAATATTTGTTATGAGCAATCAAAGCGAGATTTGTATTTTCGTCCTCCAATCTCTTCTGAAGAATATTTTAACACTGTAATGCTTCAGCTCGACACGTTCAGTTTCACTAGAATAATCCCATGTCGAATACAGTACGGGATCGTAGCCAGAATATAGATAATCCTTAAAATAAGCTTCCTGTGTATTAGCGCCAAAGCAGCCTCTCGTAGAATATCTCGCTCCACCCCGAGTAATAATCTAAGCCAAGCTCTCTGTACATGACACAAAAAACGCGTTATGACAGATTTAAAATTAACAGGTGCAATGACCCACAATCTTGACCATTCATCGAGGAACCAAATTCAACGTATAATCACTATAAAGCAAAAAAATTTTACGGGGCTAAATTACATAGACATAGAAATATATTCCTCATAGTACACAAGTGCGTACACTGAGAGAAATTTTGACACACCCGTGTGTGCGTCAAACAGCTACTTTGAAATATTTTGATACACATTGGAGTATTTCCTTTGACCACACATGAAAGTGGTTGAGATAGCTAGATATTCAACTTCCAAATGGTTCAAATTTTTTTGCAGAAAAACGAACTGTATTTAGATTTTGTGAATGAAGTATAATTTTCCTCAAAAATCTGAATATTTTCGCTAATTTTTCTTCTTATTCTTAGACAATGCTGTATATTAGTGTAATCAATGGCCAGTTTGAGATAGTGAAACACTTAAAGGGAAAAAAATTAACTAACGTTAAGTGTGTCATGGTTGGCACTCTCAAGTGTGTCGTATAAGTACATGACACACACACAAAAGTGTGTCAAAATACATAGACTGCTAATGTATCTTGTTGACACACTTTTTTGTGTTGGTTTTGTAACAAAATATTCTCAGTGTAGATAAGCAGGGTAGAGGTGATGAGGGGATGAGAGTGCAGGGTCATCACCGACGGATGGTAGATGGGCGAAAGGCTAGTATTGTTCTTTGTATAATAAATTTAGGTGGGAAAGATCATCAGAAGATTGTAACAGGATTGCTCGGATGCCTAGCCGTTTTGACGAAAACACCTCACGCACGAGGTTGTGAGGCTTTCTTTTCAAGCCTTTACAGCAGTGGTTTTTAACCTTTTTCGCCAATTCACCACTTTTTAGTGAGCCAACACTCCATTCCCTACAACAGCATCCTCCTTTTACTTTTCTGTGGCATCCTTACCTCAGCAGTGTTATCACTTCCTCCCAAACATGACACAATACCTCATTTCAGTTGTTTTTCTTATTAAAAAACTCTCTAAATGGTCGTTATTTGTAAAGTAAGTTAACATTTGGATGTAATGTTTTAAGTTTTGAAATACTATCGATTTTTTTGTGGGTAGAAGCATATACACGAAATTCCCCACCCAGCAACTCCACCATTCCCCACCAGTGGGAAATTCCCCACAGGTTAAGAACCACTGCTTTACAGGAATTACGTCCACCAGATGCACTTCTCCTTCGTAACGTTTCAATTATTTTCCGTAGGAGGAATGTATACGGTTGTTCGAACCCCAAGAAATTGAATACAAATAAATTTCATTCATCAATAACCAAAAATAAATTCTCTCTGAGTTTAACAAAGATGTTGAAACTGACTGATTGTCATAGTAAACAATAAATTTGTTGTAGACAAAACAAATTGTCCTAAAATTCTTTATCACAGTTTTGACACGAGATCTTGGACTGAAACCTATGGCTTCAATTTTACGAAGCCATAATTCTATTATCAACATCGCACGCTGGCGGAAAGAAAATTTACTATATAAATAGCCTTTTATTTATAAATATTTATGACCCCTATATTTGATGCGCATTATTGAAACGAATTCTGCTAGGATCTCGATAGGCATAATTTTTCCGAAAATTCAGTCCCCAGAAGAGGTTTTTGATTTTAAACAGTACTGAAATTCAGTTTCCCAAATGCCTCGTAAATAGATTTCTCTCTAAGACCACTAACCCTTTGGGCAAGAATTGAATCATGCAAACTATAAAACATATAACAAATGCTTAACTTTAGATTAACGGCACTATAAATGGATGTTAACGAGGTCAATTCAATCGTGCTAAGTATAAAACAGCAAGCTGATGAGACCGGTATCAAGTCGGGCCACTTTTTCAATTGATATATTTACCGAACATGAAACTTAACTTTATTTTCTACTATTATACTACTGCTACTGCTATGCTGTTGTTACCGTGATTTTGGACGCTAGTTTTATTTCATTTATGACACCATTTCACTTTGCATACTGCATGCCGCAGTATATTTCTACACATCACTGCCATGACTTCATCAATTGGCTTTTTGAAAGGCAAGGGTACCTAAAATCTTTGTTTGTATCCAACAGAACTCATTTGAAGTAATTATTGTTTTATTTTAACGCGACAAACGGAGTTGAAGAAGCTTTGGTCAGCTTTTGGCTGCCTGTCAATTTTCCGAAAATTGACATGTCTTATTGTACATAATTATCATGGTTTACCTTTTACCAAAAGATGTCTACATTAAGATATATTTAAATCTAATGATTGATGTAAATTTCATTATATGCATGCATAAACTCTGAAGAATACGCACTGTTTTCTCATTTGTAAAATATCCCGCGAACTACGCCATACGTACTACGCACCATCATCAGTAGTAAGAGCGGCCTCAGGCTCCAGCTTGATGAACTCTATCACTCGCTCCACGGAAGTCATCTGATTCTCAACCTCAACAGACTGCCGCACGCCCCACTGGAACATTCCCGACATGCTTAACGCCGAAGAAATGGCCAAACCAACGTCGCCCCCCAGGGAACCTGTCAAAGGTGTTCTCAAATGTTAAATGCAGTTTCGTTCTGATATTCAAAATCATTGAGCTTAAAAAAAGGCATTTTCGTTGAGAAAAGTTCGCAATGTTTCAAAGTAATATTATATTAGCTAAATAATTTCAAAGTCTATTTTTGAAAATTTTTAAAGTGTTCATCGACCATTAGCTAAGAGAAAAATTGAAAAGTAGAAACGAAATTTTATACAAGTTAAAATATTTTAGCTCAGCTTGTAAGTATTCTGAAATAACGTCTGAAAATATATGATCATTTAACGCTATGGTTATGTATCGATGACTCCAATTCAGTCAGAGCTATGAATGTTGAGAAGACATCTTCGAGAGGAATGCATACAGTTTGCAACAGCATCGAGTACAACACTCAGGAAGCTAAACAGACTGGTTTTGCCGAGGAAGCTCTAGGTAACGATGGCAATGTAGAGCGACGACAGGCAGTCCAAGTAGATGGACAACCAGCGACTGGTGCAGATGGACATGAACCAAGCTGATGAGTGCACGTCCTGCTGACAAAACTTTTAATGTTTTAATTAAAATCACACGTTGACGGTATCCAAACGTTAGACACGTTAGCACACTTCTTAACAACACTCATTTCAAACACATATAATCTTGACACATTTATAAGAACGCATCGACAACGTTGGTCACGCTAGTATGGCGCGTATGACTGTACCAACGATGAGGATGAATTTTGACCATGTGTGTGCGACTTCCTCCACGCACCTGGATCGAAGTCCCGCACGAAGGACTCCTGGGCGCGAAATGCTCTAATCGTCGTCAGGCCGTGCAGGGACGTGCTCAAGTGAGAGAACACTGGGCTTCGGGCTGCAAAATACATCGGAATTCATAGCCTGCAGAAGAAAATGTATCCACATTCGTGAATATTTACTTGTCCCACAAATACTGCACCTGAGGGAGCGATCAGTATCCGCAACCAAGAACGCGTTTGAAGTATAAGACAAGTTGTGCAAAAAATTGAATGTATAGAAAATCTAGCTTTACCACGATCAATGGAGCCACGAATCACGTCAACGCTAACATTTGTCTTTTGAACTCTGTAAAGAGCAAGCAATAACTGTAGGGTACAGTTTTTCTGGCTGCAGAGAAAAATGCCGAAAATGAAAACTATTACACTTTTGTTCGTAGCTGAATTCGTAAACTTTTTTTTTAGTATCATGAGCCTTTACGGGAACTTAAGCGCCAAATTTTTATTACAGTGTTATTTTTGCTCAATTTTTCAAAACCAGATGGGAAAATGAAAAATGCTAGCAACATGTAAACGGGGACACCTCTCACATTATGTCAATAAGGACAAATCTCACATCCCTCATTTCAAGACGCTATGAAAAATATAGTCTACAATTAAAAACTGACTAGGAAAACAAGAACTTACTGACGCCTTCCAGTCTTTTGATGTCTCTAGCGGAGCTAAGGTAGAACCTGCGTAGGTAAATCATGAAGCCTGCCAGCACTACGGTCGGGATCAACAGGTACGGGTTCACCACAGTGATGACCACGATGATGCCCAGGACGTTCAGCGCGATCTGTCATCGTAGCGTAGTATACGATGAACGGGAGTTTTACAAACAAATGAAATCTTAACAAGTGATTCAATATTAATTTCACTCAAATTTCGTTAGTTCAGCTGTTACGACTTATAAATTTATCCATAACAAGGTGAGACACCTTTTACTGAATGCTTCAATACGGTTTGAAAGAAGCATCACCTGTTATGTTATTTATTACCATAATTATCATTTTTATTACTTATATGAAACTACGGATTGCCACGTTCCTAAGCTGCAACCCTCGTAACCCCGTATTATGACATAAAAGGATGCTTGTATACATATACACATATATATATCTCCTTATTAAGAAAGCTCTTATTGGCAGGGTAGAGTGTGGACCTATTCTACAGTACTGAACGTAATTTAACTGCGCAGCTTGCATCTCACATACATGTACAGTGGTACGTCGACTATAGTGATTAACTTAACCTAGAAGTTTTTCGAGATACGAGACGCGGATCGGACAATTTTTTGCTTTAACTTAGAATCCATGATTTAATTTACGAGTGGTACAGATAGCGCAGCGATCGGTTAGGTGAGGCGCACAGCTACCGCATTTCTACTTGTGAACCTCATGTCGGCAGCATCTGTGTGTAATTGTGCTCGCGTTCTGTATTGATTGTGAACCTTTGTCAGTAAAATATATGTATACTTAATCGCAATCATGCGACCCTCTAAAGCAAGTGGTGAGAAGCAGAAAAGGATGATGTCGATAGAATTAACGGGCGAGATAATTGTAAATATGAACAAGGTGTACGAGTGAGCGATATGGCAAAGAAATACGACCGTTCTGCATGAAAGATATGTACAATTCTCAAGCAAAAGGCTTCTATCAAGTCGATAACGACAGCCTTGGGTGTGACAATTATTTCCAATCGACGGACTGCCTTCCCTGAGAAGACGAGAATTGACGTGGCTGAGGAAAACACAGCGCACAATAGACAAGGTAACGGAAGCTATTTTGTGTGCGAAGGCCCGCACCATTTACTCGGATTTGGTGAAGCAGACTCTAAGCAAATCTGCGTACGAAGCCTCCGAGGAAAGTTTAACGCTAGCTTGGGCTGACTTAAAAATTTTGGGAAAAAGAGCGGGATACACTCCGTAGTCATGGCATGTTTTGGCTGCTAGTTCTGATGTGACGGCAGCTGAGGAATATGTGGAAGCCTTTACAGATCTCACCAAAGCCGACAACTTTTCAACTGTGACAAAACGGGACTGTTCTAAGAAGATGCTGAGGAGGACATATATAACTGTAGTGGAAACAAAGATGACGGGTCACAAGCCAGTGAAGGATTGACTAACTGTCGCGTTGTGTGCTAATACTAGTGTCGACTGCAAGATCAAGCCGTTGCTCGTGTATCATTAAGAAAATCCCAGAGCTTTCAAAAGACATAAAACTTTAAAAGAAATACTTCAGGTTATGGGTCATCAGGCAATTTTTTGATGAGCGGATAAATCTGGTTTTTGGTTCTGCCGTCAGGAAATATTTCCACGAGAATGATCTGTCCCTGTAAGCTTCACTGCTCGTCATCGATAAAGCGTGCACCAGCTCACCCACCAAACATCGAAGAAGACATCCTCAAAGAGTTTAAAGCTTATCAAGCTTCATTATCTACCACCCAACACTTCTCCTATCCTCCAGCCGATGGACCAACAAGTGATACCCAATTTCAAGAAGCTATTCTCCAAGCACCTGTTTTGCCGTTGAATTGAGGTGACTGAAAACACTAAGCTCACCCTTCGTGAGTTATGGAAGGATCACTATAACATCGTGACATGCCTCGGGCTTATTGAGATGGCCTGGCAGGGTGTTACAATACGGACATTGACCTTTGCGTGGAGGAAACTGTGGCTTGAGGCTGTGGCTAAAGGAAATTTGAAAGATTTGAAGTTTCACTTGAAGTGCCAGTGGTGGAGGAAATTTTGTCATTGGGGAAGCCCATGGGCCTCTATAGGTGGATGACGGTGACGTTGACGAACTCGTCCAGGAGTACTCGGAGAAGCTGACAACGGAGGAATTAAAGGAACAACCTGCCCAGCAGCATGAAAAGGTGCTGAGTGAGATTAGCTCTGAATATGAGACATAGAAGGAGGTTATCTCTGCCACCGAGATAAAGGAAGTTTTGGCAATGTGAGAGAAAGCTTAGATTTTGTAGAGGAGAAACATCCAGAGAAGTTCCGACTGGTCGCGCATTACTCTATGTAATGATATCCGTGTCTTACACATTTCAGAAACATTGCAAAAAGTAGGCAGAACCAAATCTCTTTGGTCAGTTATTGTATGAAAATGTCATCTGTTGTCACGGAAGAAAGCGTTACAAGAAAGATCAAAACTGTGTAAGACAAAAGAACCGAAAATAATTAAGCAAAACTGAAAAAAATTACAGTAGCAATAACGTATATGTAGATACCGTAGTGGTGATGTAAACAGCAAATTACAGTTAAATTAAGACAAATTACGTTAAATTAATGGTGAGTTTACAGAAGAGAGTAAGCGAACGAAAGTGACTAGAAACCACCAAGACACCTTTCCACAAACCTCATCCGTCTGCCTCCTCCACCCTCTACCGCAACCAATGACTCCAATGTAAATAAACTTTATAAAGCAGTTTCACACTTTAAATTCTCTCCTACTATTTGATTCATATATAATTATTACTTCAGATTTATTATTCTATTTATTTTTAAACAATATTTCTTATTAATAAATACCCTTTTCCTATTGAAAGTAAAGTCAGAAATAAAAATGGGGTGGTATTTCGGAGGCTGGAACAGATTATTGGCATTTACATTAATTTCTATGTAGAAATTCGTTTTGAATTACAAGCAAATCAAGATAAGAGCATGGTCACGGAACAAAGTAAACTCGTAAGTCGAGGAACCACTGTACTTCTTTATAACAAAATGTGGGCCGTTAGAGTGAATGAGTTAACTCATTCCATTCACGTTTCCGAAACATATCTTAAAACTTTAGATGAAAAAAACCATAGCAAACTACCAAAAACACAAAACGATTCAAAGCAATCAATATTGAAAAGAAAAGAAAAGAATGACAAATTTCATGTTGGAAAGGATATAAGGCAGCGTGTGCACTCTGTAACCATACATATTTATCTCACCCCATTGCACTCCTATTTGCGAGCTGGTTTAATAAAAAACGAAACAACACTCCATTCAGTGAAACATTTTATGTCCTTTACATCAGAGAATAAAATTACTTGAATGCCGGACACAAATGTCTAAATCACATCTATAAAAGAAAAGGAAGTAACAATTGTTGTAATGAGCAACATGCAAGGAATAAAAACGCGTGTATTTCAAACATAAATAAAGCATACGGAAACATGCGTGTTTCAAGTTGCATAAGTTAAATGATACAAAAAGAAAAATTATTTAACTTTGGCAAACCTAGTGGAAAGCTAAAAAACAAAACGAGAAGTTAAAAACCGAAAACCCCAAAACATATCTCGATATACTGAACACATCAACAATAAACGTTTAAGAATATAGAAACAGAGAAATGTTAGAACAAAAACAAATCAAAGCACAACTGTGTGCTGAGCGAAAAATAAACCGACACTGCTGAAAGGCAGGGTTACATAAGTACAAGAACTGTCTCTTATAGCCTAGCTACTTTGAAAACTAATTTAATATTAGGTTATACAACCATTTTAGATGTCAAAAAATAACCTGAAGCTGGCTTGAGAGTGATTCAGAAGCTGTTCAAGTCAATAATAAAGAAAGCAAACGCCGGTCGGCTCACAGTCATAAAGTCAAAGAAGGTTGACGGCAGCAGCTCGTCGACCTGCCCCAGGTCTTTGGAGAACCGATTCAAGGTCTGGCCTGGAAAGAAAGACTATATTGGCCCCATTTGTTCGGCACTATTTATTTAGCGTTATGTGTTTTCGGGCCAAAGCTTCACATTCGAAGGGCTCGAGCCAATAGTTTGATAATACCCGTATGCAGATACGTAAGTGCAAAGTGCTTAGTCCGTGTACAGCATGTAGAATGAGTTATTCGTATTCACTAGAAACTGACTAGAAGCCGACGCGGATCAGACTATCGCCAACCAAACATTAATCTGACTACGTCATAATTGCAAAACTATTAAAAGAAATGAATGCACAAAATCAGTAAGGATTTTGAAGAATGATGGCGATTTTTTCAGAAGATGGCACGAGTAGAGTTCTCCTCGAGAGGACACAGCTGTAGCAATTGGAATTAGCGCTCCCTGGGAGAAAATGCCAGCTCACGAACTGAGATTTAGGAACGCCTTCTTTTTGCTGAAATAGAATAGACTTTTTGTGTTCGGTTAAGAATGATCTTTTTTGGTTCACAGCTGTCATTTTTTTCAGCACTGATTACATTCTTCTTCAACTTTGCTTCATAAACTTCCTTCCTAACTTACTTTTTTTATGCGTTACGGACATTGAGCGGAAATACTGTAGTGTTCTCCCCCAGGCTGCAACACGCTTCGGGCACACTTTGAGCTATCTTTTTCGTGATAGGATAGCCCGAAGCGAGTGCCTGAGGTACAACCGTATTTGGCAGGATATGGACAACACGGGGGTAACACGGTAATTATATTGGTGACTGTTAGGTACACGGAACACGGACCATTACACAGGGCCCTCGGTGACTACTATGAGCACTGTTCGTTACTCGTATATTACGTAATGATTGGAACACAGCACTAATACGTGATGGTTGAAATACAATACTATTCGAGAAGTACGTAATGATTGAAACACAATCCTATGTGAGAATAGTACAAATATGTGGTGATCGAAGTACAATCCTATTCGAGAATGACATAAATTGAAACACAATCCTATGCGAGAATAGCACATATACGTGATGATTGAAGCACAATCCTATTCGGGAATGACGTAATGATTGAAACACAATCCTATGCGAGAATAGCACAAATACGTGATGATTGAAGCACAATCCTATTCGGGAATGACGTAATGATTGAAACACAATCCTATGCGAGAATAGCACAAATACGTGATGATTGAAGCACAATCCTATTCGGGAATGACGTAATGATTGAAACACAATCCTATGCGAGAATAGCACAAATACGTGATGATTGAAGCACAATCCTATTCGGGAATGACGTAATGATTGAAACACAATCCTATGCGAGAATAGCACAAATACGTGATGATTGAAGCACAATCCTATTCGGGAATGACGCAATGATTGAGCCACAATCCTATGCGAGAATAGTACTAATACGTGATGATTGAAATACAATCCTATTCGAGAATTACGTAATGAATGAAACAAGCACCAATAGCTGGTAACGTCCGCGAGGACGCTACTTACGAACGCAGCGGCGAGACGTGATGATTGGTGCTACGTCGTGCGACTGTTACGAACAGGTCAGCTGGTGCTAGCGGGGCGCCGAGACGAGGCTAGTCAGCTGGGTCGGGCCCAGCCGCCACGCGGTTCACCGTGGTAGCTGGTGAGTAGCTGCGGCGAGGCTAGCCGGCCGGAGCGGGCGAGAGATGTCGTAGAGCGGCTTGGCACGACGCCGGCGCGGGGCGTTGCAACGTGATTTTTTTAAGGCTTTGAAACACCTTGAAGCGTCAAGACGCTACTAGGTTTAAGACCTTGCAACACCTTGGGGCGTCGATAGGCAGGGCCGGTCTCCGGAGCTTGGTGCAGGTACGCGAGAGACAAAGTCGATCTCGGAAGCTAGATGCAGGAACACGAGGCTGGTGCTGGAGATGTGACTTGAACGAGGACGAGGGCTTGAGTGAGTGCGAGCCTTGTTGGGGTCGCCTTATGTAGGCCTCGAGTGCAAGCCTTGAGTCCGGGCGTGAGTCCTGATTGGTCGCGAGTTTGTGGGCCTGTGGTGCTGGAGGCAGGAAGCCGTTGTAGCTTACGGGCACCTTTTCTCATAGTCGCGAGGCGGCTTCTCTCAGGTTCCGTGTTTGGTTGACTAGGCGCTTCGGGTCCGGAGGTGCTCTGGAACGGATGCGGTTGTAGTCTGGAGGCAGCTTTTCTCAGGTCTTGTGGAGGTCCGCGGCTTGCCGCTGGGATCACCACAGGTGTCCCCCTCCTGTTTTTTTTTTTTTTTTTTTTTTTTTAAACTCTTAGTACCTCACTGGTGGTCTGCTTTCTCTGCCGTATTTAGTGAATACTGCCTGTTTTGCTGTTTCAGGGATTGCTGTGCCTGTTCCAGGGAACGGAACTCCCTCGTATACTTCGTAGTTTGTTGCTCTCGGTGCCTTAGCCTGTTGTTGAGGTTTCTCCTCGATGGTGGGTAGGTACGCTGCTTTGACCCTTTCCGTCGCGATGTTAGCTTTTTTGCCTTGTATATCTACGGTGATGTAGTTTGGTGTCCTTTGGAGCACGGGAAAGGGACCTGCGTAGGGTTTCTGTAAGGGTCTTCTGTACCCCCCGTGTTTCACGAAGACGTTGGTCGCCTTGTATAGAGCGCTCGGAACAATGGCTTTTTGGGGTCCCTGTTGTCGTGGCAGTATTGGCTGCAGGTTTGTCACTCGTTTTTTTAGGCGTTGTAGAAATTCTCTGGCGGGCCGGTCTCCTTTTTCTTTCTCGGGTAGCTCTCCTGCGAGGCGCAATGTTTGTCCGTATACCATTTCGGCGGGGGAGATGTTTGCGTCCGTGTGTGGCGTGGCTCGGATGTTAAGCAGTATGATGGGTAGTGCGTCTGCCCAGTCTGCGTCAGTGACCGTAGCTTTTAACGCCTCCTTCAATCTTCTGTGCATCCTCTCCACCAGTCCGTTGCTCTGCGGGTGGTACGCTGTCGTTCGCTGTCTCTCAGCGCCCAGCGCCGTCAGCAAGTTTTTCCATAAGTTAGACTCGAACTGGACGCCTTGGTCCGTGATGATTGTTGTTGGAGCGCCGAATGATGCTACCCAGTCTTTTAGGAATGCCCGTGCTGTTGTTTCTGCCGTACAATCGGCCATTGGGGTAGCGGTGCACCATCTGGTGAAGCGGTCAATGCACGTCAGCAGGTACCGTTTGTTTTGTGACACGGGTAGTGGTCCGACGATATCGATGTGTATCGTCTGGAACCGTTCCTTGGGTACCGGCATCTTCCCGGGCGGGCATTTGGTGTGCCTTATTATTTTGCTTGTCTGGCATGGAATGCACTCGCGTGTCCACTTGCCGACGTCTTTGTTGAGTCCGGGCCAGATTACTCGCTGCCTCAAGAGGTCCCTTGTTGCTTGTATGCCGGGATGACTCGCCCCGTGGAAATGCTGAAATATGTTCTTTCTGCAGCATTCCGGGATGTATGGCCTCCGTAGGCCTGTTGACACGTCGCACCAGAGGGGTGGTTTACCGGTCTGTCTGATTATGGGGCGTAGTTTGAGCGCGTTCTTTGATGCTGGGTGCAGCAGTTCTTATAATTCTGCGTCTCTGTTTTGTTCGGTCATTATTTTGTCGTAGTTGATCGCGGGTCCTTTAGGTATTATTGTTGACACCAGACGTGATAGCGCGTCTGCGACCGTGTTGTTGTCGCCGCTGATGTGCTTGATTTCGCAGTCGAACTGTGAGAGGTAGGAGAGCTGTCTTGCTACCCGGGGGCTGTTGCCTTCCGTGGCTTTTTGCAGGGCAAAACAGAGCGGTTTATGGTCTGTCATGATTTCGAAGCTTCGGCCTTCCAAAAAATGCTCGAAGTGTTTCACTGCGAGGAATATCGCCATTAGTTCGCGGTCGTAGGTGCTGTATTTACGTTGGGTGTCGTCTAGTTTTTTGGAGAAAAATGCTACGGGGCGCTGTTCTTGCCCGACTTTTTGTTGTAGTACGGCGCCGACTGCGGTTCCTGATGCGTCTGTGATTAAGGTGCTTTTGCCTTCTGGAGCGGGGTGCGCTAGCAAGGTGAGTTGCGAGATCTCGCGTTTTAGGCTAGTGAACGCTGCGTCTAGTTCTGTTGTTCAGTTGATAATTTTCTTTGAGTTTTTGGAGTATCCTTTTGTCAATCCGGTCAGAGCTTGCATCTTTTCTGCTGCGGCTGGGAGGAATCGGTGCTAATAGTTGACTATTCCTAGGAATTGTCGTAGCTTTTTTACTGTTGCTGGTTGGGGAAAACTGCATATTTCCTCTATTTTCTGAGGAAGTGGTGAGATTCCGCCGGCTGACACTCTGTGTCCGAGAAAGTCTAGCTCGGGCACTCCGAAAATGCACTTGGCGGGGTGCACGCGCAGTCCTTCTCCTTGTAGCCGTTGGAAGAGTTGTCGGAGGTGTTTTTGTTGCTCCTCTGCGTTTGCGGACGCTATCAGTATGTCGTCGATGTATGCCGTTACGAAGTCCATGTCTCTTGTTACCGCGTCGATGTATCGTTGGAACGTTTGGGCTGCGTTCCGCAGCCCGAATGACATCACGGTGTATTCGTACAGCCCAAATGGTGTGGTGATGGCCGTTTTCTGGATGTCCTCGTTTTTGACGGGTATTTGGTGATAGGCTTTGACGAGGTCGATTTTGGAGAAGATTGTTTTGTTATGCAGTTTGTAATGGAAGTCTTGACAGTGTGGTATTGGGTAACGGTCAGGTTTGGTGCTTGCGTTCAGTCGTCTGTAGTCTCCGCAGATTCTCCATGCCCCGGGTTCGGCTGCCTTTGGTACCATGTGCATGGGTGATGCCCAGGCGCTCTTCGACGGCCTGATGATGCCATGTTCCAGCATTTCCTTGAATTCTTGTCGCGCCGCTTCCAATTTTTCCGGAGACAGTCTCCTTGGTCGTGCATATACTGGGGGTCCGGTTGTTTCGATGTGGTGTTCTACGTCGATTTTCTTTTGTGTGTGCCGGATGTGTTGGGAGGTCGGTAGTATTCCGGGGTATTCCTCGTACAATGTGTTGAATTCCGGGGCGGTTTGGTGTTCGATCCTGTGCACTCGTTGGCTTCTTGAAACGACAGGTTTGCAGGGTACTTTGGTTCTGGAAGTTTGGGCGTATAGGCTTGCGTTTGCGGTGTCGACGCTTAGCTGGTGTGCGGCGAGGAAATTCATGCCAATGATCGGTTGTCCCACGTCCGCTTCTATGAAGTTCCAACTTACGGGCCATAGGGGGTTGAGCAGGATGATGCGCTCAGTCGTCCCGTAAGAAGCTATGGGGGTGTTGTTGGCGGCGAGTAAGTCGTAGGACGGGGGTTTGAGCGTGTGTTTCTTTTTAGCTGGTACTAGGCTGACGGCTGAACCGGTGTCGATGAGGTATCGTACGTTGCCGGTGTCTGTGACGTACATTAGCTCGCCTTTTTTTGTCTGTGCGGAGACTGGGGCGTTTACCATTCTCCGCGGTCGTCGTTTCCCGCGAAACTGCAAGGTTGGGTACAGTTTCTTGCTCGGTTACCGAAAGTTTGGTGGTAATAGCAGATTGCTTGGTCCTGCTTGATTCTTGTATTGCTTCTGTTTCCGTACCTAGGTCCTGGGGTTTGGTTTCGCCAATCTTCTGCTTGCTTCTTGTTTTCCTGTGGGCGTAAAGCGTTTGCCAGCATTTTCTTGAGTTCTGCTATTTCCTGTAGGGCTTTGTCAAATTCCGCTCTTGAGACGGTAAGAGATGGTGGTTGTTTGATGGCAGTTACGACGATGGGTTCACTCATGGCAGTTTGGCAAGCGGTTTGCCTTGCTATGATCTGATCTGCGATTACTCTGTATTCTTCGTCCGTTTTTCCCCTGCCTAATGCCTCGATCAGCGGTTGTGCTGTGATTGGTAGCTTTGCGAGGTGCATGGAACGGATGACGGACGGTGGTAGGGGTGCTTGCCTGCAGCTGTTCAGTCGTTTCATTTCGAGGAGCAATTCTGATGGCGTATTGTCTCCCATGGTAGTTTTGACGATGGTGTCGTAGTTTGCTTCCTCGTCGTGTCGCACGAAACGGTGCGTTAATGCGGCTTTTAATGCGTCGTATTTGTCGTTTGCCGGTGGGTTCAGGAGTATTTCTTGGATCTCGGATACGATGTGTGTTGGGAGTCCTCCTAGTAACGCTCCGAACTTTGCGCCGTCGTCCAGGTTTGGTACTTGTGCGAGGAACACGTCGCAATGCAGTAACCATCATTTCACATCTCCGCTGAATGCGGGCAACCGGATATCTTTCCCAGCCATGCCTCCTATTGCCTGCCGAATACCTCTGGGGTCAACCAGTGTAGTGTTCTCCCCCAGGCTGCAACACGCTTCGGGCAGACTTTGAGCTATCTTTTTCGTGATAGGATAGCCCGAAGCGAGTGCCTGAGGTACAACCGTATTCGGCAGGATATGGACAACACGGGGGTAACACGGTAATTATATTGGTGACTGTTAGGTACACGGAACACGGACCATTACACAGGGCCCTCGGTGACTACTATGAGCACTGTTCGTTACTCGTAAATTACGTAATGATTGGAACACAGCACTAATACGTGATGGTTGAAATACAATACTATTCGAGAAGTACGTAATGATTGAAACACAATCCTATGTGAGAATAGTACAAATATGTGGTGATTGAAGTACAATCCTATTCGAGAATGACATAAATTGAAACACAATCCTATGCGAGAATAGCACAAATACGTGATGATTGAAGCACAATCCTATTCGGGAATGACATAATGATTGAAACACAATCCTATGCGAGAATAGCACAAATACGTGATGATTGAAGCACAATCCTATTCGGGAATGACGTAATGATTGAAACACAATCCTATGCGAGAATAGCACAAATACGTGATGATTGAAGCACAATCCTATTCGGGAATGACGTAATGATTGAAACACAATCTTATGCGAGAATAGCACAAATACGTGATGATTGAAGCACAATTCTATTCGGGAATGACGTAATGATTGAAACACAATCCTATGCGAGAATAGCACAAATACGTGATGATTGAAGCACAATCCTATTCGGGAATGACGTAATGATTGAAACACAATCCTATGCGTGAATAGCACAAATACGTGATGATTGAAGCACAATCCTATTCGGGAATGACGCAATGATTGAGACACAATCCTATGCGAGAATAGTACTAATACGTGATGATTGAAATACAATCCTATTCGAGAATTACGTAATGAATGAAACAAGCACCAATAGCTGGTAACGTCCGCGAGGACGCTACTTACGAACGCAGCGGCGAGACGTGATGATTGGTGCTACGTCGTGCGACTGTTACGAACAGGTCAGCTGGTGCTAGCGGGGCGCCGAGACGAGGCTAGTCAGCTGGGTCGGGCCCAGCCGCCACGCGGTTCACCGTGGTAGCTGGTGAGTAGCTGCGGCGAGGCTAGCCGGCCGGAGCGGGCGAGAGATGTCGTAGAGCGGCTTGGCACGACGCCGGCGCGGGGCGTTGCAACGTGATTTTTTTAAGGCTTTGAAACACCTTGAAGCGTCAAGACGCTACTAGGTTTAAGACCTTGCAACACCTTGGGGCGTCGATAGGCAGGGCCGGTCTCCGGAGCTTGGTGCAGGTACGCGAGAGACAAAGTCGATCTCGGAAGCTAGATGCAGGAACACGAGGCTGGTGCTGGAGATGTGACTTGAACGAGGACGAGGGCTTGAGTGAGTGCGAGCCTTGTTGGGGTCGCCTTATGTGCAAGCCTTGAGTCCGGGCGTGAGTCCTGATTGGTCGCGAGTTTGTGGGCCTGTGGTGCTGGAGGCAGGAAGCCGTTGTAGCTTACGGGCACCTTTTCTCATAGTCGCGAGGCGGCTTCTCTCAGGTCCCGTGTTTGGTTGACTAGGCGCTTCGGGTCCGGAGGTGCTCTGGAACGGATGCGGTTGTAGTCTGGAGGCAGCTTTTCTCAGGTCTTGTGGAGGTCCGCGGCTTGCCGCTGGGATCACCACAATACACCATGTGCACAGATTCTGCGTTCCTTTCAACTCCTTGTTAATTGATATTTTAAAGCTTTCTCTCATTGGAACACTTTTGTTGGGGTTAGGGAGGCTTAAATTAACATCTGATCTAATCTAACGAATAACGTTTACCTTTACAAAAGAGTTGAAATGGACGATACATAAAATTTCCTATTGATTGTTGGAACTTCTGCATGAATTGTTTGACTCCTGAAGCTGTGAACTTTTCTATATAGTTGTAAAACTGACGTGCAGCATTTGAATGTATCCTGTAAGACATGGTGCAATTTATGATCATTGTATCTGATTCACACGCGAACAACAGTTCAGAATCAACAGAGTGTTTACGTCTGCAACAACTTTAGACACGTTTGATTTGTTGAAAATAACAATGCTAAGGTGGTATTACTTATTATTACTAATTTCTTCCCAAGTGGCGATAAAAATCCCAGAGACTCGTGCAAGAGCAGCCTCACCGACGGGGTGGGTGTCGCAGTACTGGATGGGCACCCGTATGACAGCGGAGAACATGTTGTCGTGAAGGCGGCGGCTGGAGCGCATGCACATCACGAAGAAGAGCACCGTGCGGCCCAGCGACAGCACGAACAGGCTGGCCACCAGAGCTGCACACAATCGTCGTAGCAAAGAGAGTTTTCAATTTTAAATCAAAGACACAACAAACAAGTATTAATGAGGTAACAAAAGAACATTATGTAGACAGTATTGAAGGGAAATAATTATAACTCTCAGCTCTGATGTTTGGAGGTTCAGCAACATCTACACTATTTTTAATGTATTAGCTGGCAAAACAGTGCATAATAATCTCAGAGGAACAGCGGCATCCAAAATTGACATGCATCTGCTTTTGTTAATGAATTAAATATTACATCCACAGTCATCTCAATATGCTCCAACAAGAAGTCGATATCATGCCATTACATGTCCTCTCATTCGAGATGACCTGTGTTCAAAAGTTAGGAAAATATAAAAAATAAAATCGTTTCAAATGAGGCTCCAGCTATACAACCGTGGCTCCAGCTATCATAATTTGTTGATTGTTATCAGTTGAACTAACCCTATAAATTCATACCTAAACAGTGATATCACTCTGAACAGAGCAATAATGAATCGGCTACGTTTGTAATCGCCCATACTGTGTTTCAAGCAAAACATTCCGAAATAATCACTTCCTGCATCGTGGATCAACGCCAAAATCAACCGCAGATGAAGATACGGCAAAATTTTGCTTACGAGGAAACGTTGGAGTGGATTGAATTTCTTCACGTGAACTAATTCGTTTCGAAATTGAGAATTCACATCAAATTTCCAAGTTGATATCGATGTGTCCATGCTCCAGTGAGATCAAATCAAACTCAAATTCATGTGTACTACATGCCCAGTCCTTTCAACTAGACGAACCTGGAACTTAAGCTTAACAATAAATCACTACTGACACGTGTAGACGATGACATTGGTGGAGGTGTCGAGGTAGCCTGGTG
This sequence comes from Morinoia aosen, assembly GCA_030386875.1. Lineage (NCBI taxonomy): Eukaryota > Metazoa > Arthropoda > Malacostraca > Amphipoda > Talitridae > Morinoia > Morinoia aosen. The sequence continues at coordinate 37,195,992 of CM059561.1, read as the reverse complement.
GCAGAGTGGGGTCAGGCGGGAAGCACACACTCCAAACCCGCAGATTTGGACGCCGCCCACCCCTCTCCCTCCACCTCCAAGCAGCTACAGCACCACCTCCGAGCAGCTACAGAAATGTTAGGTTAAATTTATTAAGGTTAGGTTAGGTTAAGTTAAGTTAGGTTAAGAGGTTAGGTTAAGTTAGGTTAGGTTGGGTAAGGTTAGGCCAAGTTCAGTTAGTTTAAGGTTAACTTAAAAAAGTTTAAAAATGACTGTTTTTGCGTGCCGAGGTGGAGGGTCGAATAGCCAATCACCAGCTGTCGTTGTCAAAACTTATTATAATGATTTAATACAGGTTAACTTTGGTATTCCGCTGTAGTATCCACTTACTAAATACATGTAGTGTTTATAATGCATTGAATAATAATAATTGTATGACGAACAGATAGGTTAATAAACCTCAGAAGTACTACATAGTTAAATAATTGGCGCGAATGGCAACGTAATGTAGCAACACGGAGGTGGAAGGAGAGGGGTGGGCGGAGTCCAAATCTGCGGGTTTGGAGTGTGTGCAGGCGGGAACTCTGTTGAGTTGTGTGCCGAGTTGACGTCGATATCGTCGTTTGTGGCATACCCTAGCAGCTGTTCACCATTCGTCCTGCAAAGACGAATGAATGTTCACAACTTGATGATGAAGGAAGTTAATGCATACTTATCTGAACGGGGTTGAGAATGTATCATGTTCAGATGATCAGATTATAAGTTAGTTTAAACCTCCTCAACCAAAAAAAACGCGCCATTTTATCTGGAAGAAAGGGAATTTATCAGGGAATTTATCTGTTCACATGGTGTGTCCTCATTCCATGTACATAGAAACAGCATGCTTGAAATAAGTTTATGGAACGAAATAAATATAAATATTGCAGGAGAAATTAATAAACAAAGCTAAAAAATGCAGATGAGTACTCCAGGGAACGACAAACTCATATTACAATAATTATTTGACGTGCGTGGAGCTCAAAATTATCTACGCATACTGTAAGTGTCCCTGAGAATTCAGCTACTTACAACCTAGAGACAGCAACGCTATAAATGTTTTACTACGTTCCTTTACGTGGAAATATGAGGGTGAAAAATAAAATACCTCTTGTACCCGTACCTCCAGTGATAATTATTGGCCAAAGTTTCGGGCTTAGTAGCGTTCTGAATTAATCTTCTACACTGTTTTAATTGAACAGGTTCGTACCTTCGTGTGCTTGTGAAGCGACAACAGATGTGCTCAAGTTGTCATTTTACAGAGAATGAAAATCTTCCTGCCCTTCCTCATAATGCATCAACCACAAGATTAGACGATAGAAATTCAAAGATTAGGTGATAGCTTTATCAGCACAAGATACAAAAGTGTATACAGTATATCTTTAGATGGACCATCGTAACACTCTGCGTTGTAACAAGAGTAATTCGATTTTATGGGGCACTCATTGCGCCTGAATTAGATTTGTGGCCTTCTAGGCGAGTGGCAAAGCCATGTTGTTCGCAAACGATGTCGAAGATAATCAGCTGATGCTGGATGTGAACGCTAATAAGTCGTAACTGAGATTAAGCCAATTTATGTACTCACTAGCTGGAACAGGGTTGGGAACATGTTAATACCGTGGGCATGGTGCATACTGTGAGCAATTTCATCTCTGACCATAGAAAAGTATTTTTAAGGGCATCTATTAAATCAGAATGCTCAAATTCAGACTTTAAAAAAATACCCAATAAAAATTTCCCTTTATGGCGTAGAGAGGCAGATCACGCGATTGAACAGGACATAGGTATTTTTGAATTAAGTTACAACAGCTAAAGGATAATATCGGTTCAGAATACAGAATACAGAATTTATAGGTACAGAATACAGAAATCCAGGTTGAAAATTTGAAAAGAATATCATACAAAAACTAGACGCGTAGAAATCTACCCACCTGTATGAAAGCCAGTAATCAATGCCCGAGAAAAACACTTGAGCGAAAATTGTGAAGATTACCAAGAACACGCACAAGATCCAGTGGCCGGCACTCAGAAGATACGTGACATAAATTTTACCCGACACAACTCCCGTGGAACGCAATTCATTGTACATCTGGGCCGGAATCCTTTCCTCATTTAAAGTTTTCTTCTCTTCCAGCTTCTCCTTCGCAACTTTAGACTAAACGTCAATATAGTCATCCTTTGGGAGGAAAAGAAATTTGTTAAGTTACTCGAGGTTATAACTCGAGGTGCATAGTAACTGTATCTGAAAAGGTAACATTTCACGTATGAAGTACATTTTTAAATATTCATGTCACAGTCATAAACATTTTTTTCCACACTTAAAAAAAAGCCGACTCTGGGCGAATATTCATCGTGAAGGACGACATTAGAAGTGGCAAATTTAAAAGAACGGAATTCACCTCTTGCTCATAATATTTAGTAATTTTCAACGACGTAAGTTAACGACTATTACATTTACCATCACCTATAGCCCAGTTCAGGGTTTTCTCGTTCTTTTCACTAGAAGAAGCAAAAATTTGAATTATTAAAAACTGGATTATCATTGTCAATAAATCTTTGTTTTAATTCACCCCTATACTGAGGAAGCCTCACATTGATAGACTCCATGGAGCCGGCAGTGTTGAGGGCGGGTTTCAACAGCGGAGCCTCGTCCTCGCGCCGTTTCAGGAACCCAGCGCTCCCGATGAAACCTACTGTCAAACAAATGGAACTATTATCTCCTAGTTAAAAAATAGAGTAAACATTTTTTGTTGGTATTTTCGATAACGAAACGAAAACAAATTTCAGGGATTCAATAGAGCGCTGCATTTATAGCGATTAAAAAATAGTTTGCCGTAATCAACAGAATATCAAAATCACTCCAACAATGAAAAAATGTAAGACTAAAATAGCTCGTCATGTTTCGTCTCAACAATAATTACATGCTGCAGCGCACACTGAAACAGTAGTTACAAAATTATTGCGTTCATTATCCTACAATACTGGATTTTGATCCAAAAGTTTGTGAGTGTTGCGATCGCTCGTTAGTTAGTACTGCAAGCACATGCATAGCTGTTAGTGCGAAATTGGTAAGCCATCAACTAACATTTCTGCTATAAACATCGTATTTTTCCATTAACTATCACCTTGCAACATTACCTAATCCATCACTTTCTTATATTGTTACTATCGTATTAAGCATGTATGCATATAGAAAATATCTTTACCTTGTTGTTTTGCTTAAATCATTTTTTTCAGTTAACTCACCACTATAAAAAATTTTCGACGGAAAGATACTTTCTAATTTCTGCCATTTCGATCGTTTGGTAGGGAATAAAGAATTTTTTACTTCCACTATTACATTATCAATAGTATTCCGTGACATCGCAAAAACCAAAGCTCAAATTCCGATGCACGAGAAGACTGTCAAAAGCATTTCACCCCACTGTGTCCCTGTCTTTTGCAACTCTAATTTATCAGCATTATAAAGCCTAGAATAATTATACCATCGAAATACATTCTTTTGTTTTTCTCTTCGTCTCATTTAAAACACCGACATAGGCTGTTATGACACCCTAATATGTTTATCAACTCTATATATATATATATAAGGACATTTATTTTAAGACATTTTAGAAAACAATGAAAACCTGTTTATTAAACAGAAACTATTTTCTTCATATTCAAGTCGCATAAAGATTTCGTAAGCTTCGTGCGGCTATTTCTTGTAATTGACGCTCGGGAGTATATAATGACACTATTTTTAAGATAGTCAATTTTACAAATTTATCCATATATGTCGTAAAATGTTTTAATTAGCATTATGAACTAATCTTTTTCATGTTTCTGACTACGGTTAACTATTTTGTGCCAGCATTATTTGTGTAGGATATGCAAATTTGTAGTGTAGTAAAACATTTTTTCCTAGGTATTTATTTGGTACAATCCTACACTCGTATTTCAGTGTAATTGTACGCCAACATGAGCGTTTTTCCTTAGTGTGTCACTGGCTTAAAATTTTTTACAATTATTAATTGTATTTGCAGGCATTATAAAACTTATAGAGTAGCCCAACAAAGGGAATACATTTTTTATTTTTCTCTCAATCATTTGTTCTATAATAATATATAATATTGACATTAGTATTACAATATTCATGTATGTCAATCGACGAAGGATCTTCAGGATGAGACACACAAAAATTCATTGATGGTTTTGTATCATTTTTATTGCAGATAGACGGTTCTCCTTTCTTATCTTTTTTTGTTACTTCAGACACATTTTCGTGCTCGCTGTGCATGAAATAGCAACTTTAATATCAAAGTAATGAAAATTTAAACAGATATGACAATGAAAATTGTCTTGATATTCATTTGAGAATTCAAAGACGTCTGAAAATAGGTTAACACATTTATTTGTGTATTTTCAAGTTTCATTTACCAGTATCTATGAGCATGGATGAGCATTGTGACTGGCATGACAAGACTTTTGATCATGTAGGAGTAATTTATACTTTTCTATGCTGCACATGACCCTGGATATAAAACATTAAATAAGAAGCCTAATAATTACTTCTAGAAAAAATTTCGAAACGAGGTAATAGAAATGCGAAAAATGAGGAAATGAGGTAATAGAAATTTATAACAGCAAATATCAAAGTCTGACAAATTAGGTTAATGAAATTTTTCTAATCTTCGAATACATTTCTTTTTATAGCTGTACCTCCGCTTGTTATATAAGGGTTCTCAGATTCGGGAGAACAGTGATCCTACAGTACCGCGTTACCGGCGCTGACATGCGTCGTATCAACAATACCCATCGGAAAATATCCCACATGACCAATGCTATGTAGACCAAAAAGCTATTGGCGACTCATTTACAGGCAGCATAAGAAATTAGGCAAGAAACACAGTGACGACCCCGAGACTCACTGCGCTTACAGTTGGTGAAGCTTCTGTGGGCGACGTGTGCTCGAGGCACTTTGATGAAGTCTGCCTGAGATGCGACTTCCTTCGCCTCCTGCAGTAGTGACGTGAAGTCCAGACCTTTGTTAACCAGCTGTCTGTAAGTGCCCTGCGCCTCACAATGTCCCTGCACGAATGTAAACACAGTATCATAATAATTGTTGACAAGCTGGTTAACAGCTCCTTAGCGCTTCCCAGCGGAAGTCAAACACCTGGTTGTATTCGATTTTTCAAATTCATCACATGCTGTTAGTTAGCACCGGTGCCCCGAAAACCACTAAATTTAAATCAGGAATACAAAGTAAACACGTCTATGCACTGATGCTCATAGTGAGGTAAAATTCTTTCTGACCATACCGATATTGGTGTACCTCTTTCAGGACGAGGATGATGTCGGCCGCGTGAATGTAGTGGAGCTGGTGGGTGACGAGGATGACAGCCTTTGGGCGCAGGTGAGTTTGAATGCAGCGTCGGAACAAGTGATTGCCCACGACCGTGTCCACGGCACTCAGGGGGTCGTCCAGCAGCAGCACGTCGCCATCCATGTGCACAGCCCTGACATGCACAACCAAAAACATCAATTAAAGAACGTACACAGCTCACTTAAATAGTTCACTTTAATTTCCTCGCTCAAAACAGCAGCAATATCTTTTTTCATGAAGAGGGAGTTACCAACGTAACGGAAAAATTTTTACATTTGAAAGGAAGTCAAAATTTAGTTTATCGAACAAAGTTAAAATTTTGTTAATAGAATAAAGTCAAAATTTTGTTTATAGAATGCAGATAAACTATAGTTTTCAAAATGAAGTCAATTTTGTGAATGGAGGTCAAGTTTTAATTTTGTAGGAAGTAAATTTTTGGTGTATGGAATGAAATCAACTTTTATTTCTGGAATGCAGAGAAGATATTTTTTTTGGAATGAAGTCAAGTTTCACTTTTGGAATGAAGTCAAGTTTCAGTTTTGGAATGAAGTCAAGTTGTGGTTTTTGGAGTGAAATCAAGTTGTGGTTGATAACTTAATTTCACTCCAAAAGTGAAATCAAGTTTTGGTTTTGGGCTTGAGGTCAAGTTCTGATTTTTGGAATGAAGTCAAAATTTGGTTTCTGGAATGGAGTCAAAATTTGGTTTCTGGAATGAAATCAAGTTATGGTTCTTGAGATGAAATTAGGTTAGGGTTCTTGGAATGGAGTCAAGTTTTGGCTTATTGAATGAAGTCAAGTTTTGGCTTATGGAATGAAGTCAGAATTTTGTTCATGAAATAACTCAAGTTAGGTTCTTTGAATGAAGTAAAGTTTTGGGTTTTGGAATGGAATCAAGTTTTAGATATTGCAATCATGTCAAGTTTTAGTTCATAAAATGAAGTCAAGTTTTGATTCTTGGAATAAACGCAATGTTTGGTTTTCAAAAGAAATCAAGTTTTGAATTTTGGAACGAAGCATTTTTTTATTTTCGGAATAAAGTTAAGCTTTGGTTTTTGAAACGAAGCCAAATTTAAGTTTCTAAAATGAAGTCAAGTTTCGGTTCTTATAATTAAATAAGTTTTGCTCTTTAGAGTGAAGTCAAGTTTTGTTTTTTGGAATGAAGTCAAGATTCATTTCTTGGAATGAAGTCTGGTTTTTATTATTGGAATAAAGTCAAGTTGTGGTCTTTGAATGAAATCAAGTTTTGGATTATGGAAGGAGGTCAAGTTTTTATTTTGGAATGAATTCAAGTTTTTATTTTTAACACCGATACGAGTTCTGTTTTCCCCGTTTGGGGTTTTGCCTAAGCCATCAGAAACAAGGGAAGTAGTGCCAAACCAATTGAACTGAGAAGAACGACAGCAAATTGCAAACTGACCTGGCGAGGTTGACGCGCGCCTTCTGACCGCCGCTGAGTGAAATGCCGCGCTCGCCCACCAGCGTGCGGTCGCCATCGGGCAGCATTTCCAGATCGGCCTCCAGTCCGCAAACTGAAAAACATGTACTGTGCACTGCGCTTTATGCTGCTCTATTACGTGGACTGTGGTATCATGTGTACTTCAGCATCATTCGGGCTGCTGCACTTGTGCAATGCTGCGTACTGCTGCACCACGTGTACTACTGTATGGAGTTTACTGTTGCATCATGTGTAGTGCGTACTGGTGTATCACTTAAGAGATCGCCATAGCTAAAAGAGCTTTTACAACAAGATATAAGCCAAAAGACTGTGAATCATATACGTTTGAAGTACATATGGATTTAGCAATCGCTCGCTGAGAAGTCAACATTAAAGAAAATTTTGAACGTTACTAGATCATCACTCATACTGAATGTTTGTGCTTAATTTGGTAAGCATAAAACATTTCATACCCTGCGTGTGTTTTCTCTCGTTTTCCTCTTCTCAAACAAAACAACTTGGAAAAATGGACTCTGTCGGAGAGAAGTTGTTGTTGGAGCACCTACAGCGGAACCATTAAAAATGCAAGCTTGCTAACTGCACTTACATAAACTCACTCTAAGTGGTAATAAAATTGACTTAGTCTAAAAAGCATTAAAATCAACTCGTTTTAAACAGCATTGAAATAAACTCATTATAAACGTTATTAACATTATTCCGTTCTATGCCGCGTTAAAATTAACTCATTCAAAACATGGCCAAAAGTAACCCCGCTAAAAAGTGCTTGCAAATTAACCTATTTTAAACAGCCCACAAATTAATTCATATCAAACGGAACTATGAGTAATCATTTCAAGCGGCACTAAAATGAATTCAATTTCAATAAAAATAGGAGAGCAAAAATCACTGATAAAAATTTCGTTATACTGACAACGTTTCGGGCAAATACCCATCATCAGCTCATTAAAAGAATCTGACATATATCACTGAAATAAAAAATGAACGTAAATGTACAAACAGACATAAACACGGATTTAAAAGTTAAAAAAAGTATAAATGTGAAAATGCAGCAAATAACAACGAAACAACTAAGAACCTATGATGCTACGATGATATGAACTCAATTGGTTGTTAGGAGAAGGCTTACATTTAAAATTGAAAAGCGATTCTAAAATTCTAAGATCTAAAACACTTGAAGCTACACGTACTACTTTAAAATGACTAGAGTAAGGAGGTACATATATTGCACGTTTCAGTATGATCGCGCACAGCGGAGTGAGATGGACGGGTCAATAGAACCCCAGTACGGTAACTAACTCCAACATGCTCGGCCACTCTAGCTCCGAGAGTACGTGTGGTCATGCCAAAGTACTCGGATGCACATCGTGCACAACTGTATGAATACACTAGTGAGGCCTGCATGGTAGAAGGAAGTTTGTCTTTATAATTGAAAAAAGAACCAATTGTATATTTGTTTCTTAGTATTATATGAAATTTTATGCCTGTAAAATGTCTAGAGAGTAGGGCAAGTAATTCAGTTTTGAGTTTTTCAGAATACGGTCCAAAATATGGTAAGCACAAATAAATTGGTTGAGAGATTGGTTCTTGAATGACCGAATTTGGTTCGATATTATCATTTTGAAACTTGTTTGCTAAAAACTTTCCAATTTGGTGCTCAACAAACGAAGATCTAAAACCATTTTGGCGGGAAAAATTCTATCAAAAAAGAGAATTCTAAATGAAGGACGCTAAAATTAGAACAAATTTTATAACCACGAGCAAGCAAAGTTTTAATGCAATTCATTTTTTTTTAACTTTTAAATCCGTGTTTATGTCTGTTTGTACATTTACGTTCATTTTTTATTTCAGTGATATATGTCAGATTCTATTAATGAGCTGATGATGGATATTTGCCCGAAACGTTCTCAAAATAATGAAAATTTTATCAGTGATTTTTGCTCTCCTATTTTTATTGAAATTGAAGAAAATTCCAGAAAATTAACCTGATAAAATGAATTCATTATTAGGAGTACAAGATGACACGTCGGTTGGTACCTTCGATGACTTCGCTGTACTTCTTCTCATAGTCCATTCCGAAGAGAATATTCTACCTGATGGAGCCAGAAAAGATCCAGGGCTCTTGCGAGGCGTAGGCGACCTTGCCCCTGACCACAACGCTGCCGCTCTGAGCCGGCAACTCCCCTAAGATGCAGTGCTGCAACGAGCTCTGTAGGTGTGGCAAACATGTTCAGTTATCGAGCAAAAATGTTGGACTGGAAGATTAGTTAGAGAACAACGAAAGGAACACAATAAACTCCTTGATCAATGCAGAAATAGTGTATTAGGAATAAAATGCAATACATTATAAAAGTCGAAGAAAAGTAGTAAATGCTAGCAAACGAGTGCCGTGGAGAGTAAAAAGGTATCCATAACAAAAAATAGGCAATATAGTTCAACAGGAGGAAAGATCTACCTTAAATTTTTCCTGGGAGCGCTTATTCCCATAGATGTATGAGTTGTATCCCCCTGAGAGGAACGACAACCAAGAACGAAATCATTTTGGAAGCCAACTTAAGAATGGAAATATAGGTACTCACTTCTTCGAAGGTACAAAAACAAACGCACAAAGAAAGAATGATTTACATTAAGTATTATTGACAAAACCAGATGAAGCAGCCAGTGTTTTGCCTCGCCATAAGTTGTATAAAAAAATATAAAATACGAGGTTTTAAAGATCCCAACGAAATGCATTGGCTGTAGCTCTGTTACTTGGTGGTTCTGCTGAGACGATTTTTTTGCAATATATGAAACATCAAAAAGCATAGGAGAAAGTGTTCTTAACCAAAAAAACATGGAGCTTGCATACATAGGAATAGGGAAACAAGTGTGCAAGAATAACAGAGAAGAAACGTTATAAAGACGGAGAACAAATGAACAAGACACGAAAGCTGAAAGACGGCTGGATGGAAGCTCTCACGTAGACGACAGACGCTATTTCGGTAATGGATTAAGCTATTAATTTCTATCATTCTGAATTTGGGAGAAAACCCATGTTTTAGGACAAAACAACTTCCTCATTGTCAAAAAAATTCACGTTGTAATTTTTTCTCACGTTCTCCTCAAGTTAGAATCAATCGCGTTACCCGAAAGATTTAAAATGAAATGTAACGATCGAACCGTTTTGCAATTTTTATTTTCAATTCATAGAATAATAGAAGGGCTATCCAAATTTTAATTATATTTCAGTAATACATCTTGTTCGGTAAATACATCTTTCTCACCCCGCTAAGTGTCTAATGGAATTTAGTTTACCAGCTCATCATTCCTCAATAAAAATACACATTCAACTAATTTCCAACCCATCACTTCTCAAATTCCAAATGAGACTCATTTCCTCCAGACTAAGTAAGACTCGACATCCACCTTTTAACGTTTGCTCCAACTCAAGAGATTTGAAACATCGTCGACCTATATTTCAAAACGCTTTTCTCGTTGCAACTAATGGTGGGTTCACATTGACACTCTTTTCGCCACACTGAGCGTCACTTCGACGGGCACATACACTGTTGCCGGGCTTGCAGGCGGGCAAAGTGAGGTTCACTTGGACATTCTCCCTAGCCATTCTTTGCCGCCGCCTGCCCGTCAATCACTCCATCTACAGATGAGCCGTAGCCTGCAGTATGTCATCAGTAGGGATGTGACATTGAACATATTGTATTTATATACTTATGAGTATATTTTAGATAGCATAAAATATGCCCGCAGGTTTATATGCAGTGTGCGAATATCGCATATTTTCCTCGGAACAGCATAAAATATGACGAACATGCATGATTAACTGTAAGTGGCAGTAAACTGAAACCTAGTAAAACCCCATTACTTTTAAATTATATTCTTTTTTCATCCAATACTATATAAATCTTTTTGTATAACTGGATCAATTTATAAATTTAAATTTTTCGTAAATAAATTATAATTGTAAGTTGCTACAGCTACTTCTAAAGTTCATTTTAATTTTGCGGGAATTCGCTCAAATTCTTTTAGATATAGTTACCTTATAAAGTGTATTTGAGATTAGTACGGCTAGTAGTGATCTACAACCATGCCGAAGGTGAACAAAAAGCATCAATCTTAGACTACTCCAAGGTATTTGAAGATTTTCAAGCCGAGGGAGAATTTCTCTATCGCATTTATTGCGAGAAACAGGTGAAATATAAAACTTTTTTCTCACTCAGTACGCGTGAGAGAAGTTTTGCGTGGTACAAGGTTTTAGTTTCTAAATATTATCACGTAGAACCATGTTGGGCTTAGTGCACACTTTATCAAATTATTGTTATCGAAGGATATGAATTGCTCTTGCATAGCAACTCAGGGACTTCCTACTTCGAGAGCAATGAAATGAATGGATATCGTAAAGGAAACATTGAAGAACATATATGATAAAAGGTATTATCAAGAGTTAAAATGCATTTTGGTGATAAACGAAGGTTTTGAAAAGATAAAACAATCAACTCAATTATGACTCGTGAGATCTCTGACGCAATGGATGAATCCATTAAGGAATATTCACCTTCCGAACTAACTTGCTTCACCTTTGCTCCTCTTGTTTCTTGCGATGCCGAGTGGAAGTTTTCGCTGCATGAAACTTTGCTGGCAGATAATCGTAGAAGATTTGTTTTTGAAAATCTAAAATACCACGCAATTATCAAGTGCAACCCTCAAATTTGATGCTAAAATATATTCCTCGTATAAAAGAAGGATTAAGAAATGTTCCTTGCATTCATGAAAAACATATAAAGTTCAGAACCAGCCTTGGATTAGATTACTTTTTTTTTCGTTCGTTATCATCGTCCTTGACTCGTTCAGATTAGAATTGTTACTGTTTCAAAATATTTATGTTCAGATAAGTTATAAAACTTAGTTGAGAATTGTATACACTCAAATATTAATAGAAAATTATGAAAGAAATTATTGTTTCCGTGTATGAAGAAGTACACTGTATCCTGTATCATTGTTTCTGTACAATCTTCCTCACAAAAAATATAAATTTGGAACTATTCAAGTGAAGCATTTATATGGATACATATTTCTGCTTAGCATGTAACACGCGCTTCCACAACTATGCATAGAGTGTACCATATATGCATCGAGTGTTTCTACATATCTTATGGTTTTACTAGCATAATTCTTGCCGAAGCCTTCATATTTTATGCTGCATATGCGCTACAAAAATCAGCAAATATGCAGCATATTTTACGCTGCATATTGTCACATCCATAGTCATCAGAATACGTTTGGAGACGCCCAGGTATTGAATGTACAAAAACAGGAACATTAAAGAAAGAGCTATCAATGACATAAGAAATAAATTATTATCGCTATCCTACCAATCATCATTCATCAGTCGCTTCCTGGCGAGAAGAACTAGAGCGCGGAGCGCAGCATTACCCTGCATGGTGTCTTGATAGCAACTGAGCACTCTTCTGCACGGTGCACCCCGACCATGACGCCTGTGCTGCCTGGATAGCGTTGTACCAATGTGAACGATCGCTTCTCTTTCGCTCGGGGCACTTGCCCGGGCCCTATGGATGTGAGCTTCCAATACGAGTGTCAATGTGAACCCAGCATAAGACGATAGGCAAATACCAACCTTGCCGGCGCCGACGGGTCCAACGACAGCAAGCAGCTCACCAGCCCGCATAGCAGCCGTGATGTTGCTCAGCGTCGGCAGCGTGCCCTTCTCCGTCCACTTGGTAGTCAGATCGCGGATCTCTACGCCAGTTGCCTAAATAAGGTAGAAACAGATCACTCTGAAATACGTCTGTGATTGATTGTGAGGTTTAAAATAATATAGCCATAAAATATGTTTGATGAGATTGGAAATTTTAAAATTCGATCAGTAATTGTTCTGAAACTGGATAATTAAAATTGCGTGCCGTAAAATATAAATTATAAATAGGAATTGTTTGATCTGGAAGGGGATTCAGAGTATTACATCTCTTGCTTCAAATTCAAGTTGTTTACAAAGATTATTATAGCTCCCTGATTAGGTTGTTAATGTTCTATCTTTGTCACTACATGTTAAGGAACACCATGTCATGAGGTATTTATATCCCACTGCTGCGACATCAGATGTTAGATTTCTTGTTTTAAATGATACAAATTTTTTTTAGAGATTCATTTTCATAATATATTTAGTATGCGCTACTATCAGTTTCCAAAGAAATAAATAGTACAGATTTTAATGTATAAGTTACTCGACAAATAATGTGATTGAATAATTAATTTTGGTTGTCGTTTTCAGGTGATTATTTAGGGTGAACATTTCGAGTACATCAATAAGCTTGTACTTCCAAACACTCTACACGTGAAGAAACAAACGCGTTGAGTTATTGAAATTTATTCGGTGGAAAAACCCACAATCCTGATAAATTAAATAAAATCAAAAGCGCTGCTTAATCTTTATATAATGAATAAAATTCTACGTTTTTGAGGTTAAAATAACAGAAATATATTCATCGGAGCGAAGTAGTAGCCCTGGGTGGCGTAGAACTCTCCTATAGAAGAGGCGCAGAGAATCGGAGAAAAGGTGATGATGGCATGGAGTAAAGGGTTGGCTTTCACATGACGCCGATGTAAATATGTAGGACTAACGAAAGCTGGGCAGCGTTCTTTGTGTTTGATAATCATGGTGTGAAAGATCATTTGGAAAATCTTTAAGGATTGCGCAGATGCTTGGACGTTTCGACGACAACATACTGTCTCCCTCGAGTGGAAGTCTCCTTCCCTAGGCATTATAGGAATTACGTAGGCCAGACGCACTTCTCTCTCGTGGTATCGCAACTATTGTCCGTATATGCGATATAGCTGGCTGTATGAACCACAGTTTTTTGTAAAGTCACAGACATTCTGAGGAGAAGTACGGGCTGTACTAAACAATAACATTTTGGTGAAATGAAGAATTGATGAAGAAAAACCTTGACACAGTAGATGTACAGGAGTAAAAAGTTAATAGAGCGGTAAATCGATTGCTCGATCCTACCAGGAAGAAATGAACAAAAACACAGTTTGCAAGCCCTATAAAATAGCTATACTATGTTGCAGTGTACGATGAACAGCTTGTTTGATCCCACACAGAGAATAATTTTCTCGCAACATCGACACACTTCAATGTGCCAAGTTGTCACAAAACCTGTGCACAGATGTGAATCAATAACGTACATTATCAGTGTCTGTATTATCATGGGGCTTATACCCCACACTTAAGTGTGCCAACCATGACACACTTAAGGAGATCATCCCGAGCCCAATTGGGCCCCACCGGCTCCCCCCACTGAAATTTTTTTTTTTGTTGAAAAAGGATCCTTAGGGGATGGGTTATTGTGCCATGAAATTTTATGGCCCTACGGAGACTAGAACCCCCCCCTGATGCTGATTTTGAGGCCTAATTTTTTTTTGTTGAAAAAGGATCCTGTGGGGATGGGTTATTATTTCATGAAATTTTATGGCCCTACGGACACTAGAATCCCCGCCAGGGGGGTGAAAAGGGGACCGAAAATGACGATTTCTAGGCCCAATTTTTTTTATGTTGAAAAAGGATTCTTAGGGGATGGGTTATTATGCCATGAAATTTTATGGCCCTACGGACACTAGAATCCCCCCCCCCCCCCAGGGGGGTGAAAAGGGGACCAACAATGACGATTTTGAGGGCAAATTTTTTACATTCAAAACGGGACTCGTCCTCGAGTTTTGATGCTAGAACAAATCCAAAGACAGTTTTAGAACCCTTGGAACATTTCTAACAAACTCAAGTTCGGCTTTTTTCAAATTCAAATTTTTTTCTATTTTTTCAAAAAATTTTGGAATTTCAAAAATCAGCAACAATTTTTTTGGGTTTAGAGCTATATATTTCTTCAAAGAATTCGAATTTGAAAAATAGCGAACTTAAGTTTGTTAAAAATGTTTCAAGGATTCTAAAACTGGTTTTGGTTTTGTTCTAGCATCAAAACTCGATGACGAGTCTCGTTTTGAAATATCCGAAGAAATAAACCGAAATACTCTTTTTTCGTCAAAAAAATAAAAACTAAGGCATAAATCGAAAAAGTGACACGAATAAAAAAAGTTTCCTTTCACGAAATACATATACTGGCCAATTTTCAAACAAATCGGGCGGAAAAAATTTAAAAAGTCTCACCTTGGTGAATACTGAAATAAAATGTATTATTTTTATTTACTCATAACTACAATATTTCATAGATCTTTACTTGAAATTCACAAGGAAAATGATGCTCATTGTTCGTATATCAAAATAGATCATCGAAACTGCATTCATGTACAAAAATTTTTCGTTATATTCAAATTCAATAGACATAGTTTGTTTTGGGGCTCTAGTGAAAAGTTAACTTTTTTACATTCAAAACGGGACTCGTCCTCGAGTTTTGATGCTAGAACAAATCCAGACAGTTTTAAAATCCTTGGAACATTTCTAACAAACTCAAGTTCGGCTTTTTTCAAATTCAAATATTTTTCTATTTTTTCAAAAAATTTTGAAATTTCAAAAATCAACAACAATTTTTTTGGGTTTAGAGCTATATATTTCGTCAAAGAATTCGAATTTGAAGAAAAGTAAACTTGAGTTTGTTAGAAATGTTTCAAGGATTCTAAAACTGTTTTTGGTTTTGTTCTAGCATCAAAACTCGATGACGAGTCTCGTTTTGAAATATCCCAAAAAAATATACCGAAATACTCTTTTTTCGTCAAAAAAAATAAAAACTAAGGCATAAATCGAAAAAGTGACACGAATAAAAAGGTTTCCTTTCACGAAATACATATACTGGCCAATTTTCAAACAAATCGGACGGAAAAAATTGATAAAGTCTCATCATGGTGATTACTGAAATAAAATGTATTATTTTTATTTACTCATAACTACGATATTTTTTAGATCTTTACTTGAAATTCACAAGGAAAATGATGTTCATTGTTCGTACATCGGAATAGATCATCGAAACTGCATTCATGTACAAAAATTTTTCGTTATATTCAAATTCAATAGACATAGTTCGATTTTGGGCTGTAGTGAAAAATTTTCCTTTTTTACCATTCAAACCGGAACTTGTCCTTGAGTTTTGATGCTAGAACAAATCCAAAGACAGTTTTAGAATCCTTGAAACAATTCTAACACACTCAAGTTCGATTTTTTCAAATTCGAATTCTTTGAAGAAATATATAGCTCTAAACCCAAAAAAATTGTTGCTGATTTTTGAAATTTCAAAAATTTTTGATAAAATAGAAAAAATTTGAATTTGCAAAAACCCGAACTTGAGTTTGTTAGAAATGTTCCAAGGGTTCTAAAACTGTCTTTGTTTTTGTTCTAGCATCAAAACTGAAGGAGGAGTTCCAATCTGAAATATCAATAAAAATATACCAAAAAACACATTTTTCGTCAAAAAAAAATAAGGCCTAAACAGAAAAAATGACATGAGTAAAAAAGGTTTACTTTCACAAAAGACATATACTGGCCAATTTTCAAACGAATCGGACGAAAAAAGGTCTCAAACTGGGATGATCCCCTTAACGTAAGTCAATTTTATTTTACATGAATGTTTCACTTTCTTAGCCACTGATTACTCTAATATACACATAACGTCTAAGAATTAGAAGAAAAATTAGCGAATGTATAAAGGTTTTTGCCGAGAATTATACTCCGTTTACAAAATCTTAACAGAGTTCGGTTTCCTACAAAAAAAGTTAAGTCATTTGAAACGTGAATATGTAATTCAACCCCCCCAACCACTTTAATATGTGGTTAAAGAAAATACTCCAATGATTATTAAAATATTTCTGAAAACGGGTTGACACACACAAGTGCGTCAAAATTTCTCTCGGTGCATATTTTTCAGATCCTAAAGGCTCACTGACGAGAAAAAGTGACTTCCCGCTATCAATGGTTCCAATATTTCGACAGCAGCCAAGAATCCCATTCCAGACTACACAGCAATGCTCTATCCAAATAGCAAGATAGGTAAGGAGATTATGTAAGAATCTTTTTTGTGTAAGAATGCAGTATCTTCACCGCAGATTGTCCCGATGAAAATTTTGTCCACCACATTCAACAGATACAATTACACTTATCTTCAGCTCCGCGTATTTTGTCCTTGAAAATTTTAAGAATGTTGTCACCGACAATCCAATAAAGTGCCTAACAAAGACGTCTTGCAAGATCTCGACAATAAAAAGTAATAATTTTACTTATTCATTGAACGCTAAAAGAGAGAATCAACCTTTTATGATATAGTTGACAAGAATATGAACTTGGGTGAAAACTACACAAAACATAACTTGGAAGGAATATACAACTTCAATCTGATATGGCATTCGCGAGTATCATTGAAGTGCGCTTGACGATCTAAACACGAAGCTTGCAATTAGTTTTTAAAAGAGAAAAACTGCTCGAAACTAATGCTATGGCTGAATAAAGAAAGAGAAGCTGCTCGCACCTCGTTGGGCCCAACGTTCTCCATGTATCCATTTCCGTGGTTGTCACCGAGTTCCTCCAGCTCAAAAAATTCCTACAGTAAAAAATTAAACGGTAGCATACAGAGAGTAACCTCATAAAATATTAGAATGAAAGATAATTTTACACTAAACTCAGGATAGAATTCAGGATTCTGTCACTGGACAGGACCATAATAAAAAAAATGAGATAATGAATGTCACACATTGGCATCCATATTTTTTCACTAATGATATCGAATATTGATACTAAAATGAACTATTAGGCGAATTTTTACAACCATCATAAGAACAACGCAACCCACACTTAAGCGAGCGACTGTAAAAATTTTCTGACAAATTTTTGACTGAAATCTTGTTAGCTTTAGGTTGAACCCAACAATAAAATAATTTTGCATTGGAAATCCTTTGCCGTTAGTAAATAACACAAACACGTGACGCACTCATTTGTCAAATACTTCGGAAAAAATATGAGATGATAAAACGATCAACGACCACCTAATCTCTAATTCTAATGTTCAAACTTTTGAACACTACCGACTCTTTATTGTAAGGAGTCTCCCTCAAATCAAACAATTCGCTTGAAATTCAACATCGTTGTTCACTTATTTATGCAAACGAATTTTATGCATGGAAAAGAAAAATACATTTGGCGCCTTTAATTATCTTCGCCTACGTCAATTTCATAAGTATCTCCCTCTACCTCGCTGCAACACTAAAAATTAACTTGGATGCAAATTTAACGACACACCTTTTTGTTTCATCGTTCACCTTTTCTCAAAAAGAAACAAAATAGCCCCAAATGAAGAGAGAGATATTTTTTCTTCCGCACAAGATTTCATGTAACACTCTTTTCTGAACCTACATTGCAGCGTCAACAATTCCACTGGATCTTCACGCGCTAGTTACATTTCTGTGGCTGTACATTTTAAGTGCAAAGTACAATACATTGTAAAGCTTAACTGCACCAAACCTAGTTCGAAGGAGAAGCAGAGGAACGGAATGGTACCTGCAACCGCTGACAAGATACGAGCGTCTCCGATCCTAGCGATATTGAGGAGGGGAAGATAAGCGTCATGACTAGGCGTACGTTGTTGACCAGTGCGCTTGTGACGAACACCTGTTGATATTACGGTGAGTTGAAGTGTTGGCTAGACCGTAGGCTTAGAGATAGAGGTAATTATAAAGTTCCAACGCACGCAACCTATCGACATGCGGACGCTGATGTTAGTCGTTGGTTTTAAGGTGTACAAAATCTTAAGTCGTGTACCTTACTCTTAGGTACTTCCCAACATGGGATGACAGGTAAACATGAATGTGTAGGATAAACATGATACAAATAAAAACTATCAAAAAAATATATATTATATTATACCAGCCAGATAGCAAGGTTTTATCCCCAATTCTATGAATTTGCTACTCATGAAATACAAATTGAAACAAATTAAAATGTATAATATCTAATATTCATCCCTGAAACAATGCACTAAATAAAAACTTCAGCCTTTTTAGGAAATAAATGCACAGAAAAACACAAAAAATTCAACGCTGAAATGAGCATTTGCATTTATCCTAAAAGTGAAGAGCATGACACACCCAGCACATGGAAAACTCAACATGTTCAACAGATCTGCACATAATACACCCCACACACAACACACTGACAAACCAGACACTTGGCGGTTGGCGCACAACTCACTTTGCACACAACACACATGGCACGTAACATACTGGCATGCAGACACATGGCACACAACTCGCATTGCACAGAGTACACGTTGCACACAACACACATAAAACTCAACACATTTAGCACAAAATACACATGGCACGAAACACATTCGGCTCACGACACACATGGCACACAAACACACATGGAACACATTACGCACGGCGCACAACATCTGCTGCACTAGCACACACCGTACAAGAGTATGCGGTTCTCTAATTTCATATATCAGTAACTGAAGTCAGTAACTATAAGAATAAATTAACCGGCCAATGTATTAAATTGATGTATACCATTTGCAGTTACGAGTTCTCTGTATACCAATTGTGTTATAGGATATTATTTGTGTGAGAACCGTTTTGTAAAGTTATTCAGTCGTATTTTGTCTCAATTATGTTTAGCAAACAGGTGCTGATTCGAGAACAAGAAAAACTAATCATGAAATTAGTTATGGAATTGTAATTCTTTCTCACATCCGAACTTAGTGAGTACCTGTATTAATTTCAATTTGTGCATGCTCTCTTAGTGCATTACTACGTTAATGCTGTGCTAAAGCTATACTCGCACAAATTTAATTATCAATTATTTGTTTGTCTGGAGGTGTGCCATTCTTCCAATCCGAGATTCCTTTGTCAATGCAAATTAGCAGGGGGGAATGCGTCTCTAACACTGAAAAGTATCATGAAAGGTAATATTTTGTATTACATTTCGATTTTGTCATTTGCATAATCATTTATGTTTTGGGTGGAGGTTCACCGTCCCCCAATTCGAGATTACCACGTTAATGCAAGTTAGTAACGAGTACACACATCTCGTGACAACTCACTTAGCTTATAGCACACACAGCATACAACACAAACAGCACACAACGCATCAGCGCACAACTCACTGCACACAAAACACTCCGCACACACACTCAGTACATACAACAAACAACACAGGCGCGCAGAAGCAACAAGGCCACCTTCTCAGCAGTGAGGACGTTGCCAGTAAGCACGTAGGTGAGCAGGGCGAGGAACACCACCAGCTTCGCAGATGTGAAGTACAGAGACAAGTTCACCGCCTGTCAGAAGTTGGTGCGCATCACCACGTCTATCTCCGACCTACGTAGTCCGGTTAGCATGTCATTAATGACGCGGATAATTTATTTGTGAATTATTACAAACGAACAGATTCTTAAATTATTTACACAGTCGTACCTGCGCACCAGACAGCAGTAGTTCTTCTGTCGATTTGGTCATGCTACGTTCTATTTTTATGGCTAAAATCAAGTTTGAGACTTATAGGAATTTATTTTATCTCAAAAACCGCACGTAGCATAACCAAGTTGTGCTTAGGTTCCTATTTATCGTTATTTTTATTTAACAGTTGCGGCGTCATTTAATTCAGGTCGCTATTTTATGTCATTATTATTCCACCGCTGGTGCGGCAATTGTTATTTTTCGCAGAAGTTCAAATCCTTCTGCAGCGGAACTAGTAGTTCGGGTTGATTATCTCAAGTATCTATTTGCCGCTGTTCATCAGTGAAAAAATTTTATATTTATCACTGATATAAGCTACAGGCCATATTACACCTCGTTCTGTTTTTAGGTCTCTCAATATTGATCAATCGTTCAATGAATCTATTGCCATCATCCGGTTTGTGTGAAACGAGTTATTTCAGTTGGTACGTGGAGGTATTTCAATTTATATTTCGGTCGACACTCTTAGCACGCAACACAGATCATGCTTTCAGATAATGGATACACCAAACAAACATTTTGCAACTCGGGTAATAGATTGTAATTCATAATAAATCGAATGAGCTAATTACAAATTTGATATCAAAATCGTTCTATCACGTTAGGTACCTGGGTTACCTGTATATACTCTATAGTTATGCATTTGTGAAACGTACTCGAGTTTACACGCAATTACGATGTTAGTCCAAATCACAGTTCGATGATGAGAGTGAGCGCACAATGTCTTGCCGATACATTGTAATGACCATTCAATTAGCAGTTGAAGAGTGTCGAGAATTATCATCTGCACGACTCACCCTGAATTAATTAAACTGCCCTTATTAATTATTCTTAAAGATAGTACTCTGAGTTTGTCGCTGTAGAAAGGAAGAGTAAAGAAAGAAGTGTAAGGGTATAGGCGTTCAATCGATGTCGACGTACCTTCGATGAGCGAAAGATGGGACACCAGCGGTATTTGTGTTCAATATTCGACCCTATTAAAAATTATAGGAGTGGCATCGGTGATTCTTGGGAGCGCTCCCAAATATGCATGGTTGTTTCATACATGCGTCTCCTATGAGGCAACTTCGAAGTTCCACTTTATAGGCGCGCCTGCGTCTTTGTCCCAACCGGTGGCCACGCATGGCTCAGCATGGAGCACTACCGTCGCGCTCCCAAGGCGCGACCAGTTTCTCCTATTTACCATCGGAGAATCATGAGAGGCCCAGGATGGCCACCTCTTAATTTGATTTAAAAAAAACGGCTGCGCACAGCTGATTTCCCATTAGTCACTCTTTCCAACCGTCACACTGCTCAAACCGATTATAACCAGTTTTCCCTTGAATTACCTTAGTTCTTGCGCGATTAATCAATTCATCATAGGCAAACACGGTTTATAGCACAATAAAAATGTACCAGAGTATGTAAATTAAATACATTCTTACTAATATGCAGAAAATTTCATGGGTGCGTGT
Source organism: Morinoia aosen (assembly GCA_030386875.1). Classification (NCBI taxonomy): domain Eukaryota; kingdom Metazoa; phylum Arthropoda; class Malacostraca; order Amphipoda; family Talitridae; genus Morinoia; species Morinoia aosen. The sequence continues at coordinate 37,174,238 of CM059561.1, read as the reverse complement.
TCATTATTAAGCTGACATTAATGGGACATGTTTGTGACGTATAACTTATGCTTGAAGTTTTCGCAACGCAATAACTAAGGTAATTAATGGGCAACTGGCTATATTTGGTTGAGAAGCGTCAACGGTTGAATGTGCAATAATGGGAAATCAGCTGTACGCAGCCTTGGAGGCGAAAGCCTGCAGGGAACAATATAAATGTACCTTGAAAAGAATATAGCAACAATACCCTAGGGTCGTTGAAAGAATATACTCGTAGCTATATATATAACAAAAACAATTATCGTCCAGCAGATTTTTCATCTTTCATTCCTAAAATTAGAAAGTAAAATAAAATGACTTTACCTTGCCCGAGCTTAATTACACCGGCTATTCATATACACACACACTCCCCCCACCTATCCCCACACACAAACCCTCCCCACCCCCCCCCACCCCCCACACACCTACCCCCATACCCACACACAAACCCCCCCCCTACACACACACAAATATGTATCTGAACACATAGTTGATCACCTTCATGAACGTCCTTCAATTCAAAGGTTGCTGAAGACTGACGAGGGAAAATTCAGGTTTGGTTTCCACATTTTGTTGTTTTTACATTGCTCACAATGAGGTTTTGCCTTCACTACCAGCCCCATTACAACGATGAATCGTCTAAAATATCAATTGACCGAGGTGGTGAAACTAGCAGTGGGGTCCTTGCTCCGTTCATGCTCTTGAAATAATGCCTCTACAGACCAGCATTATACGTCTCTTCCATCTCTTGTTTCTTCTGACACCCTCACGTACTATACACCCTCACGTAATACACACTCTCACTGATATACACTCTAACACTACTTGAAACGTTTTAAATAATAGAGACACGATCCAGACATCTGTCACGCACAACACCAACTTCAAAACTGAGGCGAAAGATGGCAACCGTCATTTCTCTCGAGAAAGATGGCAGGCGTCTCACCAAGAGGCCATCTGCACAAGTGGCCTCTGGTAGCAACATGGGAGAACTTGCTCGCATCGCGCTTATGAGTCGCGCCCTGGAAGTGTCAGAAGGGAAGAGGCCTCGGTTCGCTTAATACTCCTTTAATTCTCCGCTGTCTCCTTTAATCAACCATGCTACTCCCTTAGTTTTTAATAGGGTCATGATGTAAAAGATCATCTGAAAAATTGTGAAGTGTTGTACAGATGCTTAGTTGTTTTGACGAGGACATGTCTCTTACGAGTCAACATTGCATTTGCTCTTTTCGTGACGTAATATGAATGTGGGGGGCGAAGGAAGTGCGTGAGCCAGAAATATTTCGTCTACGTAGCGCATCTGTAGTTGTTCATTAATGGGATACAAGTGGTTGGGGCAATCACTACCAGCTTGGAGGAAAAACTTCCGCTACCGTTTATCTATCTATGACGACGTACATTATTAGGAAATACGGTGCAGATCGTGCTCTCAATTTCAACGTGTATGAAGGCTCAACTATTCAGCGCAGCTCTGGCGGACGCATGTTTCGTATGTGAGCCTAGCGGCATGGTTTTCATTTTGACCGTTAAAATACTTATATATTAAAACAGACAAGACCAAGAAATATAACGCACTTAACAGTATCTTGAACTTATAATAAACCGCTTAGTGTGTGATGGGCGAAATCCTAATGCTAAAGTGGCACCAATTATTCATTAAGTGCCTAATTCAGACCGACTGCTATTGTATGTCAATTCAGGCGTATGTTAGCTTCGATGAAAATATATATTAATTGAAAAAATCGTCAGAAATTTCATGCTAGAAATTTTAGAAGACTATAATGTAAAAATGTTAGAAGACAATAATGTATGCGAGAAAGATAAAATTCATGAGTTAATTCAAACCTCCTGAACCAACACTAATTGTTTCCAAGAGAAGAAGGAAAGCACGACTTAGGACGGAATTAAGGGAACGAGGAATCTTTGCATAAGGTGCCTCTTTCCTTCCCCTACCCTTAAGCGAATAGAAACTCAATGAATGAGAGAAATTTTAAAAAAGTAAAAGTTGAACAAGAAAATAAGAGGAGGTAAAAAAAGAACAGCAGTGAACCGAAAAAAAATACCTCAAACATAGCAAAACCCAACTCTTCTTCATTAACAGGGAGGTCTACCTATCATCCAGCTCAGACCTTCCATCTTCATCTGGAAGCAATACTTTCCATTTATACAATAGTAGTATCAACCTGAGGGGACCGTGAACAGGAAATGCAGAAAAGTTATGTTTGAATCCAGATCAAATTTACTGCGGTGCTGATAAATTTGAGAAGTGTAGAAATACACCATGGGGTCATAAGAGAACGCTACGTGAGGCACGCATAAAATGAAAAATGTGCTCTCCCAAAAAGTATGGGTTACGAAGTGTTGAAACTCCCGTGAAAATACCATCAGAGAAAAATAAATTCTATGGTCTATGGTGTGTAATTGTAATTTGGTGTTGATAAATAATGCCGCGCGACATCACTGAAAATACTGAAAAATTAATCATAGCAATCATGGCAATTACGCAAAAAATCAAATTGGACACACTTTCGATGCATACTCCGTGCCAACGATATCTCCTTCAGGATGTCCTTCGCTATTTCAAATGAAAGAGCGTCATTGTGACAAAAGTCGTGTTAGCTCAGGTAAGGAACGAAAATAAGCAGATCAATTGATCTTCAGTATAAATCAACGTACGGAGACCTCTCGGTAGATGCATGAAAGTACATCTCAGGTATTTAATTAATTCGATGCTTGATTAAAGTCAGGAAAATCTGTGACTAATTCTGTGCTGCCTGCGCAGCAATTCAAAAATTTCGTCATTAAGGTTCGGCCTAAAGCCATCTTCCAGGCCCACTCGCTTCAGGCACCTTTAGGTATTAATACAGGACGAGCTGTCCAGGTGTCGCCAGTTATGTGATTTCATAAAGTGAAGTGTGTAGACTCCAGAGATAGAACTGTAAGTCAACTAAGGTTAAATGCCAGTGATGTTTGTACGAACTAAATTGTGTGTAGATAGAACGTCAAGATTCTTCCTTTGTGTTTAGAGATATAGTTTTGTATTGTGTATTCAGCTAGGGCGTGACACCAATCACTGGGACCTAATAGGAGCTGTTGGGAACTTTAAACTGTGTAAAATTGAGTATTTGCAATCACAGCTATTTCTATTCTGCACTCCCTTAATTTTGTTCACATTTTAGTTCCGCAACATTACACTTGCAGTGTTGTATAGCTCCTTTGCTGTCATTCACAGCTGTTTTCATTGTGCACGTTTTCGAGTCTGGTTTCAGTAGCTTTTAGTTCAGAACTTTTTAGTTCAGTAGCTTTTTAGTTTGGTAGCTTTTTACTTGCAGCGTTGTATAGCTCCTTGTTGTTATTTACAGCTATTTTTATTGTGTTCATTCTTAAATCTCATTTAACGGTAGTTCTGCAGTTTTATACTTGAAGTGTTGTATGACTCCTAACTAACCTTGATATGTGACATTATTTTGGAACTACATGCTAGTCAGAAAAGTATGATGTGGTTACCTTGTTTTGATCTTGAAACTTTAGCAATTAATATAAGTGTAAGAATATGTTTTGATCTCCTGATAACAGATTACACGTGTCCTAGGAGAATATGTAAATCCACTTGTAGCTATTGATTTAACTTTAGTAATTTGTTCTTCATGTTACTCTCATGGCCACATATTGGGGCAGCATAGTGTAGGGGGTATTGTGTCGTATGATATGATTTAGTAGTGTTTCTTGATTTCCTGTGCAAGTCAGGGCTTGTGACCTGGTAACATGGAGGTAAGGGCAACTCAAGTTGCCGAGCATTCCTTATGTAGTGATGCGTGTTGATTGACCTGCTGAATGATACCCGTGGTCTCTTGAGTTAGAGTATTGTTTGTGCTGGTGTACTAGGCACATATTAGACTTTGTGCTGTTTTCTCAATTTTAATGACTTTGTACCTAAGCTGAACTCTCTTTGAACTTGTCAACACCTAAAAACTGTATAGTCTTGTAATATTGGTGTTCTAGGTAGACCTTTCTTTTTAAGGCTTTTATATTAAATAATAAATAAATGCTGCTTCTGACAGGTTACTTCATCCGCGGATATTTTGACCGTCCCCGCGTTTAATGTCGAGGCAATCACAAATTCTAATTCTTACAAATTGAGACTCGTGTAAGTTAATGTCGTGTAACTCGAGGCTCGACGGCAGTTCAAAAGACTCACTTCCTGTACTTCTTCACAAGTTTGGCGAAGGAATACTCCTAGGCATACATTTTGATGACGCGTATCGCATTCACGATCTCGTTCATTGACCGCACTCGGGAGTCTGTCCGCTTCGCTGTCTGTGAGCGCAGGTGTGAGAATATCTTGCCCATAACGCCTGGAAGTAGAGTGAAATTTCGAAGTAAAATGTCATTGACAATCGAAGTTATTTTGACTGAAAAATAGTTTACCCGTGGAAATCACCGTTGTTGCTACCCCAAATAATATTGGCTATTTCTGTTTAAATAACTGCGATAAAAGAGTTTTTACATTTGCATCAAGACGTATTTATGCTGTGATTTGGGCTCATTCTCTCTCTGCACGGTTTTTGTTATTGTTTGACCTGGAAAAAAAATAATCTGCAGGTGGCATGAAAGAACACTGCGGTGGTACTATAATACTCACCCAGAGAGATAAGAATGTGTTGCACGTAGCCTACTTAGTACAATTTGTAATCTACTACTAACTAAAACCGTGTGCTAATAGTTTAAATTTTCCCTCTATGTGACAGGCTCAGCTTACTCATATAAATTCAATGACTACAGAGGTTGGCCATTATTTTGAGAATGAAAACCATTTTTTGCATACGACACCATTAGTTGGAAATACAATTCTCTCTTTGAAAAAAACTAAAAAGATTTATGAAATGAACACCGGACTGCTATCCTCCATAAACTCATTAAAAATGTAAGGAAATTTTCTTATCATAAGTTTGCTTAGGAAAAACACTAAATTCCAGGAAATTATGAAAAAACTTACTCTGGAATGAGTCGAAACAAAAATAAAAATTCTTCCAAAACTCTAATTAAAATACCATTGCGAAAAAATTACCATTAAATTTCGTAAAACAAGAAAAAAATTACCTTGAAGCGGGGCGATGAGCACGATGACGGCCAGCCCCGCGAAGCAGGCAACGCCCAGCAAATACCACATGATCCCGGTCACGATCGCCAGCTGGAGCAAGAGAGGTGTTCCGTTATTTCACACCTATCAGTGCGATCTCTGAGCCAACAAGAATAATGAACCGGATGATATTTGTGTCGAGTGCTATGTTAATTAAGCCTAAACTCATAGTATGTTGATGCCAAACACACAAAAAAATGACATTATGCTTTAATCTTCTGAGGGCTGTAAAACCTCAGGGCGCCTACCTATCATCTCGAGGACCCGCAGCTAGTCAGTGTTGGGCACGCAACTGGAAAATAACCGCAAGTCACCAAACATAGTGGTGATGACAACGACAACACAAACTCAAAAGTTGCGGTCGCAATGGCAATCCGCAACTGCAACTATTGAATAACAAAATTGTTTACAAAATATTGAGCATGTACAGCTCACAAACAAATATCCCAAACAAAAAACCAAATCGGAGGAATGATGTTTTAGTCAGTTACCGTTCATCTAACGTGGGACAAAAAGCTCTCTCAATTTCTGGAGCTTTTGTGGAACAAGCTTCCCCAGCATATCAAAAACTCTAAAACTGTAAAAGAATTTAGAGTAAATGTGTCACGTCATTTTGCATCTCTGTCATAGGGCCTGCAGCATTTCGGTGTGAATTTCCCATCTACCAGAAATTTTAATTATCCTGAAATTTCTGTTAGAAAATTAGAAACTATTTCATTTTACGTTTGCTAAGCCATTCGTATATTCATCTTAACTATTTCTGTCGACAATAATGAGCACCCCAGCCGTGAGTTCAATACAGCAGAACGAACGTTTTTTCCATAATCAGGAGTATTTCCTCATCTTTATATTGTTATTTCTTCTCTTTTCTGTATTAATATTTAACATCCGTATGGAAAACATACTCTGAAATACATTTTGTGTATACACTATTATACAGGTTTATAGATGTGAGGGTTGTGCAAAGTTTATAATGAATTAAATTTTGGCTAACGTTGTCTCGCTGTTTCAAAATCATTCTCGAAGATGTTTTCAATCGATTTCGGCTGAGCTGGGGGGAGGGGGTAATTTAAGCATTTTCATTTACTCTTTTTATATTTTTCCGTGCGTTCAGGGTACACTAGCACTAAACTTTAAAATCGGAAAAAACTGTTAATTTCTGTAATCAAAATTATCACTTTGGACAATTGCTTAATCTACCTATATGTGCCAAATTTTGTAAATATTCTCCACTCAGATGTGATATCCGGCCACAATGTTACTCCATTTTATCCCATGTACACATGTCTGAATAACGCTGAAGAGTTGTGTTGTTTCTTGACTGTAACCTGAGTTTTCTTTAAAATTTCTATGAAGAAACTAAAAAACCATGTTCATTTTACGTTTTTCGAAGTCTTCTTTTCCTTTTAGTTTTTTTTTCGAATAATTTCTTAGGATTACACTGAGCTCAACTGTCATTATCGGTGTAATAGATGGTAGCTTGTTTCTATCTTTTTATTTTATATATGTATTTTTTCTTATATTTCATTCTCAATAAGTATATACATTTATATGTGTGTGTACGTATGTATGTATATATATATATATATATATATATCTACATAAATAGATATACATGTTTCTATTTCATTTCTTTACACAAAAACCATCCGGTTAATAAATTTTATTGCACTAGCGAAATGATTCAAAAATAGATCTCTCACTTCCCCAGAGGGCGTCTCTGTGAATCGGATTAATGACAAATACAATTAATGAAATTAATCGCAATTTGAGCTTATGAATCGTGGTAAAATTATCTTTCTGTCCGTACGTTGTACAAGCTATAAATTCTGATGTTGAGTATATGTTTGTTTGCGCATTTCTGTCAAAATTTTGTAGATATTTGTCAATCATGAGTGGTAACTGACTTACACTGTATCTCCATTTTATCCCATGTACCCATGTCCGCATGATGTTGCAGAGAATATCGAGAAGATATAATATATGATTTGATATATTGAAGATATGATATGTTTTTATTTTTTTTGTTGTTGTTCCTCGGCGGTAACTTGAGTTTTCTTAAAATTTCCTTTAGGAAATTAAAAAAACATTCCAGTTACACGTTTTTCGAAGTCCTTTTTCTATTCCTTATCTTTCCTCAGGTTATTTCTTACGATTCATCAGAGCTTTGGCTGTCATTTTAAATATTTAAAGAGCAAGATTATTTTTCATGCCTATTAGCATTTTTCTTATATTCATTTTCAATACGTATATATATATGAATATGTGTGTTAGTGTGTGCGTGAGTATGTATGTGTGCGCACGCAAACATAAATGTCTATGTATCAGTGTAAACATGCACACGTTTCGCACACATATATGCGCACATGTACATATATAGGTTTCTATTTCTACTTTTTGCATAAAAATCAAAACCTCAAGACACATTACATTTTACCTAAAGCTCTGCGATCAGTTAACACTGCACCAAATTTCAGAAATAAACAAATTGATTGCGCTTGCTTAATGATTTATAAATCGACCTATCACGACCCCGAAGGGCATTTCTGTGAACAGAAGAAATTAAAAGTATAAACAGACAAATAAAATAAAGCGCTCATGCAAACATTATCTCTATATATTTGTATGCCGAACAAGCCATGCATTTCATTTTTGAGTGTAAGTTTGTTTACGCATTTATAGATGTGCGTGCTGTGTTGCGCGATGTTCTTTACAAATAATTTCGAGACAATCTTTTTCTCAATACTTGATAGTCATTTACGGTGGTGTTTCAATCTAGTACGGTGTGGCGTTTTTTGTATTTTTCCTACTTCGATAATCTTATAAATAATTCGAAAACTACTAAAGAATTCTTCGAAACTCCCAAGTTCTTAGTTGAAATTATCGAAGTAGGAAAAAGGGAAGAAGCGCTGTACCGGAATCTCTTGGAATATAAAATATCCAAGAGATAATATTTCTCATTTCTCATTCAACTACCCTTGACAGAGTTAGACTATTAGCACGCCACGTATGGTTTGTCTATTAGTACATCTCGTATAGTTTGTCTATTATTATGCCTCGTATGGCTTATCTATTTGTGCACCTCGGATGGTTTGTCAATTAGTACTCCTCGTATGGAACTTTGTTAGACTATTAGCACACCACGTATGGTTTGTCTTTTAGTACGCCTCGTATATTATGTCTATTAATATGCCTCGTATTGTCTATCTATTTGTACACCTCTGATAGTTTATCTATTAGCACACCTCGTATAGTTTGTCTATTATTATGCCTCGTATGACTTATTTATTTTAACACCTCGGATGGTTTGTCAATTAATACTCCTCGTATGGAACTTTTGTTTTAGGACGTCTTATATTAAGAAACTTTTAAAAGCAAATATGTTGGCATGTATCTCACGTGGCAACTTGGAAATAAACGTTTTTTTTTTGTTTTTGAATAGTCCTCACGGAAAGGAGTATTTTTGGTACAAAGAGGGACTCAAATCGTTTTACAGGTTACTGAGTTTAGATTCTATGTTTATTTTCGTCACCAATCACTTTCTCCTATATTTGACTTCTAGTTGAGTAGAATAGCTAATTACTTCATTAGGAGACATTAAAACTATTTACTTAGTTGTTCAAGTTCACCGAAATTGTCCGCTTTATTGTCAGTTTCCTTTCAGAAATGTTATCATTTCGAAGTGGTTGCCTAAAATACGAAAATGTTTAAGCCTCAATACTTTTTTACCGAATCAAAAAAATCTTTCAATTGCTGCACATGAGGGTGTAAACGTATTAAACTTTATAAAGCACGTAATAAAGTTACTGTCGGGAAACATAGCCCGATAATTAGCAGGAAGCTTGGACTAATTAGAGACAAACTGTTTCAACCGTTCTTTCATTTCATTTGAAGAATCGTTTTCTTGTTGGTGCACTCATCCTTTTTGGATAGAGGGCTGCAGAAATGTTCATCTGTTTCAGTTTTCGTAGTGCTGCTCTCGGAAGACATGGTAGCGATACTCTTCATATCTGACACCATTTTTCATCGTCGAATTTAATTTCTTATCATTGTTTATCCGCTTGAGCTCAAAATGAGTATGGAATGCAGCAGCTAGCAAAAATGATCGTCATCGATTGCTTAGATGAATTTGTTGCCTAATTTCACTATCAACGGCAGTGTCAAGAGGATCACACACGGACAATTCTTTCTTTCTCACGTCTTGCATTAAGTTCAGGCAATATGTGGCGTGAAAATTGCCATGAACAAGAAAAATTATGGGTAAAAAGGAAGTTTTTTATTCCAATAACAGAAAGATCAGCCTCATCAACTCGGACCTAACATTTCAAAATGAGAGCATTTATAAATGCAATTGGAGACTTTCTGAATCTGACATCTCTGCCCAGCGTAGAAAATGCAGATCCAGTACGTGTTTTACCCGCAAACGTTAAACACTTACGGAATAAACGTTGCGTCAGTGTAATCTTTAAGTCCGTATCACAAGCAATGTGTCTTTTGTGTTCCTCGTAACAGACGCGTAAAGCTCGTCATAATTCGGTAGTATCTAAAGGTAGTAGAGAAAAGCGCACCTTCTCACTTGCAAAGGGCCGATACAGAGGAAGTAGAGGAAAGCCGAGCTACTCACCTGCAAAAGACGATCAACAGGTAGTAGAGGGAAGCCTCCTTGCTCACCTGCTAAGGACTGATGCAGAACTACGAAACAGAAGACGGCCAACCCACTTACCTGTAATAGACTGATCCAGAAGTGGCATAGGAAAGCCTTCCCACTCGCCTGCGAAAAAACGATTGAGAGGGAATAGAAGAAAGCCTACCCACTCACCTACGGAGGAACGATCCAAATGTAGAAGAGAAAAGCCTGCCTACTCACTTGCAAAGGCGCGATCCAGAGGTAGTTGAGGTAAATGGCTACAGCGTCGAACCTATTGACGTCGTTGGAGAGGATGTTGACCATTTGTCCCATAGTAGTGTTGCCCAGTGCGGACTTCTTTAGACGCAGGGCCTGCAATCATTCGCAGTTTCAAAATAATACTTCCAGAGACGCAACACAATCAACTTTTTATAGCTGCTTCTAACCGAACGTACAAGGATTTCATATTTTATGAATCTTAAAGACATTCAAGAGTTGAATTGAACAATATGAAATATGCTGAACTCTTGAAGATTTCAGAAAATAACACATTCAATTTTTAGAAAATACCGAACTGTACTTCCGTTCTGAGAAGCAAATATTTTAATACAGCACTTCCACCTCGCGTTAGAAAGTTTGGCAGCTGCACTCAGAGAAATCTTGACACACCCAGGTGTGTCAACCTTGACGCACTCACAGGTCGGGCGAGAATGTAAAGTCACCGCCAGTAAGACAATGAAGTATCGGTTGCCTGTTTAGGGGTTTTGTTGATCCAAATTTTACATTTTCAACAAAATGTTCAATTCATATACCATAACAAGTAAATGTAAGCAAATATATGTCCATTTTTTTCACTTTCTCAGTTATTACGATGAAAAAAGAAAAAAAAATAAAGTTATGCGTACGTTTTTTTCACGCATAAACATATTTGTTCAGTTCATTCCAAAATATAAGATATTCACTTCAGGGGACACGTTTCTTGCGTTTTAGGACTATGTGTACCATTAAGTAAATTACTTATTTGCATACCCGTATAAATTTTTGAAGTTTATCTGCATCAAGATCTTTTTAAAATAAAATATTTAAAATACAAGGTGAAATGTTATCACGCAATTGTATTTCTCACATATCTCAGGAAGTATTTAAAATCTATTTCCCAATTCTGCTACTTGCAACGCAACCAAACCAACCTTTAACAACCGCAAAAACGCGGTAAACGTGTTAATAACTAAAATGCAAGATATTAATGCCGATATACTAGAAGGAAATTACTATGAAAAATGTGTAAGGCAACACTTTCGTTTACGACTCAAGCTTGTCGGTGTAATAAATTAACTTACACTTTCCAGCAGAATTATGCAGTTAAATTAGACGTATAATGAAGATAATGAAGGGCTTGGTAGAATGAAAGCTATTAAGAAATAGCGCATGATAATTGCAATTATCTTCAGTTCGCCAATCACTAATCTATTTATCAAGTACTGAAGTAAATAGCTCATTTGTGTTCCTTCCAACGTCGTGAGAGGCAACCGCAGCTCACGCAGATAATATAACCCGCGGCCTCGTAACCATGCATGCATGCATGCATGCATGCATGCAATGGCATGATTAATTAGTATCGGTCTGGTTGTCATTGCGGGTAGTCACGCTTGCATGTGTAATCCGCGAAGCACCCATATCCAGCGTACTTTTCGTAAGAAAGTGGTGTCCACTATCTTAGTGGTCTCATTCAAGACCCGAGTGATTTGTTTGGTGTATATTGAAAGCCATATGTACTTGTGCACCTGTTAAAACATATTGCATTCAATTACGTAGCAGTGAAACAGCTAAAGTGGCATCTTCATTTCTGCCGCCATGATTTTTGTACCCGGGCTACCTAACTAGTTCGTTCACTTCATGATGATAACCTGAAAGTCATTCGTTCTAAAGCCTGTTTAATGATTTTATTTCATGTGTAAAGAGGATATGTATTTGAGCGTCAAATGTGATTTTTCATGCATCAGCCGAGATACGGGCTTGTGGGTTGATAGATTACAGGTGACTCATCTTAAGCGTCTTTATGCGACCTTGGCGTTCAAGTTCAAGGTCGCATCCTCGACGATTCGAATTTCTTGATTGTTTTCGGAAGGAATAGAGTAATAATTTATGTTGGCGTATAAATAAATGGGTTTGAATTACTGGTTATTAATTTGTAATGATGCAAATGTGTAAAGAAGTAATTAATTAGAATGAAAAGCAACAGGGATGAAATACAAAACCATGTGTTACAGTTTCATGTGTGTGGGACATGGATTAACTTTTGCAGTCAAAATCATGTTATTATGTTAAAAGGTAATGAATGAATAATCAGTAACAGTATTATGATTAGATAAAATCAGTTATGATATGATTATTTTACTGAAAATTATCATTGATATGAAAATTCATTTAAACGCAGCCACGGTATATGTATCTTGCTTTGGGAAATTCATTTATCCAATCATGTGCATGAAATTTCAAGTTCAATATTACATTCAACAATGGCCATATGTTAAAAAAAAATAGCTTTGAAGAAAACCAAACAAGCTGGTATAAAACTATATTACCTGCTTTTTTGGACTAGGCTAACGTTATTAGTCACACTAAGAGAACCTGGTGAAACCATGAATGTAATTCTTTTACAATTATTATTGGCTTTAGTCTTATTGTTGGATAGCCTAACTTTTTTCTTTTTGCTTGCTTTTCACTAAGAACTTACTTGATACTCATTTGGTATGTTCTTTTTCAAAAATATATCCTAATTTGTTTTAAAAGTTTTTGATATTTTTCAGCATTTGAAAATGAATTACAAACAGTGTTCCCTCTATTCTTGTAAGTCCAGATTTATAGCTTCACTTGAATATTATTAAACTAAACAGATCATTGGCCCAGTAATGGCTTGATAAAATTATTCTCAGTTCCTTCAACTTGTGCTCGGAGTGAGCCTTCTCCATTAACCAGTGGTTGTGAGTTCACTCAATCAAGGACAAAACTCATGTAAGTACTACTGCTCATTATATTATTAGTGCTTTAATTTTCTCTGCATGAAATTCTTATTATAATTGATTAATTGATTAGCCTATATTAATTATTAGGTTATTAACTTGTAAATGGTACATAAATTATTGAAAATAGTTTTTCTTCTAATTCAATCCCATTAGAGTTTACTGATTAGTAGGTATGGGAAAGAAAGGCTTTAACTTAAGCGTAATATGGGACCCAAACATAATCAAGTATTTTGGTTGCATGTGAAAGTACTTCTATTAATTTTCTGTAGTTTGATGTTTTGTACAGGTTATTGTTAATGTAAATATCTGTAAATAATGACTTTATAGCAGGCCTCTCCAGAATATATACCTACAGAATAGGATATAAGACTGTCCTCAGAAAAGTTTGTTATAATGAAACTCAAACTTCCAACTCAAAAGTGCTTGATAATCAATGAAAATTTAAATCTTTGTTACAGTCTACAATTCTTTTTAACATGCTCAGGCTACAGAGGATTTTGGTAAAATGAAGAAAAGTAGAATTAACTTCTTTGTTATCTTTAAAATAAATGTTTTGACTTACTGCAAGATATGTGACAGCCAAGTTCAGACTGTATATATGTATAGATAATCAAAGCAACAGATATGCTGAACATGTAGTTGCCAGTTTGCTTTAAGCAATTCATAATTCATGATTGGAAATTCTTGAAACTAAAATAGATCCAATCAGAAGTTGATTTTGATAAGATGTTGATTGCACTTATGTTTTCTATACAAATAAATGAAGAATGAACATAGTTTAAAGTATAATAGCTTGAATAGGTATGTTAGAAGAAGTACTTTAATATAAATTTCTAACCAATAATTATGTCTGACAATATAAAGTTACTGTCTACATTTCCATGTTTCAGAGTAGACGGAATTAACTAATCGTAAAAATTCGTAAATTTTAACGTTGGGTTTCAGCACGTATGTTTCGCGAATTCCGCACACAGCGAAAGCGGGCGAGCACTGACGTTCGTCCACAAAATGAAAATTTTGGCTATCGGATGTTTCACATTGTGATGATGAAAATAAAACACAATAATAATTGTTAGACGAAAACTCTCTAGGTGAGGAAAAAAATCATGCGAGAGTATATCTTTTGTCTTTCTTGAATAATAACATGACCTTAATTTTTTCAGATATGCATTGAATTCGTGGGAATCACTGAGATGAATATCATCGATGCAATGCGAGGTAATCTCCTGGAAATATGCAGCTGGAATACTTCAAGTGTCTCGTGAGGTGTCCATACCTCGCCCTGTGAAGACAAGTAAAAAGGTAAGAACTTCATTCTATTGTTATTTTAGCAGTTTTTGTCCCTCAATTATTAAGAAAAAATGAAAATGAAACATTTGTCTTCTAAAGGCAGTTGTTAAAATAGTCCAAGCGAACGCAAGAATGAAGGCAAAAATTTCATTTGAAAAAAGTGAAAATCATTTGTTGTCATTTCATAATTATTCCTTCATTGTAGAGTTGGCGTGCAGAGTGAAAATTAAATTACTTACACTAATGAAGGAATCCTGGATTTAAATATTTTTTAACGAATATTGACCTAATGTTAAATCATAACAAGTAATAACCCATCAAGTCAGTCTTCATATGGAAGATATTAGAGATATGAATTTTTAGAAAAATAAGTATTTAAACCCATCATGTTCGTACTACAATGCGAGGAAATTCATTCAAACCCTACGTTATTACTGAAAATGTAGTCGAACGTTATTCTAATAAGCATATCATGGATGCTAATGAACTTACAAACGACCAAGCAAGCAATTAAACAAACTAAATAATAAAAGTTTTATTGTATTCAGGTCAAATTTCTCAAGATTATAAGTGACACACATGCTAAAATTTTTCTTTTTTCACCCAGGAGCCATTACCGATGACCATCTTCGACGGCCCAAACATTTGGCTCCAGCCACATGCGAGAGACTTGTGGTAGAAGGAGGAGAGGTCTGCGCTTTTGAAGGACGCTGACATAGCAGTCGGGCTTGGAAGTTACTACGGTTTCGATTGCTGCCATCCTAAATGCTGCTGCGCGACTTTCCATAAGATAAAACTCAAGTAAGTGACAATTAGGTCTCGTCTTCAGACTACACCTTTTCACTTCAAATTAATCCAAGTCAAATTCGAATTAATCTAAGTCAAGTTTGAATAATCCAAGCCTACTTCAAATTAATTCAAGTCAAGTTCAGTTTAATTCAAGTCAAACTCCATTTGATCCAAGCCAAAGTTAAATTAATCCAAGTGAAATTCAAATTGATATAACCCTAAGTTGGAGTCGAAGTCATTAGCTGTACAACTGTGATTAAATACTTGTTCAGAAAATTTAGGTATTGACTACCCAGTTCTTAATTCAAGGTACACTCCGTATTATACTCCGTCTAACGAAGATAGTGAAATTCACAGTACTCATGTCCCCAACAAACTTACCTATTTAGTATAAAGTCTTAATTATTTAAACAGTCTCCTTTGTATCATTCATGAACAAAGAATTAAAATTTTATTATAAAGCAGAACTTCCCTTTCTAGTTCCAGGTTGCGTTTATCAGCTGATCTCTTAGCAGGTCAAACAATTCACAGCATAAGTTGTAGGAGGCTTTATAAAGGCAATAGGATACTGCTGGGTTACCTCATCTATTGATAGGCCCTTGAGACTTCACTTCTTTCGCGACCACCTTGATTTTTAGTTTCCATATCCTCTTCGTTGACTTTCGTGCCATTTCTTTTTCTATTGCAATACTAACCTGCTGTTTTATTGTGCAGGGTACCCTTGGTGGGAATCACTTCGTGCATAAGTTCAATGTTTTTTAACAGTCGATACTAAATGTATGTCTCCTCAGGGGGATATAGCTGTTGTATTTATGGGAATTAGCGCTCCCAAGGGAACAATGTGAGGGCCCGAGCTGAGAGTTAGCTAAGTAGGCTTCTTTTTTTTTGGAATAGAATAGGTTTTTGTTTTGTTACGGACCATCTTTTTTCGGTTCACTGCTGTCCTGTTTTTCACCACCTACTACTTTCTTCTTGAACTTTGATCTTGTTTCATGAACTTCTTTCTCATCTTACTGTTTCTGTGCCTTTTCTGCATAGATTCTACGTTCCCTCAACTCCATACTAGATGGTGCCTTCTTCCTTCCTCTCTTTGGATTGCCTTTGTTGCGGATAGGGAGGTTAAACTAATTAATAATCTAATCTACTAAATGTTTGTCTCTTCTCCTTGCTCTCTTTGGATCGCGTATGTTGTGGTTAAGAGAATCTTAATATTAAGCTTACGAATAAATAATTAATGAAAATTAATAACTGAACTTCGGAAAGACCACGAATCTGACCCTACAGATTAATCACACTGTTATGAAGTTGTGTCCACCTATCCCATAGATGCTCATCAAAGCAACAGTTTTACTAACATCATGTAAAAAATGTGTTAAATTTGTTGATAAAAATTCATTGCATGTATTCTTACTTGAGCAGAACAGGCTAGCAGGATCCGGTGCCCGTAACTCGACCAGTCGACAACCTCGTCCAGCGACAACGACAACCTCGTCCAGTCCTCACCTCCACCAAAAGATCTCGGTATCGCTGCCAGTGGCCGTCAACACATCCGAGTCATGGCCATTTGACATAGCTTAAGGTTGCGTTGTGGAATTTTAGTTTGGTGTAAAAAATATTCGTTTAAACTCGTATTGAGTTCCAAAGGAACACGCCTACTTTACAGTGAATGAGAATTTCATTTGTGCGATGATAAGCAATAGTAAATTATTTCACCGTTTCAGAATAGAGAGAATGTTTCCTAATGTTGCATGAGACCTTTTTTTCGTTAACTTGAAGTGAATATGATACTAAAAGGATTAATGTAGCTTTTCGCTTTTTCATACATTCTCTAATTTATGTAGAAATATCCGTACTATTGTAAAAAAATTAATGGTCACTACACCTTTTTCAGTTCAAATTAGTCCAAGTCAAGTTCAAATTAATCAAAGTCAAGTTCAAATTATTCCAAGTCAAGGTCAATTTAATCCATGTCAAGGTCAAATTAATCCAAGTCAAGGTCAAATTAATCCAAGTCAAGTTCAAATTAATTCAAGTAACAATCGAATTAATCTAACCCTCAGTTGAGTTAAAAAATGATACCATCACTTGGTAATTTCAGCGTTTTTGTGTTATATATATAGATCTATTGGATGTGATGAGCAAGACAGGTTTCGAGGTTTTATTTACACTCGAATATATTTATATACGTGAAATTTTACTTTATCACATGCATGAAATCATATACGCAAATACAAAAGATTATCATTGGACGATTAGTAGATTTAATCTTTAAAAGGAATATTGAAATGTGATTCACTGAGTGCGAATGTACGATTCCGTTTGATTACTATTCAAAGGAGTACATTACTACACTGATACATTCATGCTTTAGCAATGAAAATATTGCCATCCATTCTAATTCCGTGTTAGTCAATGTGGAGAAGTGTAGGATCCACTTACAATACACAATAATAATAATAATACAAAAGCAATATTTCTAACTTAATGCTGATTTTATTTGTGTGTGTTTACAATTCAATATATGATGCTTTCAAGACTTAAATAACTTTTATGACAATCATTTAATGAATATTCAAGTCTTGATAATATTATATATTGAATTGTAAACACGCACAAATAAGATCAGAATTATGTTAGAAACATTGTTTCTTGTATTATTATTGTGTATTGTAAATGGATCCTACATTTCTTCGCATTGACTAACAAGGAATTATAATGGATGGCAATATTTTCATTGCTAGTGCAGGAATGTATCTGGGTAGTAATGTAATTGTACTCAAACGAAATCGTTCATTAGTACTCAGTGAATCGCATTTCTATATTCCTTTAAAAGTTTAAATCTACATATCGTCCAATGATCTTTTGTATTTGCGTATATGATTTCATACATGTGATAAAGTGAAATTTCACGTATATAAATATATTCGAGTGTAAATAAAACCTCGAAACCTGTCTTGCTCATCACATCAAATAGATCAATATATAACACAAAAAAGCTCAAATTAACAAGTGATGGTATCATTTTTTAACTCAACTGAGGGCTGGATTAATTCGATTGTTACTTGAATTAATTTGAACTTAACTTGGATTAATTTGACCTTGACTTGGATTAATTTGACCTTGACTTGAATTAATTTGAACTTGACTTGGATTAATTCGAACTTGACTTGGATTAATTTGAACTTGACTTGGATTGAATTGAACTTGACTTTGATTAATTTAAACTTGACTTGGATTATATTGAACTTGACTTGGATTAAATTGAACTTGACTTGGATTGAATTGAACTTGACTTGGATTGAATTGAACTTGACTTGGATTAATTTGAACTTGACTTGGATTGAATTGAACTTGACTTTGATTAATTTGAACTTGACTTGGATTAATTTGAACTTGACTTGGATTAATTTGAAATAGACTTGGATTTATTCGAACTTTACTTGGATTAACATGAACTTTACTTGGATTAAATTGAACTTGACTTGGATTATATTGAACTTGACTTGGATTAATTTGAACTTGACTTGGATTAATTCGAACTTGACTTGGATTAATATGAACTTTACTTGGATTAAATTGAACTTTACTTGGATTAAATTGAACTTGACTTGGATTATATTGAACTTGACTTGGATTAAATTGAACTTGACTTGGATGAAATTGAACATGACTTGGATTAAATTGAACTTGACTTGGATTAAATTGAACTTGACTTGGATTAAATTGAACTTGACTTGGATTAATTTGAACTTGACTTGAATTAATATGAACTTGACTTGGATTATATTGAACTTGACTTGGATTAAATTGAACTTGACTTGGATTATATTGAACATGACTTGGATTAAATTGAACTTGACTTGTATTAAATTGAACTTGACTTGGATTGAATTGAACTTGACTTGGATTGAATTGAACTTGACTTGGATTGAATTGAACTTGACTTAGATAAATTTGAAGTGACAAAGGAGTAGTATTATCTGATTTTATAGCGTCCATTTCCTTTAACTGCGATTAGTAATATGTAATGTTCTATTAGTCGTGTAAAAAATACTACTATTAAGCTGTTTAACCACAGTTATTATAAGAATTCTTATAAGTGATGAAATCGGGTAGAATTCTTTTTGCGGTTACAACTTGAAGAACATTTTCTCTACAGCAGTGTAAGACTTGGTCCAATTCTGCAAAAACTCCTGTTTTTTACGGAACGCAAAGTGAAAAATAAAATATTTTCCGTACTTTCGAAAGCTCCTGAATTTATTCGGGAACGTTCAAAATGACGTTTTAATATTTGATTCTTCACTTTCATTTCGTTACTTGTGTGAAAGTGCATGGATAACTTGACCGGTATAAATAATTGTCAAAGTTTTTCTTGAATGAAAATATAATCATTCTGTGTGGAGATGAATCATGATTTCATTTGTGTTTGGAAAGTTATTTCAATTTTCACAATGAAATCTTTTCACCTTTGCTTAAGACATGCGTTATTTTACAAGAACTTAAATTAATTATGAAACTAATAGCAGAACTAAATTATTTCCTTCCGTATGAATATTTTCAGGTTCACCTGGAAATGAGTACAGAGCAGATTTTTTTTATTTCACTTAGAGTCCTATAATATAATACTATTCATTAACTTGATCTGTGATTGATAGAAAAATATTTTAAAAGGCGATTTAACATTTCTAAAGGTATTGCGAGAAAGTAGAATGTTGCTTGTGTGACTTGTGTTTTGGGAACTTTTCGTTTCAAAATAGAGAATTCTTGTACTATAGCGTGAGACCTTTACGTTTCATGTTAAATATGAAATTAAAATTGAAAAAATATGTTTTAATTGATAGGACCTTTCTTGATTACGCATGCGGAAAAGTTCTCACAGATGTACACAGAATTTATCCTAAATGTTGAATAATTTTTTTCACTTCCAGTTCTAAGTAGATAAACATTTAGTGCTGAATTTGTTTCACCTTTTTTACTGTTTAGACTTCAACTATTAATTTTCTGAGAAATGAATACCGAGAAAATGTGTATTTCAGTGTTAAATAAAATGGGCGAACTGAACTGATGCTGTTTTTATTTGAATGAATGAAGGATGTGGTCATGTTGAAGCCTTTTTTTAGAGCGTGAAAGTTCTTAGTTATTTAGAATACAATTCGTTATGAATTCAGGGCTTTCTTCATTCGATGAATGTATAGGTATTGTAACCGTCACAGTGATTCAAGCTCATATATCGTGTTAATATACATTTAACATTGTTGTGGAGAAGTTATTGAAGATGTTCCCAATTTATTTGCTGATTTCAATTAATTTGTTCTACTCAATAAATTTTTGAAGTTTCTCTACCCTACGGTATGCAATTTAAGAACTGATTTTGTTCTGTGGACATATAGTGATAATTTTAAATTTGAAAGTCAAGAGTTGATACACCATAAGCCTCAAATACTCGTAGTTCAATAATCCTGTATAACCATTTTTCTTGATCCACGGGCGAGTCAGAGGGGTATGGTAGGAGTAAGTTAAATCTATGTTTTAGGTTCCGTAGATTTCCCCTAGGTGTGTCATGACGGCCCTAAGTGTGTCATGTAACACACTTAAGTGTGTCATGTCGCCTCCATGACACAAAATTGTGTGCCGGTTTTGTGACAAACGTATGACACGCCTAAGTGTGTCAAAATGACCCTATATTTTTTCTCAGTGTGGATATAAAAAATTGAATGATTAAGCTGAAGAAATCATCAAACTATTACCATATTGAAAAATGAGATATGAGGTAAAACTACAAACTAGAATTAGTGATGAAATCACTGAATAGGTCAAGGAAATAGTTGAGTTCACCTTAAAGTAAGAAAATTATTAAACGTGACTCTTTCTTTCTGATTTAGTACATAATCATTGTATTGCTTTAAATATGAAGCAATGATAAGAATCGAGCCAGTGAGGTTGAAACCAAACAGTTTTGATTAAATTGTATCACAAAAAAAGAGCAAGGAAACGCTGAAAAAAGAATTAAGATAGTTAGATTCCACCAAATAGTTCCGAACCTCATGTGATATGATGAAGCCGAGGCTAACTCATGATCAAGCTTTGACCATACAAAGATTGAGCTAATATATGTACGCATTCGGTCATTCATCAAGGAGGAAATATAGTCAAGTACAATGTACCCCTAAAATTAAACGCAATAACCTAGGGGGAAAACCATTTCCTTGAAGTACGACGAATTAATTAGAAGTAAAAAGTTATCCTAAAATTGTTTTATGCTTGGAACAGTAGCACTAGCAGCAATATTATTAATCATATAATCAAGCAACATCAGGAGAATGTAAGCATTACTCAAGGTCAATTTGGCACTGGCTAGCACGACTAATGACTCCCTATCTTTGTTGCGAAGGACTTAAACCTCCCTAACTACGAAAAATATCCAAGGAGGGGAAGGAGGGAAGCACCGTTATGTATTAGAGTTAAGGACACCGCACACCTTTTTTGGGCAAAAAACTTGTATAGCAAAACATTTTTATGCTTTAAATTGAAGCTAATTATATTATGAATATCCACAAGAAATTTTACAGGCGTGCAAGCAATAAAACGCTCACTATGGGGGTGAAGAAGTGATGAAGGGGAGATGTTTTTCTGTAAAAAAAAATGTTTTGAGCGAAAAATTTTTATTCTAAAAAACAACTTTTAAAAGTCTTTAACTACTAAATCAAAAAATAAAAATAAAAATTATTTGCCAGCAAACAAACCGTTTGTTTGTGAAAATGTCATTTTGTATTTTTGCAACAGTCGAAACTTAAAACTTCCCTCACCCAAAATCTTACTCCTACAATTTTTGATTTAGAGAATCGAAATTATGTTTTTTGAAAGAATAATTATAGGACTACAGCCCCGAGGAAGCAATTTGAGATTTTCGTATTAGGTAAATAACGGCCGGCCATCAGAGGAAAAAGTTGCATTTATGGGCAATTTTTTAAAATGTGTTTTTCTATTTCAAAATATCTTCAGAACCAAAACGAATTTCAAACCTTCCTACCTCAGCGGTGTTGCCCAAGTGTTTGTTTTTCAAATGACGCTTGTTTCATGTCTATAGATTGAGCTTTACAATAGGAGTAGGGTTTGCCGTACACCCCAACTTTCCGTTTTCTTTGCCGTAACTCATTTCCTATGAAGCGAATCGAAAATTTCTTACAGTGCGACCCCTATTTTTTCATTCGTTTTACAAGTCTATCAATGTTATTGAGCATTGGTTCACAAAAAATGTGTATAAGGTATGCGGTCCCCTTAAAAAAACGAGGGATTTATATAGTGCGTGTATTCCTACACTAGGCCTCTGTGCATAGAAATATAAGTTGAGAAATAAGTTTATGAAAGAGGGTAAAATTTAAGGAGAGAAGTCAGAGGTTCTTAAAACCAGGATAGTAGTGAACGAAAAAGAGATGGTCCGTAAATGTTAAGTATTTCCAAGATTGACGGAATAGGGGTTTGTTTGAAGATATAGGAGGTCTCAATGGACGGTTGGTTTGGATTTATTTGATCAATGAAAGAACTCCAATAATATTGCAATACCTCAGTATGGAAAAGAACACTACACATAAGAACTGCCTAAGTTAAAAAATTTGGCCAGCTTTTTTACAACATGTTCAGTAGGTTTGGCAAGTCACGATGGAAGGTTATACCGTTACAGTTGAACAGCATTTACAGGTCATCAAATTTTACTATCAAAATCAGGGCTCCGTTCGACAAACGTCCCGTGCTTTGCGTGATTTTTATCCTCATCACAGACGTTTTACCGAGTCCACTATCAACGCTATGGGAAAAAATGTGAGTTAACTGGGTCGATAAATAAGCAGGCCATACCCTTACGAAAGTGAAATGCAAGGTCTGCTGAAAAACAAACTACTGTACGCGAGATTGATGAGAAAACCCGGACTTTTGAAAGTGTACGCGGCGGATATTTGCACGAAATCCTGTTTCATACTTAATTAATGCCATCAAATCCTTGTCACGATACGTCTAAAGATAAGACGTTACGATTAGGTAATTTAAACCAGGGTTGCGGAGTCGGAGTCGGAGTCGGGAGTCGTAGTCGCCGGAGTCGGATGTCTTAGGGTGGAGTCGGAGTCGGAGTCGCTTCTCTGAAGTGTGGTGGAGTCGGAGTCGGAGTCGGAGTCGCTACTCTGAAGTGTGATGGAGTCGGAGTCGGAGTCGGAGTCGCTTTTCCGAATGTGGTGGAGTCGGAGTCGGAGTCGGAGTCGTTCATTCGGATGTGGTAGAGTCGTGGTTGGAGTCGCTATTTTTTGGTGTCTTCGATTCAAATTTTTGCTAAAAATTATTTATAATTCTTTAAAACCAAAAGTAAACAAAACAGAGTTAGAATACTTTGCTGAAAAATCTAAAAAATACGCAATGTTTTTGTTTATTATTTTGTTCTAAGTTTGAAACAGCGTATTTATACCTATGACCTAATACCGTCATGTTATCTAGCCATTGAGGGTTTGCACAGACATAAATGAGAAACCTACGAGTGCGAAATATAATTTTTGTACTCAGCATTGATGTATATTTTTTAGTTAAAAGCAGGAATTAGTAATTGAAAGCATCGTAAACTCATTCTGTATATTTCTGTTTTGTTCATTTCTCCTTCAATTAATACATAGGAACTGGAAAATAGAAGTAAATGTGTTGCAAGTTACTTGTAGAACATTTCAGCTGATGCAATACATTGTACTCACATAAGGAGTGGTAACTCTATACGCTCTTAATGATGCATTGATTGATAAAGACTAGTCTTTGCAGAAACTTAAAGTTATGTTGTGATCATAAATATTTCTAATCTTTAGGTTATGATTCATTGCCAATGAGTAGTCTTTGCCAAAACCTGAAGCTATGGTCTGGTACACAAAGACTTCTAGTTATCAGGTTATGTTATCAAAATTGATTTGGCTTTCTTGTCTTTAGGTCAAGTTAACATGTATTACTAATAAAAATTTCTGCTCATATCTAAAGTTATTCCTTGAATGTTGTTTACTTCTTTCAGAGTTATATTGTATTTCACTATATCATCATGTTTAATTTTTATCTTCGTATCACTCACCAGTTTCTAAGTAACCATACGCTGAAATGAAGAATTTTATAATTATGTTGATACAATTTCAAAAACTGAAATAGTATTCGTTTTGTAGCATTATATAATTAATTACTTCTTGTTAAGGAAGATTTGAAAATGTTGTAAGGGTATCAATATCGGCATTAAGACACTTGAAAAAAATTTAAATACAATGTAAACGAGCTGCAATGAAAATAATTACACACACTAGCAAAAACTTCACTTACAGTCACACACATATTCTAACTGAAAGCAATGCACTATCTCAGCTGCAATGATTGTTGCATTTATGCGATAGGACAAATTCTCTTGCTCGAAACGTTTCAAATTGCTCTTAAAAACACGAAATGAGAAGAACATGGGCGCTTACTAAAATAACAAAGTGTCAAATACAAAGTAAAAAGTTAGACGAAAATAAGAGATAGTATCATATTACACGCAAAGAAGCTAGAAGTGACTTTTATTCGTAAAAAAACGTTTCGAAAACGTCAGGCCCATGCATGCGACGAAAGCAGAACAACTTTTACCTATTCTAGCCGAAATGTAACATAGAGTTGAGCAATAATATAAAACCTTTTCTGCATTGTTACCCTGCATAGTGTAGGTACAGAAAAGAAAAGGCAGTGTGCAAATCTGGCCAACCTTATCAACACGTATATCATAATTTTGGGGATTTGACGCATAGTCATTGAATTAACTATTATAATTTCACTGAATTAGTGCATACTTAGTTATAAAAAAACTGTTGATATATACATATCTATGCTTCTCACTGTAGAAAGTGCCTACGTTACTTATTCAGAAAACACTTGTCAGTAATATACAGGGTGTTTCAGATTCAGAATAAGAGGCAAAAAATTGCACACCAAGTGGAAGATATCCAAATAAAACCTTTTTCTTCTATGAAATTTTCCGAAGAAAGAGACATTGAGATATTAGCCGTTTATTGTTTTAAAGGATGAAATTTAATGACTTAATTACTCTCAATATTTATTTTGAATTTACGTTGATCGGGCGAAATGTTCTAGTTGCATGACCTCCTCGATCTCCTGACGTGACTCCACTCGATTTCAATTCTTGGGGACACGTGAAGAGCTTTGTGTATGCTACACCCATTGAGTCTGAGGAAGATTTTGTGGAAAGAATTGCAGTGGCTGCAGGTGAGATACCTTAATGCCAGACGTGTTTCCTAATATCTGGCAGCCGTTAAGGCTAACATTCGAAAAGTGCATAGATGTAGGTGGAACACATTTTAAACAATTTTTTTAAAGTAAATTCAGAATAAATATCGCGAATAATTGTGCCATTAAATTTCGTCCTTAGAAACAATAAACACCTAATACCTCCCAACCCCGATTTTTTGGGGGAAAATTTCATAGGACAAAAAGTGTTTATTTGGCCATTTTCTACTTGATGTGCAATTTTGTACCTCGTGTTCTGAAACACTCAGTATACATAATTGTGTACACGACTCGTCATAAATGACGGGATTCGATATTGTCTGTATAGAAATCTTCCAGATGTGGATCATAAAGAAATAATACCATCCTAATAGCACCCGCGATTAAAATATTCTAGTACTTGTGCACTGGTGAAACTCGCATCACAGATACAGTCATTAAGCATCTTTAAGAGCGTGAAAGGGAGACAGATCAACCAACAAAGACGAACAGCCAATTTTGTTTGTTCAATGAAATTTCCCGTTGATAATCTTCCGTATTTTTGATGGCGGCTTTGTGGAAGGAAAAAGTTTTCTTCAGTTGGTCTCTCTTAGTTCACAGACAAGAATTTGAAACTGTTGAAATAAGATCTTTTTGTTCTTTGTTTTTTGATTTGCAGCTGCATCTTTTCTTTTCGTTTTTTGTGTTTAAATTTAACTTTCTATAATTAAGCATGTTTGCGCTTCTAGCAGACCTGCATTAACCTTAAATAGCTTTAATTAACAACACTTGTGACGCTTTGGCGTTCACTCATTAAATTATCTTTGAGCTTGCTCTGCTTGGGCAGCATGTCGTCCTTCTAATAAAAGTGGGTATGGTACCTCTAACTTACTTCTCTTGCGTAAAAAGCAGTCTCTTTCTGCAACTTGAACTCCTCGACCTGGCTCTTGCAGCCTCTTGAATAGGCACTTATTATTCAAGGTAATTAATTGTCAATTAATTTTTAAACTCTTAGTGCTATATGCAATCTTGCAATAAGATACGATATTCAGCTAGTCGGCGACCAGACATCTTAAAACTCTGTATCTCTTTACTCAGAACGCCACTAAAATTTCCTACCGGAGTACCATGCTGATGACCGTCCGCGTCTATTGGATGTCTTTTATTTTTAGCGAGTTTCGTTTTAAAAACTAATCTTACGTTAAAGAAGATTTTCGGTCTACATTTTAAAGGAATTTAATAATAAAAATATTACAGAGGACGCTGCTGTGCGTGCTGTTGGAATCCTCAAGATACGCCTAACTTGGGTACGGTTTCTCTTTTTGCGTATCTCGGGAAACGACTTGCTGTAGTTCCCTTGAAGTTCTTCTGTATTTGAAATAAATGTTCGAACAGTCACCTTTAAGTTTTGAACCCTAAAACTCCATTGTATTAACATAGGAGAGATTACGCTCACGAAAAAGCTAAACCTATTTATTTATTTGTTTAAAGGAGACACTTGACCTTTTATTGTATAAGAACAATCAACACTACACTGGGTGTCCCACAAAAATGTCCCGGACTTTTTAATTGATTATATCTCCGCTTTAAATTAACATATTTTAATTGTCTTTTATTTACAATTTAATCAATTTTGTTTCCTTTTCAAATAATTTAGGTTTTTGAAAATCAGTTGAATAACCACTTTAAGATGATCGATTTACTGAAAGGGGTAGAAAAATTGTTCAAAGGGAAAGTTTTAAAAACAACACTGGTGTCCTTCTTCATTCCTCAATACCTACTGTTATGAATAATTTCATGACGATGTATCCTACATACCACCAAGTATTTAAACCCTCTGAGAGGTTTCAAGTGTTCTCAATAATAGTGTTCCAAGAACTGATAGAAAACGGTGGAATAATGGGTAAAACTCTTCGTTCAATGGTGGCTAGAAGTAATACTTGCCTGGAGAGAAATGGAGGTTATGTCGAAGGATACTAAATTACTTTATTTATTTGAACGTTATTTAAGGTAATGATTTGTTACTCTTTGAAATTTTCGCTTGTTCAGTTTATGGAAAGTCCAAAATAAGCAAGAATATCAATATTATTTTAAAAAATTTTCCTCTGAAAAATCAACTTTTCTACCCCCTTTCAGTAAATTGAACATTGTAAAGTGGTTATTCAACTGATTTTCAAAAACTTAAATTAATCGAAAAGGAAACAAAATTTACTACATTGCAAAAAAAGGCAATTCAAATATGTTAATTTAAAGCTGAGATATAATTAGTAAAAAATCGGGGACATTTTTTGGGACACCCGGTATAATAAAAAGCCAGGTGTCACTCAATTTATAAATAAGTATACAGTATGTTCTCGTGCGTAATTTCCCCTATGTCATAACAATGGGAATCTGCTTGCTTGGACAGTATCATAAATACCATTGAAATATTATGAAAAACATGGCATCTGCTCACTTATGTTTATAAGTAAAAAACATTGCGTGAAATCGAATCTACTGTCAAGAAAATGCGGCTTATCGCATTTAAATGCTTCAAAGGTATGGTCAATTTTTTAAAAACTTATTGCGAACAATAGTTTAAATTATAATGCACAGTTGTTGCTTGCTTGGTTGTTGTGTGCGTCTGTGACGTTCTGAAAGATGCTTAATGACCGTATCTGTGATACGAGTTTTACCAGTGCAAAAGTACGCGAATACTGTATTTTAATCGCGGGTACTGTTAGGATGGATATATTTGTTTGCCATTTTTATCTTGAGATTTTTTTAAAACGATACCATTGAATCCCGTCATTTTTGACCAATCATGTACACTAGTATCTTGATTATTAACAATCTGTAGTCAATTTATAAGTCATTCGCTAATAAAGAATATAATGAACATATGCACATGTTTTAACACCTGCAACCGTTTACTAATAAGAATGACTGTCGTGTGTTGACTTATTCGTTTTGTGCACGCTGTTAAGAATAATTGATAGGAAGAAATTAGCACTGGCGGTCTTGGTTTCAGTTCACGGTCAATTAATACACTTATTTTCGTTGTGCAAGGGTCAAACTGTAATAAGTCATTTTCAAAACAATTAGAGCGATCCAGAGCCATATATACTCAAGTTTGTATTGTGAATACCGAGTTCGGCGGGGTGTTGTATATTGCAATATGCTGTATTGTACATTACAATATACTGTATTACAATGTACTGTATTGCATATTACAATATACATATACAAGTTCGCAGTTGCTTTCAGTAATGCTGAATTTCTGTATCGTGGATACGACGCGAATGGCTATAACTACTTCTCTTGCGGCTCAAAAATACTGTGTTCTGAGTGTTTATTACTCTATTAAGAAAATTAAGTTATCTTTGAAATAAGCTGAAAGCATGGAAACTCCACTCAAACGAAAATTTGTTGAAGAAAGGTATTGAATCTTGTCATTTTTGACGGTCCGTGTACACTAGTTAAGAAATAAAATATTCATCTTATAAATTATGAATAGGTGAAGTTGGAGTCACAAAATTGTGAATAGGCGGAGTCGGTATTGGAGTCGCCAAATTCTGGAAAATTGGAGTCGGAGTCGCCGAATTCTGAAAAGGCGGAGTCGGAGTCGCCAAATTCTGTAAAGGTGGAGTCGGAGTCGGAGTCGCCAAATTCTGGAAAGGTGGAGTCGGAGTCGGAATCGGAGTCGCCAAATTCTGGAAAGGTGGAGTAGGAGTCGGAGTCGGAGTCGCAAATTTATTCCACCGACTCCGCAACCCTGATTTAAACCCCGATAGTGAGGGAAAGAAAAGGAAAATTAAAGATTGGAAGCACACAGAAAGAGAGAGGGGACAGAAAGGTAGAAGTTAGAATTGCAGGATTTACATAAGAGAGCCAAGAGTCTACCTCAGTTTGATCAGCATGGGATAATGACGAAAATTTGAAAAATTTAAACATATTTTATTTTAATGTCGAACACGTGGATAAAGCACACAAAGATATCTGAAGGAAATAATAAAAGGGAGCACGAGTGCAAAAATGAAAAGTACCCATGCATTACCGACATGAAAATTCAATACGACAATTTATTAAAAAAAAGTGTGATGCTCACCGAGAATCAAAATTATCAATTATCAAGCGATAGCAAACGATTTACGGTTGCACAAAATTGTACGGCAACTCTAAACAACATAACATCACAAAAATCCGAGGATAGCACAAGTCAGTAGATTTTAGCTCACCACACGATGGGTAAAAAGTAAAACGCTTCGCATGTTACCACGAACAACAACGCTCTCACGAAAATTTATTGAAACGCAGAATTATTTCCACACAAACTCATCGCGAACCGAATTCAATCTATTTCACCGGTGGAATTCCTTCACGTGGTGCTTTATCAATAACCTCAAAAATGAGTTCGCAATATTTTACAGTTCCTCCACCCGCACATTCTTCTGAGATGTTGTATCGCTGTTGCTGCAGTGCCGGCTCCATCTGATGTTGCTAGTACGTAACACATGCAGTGCTCCTTACTGCTGCTGCGATGGGGCTTCTCATGCTACATCTTGTGGGCGTCGCGGCTTCTAGTTCGCGCGTGGAGGGAGTATATATGGAGGGAGCATAGCCGTCTGTGAAGAGAACCAGTTTTTGAGATTTCTCCTCTGTCTGTGGTAACCAATAGCCGTCTCGCAAGTGTGACGTCAGCACGGAAGCCAGTTACCTACTAACTACGCTAGGATGCGCACACGCTCGCTGAATGCTCTTCCAGCTGCTGAGTTTATCGGTAATCATTAATTTGGGATTCTAAGACTCCGAAAGATAATAAATTGTGTTTCCTCACTTGAGGACACTTAATAAAATCAAAATTACTAGCAAAGATTCATTAAGAGTTGAAAACTATAAAGATTACAGGCCCTTGAATATAACAAATTAGAGAGTGACTTGCACGCGCACCTCATCCTTTGACTTGTGGAGCGGTACTAATCTTGCTTTGGAAAATGGGAGGCCAGGGAGGGCGAATTGTAGAGGAGGTGAGGAGGCGAGGAGGAGCCAACTTCAGCAAAGCGTCTGTGGTTGGCTCACGTGTGGGGCCTTGCCAATGCCCCAGTCTCCCAACTTTTGCAGCTAATTTGAACCCGATTGGAATCGGCTATGCTCCCTCCAGTATATCCTAGCTCCATGAGTTCGCGGCTGTCGGTGATGCTGGCGGGCTGTCCGATACCATGCCGGCCCATCTTTGACGGATGTCGATTTTGGATGTACTGCGCTCGTTCGTGTTGGTTACTCTTTGCGAGGAGCCCTATGCACTGCCTGTTCGCTCCATGATGCTCGTTCAAATTTTGGATTCGTGGAGAGGTTGTCAGTGTATGGTTAGCACAGGAGGAATTTGTGCACTTCGTCGCCTAGCATCTGGTTAGCCTCGATGGTCGTCGATTGTTGGTAGAGCTGCACTCACTGGCACTGAGACATGGCGATTCCTCCCGGTTATTTAACGTATCTCGCTTTCTTGGGAACTTCCCTTTTTCTGACTTCTCCGGTGTCTATTTCCACAGATTGATCAGTGCCAACGCTTTTATTCAATTAACACACTGTGTCGGGGAGGTCGGCAGCAGTGCCAGCCCTCCCCGCACCGAAACCTCTCTCGTACCAGCTTTTCAAAAAGACCACGATTCTTCTTGTGAACTCCTTACATGTGCATGACTTGGTTTGTTCTCGAAAAATCCAGAATGTTCGTAGTTACAGAGCAAGTGTCACACAGCGTAGCACTGGTATGTTACTGTACAGTGTACATCATCTCATCAATCTGGTTCCGCTCGTCGTGAGTAATGGATGTGTGCCCACATTTTCCCGGTGAAAGTACTAAAAAAATCTTGAAAAAGCGTTTCAAATGTAGACGTCGGTTGTTTGAAGGTAACAAATTTGTCTTTGTTTGAATAGAGTGCATGCATTGTATCACTTTTTTGTGCACATCGACGTCGTTTAAATCAGACATGTACGAACGCCCGCAGAAGTTTTGAAGTTTGTTAGCGTAGTAATTTGATTTGTTTACTTAAAAACACGATTATCTATGGCAAATTTTGTCGTAATCTTATCAGGTCATTTTAACATTTACGCTTAGTATAGTTTAAACCATACATTATTTAAGTTAAAAATCATAATCGTTCATATTCTAAACGCGATGCTCCCGAGCGGCCAAAGCACAGACGCACGTACATCTGAACGCACAGCTGAAGCTTAGGAGCTAGTTAGAACATTGCCAGCGGGAGTACACAGAGCAGCACGACTTGACGCAAATTTTACGCACGTATTCTTCTGGAAACGTTTCCTATGTCGTTGCGTTTGAAATCAAGCATGGACTCACTTGTGTGTGTAGGGCTTCCCGTCCGCTGGTTTTGCCTTTATCTTTTTTTTTAACACCCTCTGTACGCTCGCTCAAACAAGTTGTATAAAGTAATCAAATTAAGAAGCAGGCAAAGCCTGATTCCTTTGGATTAAATCGCAAATGCATTTGTTACCATATTTTTTCCTTATTTAGGAAGTTTTGAAAATGGTATTAGATATTATCTAATATATTATTGCTGCCACATAAAGACAGAAAAAATGACTTACTTTGTAGTATTAAATAATATGGCAACAAGCATATTCATTTTAAAATTATCTCATCATCGCGAGCGCATCTAGAAAGAATACGGCATTGATGAAGCATTATACATGTATGTTATAAATGATAGGGGAAGGAGTGTTTACAGAGGCTGTACATAATTTCCTCACGCGAACGAAAAAAGTCAATATTTGTGAAGAAATCCATAACATTTATTACTTGGGGTGTTGGCATCGAGCTTTATCACCAATCTGAGCACAGAGGTTCCTTTATTTTTCACTTTACGACCAAAATAGTAATATATTAAACGAGAGAGAAGTAACAATTAAATATAACGATATGAGCTCACAAATTTTGTTAGAAAAATTTCTAAGTAAAGTAATCGAATTCATTTGGCGTATATGTGCATAAAAGGCAACTTACAAATCGCTTCAGCTTCAGAATATTTTTTATTTAATTGATTTCATGAAGCACTTGGTAATTGCTCGAATTAGCCAATTTATATTAGATACTAAATGAGATTTGCATTGTTAACAATACATTGTGACATAACGAAGAATACATTATGGCATGGGTAGTATCGCAGTAACTGCTGTTATTTGGCATACATTTTTATATAATATGTGACGTTTATAACGGCTGTGACTTTAAGAGTAAAATGAAACATAGAGTATTTTATTCCATAATTAAATGATACCTATATTGCCGAGCTATACAATATTAAATGTTCGCACTAGAGTTCTGTTACACAGCGAAGAGAGGCAGCTGTTGAAGTGCGCATGGTAGTGATTCTTGGTGGTGGTGACGAGCCGTACACGTACACGGAGTCGCTCACGCACACAGCATGTGCAAGGTTGACGTGGGTTCTGCCCGAGTGGCCAAAGAAGTACGTACGTGTGTACGCACAGCTCTAGCTTGGAAGCTAGTTAGGAGATTAACAGCGACAGTACACAAGAGCAGTGCACTGTTCCTATAATTTATGCACCTATTCTTCCCGAAACGTTTGGTATGCCGATACGATTGAAATAATGCAGGTACGCACTTGTGCATATGGCATTGCGCCTACTACTTTTACCTTATTTTTTGTAGTGCCCTCTACGCTCGCTCAAACATTTCAAAGCAATCTAATTATGAAAAAGTCCGATTTGGTCCAATTCCTTCGGACCAAATCGCAAATGCACTTGTTACCATGTTTTTTCTTCTTCTTTAATAACAGCAGTTGACATCGATATTTTCCATTTTTTACATCACAAATTGTCTTCGTACGAGAATGATGTTATCTTAACAGACTACATAGCTTTCTATATTTTATAGTTATTTTCATTTATCATGTGGGACTTGAAACCACACACCGTTCCTATTGTGTCATGAGGTTGATGAAATACTATGGAGTAATACAAAGTTAACTCAGTGTATATTTTCATGTTTGTTTTATAATGTCATCGTTTGATTGGTGAAGTAGAGGGTTTATGTATTAGGCTTTCACTTTAATCCGTTTGTTTATTTGAGTGAGACTTTTCTACTGATTTCATTTATTTAGTTGACTTCGTGATGCTTGCCATGCTTTTTTCCCTATATTTCCTTATATTATTTGGTATTATGCTTTTTAATTGTGAACAATTTGTTATGGATTGTTTGTTCCATACATAGGTGGTTTATTTTTTAATCATATCATTTCTGGTTTGCCGGTTTCCTTTATCGCTTTGTTTTTTTTTAACCTTTCCAATTTTTTTTATTCATCTGGACGAAGTTTTGATTTTAGATTCTGATTTGATTTTAGGTTATGAGAAGGATGTCTTCAATAATAATAAATTTTCAAAACAATATTTGTAACTGAATTTTCTCATTAGTTTAACTTTAGTTTTTCGAATTTCTCGCTGATTGTCACGATTTCTGCATGCGACTTACTATGTTTTAACTTTTTTAACTGCTTTGTTTCTTCATCTATTATTTTCAGTAGTCTTCTTCATTTGTACTGCTTCGTTATTTCGTTTTGTCGTTTTATTGTATATAGTGCTCTTTCCAAATGAAATATGTTTGTTTAATGGGCAATTTTGTTTTGACAATCTTAATTTACCACAGTGTTACCAAACACTAAGTTGATAAACTTATATAATTTGAAAGTTGATGTAATTTGTTGTAATAATTTGTTGCACATATCTTTTCATTGCTTCTTCATAATTACGACTTGTTTCGGTCTGGTGCTACCTAAACATGACTAGTCAAAGTAGAGAGGTTGCATTTACCGGTCGATTCATTATTTTACTTCAGTTGTCTCGGTCGCAACACCATGGCATTCCCTGAATGCTCATGTAAGACTGGAAATATGAGTTCGTTTATTTGTTAACGAGGAAGCAGCCATGAACAGTTTACAACAGTGATGCAGCAACCCGATGCAATACCCGTAATAATCAACAATAACAAGTACGAACACAAAATTCGCTTCATTAGTTGATTGCGCAAAACTAAAGAAGTACCTCGTTGAGAGAAGTTATCACTTTAAACCGATTTCGTCAGAATGCTAGAAGACTTTGTTGCCAATCGCACAT
Source organism: Morinoia aosen (assembly GCA_030386875.1). Taxonomy (NCBI): domain Eukaryota; kingdom Metazoa; phylum Arthropoda; class Malacostraca; order Amphipoda; family Talitridae; genus Morinoia; species Morinoia aosen. The sequence continues at coordinate 37,139,959 of CM059561.1, read as the reverse complement.
AGAATTATGGTAACTTTCTGGCCCATCGAATTATGGAATTATTATTTGCTTTTATTTATAGTGAAATTTAGATGTTCGATACAAAGAAAATATTACACCACACACTGTGATACAGAGGCATGTTCAGAACTCCTCTGAAATGTTTTTTCCTCGCCGATGCTTCGAAAGTCAGGATGACATAAATCAAATATATTCATGCAGATTTAGAATGTGATGAGCAGCATACTGCCTGCTTATTTAATGTAGCGTTTGGTTCTGCGAAGGAGGTTAGTCATTGAACGACCGTCATTGAAAATTTCTTAGTCCATTCTTATTTGACTTAATAATTTTATTTCTTTTTAGATGACAACGCAGAGGAGGGACAACTAACTCTCATCATGGAAAACTGCAGTCTTGCTGTGGAAGAAAATTCAACATTTCTAAATGCCACAGAGTCTTCGCCACCTGGCACTCTCATTCCTTATTCCATCAAGAGTTCTCCATGAAATAGGTATATCTTTATACGAATATTTTAGTATTGCAAGGGAACGATTTGGTTCATGTTTTTCATACTTGGCGAAAAAATTTTGATGGTGTAAAGTGCAAAGATATTTTAGATCTTGTGATCTGCAGCGTTAAGAAGCTCATATCGGAAATTTTGAACGGTGGTTGGTAAAAAACATATCATCTGATACATTGTTATTACCTGAAGTGAAACTGTGAATACCTCTGGCTCTCAAAATGGCTTGAAATATATTTTTGATAGAAGCGCCCAAGTGGCGTAAAGTTCTCCAAGAGAGTAACATTCTTCCTTTTGAGCATCTGCACAAAGTTTTCTCCACCAAGGACCACATTGACTCAATGATAAATTCAGGTGTCGCGACTCTGGAGACTATTGGAGATGTGACAGTCTTAGCGCCGGGGCGATTTGAATAGTTGCACTACGGTCTCAGTAATTTGGAAAAGGGCATTAGCCACTCCGGAGAAGATCCAGCATGAGATGATGACCCATTCCTTCGCAGTAATGTTAATGAATGTTGGTTAGGGGTCAGGAAAAATACCAGGATATGGCTGCCCTTAACGGTAGTAATGTGTCACTATTATGCTGGCGATGACATAATAATCTGTATCAGAAACACGTGCTGGCGTTTTCCACGCCGAAATGCGGCAGGGAGTTACAAATTTTATCCTCTGTCAAGTCATCAGTGGCTCTAAAGTTGTTGCACTGCCGAACATTTATTGTTCGCGGATCTCGCTTCTGATTGTTTTTCCACTACCAGCGTTGTCAGCTTGGTTTTCATTCCATGGGTGACTTTGGGCTCCTGGGGACCTCCTTGGCGCAATCATACCCCATGTGTTTTTGTTTCTTTCACGCAACATTCTCTTGGTTCACGTAAGTGGTTTCATGGCACTCGTAGGGAGTTTGAATCTGTGAGTACCATATTTTGGTACCCTAATATTTCCTCTTTTTCATCACTGAAGTTCACATTGTACGACCGTCTTCTTTTTTTGCGTTCATGGGCTAGAGAGTTCGCCTATTTCTTTCTGGCATTGGCTACAGGGTCTTCAGAGTCTTCTAACATTCTGATGCAATTCGGGTTTGAAGTGACCACTTCTTTCAACGAGGTGCTTTTATAGTTTAGGCTATGCAACCAATGAGGTGAATTTTGTGTTTGAACTTGTCATTGTTCGTGATTCAGGGCATTGCATTGGGCTTTCACATTCTTGTTGTAAACTAGTCACTGGTGCTCTCACATGTACGAATTGCAAAAAACATTTATGTTTCCAGGCTTTCTAGTACATTTTTCATATTCGTTTACGTAAAAAGCACAAAGCTGGGTTTTAAAAAGTTTTCAATACATAAAACATGCGCTAAAATTAAAGGTAAATTTGATCTAATTGTACGATAGTTGCGCAAAGTTTAAATATGATATTGACAGTTGGAAAACACATTAGAATGTTCTCCATTGTGTAAATGAGCTTGAATTTGGAAAAGCTGATGAACAAGAGTCAAAAAATGTGTTTAATTTCAATATATTTGATACAAAATATATAATACTACGTACATTGAGTGTGAAAAATTTTATTTTCCATTTTACTTCCTTCCCTTCGAATGTTGAGTCATTGTTTGCGAACGAAATATGAAGAAACAATAGAAATTATCGTTTTTTATTAGGTTTGCCATATATGACTATAAATGAAAGGGAACTGGTTAGGCTTATTAATAGGAGTTAAAATTGCCAGCACATTAGCTGCATACTCTCAAACTCTTATGTCTCTCAAATCTTAAAATATAAGCTGCATCTGAGGCTCACCTTATATCGGCTGCTGTTCAGTTCTTTCATTTCCGTTCGGCTAGTGTTTTCTTAGTCAAACAGATAAAGCTTGGGTTGCTGTGGGTTGTTGCGTGTCATCCGCTTACAGCGTAATGCTTCCTTATTAAATTTATGTTGTGTAGGATTGCATGGGACCAACAATGTCTAGAAACCAGTAGGTGTGACCCCATTCTTATTTACCATAGAACACCTTTAGAATCACATTTCGCTCTCAAAACATCGATCTCAAATACGATCGCATTTGATGTTGAAAAGTTTTACATTCGGAACACATAACCCACATCACCTTGTTCCTCAGATTACACTTCGAGCTCTAGCAACGATCATCTATCTGCATATGTATTTCCAAATGAAATTCTGTTGCATACAAATCTCTCCACGCATTGTAGCCCTGGAGTACTATTTCACCATTCTTTCCTTCAGTTCTCTTTGTGTTCGATCCGCTTATTAAGCGTATAACCGTTAACTTCTGTGGTCGCAATTAAGATAAATTGACATTCTTCAAACATTTGGTCAGTAAGTCACATTATTTCTGCATCATTTCACCTCAAGAATATATGAATGCAGTGGTTAATCATTTTTCATGGTCCCCACTCTGGCTTCATTACTATGGGTAAAACTTCTTGCGTATCATTTTTTAACCCATTTTACACACCTCATTACATAGCTTTTCGTCTTCACGCAGCAGGATGTGCTTTTGTCACTAATGTTTCCACTTCATACATTATTTCATCATTAGTACTTGGGCCACAGATATCGGAACGATTAGCTCCCAAAATTTTAAATTTGTTGTATTCACTTCATATCCTTCCCAAGTAAACTTTTCGCAGCTAATCATTACTTGTGGAATCTGCTATTAACGCTTCGACGTTCGTAAAAAAATGGCATATCAGAAAGCTTTGAGTGCGTTTTTAAATTGTTCATTTGACAAGCACGTTACTATTAACTGCGAGTAAAACTCCATCCATGCAACCATAGTAAATCGGAAGATCATAGTACATCCCTTCGCAAACCTTGCATCAAGCCTCTCTGTGTCTTTCGCGGCACTTTCATCGTCTTTTCTCAGCTTAAACCCTCAGAAAGATACAACTATTAAACCTATGACGCTTCCAAAGGGAGAATGTACGGGCCTGAGCTGATGGTTAGGAAATCCATTTTAGGTGAAATATTGCGTTTGCTTTTAACAAGGATTTTCTTCTGTTGACTGCTTTCCTTTTATTCAGCACCTACTAACTTTTTCTTTAACCTTTTTCTCTGAAATTTCAACCTGACATATTTTCTTTGCGCAGAGAGACTTTTCAAGGAACACACTTGTTCATAGGTTCCCGGTGTTCGTAATCAAACTCGATGATTCCATCGTGATTACTCTCTTTTTTAGCTCCTTTATTGTGGGTAAGGAACTAACCTTCATGCCCAATATATTTTTGACTTATAAATATTTAAAAACATTTACACTTTTATCACTGATTGTAGACAAAATAGTTTTGTTTCTATTCCTGATCTCCGGGCCACATGTTTTTCCTCGCTTTAACCATCCGTCGACATACAAGGGAAACTTATTTCCCTGATCACGCACTTCGATCACAGTCGCTGATAAAACATTTGCCCCAAATGTTCATATATATATTTTTTATATTACTTTCTCGGAGTCTCTAATTTGTTACTTATTACTCGTCAACTGTACTCCTTCCCATGCAAATGTGTTTTCAGTAACGTATGTCACTTTATCCAGATGATAACGGACCGGCCGAAGTACTGCCCAATACGACAGCACTTCTAACGGATGAATATTTTGCCAGCGCTCCAACTACACCCAGCGCAGTACCTGTTGAGAAATGGGGGCGTCTCCCCAACTCCATCTGGAACGTTACGTGGAATCGGTATGATTATATGGTAGATCTGTATCGTGAAATTAGGTTGAATTTGTTATGACTTTTCGAAATAGCGGCTCATTTAGTAAATTCTACTGTTTAAAATATTTACTTACTCTCTCCTCAAGAAAAGGAAATGATTCTGAGAATCAGCGTATGTTTTATTACTACAAGTCAAGTGTGGTAAGATAAGTATGTAGAGAAGAAAAACTGTTGTAAGAACGTAATTTTGCTCAGTTTATATAGCTTGTTCTTGTGGTTATAAAGCTTCCTGAGTTGTAGTTTTTTCTCAATACTCGATCTAGCTTGTGAGTTCGCACGTCCTAGAGTGTACCAACATAGCTGCAGCAAACTAATATTGAGCTGTCACATCTTGCGAATGAAGTGTTTGGAGGAAAAATTTATTTGGTCCATGCGTTAAAAACATACTTGCCTGCTACTTGCACCTCATCACGCAAGGGATGAGTCTTCAGTATAAATTTAGACTGTCACCGGGTTACCTTTTCATTTAGAACCATTTCATGATATTTATTGTTATTTGTTGATGTCGGTAGTGTACTCATCACGAAAATGATTTTAGTAGTCGATTATGTTTGAACTCACTGCGCACTACTCCCCTTTTTCGCGGTATTTTTGACTCAGAATAGACTTACTTTTCATGGGTGATGTATGTGTCATGAAATTCTTCACCATAAAAATAAACTCCTTTTCTCATGTAACATTGTATGAATAAATCTTTCCGACTTCCAGGTCATCAGAACAATATACCAGCAGATATCTCGAGCGCTGAATCAGCGGTCACAAAGACGTCAGGAGCAACTACTCCCACACTTTCGACTACTCCGACTCAAGCAAAAGCCCCAATCTGGTTTTCAAAAGTCAAATGGGTCCTTGTGTGAAAGTCGTCTGTAAACTAATTTTTTGCTTGTCATGGAACAGATAGAAAAATAGAGCTCCCGTGCCCTCTCAGAAATTATGTTTGCGTCTTTTGACATTATGTTAAAGAAACCCATAATCTAAACCATATTATTATTGACTTCAACAGTACATTAATCCAGTTTCAAATTTGTGCACAGAACTAGACCTCTGGTAGTATGTATATCGAATACTCATTATGTAGAAACATACATTTTAAAGCTACGTGATTATTTTGAAGCAAATGATTGGCGTATCATCAAGTTCTTGTAAAATCTTTCCATTTTACATAGAACTGGGTTCATAGTGTCCTGCTGTTTAGAGGATGTATTGAAATAGTTGCATATAGAATAATTTCAAGATCCTCAATCCTCAAGGGAATATAAATTTCGTATCTGTAAGAAGTAACGCTCGTAGGGAGACAATATTAGGGCCCCGAGTCGATGGTTAGGTAAGCCTTATTTGTAGAAAATGCAGTGTTTTTGGTGTTTTAAGAACCATATTTATAGATTTTTTACTTAATCTCTGTTGTTAGTTAGTTGCACTTTCTACCGGATTCCAAATGTTAAGCTCTCGGGGGTCTACTGATACTATGTATTATTTTATCTCACATTTACCTTCGTGATCTTTCATCCCAACACTTTTTCTGATTGGAGGATTAAAAATGTGCCTGAACGTGAATTCCTCGTTACGTGCCTGTATTTGATGGTTTCATCATAACTTATCTCTTGGGATAATCTTTGTTGTTAAAAAGGCAGAAATAGTACAATAATCTGCATTTCAGGTGAAAAATGTACAGTGAAAAAAGAAATGCGGTTAAGACGGCATGTGTATGGATTATTGATTGCAAGGTTGATTTGTTTCTAAGTTGATATTTGAACCATGAGAGCTTCGGCCTGAATTAGTCCGTTACAGAGACACTGGGGAACCTATATTACATCTAGTAATAACGATATCTTTTGCTTCTATAAATTTACTCATTTTCTTTCCCAAATGTTTTTGAAGGGGTGAAACTACAATGTATGAGAAGTAATGCTTCCCAGAAGGAGAATGTAAAGGCTCAATCTGAAGATAAGGTAGGACTTGTTTTGTCAAAATAATGTGTTCTTTTGATTTGCTTTGGTCGAGACCATTTATTTTTTGTTCACTGATTTCTTTTTAAAATCATTAATACTTCCTTTTTGAATTTTTATCATGTAGGAACTTTTTTCCTGACTTTTATTATATGCTCACGCATGCTTGTTGCATGGGAACATGTTTGTGCATAAATTTCTGGAGTACACGTACATATTACATGGTACCATCCACTTACCATGTGAAGTTGGAGTTGTAATGGAAATGTAGCTTCAAACTTGTAAGATAATATGCATTCTGAGCTTTGAGGTACTACCAATTTTTTTGATCTAATTGAAACCTTTACCTACTCAATGAACATACCAGAAATTTTCTTGAAAGATTTCTATTTATATGAGTTAGAGTTTCCCATAATAATCCTTGTAGCGTGTAGAAATGTTTTTGTGTTTAAAATCTTCTCCATGAATGATGAGTTCACACTGCGTGTTAATATACAGAAGAATATAGGTAAGTACTTGTATTATCGGGTTACTAATTGATTTGTTTGGTTAAATTCTGCCTTGATGCTACTTGCACTAGGTTCTAAGAGGATTATAGATTGGGCACTCAATAGAGGTTGCCGGCTCTTTTTCATAACTTTTTTTGTCGATGTAGAAACCATCACGAGTAATTTTTTTGGTTTTTGATTCGGCTCATGTCTTTAAAATTAAACTACAATGCATGATAGAAATTTATATTTGCCTACCTTGGTGATTCACCCTCTGCCTATCTATATGATTCAATATTTCTAGGGGGTCAAAATAAACTCTCGGTTCCATCACAGAGCGTTTTAATTGTTTTCTTGGGCTTAAAATGCAGCGTTTATTTCAGAGGACTCTGAGCTGGTTGGTGTTACGGTTTTACTGTTAAATATAGTATAGGTTTGCGCTGTGTCATGCAGGTGTATGCACTGCTGATTTCATGTTGATTTGCTTTAAATTTCGCGTCGTAACCTTTGCAACCTTTGTTATAATAAGTTAGCGCTTCATCATAGGTCTGTTATTTCAGTATGACATGCCATAGAAAAACTTTTTCTCTAACCCAAGTTACTGCTGTAAGGAATTAATCACATAGGATTTCAATGTTACTCTACGGTTTTGTTCTTTTTCATTAGACTTCCATCGAGTGGTTGCCTAAGCAGTTCACATTGAACTTTTCAAATGAATGTTTGAATATGTATTCTACATAATTGAATAAGTGAAGATCAATCATTTTTTAGTTCGCTGCTGAAATTTTGCCTTATTCGTTTATTTTCTATATTAGACATCCAGAATAAGCACTTTATAAGCAAGTTGAGTATATATCGTTCAACCATGCTCGTTTCAATTTAATATCCCCCTCTTCAGACCCCACGCGCGTTTTAAATGAACTACGGTAACTCTGTGTGAAGGATTCGGAGAGCAACAGAGTCATTATTTTATTTGGTCCATGGTACAGACTGAAAAATTGATACTCAAACACAGAACTAGCATCGATTATGGTAGTTCACAAAAGTTCACATATGCACCATCAATAGCCACTATACCTTACTTCTTGCTATCTAGCAAGTAATGATTGTCATACTGTACTCCTTGTTCTGAGAGAACAAGGTATATTTTCGACAATAACAAAATAGTCTTGGACAATCGTTGGTTTAGTTCTCTGCTGACTCTTCAGGTGCATTTTTGGCATTGGCTGAGTTTTCCTGAGGCCGAGTAAAGCTATATTTTATACTTTTCATTTGCATCGTATAATAAAATTTACTTATAGAGCGCGACATGCAAAATTATCATCGAATACAGTGAATCTAATAATCTAATTGTGACCAGTTCCTTTAAATTTCATATTCTATCTCAAAGCCAGAAGCACGTACAAGCGAATAATTTTAAAAATGATGAACAATATATAGCGAAAGAGTTTATTTAACACAGGCCCGAGAACGATTACAGTAATATGCGTTACTAATGCCTGATATTCTTTAACTGAAATTATAGTGCTTAGACTAATTCAAAGTGAGGTACTGACTGAAGGGAACTTTCGCCTTTATGATGAAGTTCATGAACAACCTTAATGATTGGTAAAAGAACACTTGTTTGTTTCGATGTCATAATTAGTTAAAAACGAAGTTTTTATTTTGGGGCGTTCGAAAATTAACTCTAAAACTTATTGCGCATCAGATTTCTGAAATACTGATCTTTCAAACGTGAATGCAAATGTTACAAAATTATTTTGCACAACAAAATAGTTGGACCTCTTTTTATTTTTAATACAACAAAAGTGTTTCCAAAAAATCATAGTGACTATAAAATACACGTACATGCACGGGGAATTTACGCAAATTTTTTCTTCCGAACGCAGGATTTAATGTGTACAAAACAGGAAGCCATGAAATGAATTGAAAAAAAAGTTCTTGAAGAGATTTTGGAGCCGTACAAAAAATGATGCCATTGAAGCCAAAAAGATAACATAATAAAACTGTACATCACCTCAACAAAAAACGGCTTACCTGACCTTTACCGAGGACCCGTACGCTTGCAACTGTGGAGTTCTACTTCCCGGAGAGATGATAGTCGTTTCGGTGCCGGTATGGTATGATATATACCGTACGTCTTAACATCTAAAAACCTCTTTATCCTATGTATTTCTTGGTCTCAATCTCTTTTTCAATAATAATTGCAATGTATCTACGATATGATGTTATAAATAGTGCATAAGAATGCAATTATATTTCCTAAAAGTATGTTCCAAAAATAAAAAACCCAATACTTGCAAGAGACTTTAAAAAGTAATTTCCAAAGAGAATTCAGTTGTCTCTTAATAACAGAATAAAATCTTCTTGAAAATGATCTTCCAAAGCTGTGTGAAATTGATGAGAAAACACGAGGATCAACTTATTTCCTTCTTAATCAAACGATCTGAGATTTGGTAACAGAGTAACCGTATAATAACAGAATAGCCATTTTGTAACAAATTTTTCTAATAAATGTTGTATTCATCCTTAACCAAATCATCTTCATCTTTAATAATTGATTTCATTATACGGGATATTTCATACTATTCCGGAAAACAGACGGTAGATCTCATACCATCCCGCCACCGTTGTTTACTACGAAGGGAAAATTTAGCAATAAAAGATGCTTAAAATGAGCCTTTTATTGAGCATTTTCAATAACAAGAACAGTAGAGTACGATAGTTTGAACATAATGACCCTGAACATCTAAACTTTTTATCCACGGTGGCACATTTCATAGATTTTTTCAAAAATTACTGCGAAACTGACGTGTACAATTCAGTATCTAGATATATCGCCCCTGTCGCAGACCTGAGTAATTTCTGAATCGATTTGGAAATCAAAATAAAGATTCTTAAGCAACCGAAGAAACACCTTTCATTGCTCATAATTGCATAAAGTTACGTCATAAAATAAAAGTAAAATGATAAATCACTAATATATACAGAAAAGCCGCAATAATTTTTGATAACGTGCTAACCTTCAAGTATGATGTAACACACACTAAATTAAAAGTTGTTACTGAAATCATCCTGACATAATTTCTCAAATATTTACGTAGCCAGTGATATGCATTTAGAGATTGAATTCAACATTATATCGATGTTCTAGCTAAGTCAGTTTTCATTATAAACGGCGTCTTCACATTTTCTAAATAAGTGCGCTTGTTCTACTTGACACAGTCAAGTGAAGCAAGATCTATCATCGTTCGAAGTATGCCGTAGTGTCGCTTAGCCTACTTGAGCTCTGATGTCTGAATACGAGAACTTCTAAGCTTAGTATGCTCAGCCGCAGAGCATACTATGCAGCAAAATGCGCTTAGCCTACTTGGGCCTTTTCCCATTCAATTATAATTGATTTACGAAAAATTTCAATTTAAAAAATTGATCCAGTTATACAAAAATATTGATGATATAAAATTAGATGAAAAAAGATTATAATTTTGAAGTAATGGGAAGGTTTTACTAGGTTTCAGTTTACTGCGACTTACAGTTATTCATGCATGTTTGTCATATTTTATGCTGTTCCGAGAAAATTATGTGAAATGCTCACACAGCATATATACTTGCGGTCATATTTTATGCTATCTAAAATATACTCATAAGCATATATATGCAATATGCTCAATGTCACATCACTAACTGATGACATGCTGCAGGCTACGGCTCATCTACCTCTCTCCACCACATCAAGACACGGACTGAAGATGGAGTGATTGACGGGCCGACGGCGGCAAAGAATGGCTAAGGAGATTGTCCAAGTGAACCTCAAGGAACCTGCCTGTTAACCCGGCAACAGTGTATGTGCCCGTCGAAGTGTCACTCAGAGTGTTGAAAAGAATGTCAATGTAAACGCACAACTACAAAACTGATGGAACGATGTATGATGTCTTGCTTGTGAGAAGCTATCACCCTGCTCTCTTAGGCTTGCGACTGTGTTATCACCCCTGTCTCGCAAATGAGTAGCGAGGAAGGGAGGCAAGCTTGAATAAGCTCGGTCAACAAGAAGAAAGTCACGAAGAGTCTCGTAGTTGGCTTCGATGTTGCATCCTTTTAACCAAGCGTAGAAGGCTTGTTCTAGTCGCAGTAGGCAACGTGACATATTGTCGCCTTCTTCTGGCTTCAATTCGTAGTAGTTAGCGCGTAGTTTTGCCGGAGTGACTTTATGAACATCTAGTAGAAGCAATTTGATTTCAGGAAGCTTGAAGCGATCTGCTGCGGGCAGGGTATCGATGAGTCGACGTTCCTTCTGTGTGACCAAATTATGGAGCATGACAACAGCATCGACTTCAGTAAATCCCATTGCTGTTGTGTGACTGCAGAATTGTTGCCAAAATTCTTCCATCCTTTCTTTCGTGGGAGCGAATGGTGCCGGTGGAGGTATCTTCACTCTAGCTTTTTGAGGAGCGATTTGAGCATCAAGTTGTCTGAGTCTGAGCTCGTGGTCTCGTTGTGCTGCTTCTCGTTCAGCTTCTCGTTCCGCTGCTCGTTCTGCGGCTTCTCGTTCCGCGGCTCCTCGTTCCGCGGCTTCTCGTTCCGCTGCTCGTTCCGCGGCTCCTCGTTCCGCTGCTCGTTCTGCGGCTTCTCGTTTCGCCGCTTGTTCTTCTCGTTCCGCTACTCGTTGTGTGGCTTCTCGTTCCGCTGCTCGTTTTGCGGCTTCTCGTTCCGCTTCTGATTCCGCTGCTCGTTCTGCGGCTTCTTCCAAATGCCTCAGGCGGCTGGCAAATTCTTCCTCGTACTCCGCATTGGTGGGAGTGAGGCCGAGGGCTTCGACGTATTATCGAGCTTGAGCAACGAGGTTCATCTTGTTTTATTGATGCAGTGTCCGCGTGGTTGAGTAGAACCCAGAAACACAGGCAACGTTGGTATTCGCGCCAAATATGTCGATACCGTCGTGCGGTCGACGTGAGGGTTCGTGGAAAATGGGCTGTTTCTGTGCAGCTACTTTTCCCGAGGGGGGGGGGGACTAGCTTCTCCGCGCAGCTGCCTTTCTGAGGTTCGTGTGGGTACCGCCTACGCCGTGATTAGCCTGCTAGGGCAACAGAAGTAATTTCTGTTTGTGCTGAGCTACGGCGGTACCGTTAGGAAGACGCCGTAATCTGTCATCGATATCTACGCCGTAATCAACCCGTTAGGGCTCCTCAGGATAATCCTGATTCGCCGAACTACGACAGCACCTTCCTTTGCGACAAACTATGCGAAATAGTTTGTCCTTCCAAGGTGGTTCCTCAAGCCCGTTTTTAGGGGAGGTGTCGTAATAGAATAAAGCTTATATCAAAAAGGAGAAAGAAAACTCTTTTCACCTCAGAACGTTAGTTGTTTATAGCTGAATCTCTTTACAGTGCCCCTTAAATTTACATATAAATTTCAGCAAAGACAATGATTTATTTGCATTTTAACAGAATAACGCTCATAAACATACGTTTCTGCACAGCACGGTACAACACGCAAAATTACATATAAAATATTTATCCTATTTAGCTAGGTAAGCAGAATAATGCGGAAATTTTTTAAATACCATACAACTGAAACTTAAGGGCTAACTAAAGTAAATGCACAGACGCACCATCGGGGTAGGGAAACAAACCTAGCCCGTTTACAGGGAGCTGAACACATAAAGAAAATGTCTAAGATTATGGGTAACTAATAAAGACAGGGCTCGACACCACCTGCGCTGTCTGACACATAGCTTCCAAAGAAAGACATCATTGAAGAAACAAGCCTAATGCCTTCTGCTACCTATGCCTATGCTACACCCTCAATCGCCAGAGACGTAACGTTCAAGCTTCCCTACAAGTCATATTTTAATGTTCATTTTGGTAATCAAGACAACCAATGGGCTCCTCATGTTGTTTGCCACAATTGTGAGGAAATACTTTGAGACTGGACCAAAGAAAAATGCAAAGGTCTGGCTTTTGGAATTCCGTTGATCAGGCGCTCACCCACCAACGATAAAACTGACTGTTATTTCTGCATGCTTAACACAACGAGTGTTGAAGGAAAAAACGACATGAGATGACGAATCCGAACATTTCCTCAGCTATTTGTCCTGCTCCGCGCTCTGAAGAAGTTCCAGTTCCAGTTTTAAAAGGCTTTCCTTCATTGCACGATAAATATATTGGGCATGTTACAAGCGAAAAAGACAGTTGTGACTGCGAATTGTCAGAAAAGTGTTCTCCATCGGATAACTGTTTTCCAGACACTAACCCGTTACCCGCCCCCAAGCCTCTTCCCCAGGCTGAACTGAAGGATTTAGTGCGGGATTTAGGTCTTTCAAAGAAAGGAACAGAGCTTTTGGGTCATGATGACAAGGCAGAAATTTTGTTGATCGCTGTTAAAGTATAATATTTTAGGGAACGTGACCAGCTTTGTGTGACTTTTTCAGAAGACAGACAGTTTGTTTACTGCCGCAACATCCCATGGCTTCTATAGTCCTGCTGAATTGAAACTCTTTTTTGACAGTTCGAAGTGCAGTCTATAAAGTGTGATCATGTACATAATGACAATAATTATGAAGCAGTACCCATCAGTCAATCAATGCATTTGCGGGAAGACTATGATGATATGAGAACAACCATGAACTTATTGAAGTATCATGAGCACAATTGTATCAATTCTGTAGACTAAAAGAGCGTCAACTTTCTTCTTGGACAATAGAAAGGTTTCACCTAGTTACCATGTTTCCTCTGTATGTGGGACAGCCGAACACAAGACAGACTTTGGGTTGAGAAGGACTGGCCTATTCGTGACACCCTTCAGTAGAAGCATGCATGCCAAATGTCATGCAAGACTCAATTATTGTGAGCAGAGATAAGATCATCTTTTCTCCTTTTCACATCAAATTGTGTTTGATGAAGCAATTTGTCGTGGCACTGGAAAACCAAACGTGAATGTTTACAACATCTCATCATAACTTTACTAGGGTTATCATTCAAGAAGATCAGAGCTTGGGTGTTTGATGGTCCACAGATTCGAACCCTAATTCATGATAATCAGTTGGTTGCTAAGATGACCGCTAACGGAAAGGCAGCATGGCTATCTTCTGTGACAGCCTTTCACTACTTCCTTCGAAAAAATAAGGCGGGGTACTACAGGGAACTTTTGAACAGAAGGCTTCTCGCTTTTCGTGAACTCGGGTAAAATATGACCATCAAGTCTCACTTATTGAACAGCTACCTTGATTAATTCCCTGACAACCTGAGACTGTGAGTGACGAACAAGGAGAATGATTTCACCAAGACCGAAAGGTCAAGGAAGAAGGATACCAAGGGCACTGGGACACAAGTATGATGACTGTCTTCTGCTGGAGCATTGAACGAGGTTGCCCAGATGAAGTATACAAACGCAAAAGTTACAAAAGAAAATTCCTGTCTGAATAAAATGCACCAACAAATTGATAAGCTTCCACCAGTTGGGATTATGTTCAGAAGGATGCTAACCTAACTTTGAGAGAAAGACAGTAGTTTTCAAAGAAACGCTATCAGAAAATACATCACAACCGACAATAGAGTAACTTACTCTCAAATCACATTTAAATGTTCTGTTTCTTTCGCTTTAATAAATATGCAGAGATGATTTTCATAGCATTTTAAGAATTAAGTAAACGATAGAATTTTTGTGACTGATTTTGCAATTTCCTATGATACCGAAAAGAAGTAAAATTAGATGAAAATTGTAGCTTGCAGACAAAAAGCGACTTCAGATTTGAAATCAACACATTCAAATTGGCTATAGGAGAGTTATCATTAACAGTGTTATCCAAACCCGTTGAATCCTCAATAGAGTTAGGGCGTTACACCAAAATCCTTGAAACATTTAAAAATACTTCATCAATCGAAATGATGGGCAATGGGAAATAGAACTATTATATTTAACTGTTGAAAAAAATTGTTTTCTAGCTTCCCCCAAAAAATTTAAGTCTAGGAGAAAGCTGGAAAACAATACCTCCTCGAATGATTCATACAAAGGTTCCAAAATACTTCAGCTTCTGAATTTTTAGAAGCTCTTTTTATGCAAATCCATGCATAAAACATTTGATTAAACAATTATTTTCTGGATAAACTAGCCATCATGATCACATAACTTAGAATAGAAGTAACTCTACATACAAGGTCACGTGGAAGCCATGTGGTTACGGCATGGATTGTCCATGTTAGCCATATGGGTTGTACGGGCCCCTGCTACGTGGAAATTGACTTTTGGAAAGTGCCCCCCCCCCCCCCTGGTACCAACATGGTTTGGACAAGCGTAGAGGATATGGGTCCTACATGCAAACCACATGCCTCGCTTCTGCCAGCTAGGATGCGTGTGGTAATTCCGCATGGGTTACATCAATAATTCAAGCACACTTACCATGAATTACATCGAAGTGTATCACCAACTGTTTCTTTGTAATTATCAAAATTGGTTGGTCGCTCCTTTGTGACGTTGCCGTTGCATTGATATATCTTGTAGCAGATGACCTGTTTGAGCACATGTAAAAGCTTCCCCCTAAAATGCCATTCTCAAAACGCGCTAATCTTCGAAATTATTCATGGTTGTGTTATGCAAACTGATCGCAAAAGTTTCGAGATTTGCTTAGTAGTTATTTATCAGCCGGTACAATAAAAAGTGCCGAAAGGAATGGCATCTCTGTATTCATAGGGTGTCATGGCAGCCTCCACCACTCGTTGTTGCGTGTTTTAGAGATATATACACGAGTATTATATTCAGATACATGTGACAAGGCTAAGGCTATCAATTTATTGAGGCGTGGGTGCAGGGTGAATGACACTATCTAGCCGACGAATTCGGAGCAATTTGCAAATTGAGGTATTTTATCCAGAACGTAGAATGTAGGCAAGCAGCTTAAGATCCAGCGTGCAATTCCATTATTCGAATATTTCCAAATTTCTTTGCTCTTATTGCCTTATAATATAGAAATTAAAAACATGAATTTTTCTAAAATTTAGGCTTTCAAAGAATAACGAAAATTAGGAACCTTGTTCGACATAACTTATACCCCGCTGTATATGTATACGTGGCAAAAGCACTTTCATCGACTTTTTCTCGGGTACCCGAAACATTAATTTGTGTAATATTTTAACTCTTGCAGGAATTTAAAAAAAACGATCAAAGATTTCATTCACGTTCAATTGAACAATTTGAAAATAGCCACAAAGGCCGAATATATTTTATTTACTTTTTATATGTGTATTTATTTATTTTTTTCATTATTTTATAAGGTTTTGTTTTATCGATTATCGTAAAGAGCACTAGTGAATTAGCTTCAGCTCTAATTGAAAACGTGGCATATTGACAATAGTGCTCGATAGGGTAAAATACATTTTTAAGCAGCAACCGTTGCAGCCGCAGTTGTAGGTAAGTAGGTTGACGCGGTAAAAAAAAGCAGCAGAAACCAGTCTGATCATGTCCCTGGAAGAACAAAATAATACTGAAAGTATATGAGCGTATAAACCCCGTAGAATGTTCATTAACTTATATTGTGAACAAATATTGACATTATTTGCAAGAACGCACCTCGCAGTAGCGCCAGCCAATCCTTTAGTCGCACACGAGTCATGACAAAAGCCTCTTAGAAACGTTACGGGGAAAGCAGCCAACCGCAGCCTCCCAGGGTAGCCTCCCAGTCTCCCATGTAGCAGTAACTACAGTAGCAGCAATAGGTTAGGGCTGAAGAAGATTCCAAGATCAAAATAAACAGAAGAATTAACTTAGGGTGCCTACCCGGAGATGTAGTGTGGGAGAACTAATTTCGTAGCCAAATAGTGAGCTCCATTGGTCCAAGTTAGATTCCACTCGGTGGGCCGGTAGGACAATTAAAGAAGTTTGTTAAGGAAAATGAAAAAAAAGATGAAAACAGTGGTAGAAAGGTGTTCAGGCGTAGATAGGTAGATACGTAGTTTACAATAGTAGGAAGATGAGATAAGCTCGTAAGGCAATATGTCGTTAGTTAGATGACCTCTAGAAGAAACCATTAAAGTTTCCTCTAAATCTCAGCAGTTCACCGTTAGCAAACAAAAATTTATAAGCTTCGTAAGAAGCGCTTATATTGGGTTAGATCTCCCATCGAAGCAGTTTACCCACAGTTAGCCATTTGTTTAAGTTAGGTTTAATTATTAAAGACCAGAATACCTTCACGAAAATAATAACTCAAAAATAAAAATACCAAAATTCACAGTCACACTCAAACCAACTTAAACACAGCGAGTTAAATAGGAACAGTAATGCTGGGGCCACACTACGATTTTTCGGTCGTCAAATGAATCACGGACACTCGTCATGTCAAACGGCCGTTAAGCAAGTCAGACCACATTACGACTGTGTGTGGCTGTGACTCAGCTTTGTGATGAGCGTCCGACGTTCATCGAATGTAAACAAACCGAAGTAGGTATGCGATATGGATGAGCAGGACGTGCAAATATGTGTGCGCTCTAGAAATTTGCTTTCGAAGCAACTCTTGTCACCGCAATTTTTGATGAAAGTACAAAAACAGCGAAACTTAAAAGATGTTGGGTAAAACCATGGCGAAATAGAGCTAACAAATTGAACCGATTGAGAAAAGATCTGCTTACCGGCAGGCCGCAGCCGAGACGGTTCAAGAAACGGTTTGTGAAAAGTACAGAAATTTCTTGAGAATTTCTTGAATCCTACTCGCGCGACTTTAAACTTTAGTCCACCACTCGTAACTTTTGAAAGAATCCACCTATTGACTTCAAATTACTCTCAAACGAAAGAATAAAACATTTTCTGCAAAGGTGTTACGAACACCTTCAAAAATTTTCCTGAAAAGTACAGAAATTCTTCGATAAAAATGTTTGAATCGCGTGCCATCGCGAGCGCGAAAGGGTCAACTAAAGTCTTTCGACGGCGCGTGATTTGTACAGGTTCATCGAAGAATTTCTGTACTTTTCAGAAAACTTTTTTGGATGTGTTTATAACACCATTGTAGAAAATGTTTTGCACTTTCGATTGAGAGTAATTTGAAGTCGATAAGTGCATTCTTTCAAAAGTTACGAGTGGTGGACTTAGGTCTTTCGACGGCGCGTGAGTCGTACAGGTTCATCGAAGAAATGTGTTTATAATACCTTTGTTGAAAATGTTTTGCTCTTTCGTTTGAGAGTAATTTGAAGTCGATAGGTGCATTCTTTCAAAAGTTACGAGTGGTGGACTGAAGTCTAAATTATGACTCAAGAAATTCTCAAGAAATTTCTGTACTTTTTACAAACCGTTTCTTGAACCGTCTCGGCTGCAGCCTGCCGGTGATCTGCTTGCTGATGTAATCGATTGCAGGTAAGTGAGATTGTTCCTCCGGAGAAAATTATTTTTTAACGTTTCTTATAGACGGATCATAAAACATTTCATTCAAGTGTTCCTAATTCATTTGAAAGCTCTTCTTCACCGAAATCCCGCTAATAAATGTAGAAGACTTCAGTACATGTACATTTTGAGACATTATTGAAGACAAAAGTTTTTGACATCGAAGGAAGACGAAACCATGCGTAAAAAAAGCAAAAGTAGCTCGCGAGAATACCAAAAAAATTGAAATATTTACTAACGTTTGATAGGAATTACGTTTCTTCCCGTAGCTATGTTGTGATGGTGTGAACTCAGCATCCTGTTGAGGGAAGGCTTCAGCTTATGGAAAGTTTTACACTGAAATTATTTGAGTTGGAATGTAAAAATTTGAATTTACCGCTGACAATAGCTTGGTAACATGGCCGAGTTGCGCAATGCTCTCTAATAGAGGAATGAAAAGGGGATCCATGAATGTTACCATTTCGATTATTTTTGCCGGTGTGCTCAGCAACCCGCAGAGCGAGCGACTGGGGAGGGATTGAAGTCATTAAACTGTCAAGGTTTTTTCATTCAGGTTTCAACTTTTTGTCTATTATTACCTGTTGAAATTGTGCAAGTTTTTCTTTTTGAAAATGAGCTTAGGGCATGAAACGTTAAAAATTTGATTCAAAATAAGTTTTCTTCATCGCCTTCGTTGAGAATATGATGATGCTTCCAATTATTCATAATTTTTGTGTTAGTCATTTTTTACCTGTTAATTCTAACAAGAATTATGCAAAAGTTTTCTTATTCTTTGCAGAATGTATTAGACATACTGGACAAAGTTGGCTCAGTAATCAGCAAGCAAGACAAAGTTCCGGAAATGCTTCTCTGCTTGTAATCGACTCGGAATTACCCCTGATACCTCGATCGCTACAAATGATCGGATATCTGACGGAGTGTTCAATAAATCATCCTTAAAGCAAGCATTCGATTCTAACAGCCTGAACATGCCCCATACATGTGAACTTCTCGGGACCAACTTCCTTTCTTCATATGTCATAATGGCAGATGATGCGTTCTCATTGTCAACTTGTTTAATGAAGCTTTATCCTTGTACAAACCTTTCTCACGACCAAAGAGTTTTCAGCTAGTCTTTCTAGAGCTCGAAAAACAGAGGCAAACGCATTCGGCATACTGTCAAGTACGGTCAGAGATTTCCGTACTGATATAAATCACAGTCGAAGGACCCCAGTCTATCACTCTTGAAACTTGCGCTCTTTATTATTAACTAAATGATCATAAAGACTTCCGTTACATCAACCCGCTTGCTCTTGAAGAAAGGACATTATCATTGGATCATGCACAACCGGCAGTTGGTGAGAAAACACTGAACATCATTCGGTTCGTTGAATAGAAGTGGTCGATCGGCTGTGGCAGCTACAACCATCAGAGTTCAGCTGAAGAATTACTTCACAAGCGGAGGGGCTGGATGCTGGCTGGATAAAATGTTGGGACTCCACTAACATTACTGTGGAAATGCGACCTGAAGGTGTTGAAAATATGTGAGAAATAATTGTTCCGCATTATTTTCTGACATTACTTGTTGGAATGAACGTATTAGGACAATCAACAAAATAGATTGTTTAAACAACATTATGTATTTCACTCCGGTTTTTCACCGTTAAATAAAACATAGACAAATCATTATTCGACTTAGAAAGGCTAACTAAAGAAGTACATCAAGAGGATTTAGGGAATGTTATTGCTGCATATTAGATTACATGTTAAGGTTAGGAATCCCCATAATCTGAATTCACAATCACGCATTGTGGCAAAATCCATGTGCAGAGTTTCAACAAGTAGTAAAAATCTGGTTTTTAATAACAAACAACGTTAACCAATGCTACCAAATAAACAGTTTTGTCCACACTCATATCTAGCTTATAAATCTGCGACTATATGGAATAGTTTCATCGTTTTACTCGTATGCCCTACCATCATGCAGATATGGCATATAGCTATAGTTCGCATCCTCACAAGTTGAATTGAATAGTTTCTTTGGTCACCTTGGATTAAATTATACTACAACCCAACAGCATATTGAAAAATTTATGCATGAGTGTTCCTACAAATGATTACGTGCGCATAGAAACAGTGAATGATAATAACAATAATAATAATAATAATAAGTACTAGTTTCTTATATAATTATTTAGGTTAGGTTAAGTCTTCTTAGTCACGACAACGACTTGATCACGAGAGGAATAGAATGAGCCGAAAAAAACATGATCACTAAAACAAAACCAGAAACACTATTTTAACAAGCTCGTGCCCTACCATTTTTCTCATGGAAGCGTTACTTCCCTTAGATACAATAGTTCTTTTCTCGTGATGGAGAAGCAGAAAATCGGGAGATTTATGAAGTAAGATTAAGGTTAAGGGTAATGTATTTGGGATGGAAAAATAAGTCAGAGAGGAGTATAAATAATAGGATGATCCCTAACAAATGATAGAATAGTATTGTACTGCCCCTAGATATGCTACTTTAACACATAAGGTATAACTTAATTGATCCTATCATACATTGAGATAAACGAAAGGAACAATTTCACA
Organism: Morinoia aosen; assembly: GCA_030386875.1. NCBI lineage: Eukaryota > Metazoa > Arthropoda > Malacostraca > Amphipoda > Talitridae > Morinoia > Morinoia aosen. The sequence goes on along the minus strand of CM059561.1, from coordinate 37,119,362 downwards.
GTCAGGCCGGAAAGCAATTTATGGAAAAGTTCATGAATATTATTAGAGAGGCCAGTAAATGACATCCAACACTTGTCGATTCTTAGAACAGAGTTTAGCAAGTTTCGACATAAACTTCATTTGTGCACAAGTTCACCGCAAGTTTGGTAATGTAATTATCATTTCCAGCACTCCTTTTTCATGCTAATGAGCTCTCAACAACATTAAGAAATTTCTCATGAAATAACTCTACGATACTTAATTAAAATGCTCTCATCTTTCTTACTCCTTTTACACTTACAAAATCCCCCACTGCCCATTACATCAGTACATGTATCTGCTGCCGGGGAAGGCTTGGTGCAGGTGCCACAATTTTGAGGCTTGCATCCACTACTTACATGAACGATATCGTCATCAATTTCGGCTGAAGTGCCCATTAACTGAGTCTCTACAGTATTGTCAGGTTCTTCCTGAAACGAATCTGTCGACCAACACAACAATTCTCTGTACAGGGTTCTTCGATTATTTACCTTTCACTTGAAATGTGGGTAACAAAATCATCACTTGAATTAATATTCATCCTGCTCATGCTACAGTCTGGGTGCACACAATCCGAAAAAACGGCCATAAGGTTAGTGTGCATCCAAGGCTTGCTCTCCACTGCTCCAGACCCTGATGGTTTCATCCTTTCAGAAGCGAGGAGGTGCAAGAAATAGAAGCCTGGGAGGGATGTCCTCTTCTTTAGAAGATCTGAAAAAAATATCATATAGATTAATTCTTACACCATTGATATAATAGTCCTTATATCATAGTTACTGGTAATATTAATTCTTACAATAGTGTTTGTGACAGACTTGAAAAATCAAGTACATAGTACATGTTTGTATGCTCCAGTACATGAGCTTCATTACAAATAAACATGTTTTGTTGGGGAACAACTCAAGAAGTAGAGATATGTGTAGTGAATTGTTTGAAAATTATATGTTAAAAGAAATATCATTAGGTAATGCTACAATAATGTTTATAGTACACAGTCATATAATCTGGGACTGACTTTCATCCAACGCTGAAAATTATTAGCTAATGAAGGAAAAGTTTTCCATGAGTTTCATTGAGAATTCAAATGAAGAACAATAAAAACCTCAACTTTATGTTACATGAGGGTCACACATGACTACAAAGATTCACCTATGTCATAATGATAGTTTTCATAAGACCTCAACTTTATTGTAGTGTTCTCCCTCAGGCTGCTTTACACTCCGGGCAGACTTGTGAATATCTTTTGACTTGTGAATATCGATAGACTTGTGAAATATCTTTGCCCGAAGTGAGTGCCTGAGGTGCAAACGAACCCGGCAAGGTGAGGAAAACACAACTGGAATAAACGCTGTATTATTATGAAGATCGCCGACAATAATGACACAAGGGAATATTACAGTTGAGTAATACAGTGACAGATGACGTCTTGGCGGACCGACGTTTGTCGGGGAGACGCTGCGTGATTGAAGGACGAGAGCAGACCGGTGAGGCTGCTGCTGGCCGAGTGTCTCCGACCAAGGAGTACCAGAGGCGGTAGCAGGGAACTGGTGCGTCTAGCAAGCAACAAGACGTGGCGGCTGGCAGTCGAGGAGTCGGTGAAGGCAACGGGTGAGGTGCTGGCGGAGCGTCGAGACTTAGTGTGAATATCAAGGACGCTGAGAGTGTACTGAGTCTGCGCTGGCTGCGCGGCTGTTTATATAGGCCTCGCTGGAGCCCAACTCTGACCGTCCAGGTCTCCGATTGGTCAAGACGGGGGTGCCCGCTTTTTGCCGTTTAGGCTTGTGCTAAACTTACGGAGGTTTCTATCGACGTTGCCTGACTGTTCGAAGCAGGCTGCTTATAAAGCTCGGTTTGGCACCCCAGCGCCAAACTTTAGCTCTGATTATTGGTCGCTTAGTACTGGCGCTTTGAGGCTGTGAGGTGGCGCTTTTAAGCTTGTGTGGTGGTGTGTGTTCATGCCACCACAGTATGATCTAAATTAGAAATTGCCCTCCTAGCAAAGTGTTCACTTTGTTAAGAGAAAAATTCTATTAGGCTATGTTTACTTCACTTCTAAAACTGTCAGTAACAAGTGGACACTTTTCCACAAGCTTCTCGCCTAAATTCAGAATAATTTGCTGAGAATCTCACCCGTTTTCAGAACCCAAAATCTTTTGCAAAATACTTTAAAACAAAAGTAAAAAACTGAACGCCAAAATTCTACTGTCATGCAGAATGACAATAAGACATCTGTATTAATTTTCAAATTTGCAAAAAGGTGCAAATTTATGAGTACATCAACACAGAGCAAACCAATTCCATGATAGACGATCAGCGCCATGCAAATAGAGAATTTACAATACAATGGATAACACAACAAATTCAAAATTAAGAGCAAAATTTTAGAATCTAATGTGATACAAATAACTGGCAGTTCAACAAGATCACCACTAACATTCACATCACTTGCTGTACTCCACAGAACAACAATACCATTACAAACATTATCTAAACTCATAACCTAATGTCAATAATGTTTGTCTATCAACACTGGTAGGCAATAATGGCCCTACTTAACATTTTTGTTGTGTACAACATTGACATGCTCATGCTCATTGTACAGAACTTAAAAGTTAAAAATAATTATCTAGCACCATTTGATTAAACATACAGGAATCCTGAAAAGGAAATATATGACTAATGGTACACACCAAAAAGAGTGGATATTTTTAATACCTGACCAAGTCATTGTTAGTTGCAACTTCCATTTAAAGAAAAAGTACAACATGAATCAAAAATACTTAGAGATACTATTTTAGCTAGTATCCGCATTCCGCATTTTCAATTACATTGTTCTTCTCTATCCCTCTTTGATCTGAGCCAATGTTTACTCTTCAAATTTGAAAATAGAGTATCTAATTCAAAGTAAATATTTTTGCTTTTTAATAGTTGCTAACTACAACCAAATTATCCTAGATAATATTACCCATCTGAAAATTTAAACCCAGCATTCTCAAAATGACCTATTTCATTGTTGAATGAAATAACTGCTTATTCATAATATTTAAATAATTAACTCACTTTTAACACCTGCAAAAAAATGAACTCTTGAGGCATTCTTGCACACCATTACACTTACCTAAAAGTAAAATGCTGATTGGTGGTCCCAAAAATTTGTGTACACTCACAATGTTTAATAATCACGATGGTTTTTTAAAGGTCTGCCTAATCAATGCAAGTTTTAAGCTATCTCTAACTTCTGGTTGTCTAAGATCTGTAAATCAAAAGTCAATAAAATTAGTTGGATATTTTTTCATACAAAACAATAGTTAAATAAATTTAACACTTTAACATAAAATATAATTCTATTCAATTATATAGAAACTTTCATAATTTAAAAAACGATAAAATAATTTTAATAAACTGAAATGAACTACAATAAAAACGCATGCAAAACCAGTTCTTTGACACATCTTTCTGTGAATAGCATTCATGCGCAATGCTAAAAACTTATAAAACCAACAGTTTTTCATTTACCACATAATCATCCATGTAAAACATGTCGACATTGTTGGAAATAAATGCTAAATTTGATTGGTAACAGGCTACTTGCTCTTTCACTAAAGTGCAAGACCTAGCACTGAATTTCATTACTTTACATTTTGATCCCACCACAAAAACAGCTGAAAACCATATCTTTTATATATCTCAAGCCAAAATTGGCCACAATCATCATTTAAAGTCAACATAACAGCTGCGAAACTTGTCAACACTGTCTGCCATCTTTGTTCTTCGTAATTCATTTGGTGACTGAACACCTCCGACGACCTTTCACGAAATGATGAGCATCCATTCATCAAATGATTAGCGAACGGGCCTTCCAGCGTTCATTTGACATACAGAGTTCATTTGACGAATGAACGTTAGGCTAGTGTGGCCCCGGCAGCACCCACGTCAAAGTTGCTCCACTCTGTGTGCGTGTGTTGCAGCGGCCGTGTGCGTGTAGGGTTCGTCATGTGCACTGGACAGAGTTGAGCTCATTGCCAGAAGTCGTATCGTCCAACTATGCGTGACCAGATGCCGCAATGCAGTTCGTTTTGCACTTGCATAATATTTAAAAATAAAGAAAAATGTATCACTTAATATGTATACCTAGAAATGTGCAAAATTCAGATATTTAGTAGTGTTTCATAAGAAGCAATAATGCTTTCAAAAAATTCGTCTTTCATATGTTTTTAGATGTATTTGTACAGAAGCTTGCTCAATAGCGCAATTGTGATATTTTTTTACTGCAAAATGTCAATCGTTAAAATTTGATACCTCTATCTTTCTAAAAAATGCAACGTTTCGATGAAACTATTACCACCTTCGGGCTGAAAAAGGAAGTAAATCATATTTTCATACGGTCACATTGATAGAAAATGACAATCAATTGTTCAAGTAGAAGCAGACAAAGTAAACACAAAATTCTCATTGTAAGATGACTATATAGGAGCGATATTATGTACTGTAGAAATAACGATCCCCAGCAGGCTAGCTTTTTCAGTGCAAAGATGATAGTTGCATCGAAAAGTTGCATTTTATAGGTTGGAAGACGCAAAGAATTTTAACGATTGTCCTTTTGCAGTAAAAAATGTTGAGCGAATTCTATTTTATTTAAACACGGGAAGAACTGAAAATATGTCGTAGAGTTGAAAAGTTGAAAGCGATCGTAACTAAATTCCTAATAAATAATGAGAGCATGTATCACATCTACAAATAAATATTACTACATGCAAATATCTTTCATTTAGAATGTTTTTTCATTACTTATGTAAGAAGTTTTGAAAATGACATTAAATATCGTCCAATATATCATAGTTGTCACGTAAAGACACAAGAAATAGCTAACTTGGTAGCATTAAATAGTGAGGACACGAGCTTTAATATTCATTTAAAAACTATCTCATCGCAAGAGCAACTGAAAAAAACAGCATTGATGAATCATCATATTTGTATGTCATATATGCAGTGTTGGGCAGTTGCGCCTCAACAAGTTGCGGCCGCAATTGCGATCGCAACTTTTTCTGTTGCGGTTGCGCCGCAACAACTTTTGGAAAGTTGCGAATCTGTTGCGATCGCAACAATTTTCGACGTGTCAGGCTGCAACTCGCAACCGCAATATCACGATGGTAATTTGATTTCCAAAAAGACTTCAATAAAGTTTAATACGCGTTTCATTTTCGTTTAAAACTAAACCGTTCTGTTCAGTACGGTTTAGGCAACTGTTCATTATTAGCATTAGGCGATACATACTGACGGTATGTAAGTATATTTAATGTAACTCATTATATAACATATGTTATTAGGAACGATATGAGTTGTAAGTGTAAAATTACGTGCAATACGGTAAATCTACACAGCTAGATGTTGCGATTTCCCAATGTACTTCACAACGACGATTTTATCCTGGCGTCCTCTCTGCGACCACATTTTAAGCTAAACTGGCTAAACGAAGTACAAAAAGTGGAGTTAATAACAAAAAAAACTTATCGCCCATCTTAATAACAGATCGGAAAATAGTTTTTCAGCTGAGGAGAGCTGTGCCGAGGACGTAGATAACGAAGATGACTTCTTCAACGTCGTAATGATATCGGATGACAAGGAAAAAACGAAAAAAAGTTCGTTGAAATAAGTCAATGATTGGCTGAAACAGGCAGTAATCAACAGAACTAGCCACTCTGATGTTCACAGAGCGATGTTTCCTTCAAGTGAGTTTGTCGCTTCGTTCATCCAATTTAACACGCCAATACCATCGAGCGCTGCGGTCGAAAGACTGTTCTCCTTAGGCAAAGAAATTTTGAGACCACAACGTGCTCGGCTTCAGACAAACATTTCGAAATGTTAACATTTTTGAAAGGTGACGTTGATCGTCATTACAGTGCATTGACATTGTCACATTGAGATCATGAACCAGCATTAAATCATAACAGAGGAACAACAAAATGCAGAGGAATACCACATAATATAGAAGCAGATGTATGTTTTTTCTTTTTGCATCATATAAGCTGTACAAATCTTCTGTGCTTTTCTGTTTTCTATTTTTTTCTACATACATACGGAACTCCTAAGAAAATATAGCTACTAACTTGGTACCTTTTCAATATTAATATTAGAAAATGGGATTCATTTTATTGTTCATGCTATATTTACAAATGAAACGTTTCTTTCTTTCTCATTTTTTTGGAATATATATACGGAACTCCGATGAAATTATAGCTACTAGCTAGGTACCTTTTCAACTTTATTATTAGAAAATGGGATTCATTTTATTGTTCATGCTATATTTACAAATAAAACGTTTCTTTCTTTCGCATTTTTTTGCAATATTTATACGGAATTCCTATGAAATTATAGCTACTAGCTAGGTACCTTTTTACCGTTATTATTATTAGAAAATTGAATTCATTTTATTTTTCATGCTGCATTTACAAATAAAACGTTTTTTTCAGTGTCATGATATTTCATTCAATTCTAGCCCACACATTTACTCGATCTATAATTTTTTTAGAAAACAATGCACTATTTTGAATATCTTATTATTATATTAATTCATAGCAATAAGTACGTAAAATAAATTGAATAATATTTAATTGAAATTATATTTGATAATTATCTTTTCGATACTGACGGTACAAATTGGAACCTCTTCATTTTTTCTAGCCTAGGAAATAGAGGAGAGCGAATTGCGACTTCACATTGCTGGTGGTACAATCTAGTACCTCTCTGGCGTTGATATCCAGCTCCATCCGGCTGCTCTAGCTTCCAAACAAAGAGTCACATCACAGTTGGTTTTTCACCATGGGTTTCGAAAATGATGTCGGTACATATAAGTATCAATAAAAATTAACTTTTCATTTTATATATTTAATTGCTTCTATGAGCTATATACCTTTATGAATCTCAAATTTAACCAAATTCGGCGTAAAAAGTATGAAAAAATTAATTTTTTTCAATTATGGTATCGAAAGGGTTAAAAAGTTCCGGTTGCGAGTTGCGGTTGCGATCGCAACTATAGTTTTTCCAAAGTTGCTGTTGTGGTTGCGTCGCAACTTTTTTTGTAGTGTTGCGGTTGCGCCGCAACATTTTAAAAGTTGCGGGCCTAACACTGCATATATGACAGGAGAAGGGGGACTATTTCCAGAGGGAAACTAAAAATTTGAAACATTTGGGATGAAATTTATAACATTCATTACTTCTTGTGTTAGCGTCCAGTTTTCTTTATCGCCACTGAAAGCATCCAGGTTCCTTTACTTTGCACTTCACGACCAAAATTGTATGTTATTAAGGAGACCATGCCCATTTTGGCTTCTAAAATTAAAAAATTAATATGAAATACTTCTAGAGCGACATAAGCTTGGAGGTCTTCACAACATGCTTAGAACTATCGAATGAATGTCCAGAGCCCAAAAAATTTTAAATTTGCACATACCCCCCTTCCCCCCCCCCTGAGGGGGAAATTGCTAAAAGACATCATGCCGCAGCCGATACTGTACGTAGAGAGGATTAGTTTTTTTTGTTCGATTCACAATGAACTGGTCTACAACCGTAACAATGGCTTTTTTTCTTTTTGCTAAAAAAAAATTGAATTTTTTTTTTAAATTTTGAAAAAAAGTGCTCAATTTTAGTTATTCCTTTGAATGGCTGTAAAAAAATATCCAATCAACTGATCAATAAACAACTACGCAGGTTTATAGTGCTCACCTTGATCTTTACAATGATGGAAAGATCTCCTTTATAAATAAAAAACAGTTGGAGAAAAAAATTCGCACATCCCAGAAAAACTCATAGCGAGACAAAAGTGCTGAACTTTTTGCTCTTGAATGCTCCTAGCTGTCTTATGTTTCCGTGGTCTGCGCGTAACCAGCTCACCGTGACGTCATAGCGGTGGTGTGGCCTTGGAAATGTCCTATTCTGGGTTAGGACAAGCTCATCAACGAACGAAAATCTCTTTCAAGGAGCGTTCCATCTGTCAGTTAATATAAGGTTCGTGTAAGCTCATACAGTTCTTTTCGTTCATTAACTAATATATTTCCCCTGTGGGGGATACAACTATTGTATCTGTGAGAATTAACACTCCCAATGGGAAAATGTGTGAGGGCCCGAGCTGGGAGTTACGAAGCCTTTTTTTTTGCTGGAATAGAATGTTTGTGTTATGTTAAAGGACCACCAGTTTTTGGTTCACTGCTGTCCTCTTTTTCTGCTCCTACTACTGTCTTCTTCAACTTTTATCTTGTTTCATGAACTTCTTTCTCAACTTACTGTTTCCATGTCTCTTCTGCATAGATTCCGCATTCCCTTATCTCCTTACCAAATGGTGCCTCCCTCCTTCCTCTCATTGAAACGCTCTTTTTAGCGGTTGGGGAGTCTTAAACTAACATGTTATCTAACTAATATCTTAGAGAGCTTTCCGTTATAGTAATACCCCTCCGGGAGATACGACTATTGAATCATTGTGAATTAGCTCTCCCAGGGGGAAATGTGAGGGCCCGAGCTACGAGCTAGTTAGGCCTTCTATTTTTTGAACTATAATGCTTTTGTTATATTAAGGACCTTCTTTTCTCGGTTCACTGCCGTCCTGTTTTTCAGCACCTACTACTTTCTTCTTGAACTTCTTACTCAACTTATCGTTTCTAAGCCCCTGCTGCATAGATTTCGCGTTCCCTCAACTCCCTACTAGAGGGTGCCTTCCTCTTTTTGGATTGCATTTATTTTGCTACGGATAGGAAGGCTTATACTAACTAATAATTATCTTTTGTTATAGTAATGTAAATAAACGTATTTATTAATACAAATTTTTTGTCACAAATACTAGCAGATCAGTTGCAACGTTTGAAAATGTATTCGCATTGCAATAGGTAGAATCGATAATTTAATGCTATTATGAATAATCCATTTTTTCGTTCAATAATTGAAAATTCTTCAATGTATATGAGCATAGATGGACGTCAGTCCTCAATCATATGTTTTAATATCAGTTTAATTTATACACACAACATCATTCGATTCAAATTAAGGAAGCCAAAGGAGTTCAAAGTCTCATATAAAAAAAATTCTCAATAACTTAACGCCCAGCTGTTTAATAGTTTACCGATATCAAGTATTGTATTCAGAGTTAGGTTAATCGACTTATTCTCTGATTGCAGCCAAGGCCAGACGGGCCAAATGTTGCGATCACAAGTATAGCTAGCATTGCTTGCTCCAAACCCAGTGGTAATTCGAACACAGTCATTCGGCAAATGGTAGCTTATTTCATTTTGTTTTCATTTGCACAGTTAATAATTACTAATGTATTTCAATTTATCAGATGCTTTAGCTGCAGTCGGGTATGATGAAGATAAGAAACTTAAGGTGTCAGCCATCCAAGAGGTCTTGCGTCGTTGCAACGATTGGGCTAGCTCAGAGACGACGACAGGAAGCCAGTACACTTCCTCAAAGTCCACTTGCTTCTTCATCGCTTTCTTTGACCGCCTCTCAGTCGCCTTATTTGCTAGCTCCGCCGACATCAGGTTATGATACTCATACCTTGAGCTGGGTTTAGACGGAGGGCTTAGCTTTCCCCAGGGCAACGCCCTTTCTTCCTCCCTGCCTCTTCAAGAAACCCCTAAACCATCGATCTAATGGCTCCCTCGCGTTTACCATGCGTGACGTCGCTGCCAACATTCATGCCGGAAAAACTCAGGGGCGAGTCGCTCCTGAGTTTTCTGGGGGAAATCTGGGAAACGAAGGTCGTCTGGGGGAATGGGGGAAACTCTCGTGAAATCGGCGAAATTTAGGAGAATTTAGCTAGATATTATTTTTCATTAAAATATTGTGAAACCTGTTATGGGTGTTCGAGTGAAAATATCATGACGCAGAACAGAAAGTATCTCCTTAACAACTAATGAGAGGCCATTTCACGAAGTTGGAACGTGGATCGAACTTGTTAAACTTACAACAAGATTCACATTGGAACAGTGAACAGTCTCAACTCAGAGCTCAGGTATTCTCAACTCGCGGCGCAAACCGGTGTGAATTTTAAGCGCGACCAGCAAATAGATCCCGCACATTAAGTATGCAGTTATTATGTGTTTTATAAGCAATTATAATTGTATATATTAAGCTACTGATAATTCTTGGTAGTCACCGAAACAAAAATTATGTAATACTGTTTTTGAAGTGATGTGAAAATCTGCAAGCCTGCGCTGATACTACTACTGCTGATACTCAAACAATTTTTCAAACATCCATCAGTACACGTCACTCCCGCTGCGTTGTAACTTTGCTGGTTTGTTTTAAGCCGACCTTGTGCTCCGTTATCGAAGACCATCTCCCCTACTTTCCCAGTGCTAATTGGGGGGTTCGCAGTTGCATTTCGCTGGTGACCCTCCTCAGGGGGATACAACTATTATATCTATGGGTATTAGTGCTCCCAGGGGGACTATGTAAGGGCCTGAGCTAAAGGTTAGGCTGGTTATCTTTTTGTTAAAAAGAATAGGTTTTTGTTTTGTTACGGGCCATCTTTTTTCCGTTCACTGCTGTCCTGTTTTTCAGCACCTACTACTTTCTTCTTGAACTTTTTCTTGTTTCAAGATTTTCTTTCTTAGCTTTCTGTTTCTGTGCCCTTTCTGCATAGATTCCGAGTTTCCTTCAGCTCCAATAAAATGGTGTCTTATTCCTTCCTCTCTTTAGATAGCCTTTGTTGCGGATAGGGATGCTTAAACTAACTAATAATCTATTTGCTGGTGACCCTGGTGGAAAGTTTTCCATGAAGTTCTTCTTCTTCGTAGCTCAGGCTCGAGAATCGAAGAGTTCGCTCAATTAGAGGAATAAAAAGGGTGCCAGTGACCGTGTGACTGTTGCTATAGCTTCCTTTCACTGAGCGAAAACTCCTCAGTCAACACTTCCTTCATTAACTTAAATTGTGCAATAAAAGTATGGTAATTTGTTTCATATAATAAATTTTGAATTCTGATATTTTAATGTGTTTTCTTAGGCAAAGGAAGCAGAACGCAGATGTGTTTTTGAAGATTAGGTACTTGTAAATTTGAGAGATGCTAAAAATATGCTGCAGGCCTAGCCTTTGTTTCTTATACCGTGGTGACTTATTAACCAGTGGTTTTACACTTTTAGAGTCGCATATGCAAATTTGGAGCGTCTTGGTTGAGATATTCTTGAGAGTTAATTTGTTTCTCTCTTAGCTTGAGATGCTATCGTTTATGCATCCAACACTCATGATTGCATTGTCCACAGCAACTGTAATTATTATTTTTATTTATTTGTATTGTCATAATTTATTTGCGTTACAGTTATTGTAAGTGCTGTAAAATTTCTTTGAAAAATCCTTATAAATCTATGCTTTGTGGAACATTCAATGAAACATAAGAGAAATATAAATGTTGTAAGTACCAGCGCTGATATCGTACACTTTTTGGTAAGAGAGCCGTCCAAGGAATCCTATGAAATTGCCATAAGTGAACTTACTCGATATTCCATTCTGACGTGATGATCATTTCTTATCGATGGGTAAAACAAATTACTCTGACAGCAAAATAGCTTACAAGCTACCAAGAAAAGGGACAAAATTACATATGGACTAAATATACAGTAAGTAAAGTGAGCTTCTAGTTAACATATACGATAATCTGTTTTATCCAAATTTTGGGGGGATTTTTTTATTTCTAAGAAACAAAGTGTGCAAATTTAATTTAAAATTGGTAAAAAATTTTTTAGGAATCGGTTGCTTGATGAGTCCTTTTGTGGTGGTGGTTGATTTTATATGAAAGTTATATACGTAGTGTTTGCAGTGATGAATCTTACAAACAACCTGTGATGGAATTCTTTGCGTGCCGAATATATTTTTGTAAGAATTTATTTCAATAGTCAAATGTCGGCTGTTGGAAATGAAATAAAATTATACTTTAAACATCTGTAATGTTTAACCTATTATAATTCAGTGGCGATTCGGAATAACCTAATATTGTACTGTGAGACTTACCGTAAAAGTCTCGTGTTCTACGATGAAGATGATTTTGAGCACTCTTGCTGTAGCATTCACCAGCATCGTAACTATTTTTTCTAATAATGCATTGTTATTTGTTACAACAGGCCTCACCCTGTAATACTAATTTGTTAAATTATCGCAATTTGTAAAAAAAACTTGACGAAATATGAAGATAGTATTAACAAATTTGTTGAATTTAAATAAGCATTTTCGGTAATTTTTGTGCAGTCTTTAAATTCGCGGTAATTGGACAGATGCGTTTCACGAGGTGTGGCTTATTGTTTTTGGGAGCAATTCGCAAAATTTGGGGAAAATCGTTGCACTGCTTATGAATCTACCGGAATATAGTGGTGGGAGTAGCCATTTTTAACTTTAAATTACCGGTAGTTAACGTAAGTTTTGAACGAAGACCGACTATAATAACCGTTTCCCTACTGGTAATTAACTGGTTAATTTCGTCGGTCTTCGTCCAAAATTTACGACAAAAATCGGTAATTTAACGTTAATTGGTCGATAATATGAGACATTCGCGACACCGACGATATATCATCGGATTATAGGAAGAAGAAGATGATAATTACCGGAAAATTCAGACGTAAATTATCGTCGGTCATACGAAAAATTTCTGACTGGGAACAGTGGCAGCGAACTTCAATATCCAAACTCAAATAATCATGCTTCTAGATGAATAATTGTTCAGTTGTGATTTTGAAACATTTTTTGAAGCAAATCAAATTCCTATAATTAAACGGGAGCGCAAATATCAACATTCCAACATGAGAAATAATTTTAGCTGGATAGTTCATTCTATATTTTTTAAATTTTCTTAGACGAAAATGGGACTCCTTTAATGAAATGGCAGCGCAAACTTTAAATTTAAAACTCGAAACATCATGATTCTACATAAATGTATTATGAAGAATGAATTTGACCTTCGAATTCATAAACGTGTTATAACAACTCAGTTCTAATACTCAAATTCATATACAATAATTGTTAAAACTTGGTGTAGATGAAATAGGGCGATGTCCAGGAAATATCACTTTTAGGATGAAAAGGAAAACCAACGTAAATAGAATATCATGATAGAAACAAACGTTTCGGATCATAGAAATCCACCCTCAGTGCTTTGAAAAACAAGAAATCATAGTATTTAAAATTATTTCTGAACTCTATTTTTTCTGAATAAACCGAAAGATAAAATATTGACATTAAAAAGACATCAATAACCCAAAAAATACAGAATATTTCAACAAACAATAGAAAGTTTAACCGCCGTGCCACAATCAGTTATGGACGGATGGATTTTTATAATGAACATGGATTCCAAAATTAGGGGATCAGATATACTTAGGATTGAATTCAAAGTTTAAAATTCGTTTTTTTGAAGAAATGGTTATTCGAACAACGTTCTCTTATAGACGAGTAAAATGGCTTAGTCAGATTATTGCCTGTCCTCCTTGTTAACACGTGTTTATGCATTTTACGGCGTAAATTTTTACTTTAAGGCACATTTCTATTGTATTACGACAAAGTATCCGCAAAATAAATTCTACGAACAAACCTCATCCATTAAAAAAAACTTAGTTAATTTTCGTTGAGCTGAATGAAACTTTTTTCAATCAAATGTGTGCTCCGGTGACTCCTCAGCGAGATTCATTCGATCAGCCTTTCCTCTGCTCCTATATCTCATGTTAACAAGGCTGTCAGACAAGAACTTGTTGAGGTTCTGTAGAGAGAGCTCTTTACAGTGTGGTGACTTCTTAGCTGTTTCTCTCGGTAGAAACAAAAGCCATTCGATCATGGCGCATATGCATTATATACGAGTATGCACGATGTTAATATATTAGTACCTTACATTTCTCTAGTCTGGCAGCATGATCTCCTGCCGTACAGAAATACCTCCAATAAATTAGCATCAGTTCTTCGACCCATTTGCATTTTTTTTCAATTGGAATGTATGATAATTGTATGTTATCGCTTAAACAAATTTCTTAATAAGACCAACCATCATGAATTAGGCTAAATATATTGTGTTTTTAATACATACATATGTGTATGTTAGATGGTAGGTTGTTTTGAATGATATATAACACTTACCTATTTCACAATCCAAGATTTTTAAACTCTTCAAAGTCGTTTCTGTTTTTTTTCGAGGAAGACAAAACATATAAGTGACATCTTTTACCAATAATCATGACGTTCAACACGACGCTTGACTTTTTGACCCACCAATTAGTCCTTAGCTTAATTATTTGAACAAGGTTCTCATCGTTTTCAAGCGTTTTTTCCATTTTATCTAATTCATCATAGATACTGACAGGCAGTTCTGGTAAAATTATCAAAAATATTGTTACTTGTTTATTTTCAAGTTGCTTTGTATAAATTTTAACGTTTTCAAATAGCCTTTCACACCAGAAATTTTCGTGAAGATCATTTGTTGCGCGACTACAAGTGAATTTAGTTTGCTGAAAATTCCCCCAACTTGTTCGTCGGAATGATTTTTCCAGTTGCTCTGATACACTTCGCAGGCTGAAAAGGAATGAACGATATTACAGCAGGTCTATATATATATATATTTATACAACACTGAAAGTTTTAAGAAATCAAAATAAGAAAACTAAAGACATGAAATACTTTTTGCATGCAACGACGAATATGGCGTCATTACAGCAGATACTTCATAGTCCAAACACACATGTTAATAGTGAAAGAGAGAAAAATTGTTTTTATCAACTTCTACTTACAACCGGAAGCAGAAATAGCCCTGGAAGTTGAGGGAGGAGACCGAAGCAGGGCGTTACTAACATGGAATTTCTTAGGAGGAGAAGTTGAAGGACAATGCATATCAACCGATTTTCTCGGTGACACTTTCCGTTTCGCCACTTCAGGGCTACTGCAAGATTACATTTCTGTAATGAACTCTGCTTCATGTCACTTAGCTACGGCTGCTTCGTACGTTGTTGCAGTGCCTTTCAAGATGCAGTGTTGGGAACTTCAATTCCGCCAGTCAGGCTTCACGCACTTTTTTTTTCATCACAGACGTTTTTAGCATGGACATTCTTCACAAACAAACTTGTTCCCTGAATATTCGCACAATGATGAAGGAAAAATTTCTACCTCATTGATTTCTTCGAAGATAACGACAGAAAACATCTCATCTGATTAGAAAATACCTGGAAATTTAAAGTTTAAAATCAAAGGACATGCAGCGTATCCCTCCTTTCTAGGAAATATGTAACATTTCAGATCGATATCATTCACACGAATTGTTATTTTATTTAATTTCTTGCTTACTTAATAATTTTTCAACATAGATGTGTGACAAGAATATCTAAACAATCCGTATTATTTTAAGCACAAGATTAGCTACAACACATTGATTTGGAATTGGCATCATGAAAAAATTCCACCATTTTTAAGCATACAACACGAAGTTTTTCTTTTACCCGGTACAATTGTATCAAAGGCTAACTGTGGTTTTGTTAATGATTTTTCTTTTCTGGTGCTATTTTTAGGCAAAATTTTAAACATTTCATTTTTGAAACGCGATTGCAAGATTCTACTAGTGGCATTTTCCCAGAATTAATTCTTCATTTCAACATATCCAACGCATTTTCAAACTTAAATACACTAGATGCATCAAGTGGCCCGTACAGTTTAACGTCAGTAGTTTTAAGAATGAAACTATGGTTTTTATGATATAAGTTGTAAATATCGTTTAGGATTGAAAAGTTACATTTTAACAAACTGTTGAAGCAACTTGTTAGCTTCCTCTAAATTTCAGTATCTTGAAGTTTTGGATCGCTGAGAATTCTAACTGATACTCAAAGAATTAAAAAGTGATTATGCATTTCTATACTAACTATATCTGATTAGCATGAAGGTCCTATGTATAAATGGAATGTATGGAACTCAACTGCCTTGAATCTTTCTAATTCTTTCAAACTGTTTGGTCTCCTTGTGAGCTCGATAGGAGCCGACATCGAGACTTCTTTCAGTGATTGATTCAGATAAGTTACAGTGTGAGGAGCCATTTTGCACGGGCGAACATGATACCATAGATGTATAGGCTTCCTCATTACTCCGAGGTAAAGCAGAAGACAGGAGTCACTGGGAAATTTGGTTACCAATCCAACAGCGAGATTTTCTAACCTGGAATCACCAACATAATGTTCAGTTTGAGTCCTATTTTTAAAAGATTCCTCTGTGAGCCATTCTGAGTTCTAGTTCTTATAAGATATCGATTAATTCTTGTAAACTCGTTTTACAGTACATTTCTCGCTCGCAAAGTGATCTCTATGGCTTCTTACATTGTTTTAGAAATGCACGAGCAAAAGCGTCACAAATGAAGTTGTGTAATTTGACTGCATAAGTTGCAGAACCAATCGTAATTCTATCGCACAACATTTTTTAAACTCATCGATTTTAAACTCAATTTTGAAATCAGGCTTAAAGGTCCACAAAACATTGCCCTAACAAATGAATTTCCGCAACTGAACTTTTCAACGGAACACAGTATCGGCCAAAACACAATGCTCTTTGATTTAAAAAGAGGCAAACTGTCTATGTTGAAAAATAAATTAAAAAGCAATTATGCCAAATTCAGCTAATAGTTACAACTGAAATACTCACTCATAAACACTTTTTAAAATTCCCAAATATGCCAACTTTCCTGCTTCGCAATAACGATATTGTGAGGGCTTTTAACTTGCTAGAGCTAGCGTTCGAGCATCTTGAGGGAGATTATCGTCCGGGTGATGTTTACTTATTATAAACAATAATTCATTGATAGATTGGTCAGAATTATTATTTCTAATAGTCCATTGTCTTAAATTGTCTTAATGAGGCCTTCGTTGACAGGTGTATTATTATTTTCAACCTCCCTCAATTCAGCAAACTCTTCAGCATCATTTGAAGATTGCCAGTCTGTTTCGTGTGATTAATTTTCAAAAACATAATCTTCACTTTCATTCGGCCAAGTTACTTCAGTTTCCGTGGAATCTTCAATTCTAGCTTCAGACGGTTTTTCGATACAAGGCGCATCAGTCACGCGTGGTGATGATGGAACTTCAAAAAGACTGTGTTTTTTTCAAACTATCTGAATTTATGTACTTAGGTTCATCGATATTTTCGTCCTGATCAGCTAAGTTATTTTTTTTCAATGCAGCTTCATTTTCGATTTTTGACAGTTTTTTCAACCAGCTGACAGTTTTGATTAATTTTAATAGTTTTTTTCCCCCACCACAGCTGAAGTGAAAGAAACTGGAAAATCAATTGGTAATTTTATGCTTCTTTTTCGTTATCAAGATAAAAATGCTTAATAAAATTGAAAACACAACAGCTTAATTGAAGGACGTAACTTTAACCATTCTCTCACACCCGGTCAAGGTTCGTCAATGCTGACGTACTTTCATGTTTTTCCAGGGTACACACGCGTACGATGATGATCAAATAACATATTAGGCTAGAACAATTCCCAAACAACAGCCTTGTCCAAAAAATATAGTGAAGACTGATTAATCTTCAAAATAAAATTTAGCGAAGTAATTCACGAAGTGAGAAATGGGAAACAAAATCTTACCAAACAAATAATTGTACTGATGTATTTCTTATGAAGTATTTGAGACTCAAAATGGTTTGGAATATATATTTATGTCTTCTAGCTCAAGTACCAGAGTGAACTTTTGATGAAAAAATGAACCTTCAAAACTACAATTTGTAATTAGGACTAGTCTGGTACAACAATATGAATTAAAAGCAATAATATTCTTTCAATACTGGTTGAGAAATGGCGCAATTAAAGTCATCATTGCCATCGACATCAGGGAATGTTTATAAAAGTTCACATTTTTGTTTGATAGGTCACCCGAACATTTCAGATTTTCGATAAACAAGTCAAATATCCTTGCAGGTGAGCTCTTGCCACTCGCGTTAGAAGTATCATACTACTACAAAGATGTATAATGGAGTAATAATAATGATGATAAATGAATACATGTAAAATAAGTTTTACTGCCCTGATCTAATTTGTAGGAAATATTCTTAACCATGAGTACATTCACCTAAATTATCAAAGCTTACTTTGTTCACTGCATTATGCGTCGTCCTCGTTCGCTGAATCCAATCTCTGTATACACCTTGGACGTAATCGTTTTCACTTTTGACATCCAGCAAAAATTTAAATTAGCTTACATTTCTATCACCTTCTCATTAACTCGCAGTTAAGATACAACACTTTTGTTTCAAATTCAACTCTTCAGGGAACCTAGCAGAAAAAGGTTTTCATATGCAGTACGTCGGAATTAAAAATCTGTACAATAATTTTACACGATTTCCAGCGACTTATCGCTTCAGGTGGCTTTAGACGGAGTGTTTCTTCCCCATGGTGACACCCTCACCCTACCCCTCTCGCCCGCTCAAGCTTCCCCACTTGCATTTAGACGGAGGGTGAGATGCCCACAGCAGTAACTGTGACTGAGTGAGGATGTCGAAATGTAGTTCAAGGTACGTGCATAAAAGAGGACGCTATTTATAATCTGCAATCTATTCCACGTTGGCCGGCACAAGAAGAGCAACGTATTCGTGAAGAATTCAAAAATTACTTATTGACTGAAGGCCAAGTGTATTGGCAGAAACGAATGTGTCATATACAGCAATAAAGAATGGAGGAAGAGAATCAATAAAATTGCGCGCAGATATGGCTACTTTTATGATCATTCATAATGCCCAAACTATGGAAAAATGAAATATAGCTTGCCCACCAGATATATATAGAGAGACATGAAATGAAATATTCAAGATAGAGCATGATTACAAGAAACAGAAATAAGTTACACAAATTATATCTGTCCAAGTTATATCACTATCATCCTGAGGTAAAAATAGCATAACAGTGAACAATTTGTGTTATGATTGTTGTGCGCGAGCGATGTGTCGTCACTTACTATTGCCATCTATGTCTGTTTCCTCTTGAGTTCTGTGTCTTGAGCGCACCTTTATAAGCCGAACTCGTCGAGGCTGGGGTGCTCAATCATTCATACTCTTACCTGCTGCCAACTCACCTGGCCAATAAACTCTACCGCCAAGTTCCCATCGTGTTTACTTGCCCCACACATTGGTGGCACAGTGTGCGGTGAATTCACGTGCGCGTGTATATTTAATTAAGAGGATAACAAGTGTCCTGAACATTATACAGTCATTGGAACATTATACAGTCTCATATGTGTAACGAAAACAATAACCAACTGTGGCAACCGCGAGCATCAGTGTTTGTCTTTGGTTTCAAAATACCAGTGGAAGCGTTGGTAGAGGCTTACACCGAATTCACGATTTGGCTGAATATAGGGTCACCATTTCGCACCAGAATACTTGTGTACGAGGCAGGAGAAGATATTGAAATTGTCTTTGAAGTGACAATAGCCGCATCCCCAGCAACAAGTGATCAGTGAAGAAACAATTTTTTGAACAATAACTTGGTGTGGATAAATTACTAAGAACAGTCACCTAAATAAAGTATCACCTAAATTACAAACTGTAGCAGAGTTAAAGGTGATACGTACGGTGTTACGAAATCAAAAGTTATCATCCACGAGTACGTTTTCCGGCATAGTGAAATCATCTGCATCATCTCACGTCGTGTATCAGCAGTCGACGATTTACCCTGCACTTCGAAAACGAGCAGCAGCGGCGTCTTACACAGCAGCCGACTCTCTTTTTATTGCAGTTACGTGTTCTCCTGATATTTTTTTCTTCAGTGCGTGTGTCCCGGAGAGCTTAGCTGCCCGAGTTTTTTTTTCTACCGCAATGCGGGTATGCACTCAAGGCTCTCAGCCTCTGTCCCTGTCAGTCAGTCATCTATTGTACGTTGTGAGACGCACTGCGTCACGCAGTCCCTTGGATAAGCAGATTACCGAAACCCTTTTGTTTCATTGCCAAAGTAAGTGCATACTGTTTGGTCAATGTGAAGTTTCATGCAATCACGGAAATTGATAATTATATTCCAAACAATCCCTAAAGGAACCCATTTAAGAACGTTTTTCAAGAACGACATTCTGCTCGCTGATGCGTTATTTTCGAATTATTGAACTTTGAAGTTGGCCGTCGCGCGCCCAAGGAAGCGAGCGTAATTTAATTAAAAACGGAAGCTAACCCCCTATTACAAACGTAAAGAGGTTGGGTCGTGAGGGGTAGCCACAGTTCTTTTAGTGAAAAGTATAAATAAAGCTTCTAAACCACCCATTAGGGTGACGACTGCAATCTTGTTTACATCGGGTCTAACACGGCGACCACCATGGGCGCCGCCATTTTGGACCCGATGTCAACAAGATTGCGGTCGTCACCCTAATGGGTGGGTTAGAAGCTTTATTTATAATTTTCACTAGAAGAACTGTGCCTCCCCCTCACGACCCAACCTCTTTACGTTTGTAATAGCTTCCGTTTTTAATTAAATTCCGTTTCACGCGCTCGCTTCCTTTGGCGCCAAGGCCAACTTCAAAGTTCAATTATTCAAAAATAACGCATCAGCGAGCAGAATGTCATTCATGTAAAACGTTCTGAAATGTGTTCCTTTAGTGATTCCTGGGATCGGCATTATTAATTTCCGTGATTGCATGAAACTTCACATTGACCTACTGTTTTTGTGGTGCTGTCAAGTTTTGGTAAAAGGGGTTAGGTTTCATGTTTTTACCCCAATAAGTAAATTACCCCAATAAGTAAAACGGTAAAAACGTCGGTGTTTGATATGATTTTTTTTCAAGTCTTCTCAAGGTACTAGAATGTTGCCAAGTTCGTCTGGAGAGCTCAAGAAGTTGTCTGGAGATTATATTGCTTGAAGTTTTTTACCTTTCCAAAGATCAGTGAGGATTGTGTACACCATTGTTTGATTTTTTGTGTATATTATTTGAATTTAGATGTGTTTTGTTTTCTCTTTTGTTTTGCGAGGTGCGACATTATTTTTCGCATATCTTTGATTGTGAATAGGAAAATTCTTGAAATAGTTCTGTAGTAGGATCCATGTCAGATTTTTCGGATAGCGAACCGGAATTCGTTCGCACAGAGCCCACAATAACAAAGAGTGGCAGGATAAGTAATCCTACGGTTACTACTACTCAAGTTTCGACAATGACTACCTCGACTGCTAGTGCTATCACTAGCAGCACTAGTATTAATAATCATAGTACTCAGTTAGCTCGCGACATAGTGGCAAACATGCCTCCCAGAGTAGGAACCATAATGTCGAGTGCCGAAATCCCAACCTTTCGTGGGAGACGCAGAATTTCCGACCCGCAGTTCCTTGAAAATAAGACGTGGAACACACACATTATGAACCTGAAGGCCTATATGTCACTGTTGCCAGAGGTCAATAGTGATGAGGCAAAGAAAGAATTTCTCGTTAGATCGGCTCATAAGCAAGTGGGTGATTTCAATGCGGTGGTGACCAAACTAGTGAATAAATCACTTAAATTACACATTTGAGTAAGTTGTAAAAATTTTGGACGACATTTACGTGTGCAAGGGTGAGAAGTCGCTTCACGCCCTTGCATGCGATTCAAATGAACTCCAACTGGTCCGCAATGATGCCTTGGCAGCACAATTAGTAACAGCTTTTGCAAAAATACGTAAACTGTCTGATCATGTTTTAAATTCAAATACGTTGGGTCGGCAACGTCATCCCTACTACCAAGCTTGCACAACGCAGGCAGAACTCAAACGATTTGTCGCAGACAGCATTGTGTACAGTCTCGCTTTAACTAATTTGGGCCCTTTGTTGGATCAATCCTTTGCGAAGAAAGTTTTTGAGTGTCAAATTGGTTCCTCAGAGGAGCTACTGGCACGGTTAATTGCAGTTGTCAGGAGTCAAGCTGAAAACAAGTAAATCATTGCGGCCCCCTACCCAGTCCGATCTGACAGTGAGAGTTATGTAGCTGATTATCTTGTGGTCTTGATGACTGCGTTGAAGCGCAGGATTCCTTTCAGGAGAGTGAAGTTTTCTATGGGAATTTCGGAACCCACGGTAGAAATCGTGTAGGACCACGCAGGATTGCAGGTCCTAGACCCTGGGTGCGAAATCTTCGTGGGAGAGCGAGAGAATTTAGATGTTTACGTAGGAGACCGAGCAAATGGGTATTTGGAGTGCAATGCCGTGAGGACAGACAGTGGTTCTAGTTCTGGGCAAGTTTCAGGTCCTAGTTTCAGTCATACTTCGGGTAAAAAACGAGGCTTTCCATTTTGCAATTCATGTTCAGTGGTTGGTCATTTTGAATGTAGAGGTTAATCACAGAGAGGTCAGGTTAATGGGAGAGGATGCTTCGCGTGTGGTGGAGCACATTTAGTAAAATATTGTAGAGCCACGGGAAGTTTACGTGGTGGTAATGTAAACAGAGGGAGCATAACGCGCGGTAGGAATGAAGTCCATTTTGCAGTTGCCGAGCCGGGTGCTCGGGATTTTTCAAGCGAAGAATAGAAACAGGTAGTGGTAGCAGGACGAAATTGATTTTGTTTGAGCCCGAGGTCAACAACAGCACCCTCGTTAATCTAGAAGCTGTGGTCGAAAGTCCAGATACCACCGAGACAACCAAATCTTTCATTGATCCCATATTCAAATGTGAAAATAGGTATAAATTATTGCAAGACGAAGAGCTTGCGGATAGACAAGAGCGAAGCAAAGCAGTTGAGGCTTATTTCTCCGCTAGTGTCGTAAAGGGGAATTGCAATAAAAAAGGCGCTGGTTTGGTGGCGTTTAAAGAAAGCAACAAACCCACAATAATAATAAAAAATAATGATCAGTATTTGAGTGCCTTGCTAGACAGCGGTTCAGAAAAATGCCTAATAAGTTACAGGCAGGTTAAAAATTTGAACGAAGACGTTATGCCGAGTCATCTAATGGTAAAGGGTATTAATGGCAAAAGTAACGTTAGCGGAGAGGTAGAGTCGTCTATTACCATTCCAGGCACTAAAAAAGTACTAAAAACTAATGCCCTTATAGTAAAAGAGGCAAAATTCAATTACGATCTAATTCTCGGCCGCGATGTTCTGAATGATGCCATAATCAATTTTAAAAATAAAACCCTTCATTGGGAGGGTATTTCAATCCTCTTTTGTGAATTAAAAATGGAGCCGGTTTTAAGCAGAAAAGCAGTGATGGAAAAAATTGTAAACAGCGATTGTCTGATATCGGATGTTGCTATTGTGAGAAAGAGCGACAGGGTCAGTCACCCAGCAAAAAATAGTAACTGCGGAGAGAAGAAAAAATTGTGACCGTGGCTGAGGCGAGACAGTGCTCAAGGCGGTTGATAGTTCATTGCACTCAGGTAGAAGTGCCTGGTAACTCGATGAAGGCAGTGTACGGTTTCATTAAAAAAGCAACTCCAGGAGAGTATATGATTTTGAAAAGATGTCTTGGAAATGGAGCCTTTGTGGCTGACTCCATTGTTCGTATAGAAGACGACGGCTTGGTGCCGGTGATGGTTCTAAATGCACAAGAAGATGCGATTCATTTAACTGAGAATACGATGTTGTGCATTATTGAGTTAATTGCAGCTGATGATATTGAGAGCGAAATGTATTTGACGAGTGTTGAAACAGCACTCAGAGACGCTAATGATGTTGAAATAAATTCTGACGCAGTGTCGGATACAATGCAGGTTGTCGCGGCTGGTGGTGGAATTAAGACCATAGCTGAAGGAAAACTTGGTTTGAATGCTGACGCTCGCGGTAGAAATCAATTTCTCGAGGGAGTTGATGACGAGGAATTGGGAGGTAATGCACAAGTAGGTGTATCGGGTGGAGGAAATCAGGAAGCACGACGTGGTTTTAACTAATGATGATGTTTCTTGTGACGAAGAGGACATGCAGTTACCTCTAGTAAAATTATTAAATGAATTTAGAGATGTGGTTACACTCGAAGGAGAAGCTATAGGTGTTACGAACATTATGAAGCACCGGATTCAGTTGAAACCGGGAGCGCCTGTACTAAATTTAGCACCATACAGAATTCCACATAAGTATCAGGAAGAAGTGATGAAAATCACCAATGATATGCTTTTGCAGGGTATAATTGAGGAATCTAGTTCAGACTTCAATTTTCCTGTCATCGTTGTTAAGAAAAAATCAGGGGACCTTCGTCCCGTAATAGATTTTCGTGCTTTAAATAAGGTTTTAGTGAAAGACTCATATCCGATACCTCGAATAGGCGAAATATTGTCGACCTTGGGAGGTAACGCGTGGTTCACTAGTCTGGACCTCCGTTCGGCCTTTCATCAGGTCGAATTAGAACAAGAAAGTAGGAGGTTTACCTCCTTCAGCGTTAACTATCGTAAATATCAATTTCAAAGAGTCCCATTTGGACTGAGTAAGAGTCCGGGAGTTTTTCAGAGAGTGATGACCGCTGCACTTGCACCTATCCTGGGCAAATTAGCATTCGTCTTTTTAGACGATATATTAGTATTTTCCAAAACAAAAATTCAGCATTTGGCTGATATTGAAAGCGTACTTAAGATGCTTCGTTCCGGTAATTTGTCTTTAAAGCTTGAAAAATACCATTTCTTCAAAAAAGAGATTGAATACTTAGGACACATTGCCGCGGATGGTATTAAATGTAAATATTCACAGAAATTGCAAGATTGCAGAGCTCCCGTTAATGTGAAAGAACTGCAACAGTTTCTAGGTTTAGCAAATTATTTCCGTAATTTCTTACCTAACTTTGCTGAAGTAGCTCACCCTCTGTACAATTTTTTAAGAAAAGACGTTGACTATGCGTGGACTGACGAATGCCAGAAGAGTTTTACTTTTATCAAATCTGCTCTGACGTCTGACACAGTTTTAAGACATCCGGACTACACTAAGGATTTCCACGTATTTACGGACGCGTCTAACTCTGGAATTGGAGCGTCTTGATGCAGACAGATGATTCAAGTGATCGAATTATGAGACCTGTGGCTTATTATAGCAAAAATTTGAATTCTAGCCAGTGGCGATATTCAACTACTAAGAAAGAATTTTTCGCAATTTTTTCGGCTTTAAAATATTTTAAATACCTAATTACTGGATACCCTATTAAGGTCTACACAGACCACCGCCCCTTGGCACCACTTTTCACAAAAAGACTGCCTGAAGATACTAACATGGCACGTTGGTGTATAAACGTTCATTCATTTGACCCAGTTGTTAAATATTTACCCGGCAAGGAAAATGTAGTAGCAGATTACCTGAGTAGGTTACCTGTAAACAATGAGAAATTAACCATTAAAGAACTAGAGATTTGTGATGCTCTGGAATCCGAGTTTGAGTCCGACGTCTGCATTGTGGAGACTCGGTCACAGAAAAAAGGCGTGATGACGAGACATGAGGTGGTTGACCCGCCGCCTAGAGACAGTGCTGACGACGCAGCAAACAAAGAGACTCGTCCTAAGCTTCTAGACTATGTACCAAAAGAAGAGGAAATCTCTTGGACTATGAAAGAATTTATTGACGAACAAGAAAAAGACCCTTTTTGCATGGAAGTTAAGGACGCATTACTGCACGGTAGTATTTCGAAAATTCCAGACCTACAGAAATATTTAATTTTGAATGACATTCTATATCGACGTAGACAAATTAACTACAGACCTAGCATCATTTTGACAGCAGTGGTACCTAACTCTTTGATGGGTAAGGCTATTTTAGTTATTCACGCGATGTACCATACGGATGACGTACATACATTGTTCAAGTTTAAGCTTAAATATTTTAATCATTTGGAAAAAACAATTGTGCGAAAATTTGTAAAGGATTGTGAAGTTTGTAAATTAATTAAGGCAAGACCTTCGGTTCCAATTAAAATTTTGACCGCTCCGATAGCGAAAGAACCGTTTGAGGTTGTATCTATGGACCTCCTCGGTCCACTAAAAGTAACAGATAATGGCAATAAATACATGCTAGTTATTATCGACCTTTTTTCTAGGTTTCGCAGGTTGTATTCCATTTCTAATCGTCGTACGGAGACAGTAATTTCATGTCTGAGTAACTGTTTTTCCCTGTTAGGATTTCCCAAAACTCTGATTACGGATAACGCTTTAGAATTTAAATCTGTGGCGGTCAAGCAGTTTGCAAATGTGCATGCCATCGCTAAAAAAGAAGTATTGACATTCAGCCCACATTCCAACGCTATAGTAGAGAGAAACAACAGAAAAATAACCAATCTATTTAAATTATATGTGAATTCGCTCCCTCATGCAGAGTGGGATCAGATGCTCGAGGTCGTTGAAAATGCACTAAACAACGCATTGAATTCTACTTTAGGTGAAACTCCTAGTTTCGTAATGTTTAATAGAGATACGTGCGCATTCTATCAGTCAGAGAATTTTGATTCTGTAACTTACAGTTATGATGAAGAATTGGATTTAGTAAATTTTCGAGCAAAAGAAGCCGCCCGGACGGTAGAAAATATTAGGAACTTGATTATAAATAGTACAGCTGAAAGAAACCTTTACAGAATCATCAAGCGTCGAAATAAGGACGTGAAGGTTGGGGATCGTGTTCTGTTAAAAAATCACGACAAAAAACATAAACTAGAGTTCACGTGGCTGGGTCCAGCTGTGGTTCAAAAGGTCAAAAGAAATTGGGCCGAGGTTAAGATTGGTGCCAAAATTTATTAGAGTAACCTAAATCACTTATTTCCCTTGAGGAAGGTTAAGCTGTGAGTTAAATTGACATGTTCATTCTACGACTTACGCATTTGACGACGCAACAACTCGACGAGTTACGATTTCCTACGTTACGTTGTTTAACAGTTGCATTAAGGGTAATAATCATAGGTTAAGGAGTGTTGCTTGGTAATATGCGTAGTGTTCCATAATATTCCCAGTAACCCGTATATTATATTTTAGGTGTTATGTTTACAGCTTTTTGTACCGCGTTGTTTTAGTTTAATTTGAGGTAATACTTGATGTTAACCTAGGGGTTAAAAGGAATGTGTAACTATTTATTTTAACCCTGAGGGTTGATAACCCTTGTCTCTCAGTCGCTTTATTTGCTTGATCCAAATTCGCTTACAACGTTAAATTCATAGTCTGGGAGATGTCGCTGAATTGACATTTTTTAATAGTGAACGGATTCTTCGACTGCCAAATGCAATCGCTGAGGCTGCAGTTCATCCTGTGAGATGGGTTGATTTGACGCTGCGGCGTATTTCACAGTGTTGTTATTATTTTTATTTTTTCAGCCGGAATGTTCGGCGATCAGCAAAAATTTAATTAGAATTCATACACTGGTTGGTGGCTACCCGACCAACGGGTTCGGTGAACTTTATCACGAACATTTATCATGAATATTTATCATTTTAAAAACAATTTTTAGGGTTGCGGGTTAGTTGTTCTGTTTTTATGTTGGTCATGCTAATCGGTTCTGTAACCTTCCTTTTCAGGTGTGCGAGGCGCATCATAGGAAACGCCGAGTCAAGCATCGACGTTGACACGCTAGTTAATGCGTTGTCAACACACTCCTCAAATGTGAATGAAAATTGGATTCGGGAGAACTCGGTGACATGAACGGACCTGTTGCCTGATAACGTCACAGACATCGCACTAATGTTGCTAATCCTGATAACTATGGGATTAGCGACAGTGTTATACCACATACAGAAACAAGTGAAGATGCTAACGGTCGCACAGCGCGAGGATTTTTCCCGCGCAGTCGCGCGCGGGAGGCCGCCAAGGACCAATCAGGATCAATAACGATTAACATCGCAAGGGACCTCGTCATAGTGAACTTACCTTGCGTTAGGCGGGCAGGACGTCCACGGGAAGGGGGACGACATGGCCGTCCCTGTCCCTCTGCAAATGTGCGGTGAAAAATTTGAAAATTTTTCTTGGAAAATGATTGAAATGAAAAATTTGAAAAATTAATTGTGAAATTGATGGAAAGTTAGTAATAAATTAGGTCGATTGAAATTATGAAATTAACCAGTGAAGTACATGGAAAAAATAATTGAAAATTTAATAATCGAAATGTGAGAAATGAAAATTCACGAGCGGTGAAAAAATTGGTAAATGATTTCGAGTGTTTATTAATATAACATGTTCGTTTATGAATAAGTATTTCAACTTTAAGTAAGTATTTAATCCTATGTATTACTACTACTCCGAATTACCACTCCGAATGTCAGCGCGCAATTCTGAAGCGTTCAGTTTTATCGTATAAATATTTTTTTTCTAAACCATTTGTGACGTTATTCTTAATAATTTAATTTCTGGCTGTTTTTGTTTTTGAGATGATGTGATTTTGGGTGTTTTCCATTACTACCCATATTTTTAATATGTAATTCAATTTCGGTAATTTTTTAATGTGCAATCTGCGGAATTTGTGTTTTATCGAAATTAATTTTTTGTTCTTTGGTTACGTGATGTAAGAAGATGTGACGGTTTTTATTCTATACATTTTCATGATCGGAAATTATTGCTTTAGATGCGTTGTACCAAAAATATGTGGCGTTGTTTTTTTTACCTTTATCCTTACTGCTGTCGACGTGCTGCCGTTTTTGATGCACGGTAAGTTAGTTGAGTGCTTTTGCTTGTTTGGGTTATTGCTTTTTGCTAGTATTTATCCCTGCTAAGTTGTGTGCTTTACATTATCTTATTATAATCGCTGTTCCTTATATTATCCGGTGTAACCATAGCTGTAAGGAGTGGAGGTTTTTAAAATTTTTTTTTGGTGAATAATCGTGTGTTTTTAACGTTTGCTAAACTATTTTGCGGCGTTTGCGGTGCATAAATTTTTCGAGGTATTTCTATAAGTTTGCAGTATTATTTTTTTTAACGTTTTATTATATATATATAAATCATTAATGTACTTACTAATGGTATTGGCGAATGTTTTTTATTTTCTTAACATCTGGATCTGCGGTTGATAATTTTTTTTAATAACTCTGGCATTGTTGGTTTTTTGTTGTGTGTTTTATCATTCTTTTAAATATTTTCGCTATAGACGGTTTTAATTAGAAATTTTATCTGTGCGTTGTTTAATTCAGGGTTATTTCACATAATGTTTCGAGTTTTTCAAATTTCGAGCAGGGCATTATACTCACTTTGTTTCGCTTTTAGCTGCCCTCGTCTTCGCTTGTATCGCTTAGTTTCGATAACTAAAAATGCTACTTGGTTGGTGTGTGGTTAAAATTTTTTTTAAGGTTGATGCTTGCATTTTATTTTTTAAATAATATGAGCTGCGAGGTAATTTAACGTAACGATCGATTTTTTTAGTAATAGCGGTTGTCGCGTAAAATTTTTTTTTGAATACCTTTTGTTAACTTTTATTGTTAACTGCGTGTTAATTTGTTTAACGGTATTCGTTCGTTTTGCGAAATTTTTTTTTTTGGGTTTCTTGTTTAACCATTTTAAATTTGAGTTTATCTCTCATCCTATGGGTCGTAGGGGGTGTGATGTGCGCGAGCGATGTGTCATCACTCACTATTGCCATCTATGTCTGTTTCCTCTTGAGTTCTGTGTCTTGAGCGCACCTTTATAAGCCGAACTTGTCGAGGCTGGGGTGCTCAATCATTCATACTCTTACCTGCTGCCAACTCACCTGGCAAATAAACTCTACCGCCAAGTTCCCATCGTGTTTACTTGCCCCACACATTGTCAACAGGTACGTATTTTTGACTTAAATGGAAAATTACTTGAGCAACAGATGATTTCGAAGTGTGCAACCTATGAGCGATAGTACTTAATAAAGAAATTGTATATACAGGCACAATAAAAACAATCAGACTGTCTCCTTGTTTTCAATTTCATAAATTTGGCCTAGGCCACTTTTCTAGATTGGGGGAAACTTCTTGGGTTGGGAATAGGCATGAGGAAATAACGGCAGACCAACTGAGAGATAGCTGCTTCTCTCAAGACTACTAATAGCGCACTGCCAAGTCTGTCGCGGTGTCGCCCAGCGCTTCCACGGGTGAGAAAGTTCCTACCCTAAAACTTTGTTCCAGATTACCCTAAAAATGATTAAATTACCCTAGAATGTCAAATAAGCCCACTGCTGTTGTTGCATTAAAATGTTCAAGGCTTCTATGTTTCTATGTGAAGAAATGACACAACAACAGGGTTCATGCGCTATTTGCAAATGAAATTCTTTGACTTTTCGGAGTCAGATGTGTCCCGATATGTGCAACTTTTTATGTAGCTCTCTGTTCTTTATCTTTTTTGTTTGATGACGTAATTACAAGCTGTTCAAGCGATCTACCCCTGAATAGCAGAGAGAAGCAAAGACATAGTAAGAGGAAATGAAAGGCAAAGTAACACTCGAAACATTCATTTATGGAAACAATTTTGAACAGCAGCACAAACATCAATTCACAATTTTTGCGAACAAACTAAAGGAATTTGCTTTTTATTAACTTCTAATATCTATATTTTCACTTAACCAACATTTTTCCTCTTAGAAAGTCGAGAACTGCTCAGTACATCGAAAATACTATGTAACTTATATAATGAATTTCGCTTGATCATCGCCAAGCGATAAACTCTAATCGCATAAGAGTATCGAGCTAGATAACAATGCTTAAGAAGGTAGTTTTCTCGTATTTTTTGTGTTGTTAACGTAAAGAAGGTAAATGAAGTAGAACTCATTGAATTACCCAGCTCAATTAGACAAACGCAAATGTTTGTGTATCTGTACATATATATGTATCCTACCAATCATATATTCATAAGATATGTATTCCCATATTGCTAGAGACTCAACGGATATATCGTATAATATACTTTCTCATTATGTAAATTCACTTAATTTAATTTGAATGCAACTTAACACTAAAAAGACAAGTTTCAGCCTCACTCAGAT
The DNA here is from genome assembly GCA_030386875.1 of Morinoia aosen. Taxonomy (NCBI): domain Eukaryota; kingdom Metazoa; phylum Arthropoda; class Malacostraca; order Amphipoda; family Talitridae; genus Morinoia; species Morinoia aosen. Next base: position 37,088,527 of record CM059561.1, on the reverse strand, counting down.
TTACCACACTGTAGTAAGTTACAAGAATGTGAGACGAGGGTCCAACTTGTGCATCCCACCAACCTCCACTCATTACAAATGGATTTGACAAGTACATATTTACATAAAAAAATCAATAACATCCATTGCAAACAACGCGATTCCGTGACAACAACAACACGAACCACAAGTCCGATTATTTAACAAGTGTACTGCCAATTCAACAAGACGAAAATAAAGGGCTATATAAGACTGTATCAAGTTACCTTTACGTGATGACAAATTTTAAAGTTCAGCACAAGTAGCGTTGCTTCTGACTTTTTCTACGGAAGCAATCAAATTGGAATCAATCGGCATTGAATCGGATGTTTCTCCTGAATTATTAAGATGGTATATCATGTGCAGTATGCCACACAGAGTCTCGTTTTTTAGGGAAGCTCTGTTATCAGTTTTGATTAGATTTAATTTACTGAAGAAACGCTCGACAGACGCATTGCTAAATGGTAGTGCCAAAAGCGTAGAAACAACAACAGATAGGTTAGGAAAGCATGGCAGATCCGCAGCATTCTTTGCCTTCGATATAATGTTCCAATACTCCTGACAGGACATATCAGTTGAAATTCCAGGCTTTAAACAATGTTTTCTATATTCTGCGTCTGTCTCATTCTTGTTGGCAAAAGTCAACAGTTGCGGCAGAATATAAAAACTTTTGCTATTGACGGCGGTTGGAGCTGAATGGCGTTGGCAGGATTCAAGAACTGAATCACATCATACAAAGGATCTTCAAGGGTAAACCTAGCTTGGATCTGTCTAACAGCTTCTATTAAAAACGCTTTACAGTTTCTGTAAAATATCGCCAGTTCATCTGGTGTTGCACTGCTTTTCAGATCGTTTAGAGTTTCAGTGGCTGCGACGCCAAGGTATATAATTTCATCTGTCACCATAGACGCGGTGAAGAGAACATCAGATGGTTGTAGTGCTGGGATTTCACACTGCCTCACTTAAGACACGCGCATGAAATCTGAACAGATACTTCTTATTAAGTCACACACATCCTTTTTGAGGCTGTATAGTTCAGGCAGTTCTGACTGAAAGTGCTTATTGAACTTATTAAAGCGCCTAGGACTGTATGAAAGAAACTCTAAATATGCCAAAGAAATAGAATCATTTAAGGTTTGTATGATTGTATCATTAGTATTAGTGGGATCACTAAACGCTACTTCTGTGAAATATTATTTCAAAGCATCCCACTGCTCCAATAGACGGTTAACACACTGCTCTAGTGACAACCATCGTGTCTGACCAGGCGCCAAAATTTTATGTGGTTCTATCCCAACAAAAGTTTGAAATTCTTGAAATGAAATCTGTCTTTTCGTGCTTAGATGGAAATAGTTAAACACATTACGGCAAAGATCCTCGAAAGATTAAGGGAATTTTAGACAAGCATATGATGCACATAAATTAATTAAATGGCACGAACATTTTACAGCATGAACATTTGGCAATAATTCTTTTTTTAATAAAGAAGCAACAGAATGTTTGGATACCATCATCACGTAAGTCGTGTCAGAACGAAACCCTACAATATTGCTGAATTTAATATTTTTATCACTGAAACATTTTTTGAGTGTTGTAAACAATCCAGTGGCTGTGCTATGCTGTATTTCAACAAGATCAACAAAGGAGCTCTTGATTGCCCCCTCACTCCAATATTGCACGATGACTCCAAGGGGTTTAGCGGTACTGCAGTCAGTTGTTTCATCAATTATTACAGAAAATAAACGTTCATTTAGGACAACGACCAGATCACATAGTAGATGTTTACTGAAACATTGTCTAATAATGATCGAAGCTCTTTGTTTCCCTAAGCTTACTTTCTTTAATGCTTCATTATCTGGAAACATTTGTTTCAGCAGTTGCAGCAATGAGTCACTTGACGAAATAGGCAAATTTTGCTCAGAAAGATATGCACACATCCGCAATTAAATTTTTCTGGCTGACTTGTCAATTGGATCGTTTGACAAGATGAAGGAAGTTAAAGATTGAGTTTTCCTTCTCTGAATTGAGAGATTTTGATGGCGTTAACTGTTTGCATGACGCGTAATCTCCGATTTACTACGCGTAATGGTAGATGAGCATATGGTTCAGTATGCCATGTCTTTAGTTGAGGTAGAACACTGAGGTTTTTCTAACCAGCCTCGAAACAGTGGTTCGCTTCTCCATCCTTCCTTCCATTTTTGTGTGTAGGGCTTAACAGACGATGAAATTTTGCTTTTTTTCTTTGGAGGTGTAGCAGCTTGATCTGACGGAGAATCCATTTTACTGCAACGCAAGTAACCAAATCTTATCTGTTACAATGCACTTCTGCATGTGCTGCACCTTGCACAGTTAATTGCTTTCGACTGAAACAAAACTATCTGCGCATTACCCGGCAGGGCTGCAACTGCTGCGTTACAAACGGGCCTAATCGAAGATTGAATAAGATTCGTTCGAGCTTCGATAATTCGTATTACGTTGCAGTATCTTGGTTCGTTCAACGCTCCATTTTGGAAAACATGATTAATTGGAATATTTCATGGCCACAAGGTCAAAAAAATGGTCAAATTGGTAAAAATGGCCAAGAGATTTTTCTCATTGCCACGGCGTTTATAAAATGACCAATTTTGGATAAATTGGTTATGAAATGGCCAATCTGGCAACCCTGAATTCTGCCCTCGAAGTCGGCTTGGCTCGAGCGGTGTCATTGTTTACACGTTATATAGTTGTTCAATTCCACTAAACGACGATGACCGATGTATTGGTGTAAATCTTGATACATTTACGAGTTAGTTGACGTAAGGCTATCAAATATACCCGCAGGCCTCAGCCGAGACGGTTCAAGAAACGGTTCGTGAAGAGTACAGGAATTTCTATAGAATTTCTTGAGTCCACCTCGCGCGACTTTACACTTTAGTTTCCCACTCGTAACTTTAGAAAGAATGTACCCATGAACTTGAAATTGCTTTCAAACTAAAGAGCGAAACATTCTCTATCTAGCTAGTATAAGCAACACCCTCAAGGTATTCTGAAAGTTACAAAAATTCTTAGATAAACCTTGCAAATATGCGCGCACTAAAAACACTTCAGTTTCCCACTCGTAACTTTAGAAAGAATGTACCTATGAACTTCAAATTACTCTCAAACGAAAGAGCGAAACTTTCTCTATCTAGCTAGTATAAGCAACACCCTCAAGGTATTCTGAAAAATACAAAAATTCTTCGATAAACCTTGCAAACATGCGCGCACTAAAAACACTTCAGTTTCCCACTCGTAACTTTAGAAAGAATGTACCTATGAACTTCAAATTGCTCTCAAACGAAAGAGCGAAACTTTTTCTATCTAGCTAGTATAAACAACACCCTCAAGGTATTCTGAAAAATACAAAAATTCTTCGATAAACCTTGCAAATATGCGCGCACTAAAAACACTCCAGTTTCCCACTCGTAACTTTAGAAAGAATGTACCTATGAACTTCAAATTGCTCTCAAACGAAAGAGCGAAACTTTCTCTATCAAGCTAGTATAAGCAACACCCTCAAGGTATTCTGAAAAATACAAAAATTCTTCGATAAACCTTGCAAACATGCGCGCACTAAAAACACTTCAGTTTCCCACTCGTAACTTTAGAAAGAATGTACCTATGAACTTGAAATTGCTTTCAAACGAAAGAACGAAACATTCTCTATCTAGCTAGTATAAACAACACCCTCAAGGTATTCTGAAAAATACAAAAATTCTTCGATAAACCTTGCAAACATGCGCGCACTAAAAACACTCCAGTTTCCCACTCGTAACTTTAGAAAGAATGTACCTATTAACTTCAAATTGCTCTCAAACGAAAGAACGAAACATTCTCTATCTAGATAGTATGAGCAACACCCTCAAGGTATTCTGAAAGTTACAAAAATTCTTCGATAAACCTTGCAAACATGCGCGCACTAAAAACACTTCAGTTTCCCACTCGTAACTTTAGAAAGAATGTACATATGAACTTGAAATTGCTTTCAAACGAAAGAACGAAACATTCTCTATCTAGCTAGTATAAACAACACCCTCAAGGTATTCTGAAAAATACAAAAATTCTTCGATAAACCTTGCAAACATGCGCGCACTAAAAACACTCCAGTTTCCCACTCGTAACTTTAGAAAGAATGTACCTATTAACTTCAAATTGCTCTCAAACGAAAGAACGAAACATTCTCTATCTAGATAGTATGAGCAACACCCTCAAGGTATTCTGAAAGTTACAAAAATTCTTCGATAAACCTTGCAAACATGCGCGCACTAAAAACACTTCAGTTTCCCACTCGTAACTTTAGAAAGAATGTACATATGAACTTGAAATTGCTTTCAAACGAAAGAACGAAACATTCTCTATCTAGCTAGTATAAACAACACCCTCAAGGTATTCTGATAAATACAAAAATTCTTCGATAAACCTTGCAAACATGCGCGCACTAAAAACACTCCAGTTTCCCACTCGTAACTTTAGAAAGAATGTACCTATTAACTTCAAATTGCTCTCAAACGAAAGAACGAAACATTCTCTATCTAGATAGTATGAGCAACACCCTCAATGTATTCTGAAAGTTACGAAAATTCTTAGATAAACCTTGCAAACCTGCGCGCACTAAAAACACTTCAGTTTCCCACTCGTAACTTTAGAAAGAATATACCTATTACTTTAAATTGCTCTCTAACGAAAGAGCGAAACATTCTCTATCAAGATAGTATAAGCAAAACCCTCAAGGCCTTCTGAAAGTTACAAAAATTCTTAGATAAACCTTGCAAACATGCGCGCACTAAAAACACTTCAGTTTCCCACTCGCAACTTTAGAAAGAATGTACCTATTAACTTCAAATTGCTCTCAAACGATAGAGCGAAACATTTTCTACAAATGTGCAATAAACACATCCAAAAAAGTTTTCTGAAAACTGCAGAAATTCTTCGATGATCCTGTACGACTCACGCGCCGTCGAAAGACTCAAGTTGACCCATTCGCGCTCACGCGTCGTCAGAACATCAAACTTTCCTGTGTTCTCAGAAACGAAATAATATTCTTAACGTTACTTTCAATCAATAGCCTATTTCATTTGCATTTGTTGTCAAATTCGATGCGAAATTGAGGTAACCCTTTCGCGCTCGCGCGTGTTCAGAACATCTAACTTTACTCTGTTCTGAAAAATGAAATGAAAATATATGTGCTATGGGTTCCGCCGCCGTGCGGCCGGGACCCGGGTTCGAAACTCGGCGCTGGCAGTGGCGATTTTCTCTGTTGGGTATAGGAGAAAAATTCCAAGCACAATACCCCACTCTACCCAGGTGTCTGAAATGGGTAACGGTCTTGACCGGGGGAAAGCGTAATGGCGTCCTCGCGTTAGTTATAAGGCATTTGAAAATCCAATGTACAAGGTGATATGTATCACGCTTGATTGGAAATAAAGCATCCGTAGATGCCTTCATTATTATTATTTTTATTATATCCTCAACGTTATATTCAATCAACAGGCCATTTCATTTGTATTTGTTTAAAAAATCAATGTCAAATGTCAAGGCCGGAAACACATCGAACTAGACCGTGACGTATAAAACGATGACCATGTAAATTTTCTATACAAAATCATAGCGGAGGAGCATAAGTTTCATTTCTGAGATTACATTCTTGAAGCGAATCAGGATATCACTATAATTTCATCATGTAATTCATCAGTTACAAAAATACATGAACAACTATGTCTAACCTACAGCTACCAGTTGAAAAAGAATAAATGGAATAAGCCCATAAATACTCGTATTGACAGTGTTGCTTACAGAGTGAGCGAACAGTAAAAGTTTGTTGACCTACAATAAAATTTAAAAAAAATTTTAGAACACTGAAGCATTCTGAAAGAATGTGTTGCGACGTCAAAACAAATACATTCAGAATGACATAACCTCAAAAATAATACATTAGCCTGTACAACAAGTTTACCGCGGAAATTGTCCCGTGGGAAAATACATTAACGCATAAATGACCTGTTTCGCCGGAGAAAGAGTAAAAAAAAGACACACCTCACAAATCTGAAAAAATCATATAATTTACAACGAAATAGTTTAACATAAATATCAGTAAACATACTATTAGGATTTGAACAACACCAACATAAGTGGACGAATAGGCATTTCAATGGTTGAACCTTTAAATAAAAGTATAAGAAATGCAAGGTAACACACAAGCTTATTTTGAGATAATACCCATGAGCAAAAGACAAATACTCAGATTTAGCCAAAAAATAGCAAGAAAGACTGAAAGCGTATTCTAGCTTTGAAAAAATTCGTAAGCACTGGGTGAAATCAAATATCAACTAAGGCCTACAACGGTGCGGGTCGAGTTCTACATAAACTTAAGTAGAACAGGGGAAAATTAAAGCATTTTATTTCAAAAGATATTGCTGTGGGTAAGGATGACACTGAGACTAATGATAGAATATTTGCATGAATGATGATTTATACCAAACACACAAAATTTTGGGTTTCGTGCTTTTATATTGCCATAAATGGCCCTAATATATGTTTTGATTTTGTTACCGTGGATAATAAACGGAAATATCCACGTCGAAAAATTTCTCATGTAATGACTTTAGGAAATACGAAGTGGAGATCAGTATAGCTATCGGTTAGCAGCATTGTTCAGGACTACAGTCGAAAACCGAGAATAAAATTAACCTTGAAGTGAAGACAAAGGTCCAGTATTTGAGTGGGTGAAGTGTAATAGCTCAAGAAGGAATTTATGAGGTGAGAAATTTATTATTAAGTGCTGTATTTGTGCACTACAATGAAGTATTACAGTATGTAATTGCCACTAGGGACTCATGAAATGCCATGGTGCATGCGACGTGGAGTTTTTCATTGTTGCTGAAATTTTTCGCAAGTTATTACAGAAAAACGTCGTGAATTTGACAATGATTGAAATAAGTCTTAGGAAAACGAAAACAGTAATAATTAACCTCAGTGTCGTATGGTCAATTGTATGGTCTTTTCTGGTCTTTTTTCTGGTCACTCTTAACTTGTAACATTACCTAACTCGTCATCTCTTTATTATCGTAAAGCATTCACGTAAAACCGTACATTTTTTGTGTGATCTTTAAATTTAAATATAAATGGAGATCACAGCAACATCTCTTGAAATAAAATGCTTTAATTTTTCCCTGTTCTACTTAAGTTTATGTAGAACTCGACCCGCGCCACTGTAGGCCTTAGTTGATATTTGATTTCACCCAGTGCTTACGAATTTTTTCAAAGCTAGAATACGCTATCAGTCTTTCTTTCTATTTTTTTGCTAAATCTGAGTATTTGTCTTTTGGTCATGGGTATTATCTCAAAATAAGCTTGTGTGTTACCTTGCATTTCTTATACTTTTATTTATAGGTTCAACCATTGAAATGCCTATTCGTCCACTTATGTTGGTGTTGTTCAAATCCTAATAGTATGTTTACTGATATTTATGTTAAACTATTTCGTTGTAAATTATATGATTTTTTTCAGATTTGTGAGGTGTGTCTTTTTTTTACTCTTTCTCCGGCGAAACAGGTCATTTATGCGTTAATGTATTTTCCCACGGGACAATTTCCGCGGTAAACTTGTTGTACAGGCTAATGTATTATTTTTGAGGTTATGTCATTCTGAATGTATTTGTTTTGACGTCGCAACACATTCTTTCAGAATGCTTCAGTGTTCTATAATTTTTTTAAAATTTTATTGTAGGTCAACAAACTTTTACTGTTCGCTCACTCTGTAAGCAACACTGTCAATACGAGTATTTATGGGCTTATTCCATTTATTCTTTTTCAACTGGTAGCTGTAGGTTAGAAATAGTTGTTCATGTATTTTTGTAACTGATGAATTACATGATGAAATTATAGTGATATCCTGATTCGCTTCAAGAATGTAATCTCAGAAATGAAACTTATGCTCCTCCGCTATGATTTTGTATAGAAAATTTACATGGTCATCGTTTTATACGTCACGGTCTAGTTCGATGTGTTTCCGGCCTTGACATTTGACATTGATTTTTTAAACAAATACAAATGAACTGGCCTGTTGATTGAATATAACGTTGAGGATATAATAATAATAATAATAATGAAGGCATCTACGGATGCTTTATTTCCAATCAAGCCTGATACATATCACCTTGAACATTGGATTTTCAAATGCCTTATAACTAACGCGAGGACGCCATTACGCTTTCCCCCGGTCAAGACCGTTACCCATTTCAGACACCTGGGTAGAGTGGGGTATTGTGCTTGGAATTTTTCTCCTATACCCAACAGAGAAAATCGCCACTGCCAGCGCCGAGTTTCGAACCCGGGTCCCGGCCGCACGGCGGCGGAACCCATAGCACATATATTTTCATTTCATTTTTCAGAACAGAGTAAAGTTAGATGTTCTGAACACGCGCGAGCGCGAAAGGGTTACCTCAATTTCGCATCGAATTTGACAACAAATGCAAATGAAATAGTCTATTGATTGAAAGTAACGTTAAGAATATTATTTCGTTTCTGAGAACACAGGAAAGTTTGATGTTCTGACGACGCGTGAGCGCGAATGGGTCAACTTGAGTCTTTCAACGGCGCGTGAGTCGTACAGGATCATCGAAGAATTTCTGCAGTTTTCAGAAAACTTTTTTGGATGTGTTTATTGCACATTTGTAGAAAATGTTTCGCTCTTTCGTTTGAGAGCAATTTGAAGTTAATAGGTACATTCTTTCTAAAGTTGCGAGTGGGAAACTGAAGTGTTTTTAGTGCGCGCATGTTTGCAAGGTTTATCTAAGAATTTTCGTAACTTTCAGAATATCTTGAGGGTGTTGCTTATACTATCTTGATAGAGAATGTTTCGCTCTTTCGTTAGAGAGCAATTTAAAGTAATAGGTACATTCTTTCTAAAGTTACGAGTGGGAAACTGAAGTGTTTTTAGTGCGCGCAGGTTTGCAAGGTTTATCTAAGAATTTTCGTAACTTTCAGAATATCTTGAGGGTGTTGCTCATACTATCTAGATAGAGAATGTTTCGTTCTTTCGTTTGAGAGCAATTTGAAGTTAATAGGTACATTCTTTCTAAAGTTACGAGTGGGAAACTGGAGTGTTTTTAGTGCGCGCATGTTTGCAAGGTTTATCGAAGAATTTTTGTATTTTTCAGAATACCTTGAGGGTGTTGTTTATACTAGCTAGATAGAAAATGTTTCGTTCTTTCGTTTGAAAGCAATTTCAAGTTCATAGGTACATTCTTTCTAAAGTTACGAGTGGGAAACTGAAGTGTTTTTAGTGCGCGCATGTTTGCAAGGTTTATCGGAAAATTTTTGTAACTTTCAGAATACCTTGAGGGTGTTGCTCATACTATCTAGATAGAGAATGTTTCGTTCTTTCGTTTGAGAGCAATTTGAAGTTAATAGGTACATTCTTTCTAAAGTTACGAGTGGGAAACTGGAGTGTTTTTAGTGCGCGCATGTTTGCAAGGTTTATCGAAGAATTTTTGTATTTTTCAGAATACCTTGAGGGTGTTGTTTATACTAGCTAGATAGAGAATGTTGCGTTCTTTCGTTTGAAAGCAATTTCAAGTTCATAGGTACATTCTTTCTAAAGTTACGAGTGGGAAACTGAAGTGTTTTTAGTGCGCGCATGTTTGCAAGGTTTATCGAAGAATTTTTGTATTTTTCAGAATACCTTGAGGGTGTTGCTTATACTAGCTAGATAGAAAAAGTTTCGCTCTTTCGTTTGAGAGCAATTTGAAGTTCATAGGTACATTCTTTCTAAAGTTACGAGTGGGAAACTGAAGTGTTTTTAGTGCGCGCATGTTTGCAAGGTTTATCTAATAATTTTTGTAACTTTCAGAATACCTTGAGGGTGTTGCTTATACTAGCTAGATAGAGAATGTTTCGCTCTTTCGTTTGAAAGCAATTTCAAGTTCATGGGTACATTCTTTCTAAAGTTACGAGTGGGAAACTGAAGTGTAAAGTCGCGCGAGGTGGACTCAAGAAATTCTCCAGAAATTCCTGTACTCTTCACAAACCGTTTCTTGAACCGTCTCGGCTGAGGCCTGCCGGTCACAAAGTACCTTATAAGGTACTTAGGAGAGCAAACTTGATATTGATAATGAAAACCGGCAATACCCTTTAATTTTGCTGTGCTACCCTGATTGAAGTCGAATTACCCTAAAAATCATAGAATTTTGCGTTGCCCTAAACTCTACCCTAGACAGTGTATGATTACCCTAAAATGGGGTATTTTACCCTAAAGTGGAAGCACTGGTGTCGCCCCTGAATTTTTCCAGCATGAGGGTGGCAGTGATAACACTATACCATTTACAAGTTGATTTGCTCCATATGAATTTTGATTTGATCCTCGCGAAATTAGAATTGCTCAAAGTGAATTTTAATTTGTTCCTCATGAAAACAGAATTGCTTCAAGTGAAATTTGATTTGATCCTAGTGAAAATAGAATTGCTCCAAGTGAAATTTGATTTGTTCTTTTTCAATTTTAAATCATTACATATTGGCTTTATAATGTTATTTGAAAGAATCTTAGTGAAATTTCTTTTTTCTTTGTGAAGTGATTTTATTCCAATAATGCGTACAATGATACAGAGTTTTTGCCGAGAATAATTAGCAAAAAATACAGAATATGATTTTCGTTGTTTGAACCATTACTCATTATCTAACCATTAGACAACGGAGTCGTATCCCGGACTCCTTGATCAATGAAGCATCACAGAGATACTTCCACGTTGCACATTGCCACACATCACGTTGCACCTTGTGTAGACATACTAACGTCATCAGCAATAAGTGTCCACCTCAACTCCGAACATCTATATCTTTCAGAAACCAAAACCTTGAAGATGAAGTATAATAAAACAAAGGCGCGAGACAGACAGAGAATAATAGAAGCTTTCAATAATGAAGAGGACTGGAAGAAAGTTGCAAACGCACTTGGAATAAATGCTAATACTGCATACCAGTGGATGAAAAATAAGCAAGTCAAATCTAAGAAGAAAGGAAGAAATAATCTCAGAAATGTCCCGAAATATTTAGAACACTGACAACAGCCATAGAAATAAATGCTTCGATTACTCTCTCACAACTTCGCAGAAAAGTACAACAAGATCATGACGTTGATCAAGGAGATCTTATTGAAACGTTAATGAGGAAATATTTACCAAAACTTGTACAAACGCTGTAATATATGCTTAAATTTCATTTTGTGATGTTTAGTTATGACGTTTCAGCAGTATTATTCTTTCGATAACATTACTGTACTTCTTCATCAAAATGCATTTGTACACGAGTTATCAGAAAAATATTTGTATATTATTCTTTTTTGAATTTTAAAACGCTTTCTATCAATTTACTGTCCAATCCCGCTGAGGATTGCGACCTAAACATGTTTAATGTTGATAATAATTATAATGGTTTATTTGATAGGGTGTCATCTACCAGATGATCGTCGGTAGGAAATACCGCTTGGGTAATACAGCTACTGGATGATCGTCAGTTGGTTACCGATTGAACAAATGATCCCAATACCATGCACACTATAGAAAGTCCCTTTGCTTATATGCTTTTACTGATAGATAAAACAATTAAAGAAGTAATCAATTAATCAGGATTTCTGTAAAATTGATTAAAAGGTATATAATTAACAATTAACATTTATTAAAATATAAATATTTAAAAATTAATATTAATTAAACATGAGAGCACAGATTTGGCAATCAAGAAAGGTTCAAACCAAGGTTCAACCTAGGGGTTAGGGCAATATATAGTATTTTATATATTTACAATGCACAAGCTGAAAAAAATACGTTATTTTGATATTGTAACTAAAGCAAACTATAAATTATTTGGATCGATAGCAAATTAACAAAGAGCAAATCAAATTTCACTGGGAGCAATTCTATTTTCACGAGGATCAAATCAAATTTCACTTGGAGCAATTCTATTTTCACGAGGATCAAATAAAAATTCACTTGGAGCAATTCTATTTTCATGAGGAGCAAATTCAAATTAACTTGGAGCAATTCTAATTTCGTGAGGATCAAATCAAATTTCACTTGGAGCAATTCTATTTTTACGAGGAGCAAATTAAAATTCACTTTGGGGTGAGCAGAGGTGTGAGTGGTGTCTTATGGTGCCACTCACCCCTCTACAGCAAGGCACCACTCACCCCTCTACAGCAAGACACCGCTCACCCCTCTACAGCAAGGCACCACTCACCCTTCTACAGCGAGGCACCACTCACCCCTCAACAGTGAGGCATCACTCACCCCTCTACAGTGAGGTACCACTCACCCCTCTACAGTGAGGCACCACTCACCCCTCTACAGCGAGGAGCCACTCACCCCAAATACCTCTCAACCCTCTACAGCAAATACTACAGCAAATACAATTTGTTTTTCGCAGGAAATCAGAAAACCATGCTTCAGTTACATTACTGATAAAATTTTAGTTGTCCTTAGACGTAATTGTTGATAACGTAAAATATCCTGCCGTATAATGATTATATTATCAATATTTTGAAAAGGGAAATTTGATGAAGTTTATGTTTATTTTCTTTCAATGGTATTTATAATACTTTCAATAAATATCAAATTTCTACAGCTATTAGTTGTCGGTCTATATGCATTAGAAGAGAAAGCCAGAATTTTATTATTTGATAGAAATTCAGCTTGAATCTCACAGGAGCAATAAAAAACGTTCGTATTGCACGACCATTAAATATTTCCCAATGTTAATGAGAAGTTGGTGGAATCATTTTCATATGAAGAGGAACCAGAGCAGCATATGCTTGATTTGATATCATTACTTACGCTTGGGACACCCTATACGCTTGGGACACCCTAGATTGTATAGCCTACAATGACTGCGTAAATCGTGCGACATCATGCGACAACTAAAACTACAACTGAAGATAAGTAAAACATTAACAATTAATAATTATAATTGTTACAGTACCGTTCCAGCCTAGAATTCGTTGTGCATGAGGCAGATAGCGTGCAGCAGCGGTGGTAGAGTTTTCGCCACGCAGTTTTTTTTTGCAATGGCCTGTGCGCTCAGACGTCAAGGCCATAGGTAGGCTGCACTGTAGTGAGTGTAAGCAGTGTATTCAGTAACCCATAGACGTGATCTGTTCTTAATGGTTTAAGGAGAGCTTTCTTTTAAAGTGAGTGACAGGGACTATTTTTCTTATTTCTATATTATATACGACTGTTACTGGAAGTAATTTGGATTTGTAACTTATTTTTTGCAGTATTTTAGTCCCTGTGGTATAAATCTGCGTTTGAGCTACTGTTAAACTGTGTTGTGCAGTGTTGTAATATGTGTAATACCTAGAAACCAAACTAATAACGTAACTATGCCTGAAACTTCGGTCCCCAGCGCGCCTGGAACGAGTTCAATGACTACCACGGATTTTGGCGTGGATATATATGCGAAAGAGACATAGGTACCCTCAAATGCCTTCTGTAGCCTGTGCAACATGCAGGTCATGTAATGCCATCTGTAATGTAAGCAAACGGTCAGTTGAAAACCATGCTTTTTACAAGCAATCCCGGCCTGTTTGTGGGCAGGAATGACATTTTGGGGTGCCTACATTTTGGTCATTTATTTTGTTATTTTTAAAATTGAAATTTGAGTTTTTTATGGTTGCGGTAGGTAGGAATGTTGCTAGTGGGAAAGTGCCTGTCAATTTTGCCGAAAGGTAGCCGAAGACCTTTGTAAAACTCATCGTTCAAGCATTGAAAAAATAATTGAAGGTAGGAAGGTATTCATCCTAGTGAAGTAAATAACAATGAATGTTATTCTGATGATATCTGATATCATTGCTCTGAGAATGAAAGAAGAAATATCTGGAAAAAATAGAGAGCAAAATGAGAAGCAGGAACCTTGAGCGAGGAGCTCGAGAGCGACAATAAAAATAAAGAAGAGAAAGACTTCTAGCGTACGTAAATGGTAAGCCCGGAGAGGTAAATGGTACCGATAATTGCATTACAGGGCTGTAGATATATCTGGTAAATGGTTTAAAATTACCAGGTAAATTTACCAGCTACATTGAATAATACTGATGAGGAATAGGATTGAATTAATGCACGTATACAATGAATAAGCTTTAAGAGAAGATGTTACCGTAGACTTCGAAGGGAATCTGATTTTAGTTCATAAATTTAGTGATGAATGAATACCATTGATACCATGATGGTTAGAGGTTAGCATTGTAGATTGCGGTTGTCATTGTGTTGGCGAACAAAAGAAGTACCAAGAAGAAGAATAAAGAATGAGTAATAATGAGAGGCGATAGGCGCCCATTAATTAACCTCACGTGGTGGCCTGGTAATTAGTTATGAGTAACGAGAAATAGACAGCTTCACGAGGTGCACGCAGCTGCACGCAGAACATTGAACTCTGAGGCCGTGCACCACTTCTCGGACTGTGCATCATAAAAAGGCAAGTTACAATAGAATTTAAGTGTACAAATATACACCGACCTACTCTGAGACAACTGTAAAGAAAAAGAAATTCTATTGTAAAACTTGCCTTTTAATGGTGCACGAGGTCCGAGAAGCTAGCCAGTGACGTTTCAAATCTGGTGAAGAAGTTTTAAAATTGCTCAAAATTTATTCCAATATTGACAATCGAGTGTACTACAGGATCGTTTTTTAGATTTAAAGACCGTCTACCTACTGAACTGTGCTCTCGCATAATCTATAAGTATTGTTGCCCGCTGTGCGGGTCTAGCTATGTGGGTTGCACCCAGCGTAGTTTTAGAACTAGATTTTTCAAGCACGTTGGTAGGAGATCCAGAACGGGTAGAGTTTAGCCAAGCCATCTTTTTCAGCCATCAGGGATCACGCTGAGCAGTGTAGTGTAATAGTAAGCAAATCTGACTTTTCAATGTTAAGTTTCTGTGCAAAAATAAAAACGACCTACATACATATACTGGAATCTCTGTACATTAAACAATTGAAACCAGCTCTAAATTCAATGTTATCATCATTTCAGATAGAAATAGCCTGATTTTCAAAAATTAATTGTAGTATAATTTCTCCATTCCCTTGTTCGCACTATTTTGAGTTGTATTCTTTTGTCTTTTAGCCGTGCCTTATTCTCTGTATTTCATTTATCTTTCACAGGTGTTGATAATGACTTGAGTTGAGCTGAAACGTTCATTAATTAAAATGATTTTTAAATCAGCTGTCTTTACTACCATTTTGATTTTGAAATTAAATGTCTATTCGGAATTCTGCTGATCTATATTGAGTCAGCATTCGTTCTCTGAGAAATTCTTGAGATTAAGAGAATTTTAACTGAATTCTTCTTTGTTGGACATTTAAGTGATTAAGGGGTTCTACTATAAAATAGGTGTCCATAACCTAATTTTTCAAGTTTCCTTTTTCCCATTTCTTTTGCAACTAATTTAATGAAAATTCATTCAAATATGTGAAATTGAATTCTGAAAACATTTTCGTCCATAAAAATTTTCGATTTTCGCAATACAAAAAAAGGTATTGTGCAAACAAAATAAAAAATGTACATGCGTAAAACTTTTCTCACTCTACTGTTTTTTTACGTAGAAGTGCGATTTTGGTCTCATTCGACGCCGATGGACAGTAGGTACCCCGTAACGAAGGATTTTTTAAATTCGAAATTAGAAAAACTTTATTTTTACACATGTTCAACATCTGTAAAAAAAATTAAAAATCTCAGTTTTACCCAATAAAGATTTAATTTAGAAATTAAATAAAATTCGGCTTCGCTCCGCTGTTCCCATTGTCGTACCGCATCGAATGAGACTAAAACACGCTTCTACGTTGAAAATTGTATACAGGGTGAGGTTTCGCGCAAATTTATCTCTAAATATATGTTCGCACGATAACTTTTTTTCTATGGCGAAAATCGAAAATTTTTATAGAAGCAAAGGTGTTAA
Organism: Morinoia aosen; assembly: GCA_030386875.1. Classification (NCBI taxonomy): domain Eukaryota; kingdom Metazoa; phylum Arthropoda; class Malacostraca; order Amphipoda; family Talitridae; genus Morinoia; species Morinoia aosen. Next base: position 37,072,555 of record CM059561.1, on the reverse strand, counting down.
GAATTCAATTTTAAATATTCATCCGTATTCATTTTTGTTCACCCATTTCTAATAGAAATGCAAAAACTTAAACCAGAAAATGAATCTGATATATTGGAGAATTTTTTTTTTAACATATGTAACAATAACTTTTTTCTAATTCGAAAATAAAAATAAATCTTTCGTTACGAGGTACCAACAGTCCTTCTGTGTCGAATGAGACCAAAATCGCGCTTCTACCTAACAGAATGTAAAGTGTGAAAAGTCGTGCGTGAGTATATATGGTTTTCATTATGTTCACAGAATAACTTCGATTCTATTACGCAAATTGAACATTTTTTCATAAGGGGAACGTGTGGAAAATTCAATTTTACACATATGTAAGCATTTTCATGAACCTAGTTGCAATAAAAATGTGAAAAGGGAAATTTGAAAAATTAGATGATCTGTACACTAGTAACTCCCCTTAAATATTTTGAACTAAAGTTTTAACGAAGTTTACTCGTCATTAACTAAATAATTAAATTCGGTAAATGTTCACACTGACACTGAAAGTGATTCTCATTTTACTTTGTTCATGCATTCATGTAGCCATGCTAATGGTTCCGTATTTTTTTTAGTATTAGGTTACGTGTGTGTGCTGGCTAGTGAGTAACTTGCGAGCTGTTTCCTGTCGTTATTCGAGACAGAATCAACAGTATCACAGTAATTTCTGAGTCTTTCTTCTAGCACTCTTCTAAATTTTATTTTCGTTGCAACTAAACGGTGATACGAGTATAAACATTAAACAATATGCTACTGCTAGCGGTGTTTGAACAATTTGATGTTGTATTATTGTTTGGTTAGTAACTTGTCATTAGAAAGTGCATAACAATTGTTTTTTCAACTTGTTTTTTCCTAAGCAGTTCCTTTGAGCTCGAATATATTTCGGTTGAAAGTTTTTGTTTGTCGAGACCGTTTAATAATTTTTACTTAGACTTTACTTACGAACTTTCTACGGACTTTGCTTAAATTTTGTTCCAATGTTTTTTTATATTTTTCTCGGATCCGAGCGCACGAAACTAATATAATTTGCAATAAACTTCGACGTCATGGGTGAGGAATTGACTTAATTTTACTCGATTTTTGCCGTTACGTAAATGGTACTATTTTTCCTCTGTTAGAATTTACAAGTTTTCGAAACATGTTCATAAACCATTTTGTTGGTGGTAGACTTAGTTCAACTCTTTGTGGCTTTTTATGTCAAAGTTTCCTTGATGAGCTTACGTGGTAAAAGTCTTCGGCTGTTTGAATACTCGCATAAATTCCTTGCCTTAGTACTTGAACCGTTTGACGCCCAATTAGTTACGTTTCAATTTTTGCTAGCACTTTTTTATCCGTATACCGGTGGTTGTATTTATTTGTACGTAATGCTGACAGAAATGAAATTTAAAATGTATTTCGATGTTCATGGTTGTGCATATTTAGCCGATTCGACGATTGACAAAGCTAAAATTCGTGTTTTGGGCCATTCCTAGGGCGAATGCGGTGAAAATCGCGTTCTCTTCCGTTTGCCCAGTCGACAGAGGTGAAAAGTGCATATTTTCCCGATTTCACGGTCGACAGAGCTAAAAGGCGCGTTGTATGCCTTTCCTCGGTCGAATGCGGTGAAAATCGCGTTCTTTTCCGTTTGCCCAGTCGACAGAGGTGAAAAGTGCATATTTGGCCGATTCCACGGTCGACAGAGCTGAAATGCTTGTTATGGGCCATTCCTAGGTCGAATGCGGTGAAAATCGCGTCTTATCTTGTTTCCTAGGTCGTATACAGTCAAAATCACGTCGTTTGCTGTTTGCCCATGCGACAGAGGTGAAAAGTGCATATTTAGCCGATTCCACGGTCGACAGAGCTAAAATGCGTGTTTTGGGCCATTCCTAGGTCCAATGCGGTGAAAATCGCGTCCTAGGTTGTTTCCTAGGCCGAATGCGGTGAGAATCGCGTTCTTTTCCGTTTGCCCAGTCGACAGAGGTGAAAAGTGCATATTTAGCCGTTTCGACGATTGACAAAGCTAAAATTCGTGTTTTGGGCCATTCCTAGGGCGAATGCGGTGAAAATCGCGTTCTCTT